>JAWNPL010000026.1:1510000-2117115 GCA_035047545.1 Drosophila paranaensis | reverse complement strand
GTGGAGCTAACGACATAAGCGGCATACGTGCCGGGTCTGGCAGAATTGCCAGATTGGCTGAATGCACAAAAGGCACAACTTTTTTGTGTGCTCCCGGGCTTCCCCGCAAAGAGACAGAAAACCGTCAAAAAGTAAATATGCAACAAACAATGGCATTATGCAACTGCAACTTTAAGTGCGCAGCGTGCAGAAGCAGCAGCAGCAGCAGCTTAACAACAATGGACCCCAAAATCCGATTAATGCAACTGCTCTACCCTACCCTACTCCATATGTAAGATGACGAGCGAAGCTGCCGTAGCTCTTCACTAAATACAATGAATCGCTTCAACACACACAGGCATTCACACACTCACACACACACACACACACATAGCCAATAAACAAAAGGACAAATGCGACGCATTGCGCCGCCCCAGAGCCAATCAATCGCTATGGCACCCCAGAGAGAAAAGAGAGGGAAAGAGATGGACCGAGAGAGGGGAAGCAGAGAAGCGAGCAGGTTACCAACTTAGTAGGGACTGTAGTGCTATAGGGTGTACTTGCCACATTGCAGAGGCGATTGAACGCAACCTGACATGCGACCAGTTCAATGCACGTTCCCCTCGCCGCGGGTCAAAACCCCAAGCAATGTAATAGATTTTTGCCATACAAGCTAAAATAACTGGAAGTGCTCTGGCCAAAAAGACAAACTAATGCACTGCAAAAAGCGGCGGATCAAGTGCTAATAAAAATAACAAAAAACTGAATTTCATTTGCGGAATTATTTACTTACTTGAACTAGAATAATTCAATACAGTTTCGCGAAATCAAGCATAACTACAGTAAATCCATACCCACAACACCCCTCTTTGCGATTCTCAGGGCTGCAAGTAAGCTTCAAACTCCATTAAGCTATTTTGGTATTCTATGTAACTACATGTCTTATACATATATGTATATATGTGATATCGTTTATTTGCTCGTCTGTGGTGTACACGCGTGTATTCTTCCCAAAGAAATTAGCTGCTGACTAGGTCTTCAAGTGCAAGCTATATCTGAAGTATTAATGATCATGTGTAATTACGATCGTCTATAGCAGATATATATATCCCTTTTCCCATTTTGAAAAAATGAATCATTTTGAAACAAGTAAGAAAACTCTAGTCGGCGGTCCCGACTAAGAGATACCCTAAACCCCCGCGCTATCTGCATTAAAATACTGCATAATTAGCATTTCGTATAAACGCACAGAAAACTAAATTCAATTCATTTCAATTGTTTAGCTAATAGCGTCATCTATGGTTCGATTGAATAGCGCCATCCAAGTTTCGAACCAACTGAGCAGCTGATAATTCGCAAATCATAGCGCCATCTATTGGAAATATGTACACTAAAACTTGCGGGTTTTAGAACTTGCTAGATGCACGCAGCTCAATGTGTATGTGTGTATGTGTGCACATGTATAGAAAAACAGTTTGCTTTGCTTTGCTGGTCACGTGTTTGGCCGATTGGCAAAATGTTTTGTTTAATAACTTCTGCGCGAATTAATGGATTTGAATAAAATTTTCAGCTTATGTTCAACATATTTTATTACATTTTTTCCAATTTTTAAAAATGTAAACCCATTCATTTACTGGCTTTGAGTGCAACTAACCTCAATTTAAATATTTGGGGAAATTTGGAGCCGGTATCCAAAACTTAACAAAAATCAAAATTAGAGAAAATAAATATAAAACTTACAAAAAAATTTGGGGACTATAGCTATAAAGACGTGGGAGATATAATTTTATAACTAACATTCGATAATGTTTTTAATCGATAACAATAAAATTAAAATAGTTATCGACTTTTTTTAACAAACTCGATCTTTTCGTGCTATTCACGGACCTACATACAAAATTTCAAGTCTCTAGCTCTTATAGGTTCTGAGAACGACGCGTTCATACATACGGACAGACAGACGGACAGACGGACAGACGGACATGGCTATATCAACTCGGCTTGTCATCCTGATCAAGAATATATATACTTTATGGGGTCTGCCACGCCTCCTTCTGCCTGTTACATACATACGCCCTCCAACAAAAACATTATACCCTGATTTTCCCATTTTCAATGGGTTCAGGGTATGAAAATGAATGAAATGGCATTTTGTAAACGAAGTAAAAAACAAGTAAGAACGTTGCTGTCGGACGCAACCCACAGCGAAATACTATTTCACGCCCCAACAGCACACAGGGGCATCTATCACATTACATTTTTTTAAATTTAACCTTAAATCCCCACTGTCACCGCTTAAATTAGCTACAGATTAAAACTTTTCATTGGAGGTAGCCAGACAGTTTCAATTAGAATCGAAGCTTAGAGATGCCACCTCTCTCGATTTATCTCGATTGCCTTACCTTAGCAAGAACACGCACCTAAATCGAGAGATGTGGCATCTCTCCAAATAAGAGAGGTGGCAGCTCCCAAAATGAGAGAGGTGGCAACTCAGAAAATGTGATAAACATAAGTTCGTTGGCGAGGTGTGGCATCGAACCCCGGTGCGGTCATGTTGATATTTTTGTTACATTTTCTTTATTTAGTTATTTTGTATTAATAAAATATTCTTTTCAAACCCATATATATAATTTGGCTAATCAAAAGACAAGGTCAAAGGTCAGAATATCATTATGTGGCGCGTTATTGGCTCAGAAGCTGCAGATGTTTCAGTTTTAATTTGCCACGCCCCCAGTGGCCGTAGACAAATAATTTTTGGCATGTGCATAGAGTGGGCGTTTAAGAATATAACTGTAAAGTTTGGATGCTTACATTCGAAAAATGCGAAAATTACAGGGTATTTTTCTGTATGTCACGCCCCTTTTGGGGCGTAACAATAATTTTTGGGGAATCGATAGAGGAGGCCCTTAGTAACCTATCATCCCATTTTGAAGCTTCTAGCACTAAAACTGTGGGAGATATAAGCTGATATTTGTTGCCACGCCCCCTGAAGGCGTAGATATATCCGCCATAGCTTATCGGTCGTGGGATGTTAACCCGAGTATATATACCAAGTCTCAAGTCTCTAGCATCAATAGTGCTCAAAATATAACGAAACTAGTAAAATCACTATATATTCAGATCCGATTTGCCACGCCCCTAGTAGGCGTGGCCATAAAATTTTTTGGGCGATCTTTATAGGATCGTAACAGTAACCCACGTGCCAAATTTGGGCGTTCTAGCTTTAAAACTGTAGAAGATACAGTTTGACCCGATTTGCCACGCCCCCAATGGGCGTAGATATATCCGCCATAGCTTTTTGATTTTGGGACGTCGACATGAGTGTTCAGTTAAAATCCCAACTCTCTAGCCCTTCTAGAAGTAGTGTTTCTGAGATACAGGAAAATGCATTTTCCGATTTGCCACGCCCCTAGTGGGCGTATCGGGAAAATCTTGACACTTTATCAGACGAGGGTATACACGAGTATATATTTCAAATTTCAAGTCTCTAGCTTCAATAGCGTCGAAATGGTTTGCGTTCATACGGACAGACGGACAGACGGACAGACGGACAGACGGACAGACGGACGGACAGCATGACGGACATTGCACAAAACCAATATACTATATCACTACGTGAAATAGTATAAAAAGAAGCAGTGCAGCGCTGGTTCAATAGATCAAAGCATTTGTTTGCTCGTGTTGAACTTAATGCATATATGCAACAGAGACACACAAGCAGAACACACATATTAGCCGCAGACTGCCACGCCCTGTGTAATGCAGTTACAATTTGGCTAGCGTATCGCGCGCTTAATTCAATTACATAAACCAGCCAGCGAGCGTTTGAAAACTTTAATTTGTATGCAAAGTCAATGCGAGGACAGAGCAGGGCACGTCGGGGCATTACAGGGCAGGGCATGGAGCAGCATGGCAATGCATGCTGGCAGCGTCATTGCTGTCATGTCCTTGCGCACTCAGGCGCCTAATCCTTTGAAATTGCCATACACACATGCACTCGAACACAAATACAAACAGAAACCAAATGCCAATAGCAATACCAATGCCAATATAGCCAAGCGAATACAGTGGCTTAAGCGCTGTTTATATTACGCATACGTCGAGTGTGGCGCGCGCGTAAACTCGTAAATAAGCAGACAAAGCGCATAAAATGTAATGCATAAATGCGCCTGAATATTGCATAAACGAATTACAAAATGTTAACTGCCAGCCCCAAATTAGTTAAAAGGCCAGACACAGTCGCAAACGCAAACGCAATCGCCGCCCGATTCCCATTCCCAGTTACATTCGCATTCGCAATCGCAATCGCAGTCACAGTTGCTGCCGAAATATTTATAAATAATATTCGGGCATAAAAATTGCAAAGCAGCTTCTACCCAAAAAAAAAACGGTTTTCTCATTTCCGTGGCGTGCAGAAAATATTTTTGCGATTTCCGCCACACCCTGGGCTGCGGACTGCCTCTCCAGCCCACCAGCCCTCTCGCTAGAATGGGCAAGCGGCACAGCATGAAATTTAAATACAATACAAATAAACGCGTGTCGCGCATATTGCACAATGTTGAATTTATTTACAGCTCACCCACACTGCGACAAAAAAGGGGCTGGGATCTCTCTCTCTCTCTCTCTCTCTCTCTCTGTGTGTTGACAATTTGTCAGCCTCCCATTTAGCCAGTTAGGCCATAAGCCCTGCAGACCATGAAAATGTGCTGTGAAAATTTGTTACGCGCTGCATTAAATTCTTGTGCAAGCACCAGCACACACACATACATAGACATACACGAGTACATATATATATGTATATATATATATATATATATATATATATATATATATATATATATATGACTATAAAATTGATCACTTTGTGGAGTAGAGCAGAACGAAGCACAGGGAAAAAGCTTTCGAGCTCTAATAATTACACTGAAATAAAAATTGAAGTTTTCAAATTTATTTTTTCAAAACTTTATTTTCATGTCACGATAAAAGGCAATTTGAAAATACATTTCATTTAAAAGTTTTTTTAAGAATTAGCCTTTTGAATATCAGAATGTTTCTCTTTTGATTTTTATAGAATACTCTAAAGCATTTACTATATAAAAGGCGAGGGGCTTTGCTTTTTATTCCATATCTGAAAGGCATGTCTAATATGTTGCTAAGAATTATAGAACCGATTGTTTATTTCAAGATTTCGTTTATAGCTTGAACTCAGATAATGAATGAGATATTGTTTCCAGCCAATATATAAAACGCGCTTTGTTTCTGCCTTAGCTCAGACAATGGTTTATTAATATAGCTGCGCTTCACGCTTTAGCTTACAAATTAATTTAGTTTCGTGAATCTGAATCAGACATATTTCATATTCAACACTTTTGACAAACCCCATGATACAGTCGGGGGACTCTCAGTCGCCATTCGCTCAAAGGGCAAAAGCGTTGAAGCAATGAAATGAATTTGCACGCGCTCATAAATATTTTACATATGCATATTGGCCAACATCCTGCCCAACTACACGCACTGCCAGCTTACTCCAGTGGAGAGATGCCTACAAAACGTGAAGATGTTAGCTGCTGGCACGTGAAATGAATGCATACATAATACACGCACACACACATGCTCACTGCAAATTATTGTGACATAAAGTGCTTTGACAGCGACACCCAGCGCCTGTGCAACTGTGACTGCGACTGCGACTGAGCCTGACATTTGAATTGCTGCTGCTGCTGCTGTTGCGTGTTGCTGCTGCTGCTGCTTCTGACATTCATGCGCCACATAATTCACAGCATACTTCGAGGGTGACTGCCATTGCAAATTCAAATGCTGAGCAGCCGGTATAACGCGTCGTCTGATTAGTCCCGCACTCGTCTCACATATGGCATGCATATGACATATTTAAGTGGGTTATGTTACGCGTGCACAGTGGAGCCAGCACACAAATACACACACACACACACACATGTACTGACAATAAAGCTCATTAAACCTGGCAACAGCCGGGCATAACAAAAAAAATAAATTTAACTGAAGCTCATAAGTCGCCAGTTAAAGCAAGTTATGCATATGAGTATCTATATGTATATATATATATATATATATATATATATATGATATGTGTGTGCATGGTCTTAGGCCCTTTTGTCATTACAGTGAAATACTTAAATTTAAGCGCCTTAACTTTAGGCGCCACATTTCCATCCAGCTGAAGAGAGACTGCGGCTCAATGAATTACAGCAATAAGTAGCAAATATTCCATAATTTTCTTCTATTTCTTCTGCTTTTCCTTTGCCTTTTAGTAGTCACTGCTTAAGGCCAATGGAAATGTTATGTTTGCAAAGCTTCGACTTCGAATTTATATATATGTATATCTAGAGTTGATTGTTTGATATAGCTCAAGTCTTTAAATGGGATCGATACAGCTCGGATATTGAGAAAACTCTGAACTCTGGTCAACTCTTAAAGAGTTCCTCGCTCCTGCTTGCAAATACCTACTCAAATTAATAAACATAAGCCCAAAACTATTTTCAAGCACATACCATAAGCAGCCTTCAAACTTCACAGACGCCCTTACTTACTGCTCGCACAACTGCAGTCAGTTAAGGAGCCTTTAAGATTTTACAACTCTGTGCGAGTTAAAGCACATCATCAATCCAATTCAAACTGACAGTTGTATATAATTACTTAGCCAAAGTACACAAAACTCCCCCAGGCTAAAATTCGAATGTGCAATTCGCATTGAGATCTTTATGAATTGAGCACAAATTTCATCTGTGGTTAAAGGCTTCATTATGCAGTACTCAATAATGGATGTCAATTGAGAGAACTGTTTCATGCGATTGCTTAACTATTTATAATCAGATTATTATTGAGAGGACTCCCCAGACTGAGCTATACATGCTAGAAGATTGAGATATTTGAGAGTCTCCGTGGTGAGCCCTAAACACGCTAAAATACTCCAGTAAACATCTTCGTTGATAAAGTTAAAAGTCTTAATCGATATTTTTCCGTATTTCGTCAGGCAAGAAGCCCAATTATAGGCTAATCCTCAACGATGTCTTGCCTTAAGTTATCCCAAAAATCTTATCTCACGCTCTCGCTCTCATCTGCTCTTTTCTGCCTACATCCAATTTGCTTAACTCTCGCTGCAGTTTTATGTCTGCTCGCTAATAAGCTCAGCGCATCTGAATATCTCCACCGAGACTAGAGCTACAAAACTAGGAAAATCCAAGCCGAAAAGCAGCCAGCAACAACAACAACAACAAGTGAAAAACTGTCAAGAAACAAGCTTGTCCGCCCCTCCACGCCCACGCTGAGAGCGCCTATCCAGAAGCATGCCTTGTTGATGGCCCTGGGGGCCGTTTGCGTTTTTATTTACTTTTCGCTTTGTTTCTTTTTTTTGTTATTTCTTTCACTTTGCCTTATCCAAAAGTAATTATTTTCCATTAAACGTAATAATGATGCCTGGAGACTGATAACAGCCGCTGCCGCCGCCTGTGGAAATTAAATTATGCGCCGGTTGTTTTTGCTTTGCCGCGAACAATCCGCACTTCTCTGTTGTTGTATCTCGGGGCTAACTTTGTCACCTCAACGAAAAAAGACTTGTGACAGCGCCAAAAAAAAACAGAAGTGCACATATTTATATACATACACATATATATTTATATTATTATTCATATACACATATGTATACAGTCGACACACAACAACTGGAGCAGGCACAGCAATTGCTGCGCGTCCTCGTCGAGGTTTGTTAAGCGCAGCCATAAAACGGCTCAGTACACTTGATCGACGCCGCAAATGACTTTGGCTAGGGTTGCCACTCACACACACACACACACACACACACACACGCACACATACACACTACTTTTCTTCTTCTTTTTTTGTTTTTGTCTAGTACAATCCCTAACCCGTACTGCCAAGGTACACTCGAGTCTAGGCCTGGGCCTGGTCCTGGGCCAAGTGTACGCCTCGCTGGTTCACTATGCGTTTATCAAAAGCATACATAATATCTGCGATTTACCCTACCTCGCTCTGTCCCTATTCCCATGCCCGGGCACATTATAACAAATTTCTCGCTTGCATAAGCAACACACACTCAACAAATATGGGCGTGTGTTAGCTTATTAGAGATGTGCGCGTGAGCGTAAAATAAGGAAATACAAATAGAAAAGTTTACTCATTTTATTGGATATTTGAAGTTACGCATTAATCAAATGTAATATTGTAAAAATTATAAATATTATTTTCAATAAAAAGTGTTTGCTGTGAACCAATTCAATATATATACATAAATATATATTTATTGAAAAAATATAATACCTCATGATTTATCAGGCACTTGCCATTTCAATTCTTCATGTCGAATTTAGATTTTTGAAATACTTTTCGATCCACGCGTTCATCTCTAATCAACATGTAAAGCATAAAACGCTGGCTCGGCTTGCTGCTGCTGTATCACTGCATAACAAATGGTCGACACACTCATACAGAGAGAGAAACTCACACATATGTGTCTTTTAGTGTATAAAGCAAAGCGTCATGGCGGCAGTCCATAAAAATGGAACGGAACTGCAAGTAAATTAACAGTCTGGGCACATGAAGGCGGCAGAAAGCTAGAGCTCGAGCTGGAGCTGGAGCTGGAGAGGTCTGCGAGGCAAGTGGCAAGAGGCAGATGGTTAGATGGTTGGGTGAATGTCTGCTACTCTATGTGCCTTGTTTTACATAATCAACCCTGCATATGTGCGTATGTGTGTGTGACGTTGGCTACTTAAGTTACACAATGACATTTTTCAATGTGTCAGAATTTTATTGTTGGAACTTGGGGCATTGTTGTTGACAACTGACATCTTTCTTTCTGCAGCTGACAGAGCGTCATGGCTGGTTTTCCTCTACTGCTGTTGCTGTTGCTTGTGCTGTTGCTGCAACTTTGCCTCTGCCTCTGTATCTGCTTCTCGTTCTTATTCTTCTTACATTTCTATTACATTTTTACTGCCACTGCTGCTGCTGTGTCCGGAACTGTTGCTGCTGTTTTTGCTGTTTTGTCTTGAAATGTTGACAACTGTTTTGCCACTTTTGCCGTAATTGAAAAAAAAACATATTCAAATATTGTTGTGCTACTCAAATGCAAGTCATTTTCTAGAAATGTAGCTGAAAATTTTAAAGAAATATATATAATCCTCAAGATGCCAATGAAACGTTTTAAAGCCCTACATTGAAAGAGGCAAAGCAACAATTGCCTCAACTGAGCAAAGACTTATTCAATCTAAAGGAAAATAATTATGAAACTGTTTTCATGAAGATTTCGTGATATCGTCCTATCTGTGAGTATTAAGCGATTCATTAAAATTTGTGTATATCGCATTAATGGAGAGCTGAGAATGTGAGAAAAACTTTCCATGTTGGTAGAACAGTTCTAAGTCTGACTCTGGAAACAAAGAACAATTAAATAGTTCAACCTCTAGTCAAGCTGTTTAAGGAATGATTTATAAGTAAACCCGCATTTGCTGCTAATGAAATTAGCAGTTATGGATCAGTCTTCTTACTCGACTATGACTATGAATCAGGTATAAATACTGTAATGAAAATCTGATTGAATGAATGCACCCAGAAAATCTACAGCGATCTCAACTAGTACAAGTACTTACGGCCCCCTCCTCGATCGTTTTGAACTTGCAAATAGTCGTACGCTTCATGTTTGTGATAGTAACAGTATCAGTAAACTTGTTTCACAATTTCTTCAGTCGCATAATTTAGAATGAACTTGGGCATTTCGAGCAAGTCTAGAGTAAAATATCTTGAATTGGCTCACATTTATTTTCTCCCGAATGAACAATAGATATAATCAACACACACACACACACACACACGCATAGAGCATGCAGCTGTACAGAAATGCGAATCTCAAAGAGAACTGTGAAATTTTGCAAGCTGCAATTGCAGCTGCATAGATAAGAAAAGCAGCAGTAAGTGCCTGCGCTATAAGCAGTGCATTACGGGCAGTGTATTCATAAATATATACCAACCTTCACACTAACAGAAATTCCACCAAATTCCCGCTTATTGTTGCCTGGCTGCTGAAACTGTGCGCCAACTAAAGCAATTTACAGTTCCTAAAAACAGGCAGCCACGGCATGCAAGTGACCTGGCAAGGAGCTGGCTGGCTGGCTGGTTGGCTGGCGAGCGGGTGGTACAGCCAAACCAAACAAATGGAAAAAATTCAAATTATCTGCAAGGCAAAAATAAAGGGAAAAGGCAGCTACAACAACAACATCAAGACTCTGGCGAAGTGTGTGCCAAACTTGAGTTCTTTGCACACATTCTGGCACTTGAACATTTTTCTTATTGTGGCCCCAGCCAAGAGCAGCTCACAGGGAGTGCGAGCGTGGGGGAGGGGCAGTGGCTAAGGGGTAGTTGGAATTTTGGTGGAACCAAATTGCGCGCGCTGTTCTCTAACGTGTTGGGCTTAAGTTGGCTTGGTTTCTGGTCTCGGTTTGGGCTCTTGTGCGAGAAGCAGAGGTGTGGCGTCGGTTTCTGCCTTTTGGCCATTTTATTTGCATGCCAAAAGGCAACACACACACATACACAGACACAGACACCAGCTAAGTGAAAAAGTGATTCTGCGTTATGTTTTTCTGTTATATACATTTATATATATATATATATATATATATATATATATATATATATATATATATATATATATTTCTTTTTGTGAAGTTAGGCAACTTACTTTGGGCTGCTTAATGCATGAAGGCAAATGAAAAATGAACTTAATACAGTTGCAAACTACATGAGGAACATGAGCTACGGGTAATTGCACGCTGATTTGCAAAATGGCCAAACTCACTCATACACACACACGCACACATCTACACATACAATCCTTGGCTATTAGCCGGCTTAAAGTTGTTTGGCCAACTTAAAGGCAGCCGCTAACGGCCGTAAAATGTTTTGCTGTTCTGCGGCTTTTTGGGCCAACCACTTTTTCGACAGAAGCTCCGCAAAATTGTTGAAGAAGAAGAGCTGACAGTTGGCATTTGCCAACAGTTTAACAGTTAAACAAAATGTCAAGAGCACAAATATATTGAAATGTAAGCTACCCATGCCCATGCCCGTGCCCGTACCCGTGCCCAAACTTCTGCCCCTTCATGTCCGTATACCCAACTGGTTTTTAGCTGTTGGTCAACGAGCTCTTGTCCCTTCTGGTTAACCCATTTTGCAACTGTGAGTGTGTGTGGTTATGTATGTGCGTGTGTGTGTGGCAAACGCAATCTGACAATTTATTCATTGTGCTCCACGTTTCCCAGCTTAATCCATTAATGGCATCAACTACAAAGCGTTGACAAATGGAGCTGACATTTTCACTCTCTTCTTTGTGGCTTCCTGCTTGAAGTTTCGGCAAAAATAATCTTCAGATTGACTTGCCCGCTTACTGCGAAAGAGTCAAAAGACTGTGCAGAAACTACATAATTGAAATTTAAATTTTATAATTCTTTTCAATATTCATTTTACAAATTTGCCAATCTAATATAGAAATCTGTATTAAAAATAATTAGTTCAGGTCTGGCCTTGTCATGTCAAATGCATCGATATGCAAAGTGATTGGTCAACTTTTAATTAAATGCAGTTGCTAAAGTGAATATTTGTATATTTAATTTAATTTTTATGCGGGTAGCATATCTGTTATCAATTGGGCTGTTAACTTGTGGCTTCTCAGCTCAGCATTTGCTCTGCTAAGACTTTTCAACTGGTGCTTGACTCTTGCCGTCCGCTTTCGGAAACTTTTGATCCACTTCGCAACCGCAAAAACTTGCAAGCTTTATTCTAATATGACCTTAAAACAACTTCTAACCCTTCTCTGCACTGGAGACACGGATTATGTAACTGCTGTAATATATATATATATATATATATATATATATATATATATATATATATATATATATATATATATATATATATATATATATATATATGTATATATATATATACATGAAAAATCAATCAAATGCCGCAGGACTTTTTAACTTCTGGCTATTGTCTTACTGCGTTCCTTGAACCCAACGAATGAAAAGTGTTGCCTACTTATTGGGGTAAAGGAATTTAAATGACTTGCATGGCGCTGCATTTGCCATGCTCTGCGCTTAGCCGGGCTGACAGCTAATGCACTTAAAACTTCACAAATGTCTTGTCAATGCTTAAATGTTTCGACTGTGGCAACGGCCACGCCCAGCGCCCAAACGACAGCGACAACGACTTGAGTGCAAAATTCAATTAACTTGCTTAAGTACATCCACCCACACACTCACACTGCCATACAATGCACTCACACTTGAGCTGCATGCATATGCAATAAGTGTCTGTGTGGGTGTGTGGTGCGTGGGCGTGTGCGTTTGTATGTGAGCTATCAATTTCATGTCCAATCAAGCAGGCAACCAGGCAACTGCAGCAGCTGCAAATGAAACTGCAGCATTGGCTCGTAAAAGCCATGAGGATTGCCCAAAACCCCAGCCACTTAAGCAGATGTCAACTTCATTTTGCATATGCCACATGCCACATGCCACATATCGCTACCCCTGCAGTTTCTGTTGCTGTGGCACTTAAAGGTGCGGCAGCCGCGCGGGCCTCTCTCAAAAAACCTTTGCCCCTTCAATCGAGGCAGCTGTGGCCTTACTTGCGGCAGTATCTGTAAATGTGGCTAATTGTTTTTGCGGTACATTGTTTAATTATTGTATAAGTTCAACAATAGCATGTAATACACACACACACATACATACATACGTACATACGTACATACGGGCGTACGGCCACAATCATAGCCGTCTAATTAAAGCGATTTGCATATTAAATGAGAGGCAGTCGCTGCTGTGGTTGCAGCTGTGCCACGGCCTGGCGCATGTCATTGCCAAATGGGCTGTCAAATAAGAAAGCGTTTTGTCCAAATGTTACCGTTACGAAACAGCACAACAAAGTTTGACATTTTATGATGGGACCACAGTAGCAAACAGCCAAACCGAACCCAGCCAGCAAAACCAACCAAACCATCCCAACCGCACAGCCCTTTCGCCTGTCAATTACATCAAAATTGTGAATTGTTGCCGTTATGCATTTGACATTTTCGAGTCAATATAAAACGAAAATAACTCATAGCATGTCTGCGTGTGGATGTGTGTGTGTGTGTGTGTGTGTGCGATACAATCAAATCTGGCAAACAATAGTCGTACACCTTGTTTTGCTCTCTTTGCGTCCCCCTTTCTGGGTGCCATAAATAAATAATCAATGAATTTATACCTTTGCCATGTCGACTCGACGTATACGTAATATGCCGTGCAATTTATTTGGCCCGGCACAGATGAAAGCGTAATTTGATTGTCCTGTGATTTATATGTGACTTTGACAGCTGGACAGCTGTTAAGTTGAGCATAACCAAGAGCCAATTGCAGCCCCCCTCAGACACCGTGACCCGACAGCTTGAAGAAAAATCAACACACATTTGCTTATATGTTAAGGATCGGGCGAGAGGTATTAAATATCGAATATCTGCTGTTTGGATTTAAAGCGGAAGTCTGTCAACGCGTGGATCGATCAAATATGGTTAGAAGAATGCAAGTCGTTAGGGCGAAACTGTCTTATAACTCTTTGCAAGATATTTGTATTAAAGTATTTTCGACTATTCATGAGAGTAAGGTTTAATTTAAAACGCGCCATGGACTTCTGCATTTCGATTGGGGTATCCTTGTAAAAGAAAAAGTCATCGAAAATTCCATTTGATTCGTTGCCTTTTGCACCTGAGCAATTTATGTCAATTGGGCATTGATTTATTTGCGCTAAATTATTTATTCATTTATTTATTTATTTATTGCCGTCAGCTGGATGCCTAATGTCGTGACTGGAAAGTAAATTAGTTTTGATTTTGTATTTTCGGCAGCGGCTCTCATGCCCAGACGACATTCGAGCTCGATAAAATATTTGGGCAACTTAGATAAATAGCGAGCAATGCAGGTGGAAGGTGCAAAAAGGCTAAAGACAAAAAAATGAAAGGAAATGAAATGAACACAAAACAAGGAACTGAAGTCAAAATGCACTGGAAACGAAAATCCCCGAGCGCATAAATTGCCTCGACATGTAGAAATACATATATCTAGAAGGCAGCCAAGCAGCCCGTGAATAGAGCAAGGACAGGGGAGAGTGGGAGGGGCAAGAAGGAAGCTGAACAAAACGTGGCCAATGCAGAAACTCGTGCTAACTACACATTTGGGTATTTGTGTATTAACACTTTGGCAGTTAGTAGAGCAGCTGAAGCTGAAACAGGTCCTGCCAGGTGGACACCCAAGCAGAGGCCAATGGCTGAGCTGTTGTCCTGCGTCCGGGCTAAAGTTTAATTGGCTAGTTTAATTGTCAGCAAATGAAAAAAGGATGAATGTAATAAAAACAAAGAAATTTAATCAAGCAAGGAACAATCGTCACACACACACACACACCTACACACAGCCATACACACCCACACACATATATAAATAAAAAGTGCAAACGTTTATTGGATTTAACGAGCTCTCAGTGTAGTCGCATGCGGCAAGCAGCTAGCGGCATGCGGCATGCGGCATGCGGCATATGACAGTGTAGAGATGCAAGAGGCAACATGGAAGCACTTTTAGCGGACTGCACAGCGATGCCAGCTTAATTTAAATGTCACCTGCACTAAACAAATACCGGGACAAGGGATCGCACCAAGGCAGACGAACAGCCAAACAGACGGACAGAGAGACAGACAGGCGGACGATGATATTGTTAGTGACACTCTTTCAGCATTAAGTGTGTACATGGCAAACACATGAGCACGGCTGCGTATGTGTGTATGTGTGTCTGGCTGCACTTCGAAAGCCACTCAGCACATCAACAGACAGGAGCCGGGACCGAGCGACCGAAAAAAATATATGCCCAAAGCAGGGCAGATTGGCTAGCCATGTGGGCCGACAGCTGCTTAAATATTTTGATTAAATTGTTGCCGCCGCAAAACCAAATTAAAATACAGCCAAGCATCGCTGAAAAAACCCTTGCCTGCTCGAAAAAAGCTATATATATTTACTACTTTAAAGTATAATCAAATATATTTAAACAGTAAAAAATTGAGATCCAATCATGCGGTCCTTTAATAAAGAGAATAACAACAAATGAAAATAATGTAAAAAAGGAATAGAAGAAACTATTTCGTTCACAAACTGTCAGCTTTAAATATTTTCAACATAATATTTGTATTCAATTCATCAAGGCGATGCTTATCTGTAATTAAAAAAGGAGCTCACTGATGTTGACGTTCTCCAGATCCATTAGGACATGGCCAAAGAAATCATTATAATGCCAATAAAAATAAATAATTTCGATGTCTGCACAAACTGTGCAGCATCCATTTAGCTAAGCAAACGCAGCAGTTGCCATACCATTCACACAGCCCCGCTTCTGTTTAATACTCTGTGTGTGTGTGTGTGTGTGTGTGTGTGTGGTTTTTGTGGGTAATGGGCCGCATCTTGTGGCTCATATCATTATGCATCATTAAGTTGATGGGCCAAGAGCAACGGGGCAACGCACTTCGATTTTATGGCCATGGCCGAGTCCAGGCCAAGGCATATGTCCTTCTTTCTGCTTCTTTCTTCTTTCGTTTGCCTGCCTCTCGGCTCAGCGCCTTCTGTGTGCGCTATTAAGCGCATATTACTCATCGAACAATATTTTTGTCGCCTTCGGTTCGATTGCAAATGATGTAGTATAAGAGACATTGTTTTACGAGTGTATACAACTTACGTCGTGGCCAATAATGGGATAGTTCCTCAGGGCGTGGGGTGTCTGTGTCTTTATTGATGCGAATGTGGTGTGTTGGTGTGTTGGACTAATACTTTTATGGACCAACGAATTATTAGTAATTAAATTTCTGTGCTTTACGTAAGTCTGACGTAACCAAGTACGCTAACTCCTTACGCTACAAACTTTAGCAATTGGCATTCTCATTCGAATGTGATTTATAACGTGACGTAATACGAGCATTACATATGATGTAATTAGTTACGTGGTATTAACTAGCAGAAATTACGCTAATTTATACCAAGTGTAAAGTAGAAGGTGTGAACTTATTTATTACTTGATTCCATCGCTTACGTAACGTAATTAACATATTATAATATATTAATGGACTGAATATATCATATTCATGTGACGAAAAGCAAACGTAAACAAGATTACGTAGCAGCTGCGTAAAATTCTATGTAAGGCTGTGCAAATGACTACAGAGTTGACAGATCAAACTGTAGCACATCATACACCATTAACGTAAAACTCTTACGCAACGTAGGCAAAAACCTATGCACTCGTAATCATAACGTTAAGCCAGAGAAAAAGCTTGTAAGCAAGACAAATTACATGTGAAAGTGTAACTTTATTTGACACCGCTCCCAAGCAGTTGACAACTTAACGTAAGTGCTTACGTCACAGTGTGCACAACTGTACTTTTTGTTAAAGGCTGCTCGCTGTTGTTGCTGTTTTGTTGTGTGTTGTCTTACGGGTTAGCAAACGTCGCGCTGGCTTCTACTCCACGCTATAACTTTCCATCTTTGCGTCAACTTTTTGGCACATTTGCTTGACAAATTGTTTCGTTTGCGCCGCTCGACGTCAGCAATCGATATGCCACTGTGTAAATAGAGTGTATATAGAATATATATACCCCGATTGATCTGAGTGTGGGCAGTATAAACAGCAGCAACAACAGCAACCGTGAACGAACGTAACAGGCGACCACACCCACAAAAACTAACTAAGCAAAGTAGTTGTCACAGCAACCAAACATTTTGCTGTCAGCTAAATAAATATAAACCAATATACATGCGGGCTTCTATATACATATATATATATATATATATATATATATATATATATATATATATATATATATAATATATATATATATACATGTACATACAAATGTTCATATATGTACTATGTACCACCATATAACACTTATATAGATTGACTAAAATTTCATTTTCTTTATATTTCTTCTTGTCTCTCTTTCTTTGCAGGTAAGTCGCAAAACGCTGTTTGGCGCTTCAAAGACGCTCGATTTGGTTATAAAATCAAAGTACGTACTTCTTTTTGACACCCACACACACACACACATATACACCCACACACACACACACACCCACACAGTGCCAACAATGGCGCCATTAGAGACGTCTGAGGCAGTGTAAGAGATGAAATCAATAAAGTCGAACGTATCCTGCTGATAGCTGTTTAATGTTTACAATATGTCTTTATTTCTTTTTCTTCTCCTACTGCTTACGCTCTCTTCCTTATACGACTCACTCCCACTGCCACTCCCATTCTGCTGCTTCATTTCATTTCCTATATACCCCTAGACACATTTGCCTTTGACTTTACCTTCAGCAAAATGCTGCACGGGTCCCGCTTAGCTATGCAAAACGATTTGATAATACCCAGCGTTATGATCCTGGCCAGCAGCTGCACTTGTTATGATAGCAATACTCGACACTGGACGGGGCGTGGGCCAGCGGGAGCGTGTCGTCTATAATGCCAAACAATTTAGTATAGTTGCTGCTTCGGTGCTGGTGGCGGTGCTGGTGCTGGTGTTGGTGTTGGTGTCGCCTGACAAAGGTAACCTCCATTATCCGATTTGCATTTGGGTTTAGGTGAATGCGCTCAAATGTGCAATTCAATTTAAGCAAAACTTGCTGCCAAACAAACAGTAACAGCAGCAGCAGCAGTAGCAGCCAGCTGAGAGGGGCTACTGCTGAGTTTTGGCATGCAGCTAACCAGAAAAAAGTAACGCAAAAAGCAGCTTAGCTCCCGGAGCCAAACTGCAGAGGGCAGTTTACTAGCAGCAGCAGCAGCAGCAAGGGCAATAGAGGTACCCGTAGCAGGAGTATAAAATAAAAAGTACAAAAAAAATATAAAAGGTCGACATGGCACATAAAAAATTCAAAGTCAGTGAAACGCAACTTAAGCTTTTTTTACACCGGTTGCCAAGTGGCTTTGGGGCAAAGACTAACACAAAATCGGGATAAACACACATGTACAACACACAGAGAGCGAGGGAGGAAAGTGAGTGCAGATAGCAAGAGAAAGGGAAAGGGAAAGAGAAAGAGAACGAAACCGAGAACGAGAAAGGGAGATAGACAGCTGAGCAGGCGGAAAAGCGCTACAGGAAGTTAGCACATAAGCGGAGTAGATTAAACACCGAAAAACAGGCGCTCAATGAGTCACATGCAAAATGCCTCTACACACACACACACACACACAGAGACGCTCACTTATACAGAACAAAGCTGAGATTTTTATTTTGTTGAGGTTGTACTTTATACCCTGTACCCATTTACTAATTTCATAGTAGATATACATCTGTTAGATCATAGGGAACGGCTCAAAAGCTCTCGGTTCCTGTCTTTATAGGGTAAATATATCAGACGATACGTGCTATTGCAATTTAAGCTCTTTCTATCAATAACTTCCTTCTTTATCGTGAAATGCCTAATTAATAGCTGATAAGAGATTGAGATCGAGTAGCTGAAAACCAAGATAAACTTACTTTTTTAACATACTTCTGAAAAATACAAATTTGGAATCAAAATCAAATCAAACTCCCTCCAAGTGCACATAAATAAAATATAAATTCAAACTTCGGCTCACTTCAAATATATTTACAGCGTAACTCTTAGTCTTTAGCTCGCAGCCACCAATCTATTTTTGTTTGCTTTTTTATTTTTATTTTTGTAAGCCATTCAAAGCCGACAAAGTGCGCTTAAAAATGTCAAAACAAAAGGAAGTCAGCGGTTTTTCTGCTCGCTTGTCTATCTGCATTTTCACATGGTTCTAACCGCATTCCAAATTCGTCGCCCGAAAAACAACCCAACAAATATTTAGCAACAGTTTGTGCAGCAGAAAAAAGCAACTTTTTCAACTTTTGTAGCTGAGCTTATGAAAATGCTTAGACCAGAGCTAAATTACAATAAGCTCGTCTTTATGGCAACAAATAGTTGCAAACCCTTCACATGTTATTTAATTATAATCAACTGCTGCAATCCAAAGCTAACTACAGTTGAAAAGGGGGAGAAACAAAGAACAGAAAATTACGTTATTTATAATATTACGTTATTTATAATATTACGGTATTTATAATATTAATTAAAGCTATAATTTTGTTCATGAATAAATATATCACATTTCCAGTTTATTCTTTAAACACCTCTCCTCTTGTTGATAGGGAAATTTGTATAATATTTCGGGCATTTTGAGTTTGCTCTATATTAGAAAAATGATTAAAGACGCTCAGCCAAAAAGTTAAAAATATATATAGGAATAATACATTCCTTATTTAGGTAAGCATTTAATTAAGTAACACACATGATATTTCTCGCAATTCTAAGCGAAACTTAAAATATAAATAAAGTAATTTTTAAATCGTTTACCCTGCTTTTTGCGCACACAATTTGAACGTTACGTCGCTTGAGAATTTTCTGTGGCTTTTTAATTAGCTTAACAAGTTTGCCGTGCGACTGTATTGCATAGACTTTTTATGTGTCCATTTGACTTTTCTCATTTTAATTTTCCAATAGCTCCCCTGGCTTTACTCCTAATCCGACAAGTTTCAATGGTCAAGCAAACTGGTTTTCGACTTAATAGAATTTGTTTGTGCCTTGTGGCTTGTGCCTTTTGATTCAAAAATGGAAATTTCTTTTTATAAACAATCCTGGATAATACCTATAATAAGCCGCTCCTAATTGGATTCTTTTAATGAGCTGCTCTGACAACTTGTTTAGGACTCGTTAAAATGCATCGATAGCCAAATAGACTTTGAACATTTAATATTCCAATTCGAATAGCACGTGGCTGTGCTGCACAACTGCTGCACTCAATAATTGAGTGCAAAATTCGAAAGCATATAAATGTCACACATGTTTAGGGCCAACAAATTATGCATGAAGTGCAAATATTTGTGTAAATGGCATAACAATTATTGTTGACTATATAATCAGCATGTTGTATGCATACTATACGAATTAAACATTTCTAGCTGACTTTCGCCCCGAACCCGAATCCGAAACCGAACCCGAGTCCAAACGCAAACCCGAACCCCTCTTCAATCTAGATTCACATATAAATATTAAATATGCATTAGCTTAGGAATCACACACATAGACACTCGCGCGCTCATTTGTATGCTACACTTTTTTACTTTTAATGCTCTCTTGCACAAGCTTCGCCACGTGGCGCCGCAATGTGTTAAATTTTTACAGTTGAATTTGTTATGCGGCTGTCTGTGGGTGTCTCTCTCTCTCTCCCTCTCTTTCTCTCTTTCTCTCTCTCTTTTTCTGCCTCATGCTGTTTGCGTAGTAAATTTGAATTTGATTGAAAAGCATGTGACACCGCGCCATCCGTCCTGTCCCTGCCTCTAGAGCCATCATCTCAAAAGAGGTCTGAAGGCTGCTCCTTTTTACCTGGCGCTGTGACGCTGGCGCTTCCTTTGGCTGCTTCCTTCCCGTGTCCCCTGCACGATGTCGCCTGCAGTTTAGATAACGTTGAACGGTGCGCATCATTTGGCGCTCAGCTTTGACTGCTTACTTTGCCACACGCTGCCGCATGGGGCGAGGCACGAGGTGCGTCTCTGCTTGTCAAATGGTTTTGTATAGATTTCTGGAGACGCCAGCTGCTAGAACTACCCACTAACCGGGCTCGGCCTTTGTGAGTTTTTGTGACAGCTTGTTAGACGTGGCATGTATTCTAGTTGTGAGCTGCATGGGGCAAGAGACGGGCGGCAAGAGACGGGTGGAATGCGGCATGTAGCAGCATTGTGCATCAAACTGACAGCGATGAATGTAAGCGATTTATTTTATGATTTATTGCGTATACGCATTGTATTCCATTGCCATGGATTTACTCTATACACATACATACATCATTATTATATAAATGTGTGTCGGTCTGCGTGTGTGTGTATGTGTGTGTGTGTGTGTGTGTGTGTGTGTGTGCGTTAGTATGTTTTGTGTTTGTACCCATTTATGTGTCGCATTGTTAACACTTGCAAATCACTCGGCTATTGCGATTTTCCGTGCGGAAATACATTTCAACAAAAGAACTTCTTAAAAACAAGCAGAAAAAGTTGTCCTTAATCGCGCTGAAACCCCTGACAGCTAGACGCGGGCAGATAAAGGGAGGGAAATATTAATTAATCGAAATCTTAACGAACTTTCATCAAATTAAAGAATACTAAAGCTTGTACATTACCCAACTGCAACTGGAATAAAGAATATTTGCATTTCACTTTTCCTCAATTTATAGTTTTGTTGAGGTCCTGAGAAATCTTATATTTACATCACATTGTGATAAGCTACCTATGAACGTATAGTAATGGTATGCTGTAGAATCAATGTGACTTCATCAAATGCATGCGCTTTGCTGGATTTAAATTGTTTAAATACGACGAGAAACTACTTTGGTCTGAATCTTTTAAAACTTTCAATTCAATCAAGTGTCAAATTAGTGCGGATTTTTAATTTAAGCGTCCCTTTTTTACGACTCTTATCTTTTTTCCTCTTTTTTTTGCTGCCATTCGACTTATAAATAAAACATGTACCTGTCACTCAATTAAGAGCCCAGCGTCAGCTGGACCAAGTGGGACCAGGAGGCGACAAGGCGGGAGTGGCGGGAGGGGCGTGCCACTGCCAACTGCCAGGAGTTACAAATCAAAATGTATAAAACATGCAATTTGTTTGCCAAAAAGTCACGCGTAACTTGTGCCCGCCCCACTTTCGCCACTCAACCCGACTCCTTCAGGGACTGAACTAAGAATTCGAGCAGCTCTCTATGTGTGCGTGAGTGTGTGATGTGTCAAACTTTATGCAAATGAAGTGTTAAAGTTACGAAAAAGTGCAAAAGTGACAAACAAAAAAAGAACAAAAACTAAGAATTTTGTCTTGCTTTGACTCACTCAACCTGGGTGTGATGTTATTTCGATTCGGTATCCATCACAACCTCCTTGAGTGAGCGATAGCAGGATAGAATATCCACAAAGCTAAACCAATTGACCACTAAGCAAACGAGCTAATCGTCGAAAGTATATGGAAATAAACGAAAAGTAAATACGATAGCAAACAGAAAAATGTAAAGCTCTTATTTAAATTAATATTATGCAAATATATACCTAATAGGAGTTAGTTTAATCCGGTTAATATATTATACTTTAATTTCACAACAGACGTAGAAGATGAATCGAAAGGTGTGACTGCGGCTTGAATCTTTGTTCAGCTCATCTCTAGCCATCAGTTTACTACAAGTTTACTTACTCGGGATCTTTTCTAACTTCTGTCATTGTCTTCCCAAATCTCTTAAATTTATAGACAACGTTTAAGGCATCGTGCAATATTCGTGGCTTCAATAAAGGGTCTTAATATTTGGCAGATATTCCTAGTTTGCGCTTCCAACATTTAGTTTGTAAGGAAAATCACTTCTTTCATTCAAATTCCACTACTCCTCAGTTGACTTTATGTTTTTTCTTCTTTGATTTAAAACCCATTTGGCACAATTTGGTATTATCTGAGCCCCGTTATCTACATGCATATACGTAAGCAATTTGCAATCAAAATAATGTATATTGGGGATGCGCTTTCCTGTGGGTGAGCCAAGACGTTGCCCACAGTCGAGATGCCCCAAAAGGCGGATGGAGCCTTAGGACAAAAGTCAAGCTGCGTATGCATAATAAAATTTTGAAATGCCAATTTAATAATGCTTAATGGCAAAAATCATTTTTGGTAATAAATTTATGAGCACATGGCTAGATGCCAGCACATAAGTGTGTGTGTGTGTGTGTGTGTGTGTGTGAGTGTGCTTGAGTGTGTATCTGCCCTCAGGGCAAGCACTCAAGTCGAAGATGTAGCATGCTTCTAGGCGCCAGCAGTAAGAGAGGGGCGAGAGAGATGAGAGGGAGGGCGAGCGAAAGTCCTGTGGCAAATATTTACCTTTTGAGAGGTTTTGCTCCCAACGCATTTGAAAATAACATTTGCAATTTTAAACACTTGAGACTTGTCGCCAGCTGCCACCACCACCAACACATCTATGAGAGAGAGGGAGAGAATGTGTGTGTGTGTGTGTGTGTCTGTCAATTTCGTCTCGTACTAATGACAATTTTCATTCTCTTATATTTTTTTCTGCTGCTGCTGCTGCTGCTGCTGCTGCTTATTACTCTTGTGGTTACATTGTGATTATTTATTAATTAAATTTGCTGTGAGACAGCAGCTAAAGCAAATTTGTTTTATGTTTGTGTTTGGGTTTTTGTGGCTTTCAGGTTTCGGCTTTTGGCTTTTTTGGGTCCCACAACACACAACATACAACACACAGCACACACACACACTGATCGCTGGCCTATTATTTGAAGACTTAGCCCAGCTTTTGTTGCGTGCAAACAATTTTTACAGCAATTTATTGACTTTGTATTCTAACCCTTTTTTGCCGTCCTGGCCAACACCTCTCTCTAAATTTTTAATATGCCGGCTCAAAAGCTCAAGCGTAATTATCTGTATAGTTCGCCAGGCCAGGACAGTTGGGAGGCAAGAATTATGTGCTCTGCGCCCAGGTGGTTTCAGCTGCAATAAATTGTAGTTTAAGGACCTTGAAGGGTCAACGCAAATACGCTGACAATTACAAATGTGTGCACGAAGCATCTGCTCAAGCTCACCTCAATTGTAACTGTCTATGGAACGAATCGTCCATAGAATTCATTTCATCAACTCTTTACAGTTGATTGCTCCCTATCCTCCACATTTGATCTGATTACAATCAAGTTGAAACCATCAAATTAATTTAGCAATCAATCAATCATTTAAAGTGACACATGAATATATCCAGAAATTCATTCAAATTAACTATCGATGGGATAAATAGGACTATAAACTGGGATTTGATTACTTGCCAGTGACTGCTAGTCATAATCAGAAAGTGCGACTGACACCCTGACGAGCCTAGCACATTCGAACTGGGCTCCCACTAAGCGTGCATTCCCAATCACCAATATAAATGAAAATATTACAGACAATAATCCGTCTCTTAGCTATGCAGATTATCCACTTCTAATGTCTTGCTCGCACTTAGTGTTAATTAAAGAGAGTTGGAGCGAATTCCACTCGACTTATCATCACACAATTAATTGTGTGATTTTGATGCAAAATCGAAGTACTTAGGAACAGAGGGTATATGTTCTACTGGAGGTGATATAAATCACGTAAAGTTAATTAATTTCACATATTTCTCAGGAGATGTTATTTTAATTTTCAATTTATTTTCAATGCTGCAATATCTGAAGCAGAACAAAAAAAGTGATGGGCCCATCTGGGCAAGTTTTGACCCCGTTGCCAAAAAGGAACAGCCATCGGCTGTCACTCCTCACTTGCCGGGATGTCAGCATTACCCCAATCTGTGACAGCCTATCACAGTCATGTCACAAAGTATTCGCACATATACGCGCGCAATATTTTGATTAAAATTGCAGGTACAAGCTACGAACTGCGAGTGTTTGCGTGTGTATGTGTGTTGCTCTGAGTGTATGGTGACTGCTGCTGCCTGTCTGGCAGCGATTTGTTCGCCCTTCGTTGCCAATTGATTGAATTGAGCACATTGAGCCATGAAATGTTTGCCCGACGGCTAACAACTAAATCACCGTTGGCAGCTTTGCATGATTTCTCTCTCTCTCTCTCTCTCTCTCTCTCTCTCTCTCTCTCACTCTCTATCAGTCTAAGGCAAAAGTCAAGTCACAGAGTGAAGCCCGCAGGTTACCTCATGCAGAATCGACCGAGAGATACCACGTAACTAGCCCGAATGTTATTGTTGATACATTAGTACTTGATATATAATAATACCTACCCTTTCATAATTTTTACCAGTTTCTAATTTCACTACAAATATATATGAATTAAATTTGGTGGGGAAATAAAATTCATATAAAAAGTATTCCGCATATGCAGGGTATAGTAAGATGGCGTAATAGAAAATGCCTCTGGCCGTCGACTGCAAGCGTAGACAACGCTTGGCGCTGGCGCTGGCGTTGGCGTTGGCGGTGGCGCATTTTGCAATTTTTCCTGAATCGCATAGATTTTTCTCCGCATAGCGGAGACAATTTTGTGCACATTTTCGGCGGAGAGTTGTCTTCCTTCTTGCCTTTTTTCTACCCTATAAACTTCCGTGAAAAGTTTCTCTGGGTTTTTGGTTTTGTTGTCAGACAGCTATCGAAAAAGTTTTCGGCAATGTTTGCCCAAGAGCGTAGCGAACTAACAAAATGAGTTTATTTTTTGCTTAATTTCGCACAAATTAAAAACGTCGAATCCGGCTCAGTTACGGCTCCAAAAATCCGTAGATAGAAAAAAAAACAGCACAAAAAAATGAGCAGAAAAATCGAAAAACGAAAAAAAGAAGACAAAAAGTTGGAAATGGGAAACAGAGCAATTTTTCGTCTTGCAAACTTTTTGAAGGCACTGTATGGCCAGCCATAAATATATAAGTCAGGCATGCGTGTGTTCGAGTGTGTGTGCGTGTAAATTATATAATTTTTATTAAGAGTTTTTCGTTTTTGGTAGCTATCGTATGTTGCCTTCTTAAAAGTCGATTTCACGAACTTATCACACATTCAATGAGTTGGCAAAGTGCTTAATGCGCCTCTTACATACATACATATATGTATATATGTCTATATAAGGGAGAACAAGTGTAAGCCGAGCAGATTTTGGGAAGCCAAAAGCGTTTCGCTTAACGCTTAAATAAAAAGTGGATTATGGTTCGCCACAAGCGCCATTAAATGTTGCCTTCGCATGAACACAACTCGCAGATATAAAAGGTATTACAGGATGTGCTCTTTATGTCCCGAGTGGTCCTTAAACTCTGCAACTGACAGAATGATGTACCGAATTACAGTCTGCTTCAAGTATAAATGGGACATATACATATATAAGATGGAATATATTCATTCGATTCCGCAATAAGAAATAGTTATTACTCTAATACGTACTCCTTGAGTCGAATTGCTGAATGATACAATATACATATATATGATATATATACAGTGCGTGTCATCAGGATAGACCACGTTACGCGTATAGGTAATTATCATCTTAACAGCATCATTACTTGCAGTACTTAATTACTCAATTTATTTCGAATAATTAAAATTTTAATTACCGAAATAATGAGGAAGGGACGAACTATGTGTGCAAACTGTTCCTTCTCATAACTTTACAGAGAAACTTCAACATTCCTTTCAGCAACTCGCTTGCCACTTTACATTACACATCGAAGCTCGAACCAATACTCCGTGAAAGATAAGCTTGTTCAAAAGGTATTTCACATTGAAATGTTGTGGGTATTTTTTAACGAAGGGTAAACCACGAATGCCCTCTGGCGCTTAGTCAATATGCATTGCAATCTCTCCACCTGCCCCCAGACACTTGGCCCACTGAAATGGCAGGACGTCTGCCCTGCCTCGCCCCGCCGTGCCCGCCGTGCCCCGCTACTTGCCTTGTCACAGCCTATATGAAGTGAAGCGAATGAACTCGCGCAGCCATTTGGCTAATTGTTCAGTTTGTTTTACGTGTAAGGCAACAAATTGGCCAAAGCACACGTTTGCCAACAGCAGCTGGAACAGCTGCTGAAGTCCAAAGGTAGTCCACATTGGCATGTCCTCGACCCCACCCTCCACCGCTGCCCCTCTGGGTGGCAGTTAGCGAGGCAGGGTTCATAATAATTTAAATGCTCGGCACACAAAGTGACATGGCAAAGACAAACAAAGGTCAAACCGAGGCTACTGTTGCTGCTGCTTTTACTGCGACTGCTGCGACGTCCTCTGGCTGCAGCTGGAAATGGCTACGTGACAGGACGCAGTGCAGTGGCTCGCATTTAAATCCAAGAGCAGCAGCAACGAAATTAGCACGACAAAGGATAGGCAGAGAGCCAGAGATACGTCGAACAAGGGGGGAGAGAGGTGGAGGGTTAGAGAAGGGGAACTTGAGGCAATTGTACGTAGTGCAGTTAATTTGCCATTGCAAAGCAACAGCAAACGCTGAGCAAATAGCAAACGAGTCGCGTGAACAGCAGGCAGCAAGCAGCCAGAGCTGGAGCAGGAGCGGTTGCTGAGCCTGCAGCCTGCAGCCTAGCTGCCCGCTGCCTGGACAACCGGATCAACAACTAAGCAAACAAATGGCGTTGCAATTGGGCACGTTTTGGGCAAAGCGCTCAGAATCACAGTCAAAGTCGTAGCCCAATGGAAATGAACTGCGACACGAACTGGTCACAGACAGGACACAGCAAAAAGGACACCAGACTCAACGCAACGCTTCGCAACGCAACTCAACTCAACTCAACTCATCTCAACTCAAACCAACTGAGCCTGTTAGCTCATGCCAATCCAACGTACGTGTGGCTAATGATGTTGCTGTCAGTTAGAGGCCCAGATTCCGAATCGGATTCCCATGCAGATGCAGATGCAGAAGCAAATGCAAATGCAGATAGAAGAAGGCGCTTGCTTGACTTGGCGACGTGTCAGATGGGCAATCGTTACGCACAATTTGATTGGAAAATGTGGACAGCAGCATCAGGAGCAGCAGCAGCCTGAACCTAAACTGAACCACTTAAATGACCACAAGCTCACATACGCAGCAAATAAGAAACTACGAGTAGTTCGCAGTCACAAAAGCCAACACTAAAAGCCAACTAAACGCTGCAGGGATAAATAAATAGGAAAAAAAAAAGAAAGTAAAAAATAGATGTGAAATTAAGAAACAGAGGACAACACAGCAGTCCTGGCGAAAATTGTGCTTGCACAGGCCAAGGGGACTTTGTGCAAACCTCACACACACACACACACACGCGCGCGGACACAACAGCCGAGCAGAGCTAGAAAATGTGCTGAAGGAAAGTTTGACCGATGGAAAGATACCCTCTGAAGCGCTTCAATTTACATAAATTGAATTTCTAATTTATAAATAATGAAAAATAAATGCTTCACAATATCTATATACCAAGCGTAAGAAGAGTATATCTGTTTTGGTAAATAAATTGCCTAGTATGATATCGATATTTATCGATTTATCGAGTCTCATTCCTTCTAGTCGACACGCATTCATACAAACAGTCAACGAATGGAAGGGAACTACTTTCTGCCTCTTAAATACATCCACAAACTTCATTAACCCTATTTGCGCGACCATGCTGTTTAGGGAACAGGGTATTCAGAAAAGATAAAAAAGCTGGAATAACAAAGGAGGGGCAAAACTTTTTGCTTTAGTTAAGAGCAACAGACGGCAACGCCCGGGCTGCAATGGCATAAAAGAAACATAACTAATTTGCATAAAATGTGGAAAACATGGTGCCTATATAGAGAGCACTACCGGCTGGTAAGGGGCGTGGCTTGGCATGGTCGGATAGTGTGGGCCAGCTGCAAACTGCCGCCTCCTCCTCCCAGAGCGGGAAAATCGAGTCAAAGTCGTAAGTGAAGAGTTGCTCGCTATGCACTGGCCTGTAGTCCAGGTAAATTTGCGGACAACTTTTTGGCACAAAATTCATCCAAAAAATAGTAAACTAAATGAAAGTGCCACGCCCACCAGGCAGCCGCCCCAGCGATTCACTACAACGAACATTGTATATGCGACCAAACAAAAGATATTTTTGCATCACAAAGTGAAAGTTATGTGCATGTTAGGGTGTGTGTGTGTAGCCAAGTGCTGTGAGTGTGTTTGTGTCTGTGTGTTGGTCGTACCCCCATATTAGCGGTTTGTATCTTTTGCAACATGACCACGTTGAGACAAAGTTGTAGGCCAAATTGTCAGCAAACAATGTGCAAAGTCGGTTCACTCTAAAACGTAGTGTGACTGCCTGAGTGAGAGTGTGCGTGGGTGTGTTGGTGTGAGTGGCTTGTGTGTTTAACTATGCATAAGAAAAGAATCTGTGTGGGGAAACCGCTTTGAAGTATGAGCTTTAACTGAAATCTGCTACAAAGAGCCAAAACTAAATTCTTTTCAGAAATTCTTAAAGAATCAAATTTTTTGAATGCATGGAATAATTTTAAAAAAATTTTATATTTGTATATCTCATTCGCTTTTCTTAAGTCAGCTCCGCAGATTCGGAAAACCTTTCAGCTGTTTCGCCTTTCCCCTACAGAAAATGTTGTGAAATAGTTTAAGTTGCTTGCAATATTCATATAAAATACAAACAAATTTCTGCTTAAAATCTTTGCTTGCATAAAAATGTAACGAATTCCTTCTTGCTTTCGTGCTTCGTTTTCAGCTTGGTGAATCAATCGATGCCGGATGCGGACAAAATTCGGACGATGGTGTCTCGGGCGCTGCGTGTGTGGGAGACCAATTCGAAGCTGACATTCCGTGAAGTGTACAGCGATCAGGCGGATATACAGGTTCTCTTTGCACGGTGCGTATTAAACGAGGAAAGTGGGTGAGCCTGTGATTGGGTGGTTGGGCGGTTGGGCGGTTGGGCGACTGAGCTGTGGGTGACTGTTATTTGCTCAGCCACCTCATGCAGACCATAAAAAAAGCATTCTTTAGTGCCATAAAGATGGGCAGCACATAAAATTGCACTTAAAACCAGGCAACGATAAATAAGCCAAGTATTAAACCATGAAACCAATGATGATGATGACGACAACGACGACGACGACGACGACGGCGACGATGACGGTGACGATGACAGCAACAGGAGTGAAGCAGATTTGGCTGCATGCTGGATACCAATTTCAAATCAAAGAGTTTATGTTGCAGCTGCTGTGTCGCCTTCTCCTAGATAAGCTTTATTTGTGCAAGCTCGTAACTTCGATGCCATTGAATTAACTAATCAAGGTTCTTCTCCTCGCTCCTTCTTTCAGGCGCGATCACGGCGATGGGTATAAGTTCGATGGCCCCGGCCAGGTGCTGGCGCACGCGTTCTATCCGGGCGTAGGGCGCGGCGGCGATGCACACTTCGACGCCGAGGAAACCTGGGAGTTCGATGCCAGCAATGATGATAGTCGTGGTGAGTGGCATCTGCTGCATCTGCTGTTGCTGCGGTTACTAGATAATCTAGTCAGCAAATGCAATGCATAAATTAATAACATTAGATAATAACACACAATAATAATAATAATCAGCAGCAGCGCCAGCGGCGGCAGTGGTGGCAGCTGTTGTTGCGGTCAGATTGCGGCTGAAAGGCTGCGGGCAAATTGCAGGCGCCTAAACCGCAGCGGCACCGCCTTGTTGCAAGTGGCAAAATCAATAAACGTTGGCGCCGGCTGCCTGCATGCGTTTTGTAATTTAGCGCCATAAATTGCGCCCTAACTGCAGATCCAAAGAACCGTATAACCCGCAGCCGAATAAAGCCAGAGCAAAAACCCGCTCCGAAACCAGAATCCAATGTCGACAATTTTAATGGTTTTTAATGCCAATAAAAAATTGTCAGCATGATGCGTGACGTTGGCCCAACGCAACAACGACCAATCTTTGTATACCCCGTAATTGTCGCATGTAGAGTTGCTCTGTTTCAAAGAATTACTCAAATCTGTAGAGTTAATCAACCCGCCTGAACGGGAGTTGGATATTGGCCCGAATTTATTGTAACAAAACCAAAATGAATCGCCTTCTCGCCTCTACTGCCAGTCTTTGCCCCTAGTACAGGACATCTCACAGTCGAGTACAGCCGGGCAGCCTTACAGCTTGTGCTTTTCATTGTAAATGTTGCAACGACGCCATTTTTATGCCACTTACAAAGTCGTCAAGGCGACGACGCGCTGTTGTCTCCTTATTCGTTCTTTTTATATTTTTGCCTTGGTCGCCTTGGTCGGGTGCCATTAACCAATCGCATGTTGTCGCATTTTGCAGGCACCAACTTTCTGAATGTGGCGCTGCATGAACTGGGGCACTCGCTCGGGCTGGGCCACTCCTCGGACTCGAATGCGGTCATGTTTCCGTGGTATCAGAACAATGAGGTCGATGGCAAATTGCCTGACGATGATCGCATCGGCATACAGGAACTCTATGGGGCCAAGGAGAAGGTTTGGGGTCCCTATCGACCGGTAACCACAACGAGCACCACAACGACGACAACCACGACCACAATGCGTTCGCTTACCTATTATCCGCAGCAGCGTCCCAATTATCCCAGTCGTTATCCAAACTATTATCCCAACTATTATCCACGCGAACGAGAGCGCGAACGAGAGCGCGAACGAGAGCGAGAACAAGAGCGTGAGCGTCAGCGTGAAGAAGAGCGAGAGCGAGAACGCAAGCGACAGCGTGAGGACCGAGAACGAGAACGTCAGCGACATCAGGAACGAGAGCGAGAACGAGAAAGACAGCGAGAGCGCGAAAGAGAACGCGAGCGCAATCGAGAGCCCCTAACAACATCAACGAGAGCGCCAATAGCAACGAGCACGGCGATAGCACCGAGAAGAACACCACCCACTCATCCCACGCACAGGCCCTACAACTACCCCACAGTCCATCGACACAATAAGCCACACAAGCCACGCAAACCCAAGCCAGACAACTGCATGACCTCATACGATGCCATCTCCATGATACGCAGGGAGTTGTTCATCTTCAGAGGACAGGTAAGAGAGTAGTATAAGTGCTATAGACGATAACTGGAACTCCTGAAGTTATTCTGACTTGGACTAAGCTAATATTGAACTATAATCTATGCTTATGATTTGTTCTTGGTATATTTAGGCTTGTTATTTGCTCTTATTATTGCAGTTCCTGTGGCGCATTGGTGCCAAGGGCTTGTATAATGGCTATCCGACGGAAACGCGTCGCCATTGGGCCGCACTGCCCGAGGACTTTAACAAGGTGGATGCCGTCTACGAGAATCAACAGCGTCAAATTGTCTTCTTTATAGGTAAACAAGTCTCTCTCTCTCTCTCTCTCTCTCTCTCCATAGCAGTGAGCTCTATTAAACTGTTTACCTTGCCGCCCACAGGTCGGCAGTATTACGTCTTCGATTCAGTCACCCTGGCACCGGGTTACCCGCAGCCTTTGACCAGCCTGGGTCTGCCGCCCACTCTCACCCATGTGGATGCCGCCTTCGTATGGGGCTACAATAACAGGACGTATTTAACGAGTGGAACGCTGTACTGGCGCATTGACGACAGCACAGGCAAGGTGGAGCTGGACTATCCCCGAGACATGTCCTTCTGGGCGGGCGTGGGCTACAACATAGACGCAGCCTTCCAGTACACGAATGGAAAGACCTATTTCTTCAAGAACTTGGGCTACTGGGAGTTTAACGATGATCTCATTAAGGTGGCCCACGCCCGCCCCAAGCTCTCTTCCCGCAGATGGATGCAGTGTGCGCGCAGCGTCAACGACGTGGACGAGGAGCAGCGCTGGACGGCTCCCCTAGTATCCGGCAGCAACGACACCACGGATGGGAGCTCCGGCGCGATTAGTATAAGGCAACAGGGACATAGTCTAATTGTCATCCTTCTGGTGGCATTCACATACTTAGCCTGGCGTAGTTAAGATCGTCACAGCATTGATCTATCAAGAGATTGGCAGAGCTGTAGACTTAGTGTTAAGACATCGACCGTAAGCGACCGGATACTAGCAGACATCCTCGAGCAATGGTCTATGTACATACATACACACATACATACATACATACATACATATAGGTAGAACTTTTGGAGAGACGTGTATACCGACTCTACTGTCAGACAGTAGATCGATCCAGAGAGATAATACACACAGCGGCCTTACAAATCCATGTGCAAGTGCTTATTTTTGCTATCCAAAATACTATATTACTTGCTCTTGAAGAACTACACAGAGAAAAGCAAATAAACTCTAATATATCTACATATAACTTGCCAGACGCCCATTGCAAGATCGCTTTCCGCTTTCTTCTTTCTTACGTAAACGGATATATTTTATAAAGTATACAACTTTTATATATTATAAGCAATAGGTATCTAGTTTTATGCGCAGTGCATCCGATAAGAATGTCTCGAATTCTCTCACCCGACACTGCCTTCTATAATTAAGTACAGTATTCCCCTATAAAACGAACAGATTGGCCCGACTCTTAGTAGCTATGAGCTGTATGTTTTTTTTAAATTGATTATAAAACAAACGAAGAAAAATCCCTTCTAATTATTTATATTCAAATAATGTGATATTATCATAAAATTTTGTATGTGTGCGATTCAATAATGAACCAGAATAACAAATACTCAAGATCAGAAACCATTTACACAATTCGAGTTAGAAACATATGTTTTGTTAGCTTTAGTTCTTTACAGCTGTATATTTATATCCAACTTAAAATAAATACCTTTAAGTTTATTCATTCATACAAACTTTGATAATAAATAAAAAAAAATATATATATATATATACATATATAAACACCAAGTTTACCTTCTTTAAGTAATAATACTTACATATATATATATATTAATATTTGTATTTGGAAAAATTAATCTCTTACAACATATACATACATAATCTACATGAATATATAGGTAAGTTACTATGTAAGATTTGCAATCAATTAATTTGAGATTCTGAAGCATATAATACTCATAGACACGTACAGCTATAACCCACATGTAGCCTTGTGCGTTGTTCGAATTATGCTCATAAACGATTGAAAGACATTTTCATATCACATTTGCCATAAGCGTTTGATATCATAGGTCGTCTGATAACGCCGTGCACAGATTGTACAGATTGTGCAGTTGAATCACCTATCGAATATCTGACAAACATGGATATCTATTGATGTGTGTTGTATGTCAGGTCATGATGAGTTTTAAGATATTTCAAATTCAACTATTCTTAGTTTAAGATAGAGCTTTTCTATAGCTAACGCCATTCGTCGTGTAACTCTGAGTAATTTATGGCAAAAATTCAGTCCCAGTTGCGCACGGTATACAGAGCTTTATGTGCGAGTATTTGCGATAACGAATAATAATTAGTTGCTCTACGTAGAAATGTAGTGAAAAAACCAAAAAACTCCATTTAAGTAAAAAACAGATGTATCATGTTTAACGATAATGCCCTTATCTAGCTAGCGCTATAGACAGGTAAATAAAAATGCTTTAGATATATACGTATATGTGTACATATATATTGTGTATACATGTATATAGGCGGGCACTGATAATTGGGGCAGTGACAGTTGCCGAAGCAGTGTAAAAACAGATGATTTCGCCCTATAGAACTCCATTATCTGTATGATTGAGCCATGAAAGATGACCCTTGGTGTCAGTAGCCGCACCTATTGATAGCATTAAAATGTCCACTTATACATTACTTACAGACTTCTGTATCGCATCGCGAGGGCATGGTCGTATGGTCGCATATGGCGCAGATGAAATGAATGCAGCCAGCTGAATTCTATATTCGGCCAGTTCAGGTGCACTTGGAGCTCTGCTCCGTTCGAACGTACTGCTTCAATTGTCATTAGTCGGTGCGTCATGGCCCGTGACGACATCGGAATGAGTCCCGATTCCGATTCCGATTCCGAGTTCGAGACCGAGCACGAATGCCCAAAAGCTAGATCCACAGCCCACCGGGCTGACAGTCGCGCATAGACCACAGACGTGGACAGTAGTTGGCGGTTCGAATCATATATATATTAATTCTACACATTTAAATCGGGGTCGCACGACGTGAAAAAGTAAAGCTACCCATATACATATGTGTGTGCACACACCTACACAACAATAAGTACGTCGCGACAAATATATGTATATATGCATTCATAAATATATATGTACCCATATATATTTATTTATATTGTATAACTGCTTATATTAAATTAGAGACAATTGTGAGTAGAGGTCGAGCGAGCGTGGAAATTGTGCAAAGCTTTGTGTCGCATAGTTGAAGACGATTCAAGGCCCACGCCTATGTAGATATCGAACTCTAGCGGCGCTGATAACGCCCAACGCGCCAGCTGCACTCGCGCGCCGCTCTGACTAAGCCCCCGGCCAGAGATAGTAGCTAAAACTTACTGTAATTACGTACAAGTTCAACTGTTAATCTGCTTGCTGATAGCCCAAGGGCTTGTCAGATCTATGACAAATCATTCGTCGTTCGCTAACAGTCTAGCACCTGGTAGCATTAGTGCATATCTAATCATAGAACTTGTCAACTGCAAATTGCCCGGAAATACACTTTTGACCATTATCTATGCCCACCTAAACCGAATTTCAATAAATCAAAGTCCTACGTATATACCGTCAGATAACCGTGTCCAAGCAGAACATCCCACCGACACAAGTCATGGCGTCCACTGATAGCCTGTACGTGCGCCCGCTGAGCGCTGAGCTGGCCCTGAAGGCTCAGCAGGAGCTGGGCGAGGTGCCCGAGCGAGTGCCGGAGGACATTGAGACGATACGCACATGGATCTCGAAGCAGCCCCATCTGAAGGCTCGCGAAGATGCGCAGTTCCTAGTTGCCTTTCTGCGCGGCTGCAAATACAGCCTAGAGAAGACGAAGCTCAAGCTGGACAACTTCTATGCGATGCGGGGCGCTGTCCCGGAGCTGTACAAGAATCGCTTTGTGGGGGAGAAGCAGCTGAGCATACTCAGAACAGCGTAGGTGCCAATATACTCTCTCTCTCTCTCTCTCTCTCATCCAATATATATGTATATATAAATTTGTATCTTTTAGCTGCTTGCTGCGTCTGTCGCAGCCTCTGCAAGTGGACGGGCCACGCATTCACATCTCTCGCTATGCGCAGTACGACTCCAGCAAGTATTCCATTGCTGAGGTCATGCAGGTCAACACCATGCTGGGCGAGATACAGATCCGGGAGGATGACAATGCAATGGTGTCTGGCTTTGTGGAGATCATTGATATGAAAGGTGTCACCGCCGGCCACATGTTCCAGTTCGACGCGGTCCTGATCAAGAAGCTGGCTGTGCTTGGTGACAAGGCGCTGCCATATAGGCCCAAAGGATTCCATTTTATCAATGCGCCAGCCATAGCCGAGAAGGCAATGTCCATCGCCAAGAGCCTAATGAGCGACAAGATACGCAAACGGGTGAGTCTCATAAAGACTTGGAATTAACTTAAAAAGCTATATGGTGACATCTTCATCCTGCCCAGTTCCATATACACTCCAAGTTGGATTCGCTGTACAAGTACGTCCCCAAGGAATATTTGCCAATTGAATATGGCGGTACCAATGGCAATATACAGGATGTTGTCGACACCTGGACAAGCAAGCTGATAGAGTACACGGACTTCTTCCAGCAGGATGCGGTCTATGGCACGAATGAGAAGCTGCGACACGGGCAACCCATCAATTCGGAAACGCTGTTCGGTATCGAAGGCTCCTTTCGGAAGCTGGACATTGATTAGTTAATACGTTTTATTGTAGTACATATTTATACAGAACATAATTTTTAATGTTGTAAAAAAAGAATCGATTAAAGCACATATTGCACATAGAAAACTTTACAAGTCGGCCTATCCGGACAGTTGAAATCTGCTTAAAACTAATGAAACGGACCGAACATTAATTAAATACAGTCAGGCAAAATTAGATTAACAAGGCAATAAGAGAAAGTCAAATGCAGTCAATAAAGTTTGTTTTAAAAAGCTGGACTAGATCAGCCTACAGCTTGGCGGCCTGCTTGGCCTTTTGGTTAACGAACTCGTAGGCGACATCGTTATAAGGCTTGGATGCGTCGCGCACGCGCTCTAGCCACTTGGCCACCTTGGGAAACTGACGTTCGTTCACATTGAACTGACAGAGCCCTGGGAAATAAAGTACGTTTGTGAAGATATACTAAAGGAATCAGCAGTTTGATTGCTTACTCAGCTGTTCTATCTCAGAGGAGCATGATAAGTCCGCCACTGTCAGCTTGTTGCCAACCAAGAAGTCATCCACCATCCAAAGGCGCTCAAGGAGATCCAAGCTGTTTTCAACATCTTTCACCAGTTTTGCGACCACTTCCGGCTTGGGCTTGGGCGCGAGGCCGTTGATGGGCAGCAGCCAACCCTTCATGAAGTACGTGCCACAGGGCATATGAACATTCCGGAACTGCCACATCAAGTACTCATCCACACGAGCACGCAGCTGCAAGTCTTTTGGATAGAGCTGCTGGCTCAGCTGATTTTTATCCGAAAGATAACTACGGACACAGCAAGAAGGCAATTTGTTGAAATTGACCTTCGGCCTTAATATTTATACGCACCGGATCATGGCCACGCTCTCAGAGAGGTGGAAGCTTCCGTCCACCAGAGCGGGCACCTTCTGCAAGCGATTGATCTTCTTGAACTCATCGGTCAATTGCTCACCTGGAAAACGACAGAAAATATTGTAAATTCGAATTTGATTTGCCGGCTTGCAGCTCTCGGTTCAATTTAACTTACGTTTGCGCAGTGCTACGGGACAGGCCTCAAATTGCGTTTTACTCAATTTAAGAGCTAGCCAAAGAGCCCGCGATGCCGGTGACAAGAAGTCATAATACAACTTAATAGCCTGTGCCATCTTAACAAATTAAATAATAAAAAAATTCTGCTGGACCGACAGAATCAGCTGTGGTGCAAAGTTCAAACTTCTCAGCTACACAGCACTGTTTTTAGCACCACGCCGGTTTTCAGCACTGCTCTCGCGAGCCTGTAGAGCTGTCCCGCTCACACTTCACAGTCAGAGTAAGTTGGCGCGAGTTTTGAATGCGCACTAAAACTTCATTCAAATCAACTTTTTTTCCACAACAAAAACTATTTTTTGTTCCACAAAAAAAGCAATCTATCACATAAAATATTTAAAATGACAAGGTTGGCATTACATCCAATGCTTAAGTAGATTTTTGCTATTAGAATTGTCGTTTTTATCATGTACTCGGCACATGCCGAAACTCTTATCTAAAGCATAGATAATATCGCAACATAAATGCCAAGGCGAGATACGTCATGGGCTTATCGGCTGCGATTACTAAATAAATGATTATGAAAACCAAAGAACCAGCTTGCGATTGCGTATTTCGTTTTTGTTATATATTTTTTGACATTTAAACAAATTCGTTTTAATTTATTAACGTACTCAACATGGGTCGCTACAATACACCGTCAATTATATATATATATATATATATATTTGTTTTTTTTTTTTTTTTATTTAATGTATATGTTTATGTGTAAACTAGTATCAAAAATTAGTAGAAACGACACTTAACTAACTCAAAAATGTTCCAAAATTAAATATATATATATGCATGTATATGTTTATGCATCGGTATGTTTGTACGAATGCATTTTAAAATAAAAGCCAAAAGAAACTTAGAATAATATACATATACATAGTTCAGTATAGTATATATAGTATATATAGTATATATATATATATATGTAAGTAGAAGACGTCCATTGTGAGCGAAATGCGGCGAGGAAACCAAGTGGGGAACTGTAGACATATGGATGACGGTATGTGCGTTGATAAGACCGACAGTAAATTATAATCGACGTTCATGAGGTTTTTGGCCATTTAATGGCGTTTTTAGTTTTTGCATTTTTTGTGTGTTTTTTTAATGTTCAATTTGTTTTTTTTTTCTAACATTGTTCAATTTGCTTTTAGTTTCGATGTTGCTTTCTATGAATTGTTATAAAATATCAGGTTCCAGCTATGACCAATGTTCACTCTAGCGCCGTAATACATAAATGTATATATATATATATATATATATATCGGGACTCATATATAGACAGAGTGAGGTGTGTATAGTATGTGCATTTGAATTATACAACTAACTGACCACGGACATTGCCATAGACACAGCCGCTAGCCACTAACCACTAGCCACTAGCCACTAGCCACTAGCCACTAGCCACTAGCCACTAGCCACTAGCCACTAGCCACTAGCCACTAGCCACTAGCCACTAGCCACTAGCCACTAGCCACTAGCCACTAGCCACTAGCCACTAGCCACTAGCCACTAGCCACTAGCCACTAGCCACTAGCCACTAACCACTAGCCACTAGCCACTAGCCACTAGCCACTAGCCACTGGCCACTAGCCACTAGCCACTAGCCACTGGCCAATAGCCACTAGCCACTAGCCACTAGCCACTAGCCACTAGCCACTAACCACTAGCCACTAGCCACTAGCCACTAGCCACTAGCCACTAGCCACTAGCCACTGGCCACTAGCCACTAGCCACTAGCCACTGGCCAATAGCCACTAGCCACTAGCCACTAGCCACTAGCCACTAGCCACTAACCACTAGCCACTAGCCACTAGCCACTAGCCCCAGCCTCGGCCTCAATCAAAGTTTAGCTTGCGAAATGAGCCCTCCTCGGTGGCTGCAGTGGCGAGTAGCGTGGGTCGCTGCTCCTTCTCGCTGGCAGCGCGCAGCTTCTCATCAACACCGAAGCGCTCATCATCCTTGAAATATGGTGTAAAGTTGGCCAGCTGAGACTCATAGTATGACGCAGCATCATTTAACGAGCCATTATTGCCGCCCAGCTCCACTGGCAGATACTCCTTGCCGATGGCCTTGTACAGCGACTCCAGATTCGGATGAATGTGCAACTAAAAGAAGAGAAAAAAAGAAACGCGGATAAGAGCTCGTTCACGAACATTGCTTGCTCGCTGGTTACGTACTAGTTCCTTCTGTTTCATCACATTGCGGATGATGGTGAGCACGAATTGAGTTTCTCGCGAGGCGTTCACAATGTGGGTGGCCATCAGATTCGTGGGTATGCCATGCTCGAGGAAGGAGTTCATGCGTCGGAACAAGCTTGGATCGAATTGCAGCAGCAGCGAGTAGGGGATTTTGGTGAAGTCAATCACCTCCACAACACCAGCTATGTTCCAGTTGTCGTCGGTGTTGATCTCAATTTCAGAGCGGAAGGCATGGAAGCGAAAGATGTCGGATACGCTGTGCTTGGAAGTCTCTATGTGTCCCATGCGTGTGAAGTGTATACGTGGACCGCCCGGACCAATGGGATTAGGTAGCGTTGCGAATATGCTGATAAATCGATAATGAAATTTATTCTCTGGTCCCTCTCTCTCTCTCTCGACCGATCGACCGATTTTTTGTTTGACTCACCCTGATCTAGCCAACTCGAGGAGTTTGTCATCGACAAACCGACTCTTTAGCAGGCCGCGTTCCTTAGACTTGTAGTTGTAGAAGAAGAGCACACGTTTCTTGGCCAGCTCCAGGTCCCATTGACAGAAACGCAGAAATGCAACCAAGAACTGATCGTCTGTGCGTGCCACCAGATAGCTTTGTTCATCGATCCACGCGCGGAGAGCGGCAATCAGCTCATCCCGGCTCGCCGCATCCTCATGCAGCTCGGAGCGCGCCACTTCCGCCAACTCTGGTACCAGCTCTCGAATCTTGGCCATAGTAGTGTATGATAACTGCAAATTTTATTATCGAAACTTAGCGCAAGTTGACAATGTGTACGTGTGGCCGGGAGGGTATTGGTGGTGGGACTTGTGTGCTCCGTCTGGGCTGAAACACGACTAATATTTAAGTCGATGGCTGCCTTGTTTTGACCTGGAGCGAACAAGTGTACCCTAGCTAGTGGAAGCAATGAGGGCGATATTACCGTGACCAATGCACAGTGATCCGAAAATCGACCAACACTTTCTTATCGATTATTTAAAGTTCATACTAAAATCCTAATTGTTTCTTCATCTAACAAAAAAAAAAAAAAAAAAAAATAATATATATATATATATATATATATATATATATAGTAGCTATTCCTAAATCAATACTTGCCGAATATGTGGTTCAGCCCCACTGTGCAGACACAGTTGTGCGATAAGATAAGCCTAGAGTAGATATAACTGTAGTCATGGTTCGATTAACCGACAGATATCAACAAATGCGAACTTTGCTATGCGACTTTTACAGCTGCATTTGTCCCCAAGCCAACTTCTGCCTCTTTTCGGGAAACGCTTTGCCACTATCTGGTACCCCGTAGCTGCAAGATTCTGATGATTAAGTATTAACAGGCGAGATCTTTCAGCAAATTTTCTAATCTTATCAGCAATTAGCAGAGAGGGGGAGAGTGCTCGAGCACTCGAAGTTAGAGGTGGGCATTATCAGAGAGTACCGAATGATTAGCTATAAAATGGAAAGATTAGAGCCAACTGATTAGTGGCCAGAAGTGGAGAATTGGCCAATTTCAGTAGTTGCACAGTTGCCACGCCGCACGGTTGAGATTCGTATAGAAGCAGGTTATGGCCGAGATACGTCCAATCAGCGCCGAGTTGCGCCAAGTAGCAGAGGCGGAGCTGAACGAGGTGCCAGCGCGTTTGTCTGGTGATCTGCAAGCTCTGCGAGATTGGCTGGCCAAGCAACCTCATCTGAGGGCACGCCAGGATGCTCAGTTTTTGGTTGCCTTCTTGCGCGGCTGCAAGTTCAGCATAGAGAAGGCCAAGTCCAAGCTGGACTACTTCTACACCCTGAAAACCATGATGCCGGAGGTCTTTGCCAATCGTCAGATGGACGAAAAGAACATTGCAATGTGTCGCGCTGGGTAATAAAACGCTCTTTAGATCTACAGATGTTATAGAGCTTAATTTCTTTACTCGTTCCAGCACGTACGTGCGTCTGCCCAACCCCCTTGGCCCCGCCGGACCACGCATTAACTTGACGGACTACTCGAAGTTCGATTCGAATGGCTTTAAGATGATCGATCTGTTCCGGTATCAGACGACGCTAATGGAGAGTCTGGTACGGGACGATGACAATGCCGTCATCTGTGGCACCATCGAGATAATCGACATGTCCAAGATGAGTCTCAGCTTCATTGCCCAAATGGACTTTTCGCTTATTAAGAAAATGGGCGTGTTTGCCGATAAGGGCACGCCCATCCGGCTAAAGGGCGTCCACTTGGTCAACTGCCCCAAGGAGGCAGTCGCTGTCCTCAATTTAGCCAGAACTCTTATGCCCGCCAAGCTACACAATCGAGTAAGTTGAGTCCACAGTTTTCACAGCTTTTGACTAGTTATAGTATATAATATAATAGATTTCTGAAAATGTCTTTGTGCGTTTGTACGTCTGTCTATCCTCTGTCTGGACCTTTGCAATGAGTACACAGATTTTGAGTATTTCCGATTTTTGATATCCTCTCACAGGAAGTCTTTAGATGTTTGCGCGCAATCTCTTCATTCCCAATGTGTACTTTAGCTTTGGCTAAATTTTATTTTGTTGACAGACCATTATTCGATAATCCATTGCTATCAAGCTCTTATCGCTATTTGCTCAGCTGTTGGAAACCGCAATCTATTTGATATGCCAGATAGATCGCGAATCGATTCCAAACTATAGAAAATAAATATGGTTTTCGTAGAACACTTTTACATGACTTGATAATGGAGCACTCCCGATATAGTCCCGATATTTCGGTGCACAGACTTATCAGCCTCAAATTAGTTTTATGAATTGATTTAACAACAATCATAAAGTGTGTCGACAGTCCAAATTTAGCAGCTAGACATAGGAGTTTCGAGGAGTTTCCTCGTTTAGTAGGGACTTTCCCCTCCTCCACTAAGTGTCCAAAAACTTAAGCATCTATTTATTACACAAATTATTTTGATATTTTGAGCAAATGATCACTTGAACTCATTTGACAGTTCCATGCGCACAGGAATATGGATGAACTGTGTGAGATAATTCCACGTGAATATATGCCAGAGGAGTATGGAGGCAGCAACGGCCGTATTGCTGATATCGTGGCGCAGATGGAGCAGCAGATGCTCAGCTATGGCGATTACCTAAAGGAGGAGAGCAACTATGGTGTAAACGAACAGCTGCGACCGGGCAAACGGCTGACAGCCGACTCGCTATTTGGCATTGAGGGCTCCTTCCGCAAGCTGGACATCGATTAGATTAGCTCACATTGAACTGAAATTGAAAGTGGGGACAAAATCCCGAAATTGTCGTAACTTTAAATTTAATAAAAGCCAATTGTAAAATCAATGTGGAAGCGATGCTTTAAGCAGTAGCTACTATGGGGCAAGAAGGCCAAGTCGATGGGAAGGTAGTGAATGCCAAGATGTCATTGCATGCTTAGAATAGTGAACAAGACGAAGCCAGCGACCTGAAGGTAAGGTAAGATAAGATTGAAACTAAAATAAATCAAAGCCAAAAATCAAAGCTGCTGGAATATAGAGAGCAGAGCTTATCCTGATATCTTTGGGAAAAACGAAGTGTTACATAGAACGATTCAAAATATAATTGAGCCTATAAGTCAACCAGTTCGAAACCATGTCTACATAGTTACCGAGGATAATGCTAAGGTATCAAAAGAGCAATATACAATATATAGCAATATAGATATGTGCAGCAAAGAAGCATACGGTTTGGATGAGAACCGCAAAGAGAGGCAATGTCTCAATGCCAGCTGAGTAGAGCTCAATAAGAGCTTTACTATTTAAGGTAAACAACGCCCACACAGCTAGTCAAATTGGGATGCTTTTAGTCCGCGGTATCAGTGACAAGTGCTAATGGCCTTATCTATCAGTTAAGTGAATTAGACAGGATCAATAAAAATGTTTCATGTTAATTTGCATGTTCCAGCGCGCTGGACAAGTCAGTTGCCCTGCAGGAGTCAACTAGCAAAGAGCCAAAATGGATGCGTATAACTCCAGCAGTATTCCGGTGAGTTTCTTTGAGTTTCTATACAAATGGAAGTCTACATATGTGCTCCATTCAAACAGTTGGACTTCAGTCAATTTGATTTTCCAGCGGAGCGTATATGGCGGCACAAGGCGGTAGTGGAAATGGCATGGAAAGTTTGCTCGTTCCTGCCACTGATTATATTTGGCTTGTTTGCCAATTATGTCTTGATCTACCTGATAGCGACGAACCGTGCGCTCAGGTCGCCAACGAACCTGGTTATAGCCAACATGGCAGTGGCAGACTTTCTCACTTTGCTGATATGCCCCATTATGTTTCTGATCAACGACTTCTACCAGAACTTTCAGCTGGGCTGCGTGGGCTGCAAGCTCGAGGGCTTTCTCGTCGTTGTCTTTCTGATCACAGCTGTGCTGAATCTCTCAGTGGTCAGCTACGATCGCCTCACAGCCATTGTCCTGCCACAAGAGACACGGCTAACACAACACGGTGCCAAGATCGTGATAGCCTGCACTTGGCTAACGGGGTTGCTCCTGGCTATGCCCCTGGCTATATATCGCGAGTACAAGGTACGCCTTTGGCGCAACTTCACGGAGCGCTACTGCAAGGAGAACATGAATGTCCTGCCCAAGTACTGGTACGTGCTGATCACTGTGCTGGTCTGGCTGCCTCTGAGCATCATGCTTATCTGCTACACGGCCATATTTATAAAGGTAAGAGCTAAAGAGTGGCACAAGTCTGGTCAACTAGGATAAACGATTCAGTACTAACCTAGCTTAACCTTACCCAACCTACTCCCCAGCTGGATCGCTATGAGAAGCGCGTGTTAAGTCGCGAAAATCCGCTGACTGTTAACTATAAGCGCAGCGTGGCTAAGACGCTCTTCATAGTGGTTATTGTGTTTGTGGTGCTGCGTCTGCCCTTCACCATTTTTGTGGTGCAGCGCGAGAGTTACTACAAGTCGGAGGCGACCGTGGGCAGCAGCATGCAATACTTCTCGTACTTCTCGCAATATCTGATGTTTGTCAATGCCGCCGTCAACCCGATCGTCTACGGCTTTAACAATGAGAACTTCAGGAGGGCCTATGCGCAAATTGGCTGGGTAAAACGACGACGCGCAGCCTCTGCCAATCGCTCTCATCATTGCTGCTGTTGCGACTTTAGCAGAAACATAAAAGGGGCACCGATGAATGCGGAGCAGAACTTGGACCTGGACATATCTCAGTCAGCTGCTGAGGAAACCAAAAATCTGAAAGAAACTACTGACAACCCTGCCAATACCAAAGAGTCCCTAACGACACACCTCAATAGCGAGGGCTATATCTGAAGTATGCTGACCTTGGTTAATATTTCACTTAAGCCTTCTTAATAAGAACTACAATAAATACCCTTAACAGACAATGTTAGTTGCACACAGTCGAAATTTAAATCAGTTTTTATCACATGTTTATTTCATAATAAATAATAAAGAACGTTTCAGACGGGTGTTATCGAAAACATAATACTTGATTACTCGTCCAGAAGAAGTTAAACTCTTTCCAAAATTGATAACGCAATTTTGCTACACCTCAATGGGCATGGCAAGTCAATTGCAGGTTTATCAATAGAGTAAATTAACAATTTTAAGTCAGTCTTTAGACATGAGTATATATTCTAAATTGCTCATTCCGATTTGTGTCGCTGTCTTAACACTTTACGAGCTGGGGGCGTCTCTCCGTGAGTATACTTTCGAAATTTCAAGTCTCTAGTTTTCTGTGGTCTACTTATTCCACAAAGCCAATATGTTCTTTTCACTTCGGTGCCGAGTGTAGAACAATATTAAATATATGTTTATTAAATACGAACTTTTTCTCTCGTTTTGAGGGCTTCAGAATTAACATCACTTACGCCGCTCACTCTCTTTCATCTCTATCCGTTCGGCATTATTTATTTCTCCATCTAATTTATCTCATTTCTTCTCTTTATTTTCTCTATTTCCTTGGTTTCTCTGTGAATTTTTTCTGCAAGTCTTCTCTCCTCCACTCCCTCTCTCTCGCTCTCTCACTGTTCAATGGAGTTTCTTGTGAAATCATTCGATATCACACTCATATCAAGACGTAGAGCTTATGCATCTCTATAGTTGTATGCGTTAGTTAGGAGCTTACTCTACATCTGACGGTCATCAAGCCTGAACTAAGTTCTCACACTCTTCTTCTTTCTCTTGCTGCTTATCTCTACTCTTCGCCCATTCATTCATTGAACATCAGCTTAAGCCGATGCAACGGTTCTAAAAGCTCAAGATCTTCAGTTGAACACAGAGCTCGATTGTTGAAGCACGTGTTAGGTTTTGTCTCATTGAATGTGCCGTTTAGTTTGTGTATTAATGTTCCTATGGCTCCTGTGGAAGCATGGGCACGCCTTTGAGGTGGTCTTCGAGGAGAGCTATCCCGACTATCGCATCGGTTCGGACCTGGACGCAAAGTCGCAGCGCCTGCACAAACGCGACATGCAACAGTTTTTCGACAAAGGTTTTTTTTTTACAATGAACAATATAATTTTATTTGCAATATTTGAACTTCAATTTTGATGCATTCGAAAGGGTCAGGCTAAACCAAACAACTCAGATTTCATATAGCCAGTGCCATGGTCCTCGAGGAACCTGATGAACTGGCCCATATTAATGACACCCTCATCGCCATTGGCGCCTGATGAGTTGAAGAGCTGCTCGGTAAATTGTTCGAAACGTCGCTTGCGACATGGCTCGGTACGAACCAGGGTAATCTTCTGCCAGCGCAGGGCCTTGATACTGCGCCAATACTCCTGTACGTTCTCCGACTCGCCCTCAACACAGATGATGCCCGGCTTGCCAGGTCTGCTGAATCCGCTGAGCTGCAACTGCCGCGCATGGCGGATGAGCTCCTGCCGCTTGGCACTCGACTTGATATGATGCGAGTATATCCAGAGTCGTTCTAGCTGAGTGACTTTTGGATGGCCTTCGGATGGCTGAGACACCAGCTCGCTGGCCGAGCAGCTTATCACGGCTTCAATCTGATCTTGCAGCCAGCTAAGCAGCTGAAATACATATGGTTCCTCTGTCTGGCGCTGATCAACCAAATAGTTATCGATTTGCAGCTTCAAATGCTGCTCCTTGATCTTGCCCAGCAGCGTGGTGTGCAAACTAATCCTAGCCAGCTCCAGCAGCGGATACAAATGCGGCAGCTCGATGCGCACATCCACGCACTCTTTGCCCGTTAAATTCAACCGGATGATGTACTCCAAGTTGGAGCGCAACGGCACCTGGGAGTCCACTGATTTCAGAAACTCATTGAAGTCAGCCACGACGCCAGCATCGAGCAGCTGCAGCTCGCCCGGTGCACAGTAAATGGAACTCAGCAGATCTAACTCCTCCAGCTGCTGGCCAATGCAGCGTCGATAGGCCTGCATATCCATGACCAATGGCAATGGCTAACGGAAATTGAGAGAGAGTTGTTTGGTTTAGTCTCGGCCTAAGGTTAGCTTTTGCTACAAACTCAATGCAACTTAACGAAAGCGTAAAGTTTCTTATTTATCCGAGAATTCCGGCATAAATAGATGTTCACATATAAATTATAGATTATCGCCCGAAATGATAAGCTTGGCCTAAATTGAGGAGTAAAACTACTTTCAGATCGAAAGTCATTAAAAGCTTGCGATGCAGTTAGATTCTCTTCTATATATATATAGTCTTTCCCTATATAGTCTTCCCAACCATAGGCTTAAATATAATCCCTATCGATTTATGCCATCTTCTATCTGCCTTCGCTAGTCCACCAATATCTAGCAGTCAGCCTACACTATCCTATCTTAATAACTCTATCTCTCAATAACTCTATGATCTATCCTATATCCTCATCTATAAAACTTACACTTTCCACAGCTGCCTATAGTTTCAATGGCCTGGAGCGTGTTGCCTCTGTGCCGGTGCCCTTCCCGCTGGACATATGCATGTTGCAGTTGCCTAGCGCAAAGTATGCCACAACTTTGCACAAGGATGCGGCAGGAGTGCGTCAGTTCGCTGTCTACGTGTGGCGGCCAGCAGAGCAGGACTATGTGCTATGGACGCGACAGCCGGCGCCAAAGGCCGTGGCACTGGACTGCCTGGCATATGCCGGCCTGGGCTATGTAGCGGTCAGCTACAATCACAGTGAGCCCGTGCTGCAGGCGCGTGACGGTTCGCCCATCTACGAACTGTCGCCGGAACGAGGCATTCGCACGGTGCAATATTTTGCCGGACTGCATTTACGTGGTATGTATCTGAGGATTAGCAGTCAGGAGCTGACGCTGCTGCAAGCCTACGATGGGCTCGGCAAGAAAAAGCAGCAGAGTTGCCCCTACTTTAAGTGGATGAGCGGCACATTCCAGCGCCTGGGGGCCATTCCCTGCAGCAACGCCCGTCGCCTGGAGGCCTTTGGCATTGACTATGCGGACTATGTGGCGGTGGCCAACTATGCCAGTCCGGATGGCCGCACCTCTACCCACTCGGAGATCTACAAATATGAGGCAACAACGCGTCGCTTTCAGCTGTTCCAACGCCTGCGCACCAACGGAGCAGTCGATGTGAAGTACTTCAGTCTTCCCGTCAACGAAGTCAGCCGTCGACATTTCCTTATAATGGGCAACACGGTGAATGCCGGAGGAGCGGCAACAGGCGACGCTGGCGAGGCAGACACGGTGATCTATGTGTATGATAAAGGAGAATTTGTGCCCTACCAGCGTTTGAGTTTCTTTGGGCTGGAACGATTTTTGCCCGTGACGGTGAGTAAAGCGAGCAATGGCTCTCAAACTTTTTTAAAGTGATTAGGCAGGGAGGAATTGTCAGAAATGGGACTGTAACTCCAGAGGCATTGCATATAAAATATAATATTAAGTAGAATAATATGTAGCCTCAGAGTACGTAGTATTATGATACATGTAAGGATGTAAGTATCGTAAACTCCATTCTGCGATCTGTCCTATAGCACTCGGTTTCGGAGAAGTTTCTGTTATTTGTGGCCTGCAACAAGCAGGATGTGAAAATTTACAACCTCAACGATTGGAAATTCGAGGAGTCAAATGTGCAGTTCACCGAAGGCGCTTTCAGCAGGGGCGTGGCACGCATGCGCAGCTTCGAGGAGAACGAACAGAGTTACTTGGGTGCGTTTTGCTACGACTTTCAAATACACTCTTTACGATCGATCTCGTTAACTTCAATCAACAGTTATTGCCAATGAGAATATGGCTGCCAACGAGACAAACATATTCCAGCCGCTCTACAAACAGGACGAACATGCCAATGTCCTGCGCCAGCAAATCATTGAGTGGGCCCGCGAGCAAACGAAGAGAATGGATGACATCAATCTGGAGCAATTATTACAGGGCTTAAAGGTGAGAGCTTTCGACATTGCAGTAATTGGGACACTTTAGCCAACTCTTAACTCACAGCACAAGCACGGTGAGCGGGCAAAGCAGCAGCAGAAAATGCATATTAAACGCGTGAACGCTAAATCGGTAAGTAATACGATGTATAACAAATTATATATATATAATATATAATTTACCAGCTTAAATGACCTAAATTAGCTTAGATGACCAAAGAATGAAGGACGAAGCAGAGTTAATAAGAGTGTTCTAGTCGGAACTGCCCGACTAGGAGATACCCTGAACCCTGCATAAAGCCGATAGGACTGTTTTCTATATAGAACCAAAATGTTCACACACAAACATGAGTGCGATCTGCTCACAGCGAATGCGATTTTTCATCAACGTTTCTAATAAATTGTTGAACACATTTTTTTTAAGATATACTTTTTAAGAAGGGGAATATCCAGAATCCGAAATATGCCATTATTCTCTCTATTATTCATTATAGACTCATGCAGTAAACCTCTGGCAATATTCAAGTTACTATCAAAACAAAATCAAATTATCCATTTTTATCGATTAAGAAATGAGCTGAGTCATCGAAAATAAAACATTCAACATTCCAGATCTCTAGATTTTGCGAGAGGTTTTTACGAGGTTGCTAAGTTCTTACGGACAAACAGACGAACGGACTGATGGACATGGCTACATATCCAATTGCTATAGAACAATATTTGTTTGTTTTTACATTTGACTCGATCGATCCCTATTTGCCTCACAGTTTGTCGATGTGCAACAGAAGCTTACTGCAAACTATTGGGATGCTCTACGATATGCGAAGCGTGCCTTGGATATTATCGAGTTGGACGCTGCTCGGGCTCAGCATCATCCTGTCAAGCGGGATGGAGTGCAGAAGCCAAAAGAGCAGCACGAGTTCGATGAGATAACAGTGGGTACGTTGGTGGTACACGCAACATTGCAGGCGGTGCAGATCAATGGAGTGGACAGAGAGAAGCCCGTCTACGAGGCGGTCAAAGCCGACAAAGTGTATGTGAGCGAGGGGTACAAGGAAGCGGCCATGGATCTGCCAGCACCTGAAATGGAGCAACTGACTCTGCAGGAACTGCAGCTGTCGGGCAAACTGAATGGTCACAACTGGGCTCAACTGCTGGACCAAACGCTTAAGCGACGCGGCAACGAAGTCCAATTCATCAAAGCAGCTGCTGACATAAGCAACCTGAAGGTGGAGGCAGTGAGAGTTAACGGAAACGAGATCAACGATCGACCACTCGGTCAGCTGGTGGCCATCAATGGCGGCGACTACGTCGTTCAGCAGGATGTACAATTCGCACAGCCCATCGAGGTGAACCGGCTGAACATAAACCAGCGTCTCAATCATATACACATCGATCGGCAGCGCTTCGATCTGCTGCTCCATGAGGCGAATCACACACAGGTGATTGAGGGAGCCAAACGTTTCGAAAATATCCGTGTTCTGGAGCCGATTTCCATTTCGGTGAGTGCCATTATACACCGAAAATGATAAATTGATCCTTAACTTTTTGTCTTATGAACAGGGTCAGCTGCTGGGCGCAGAGCTGAGAGCCATGTCGCCAATGAAGGTAATGGATCAGCCGCTCGGGCTGCATGGCGACTATGTAATAGAAGGCGATGTCACAATCGGACACCTCCTGCAAATGCAGGACTTGCGTGATGCCCCCACTCAGAGATCAGCCGTTGACATCCTGGAGCAGGCACTGCGCGTGGATCATCCTTTAGAGAATGTGAATCTGCGTTTTGTGCTGCCACTGGACGCAAACGATACGCAGATCAGCTTTATCAATGCACAGGATGTGCAGGAGCTTGTTCAGCTGAATGTGGACCAGGTGCAGGTGGTTGAGGGCGCCAAACGGCTGCCCCAGAGTGTGACCATACGCAATGGATTCGGCGAGGTCAATCTGATCAACGACATCAATGTAGAGCAGCTACCACAGCAGCTGCTGCTGAAGAGCAGCAACCAAAGCTTCAAGTATCCCATGCAGCTGGCCAGCCTGGAGGCACCCCAATTGAATGCCACCAAGCTGCTCCTGAATGGACTACAGTTGCATTCATATATGCAGCACAGCGGCGAGCAACGCTCCAACAGCAGCCTGTACATAGATCAGCTGCTAGTCGAGCATCTTAGCGTCGGGCAGCTGCACATGCATGGCGAGATCTTTGGCCACACTCTCGAGGAGCTCTACAGGCAGGGCTCACAGCGACCGCACAGCTGGCAGCTGCCGGAGCACTTCAACGGCACGATCGAGGCACGCAACGTGTGGCTGAAGGGACACATTAACAATGCCACAATGGCAGAGGTGGAGCAGCAGCTGCAACAGCTAGCGGGCAATATCAAATACGTCGGCGATTTCACCTTTCGCCATGCAGTCAACGTCAGTGGCCTCACCTTTGGAGACAGTCTAAACGGCATCGCGACTCAAAGATTCGGCAACTGCTGGCTGCAGAGCAGCGGCCAGCAGCTCTTTACAGCCCCACAGACCCTTGCCTCGGTGGCCAGCGATAAGGATGTGCAGTTACTCGGGCGCCTCAACAACTACACGCTGGAGCAGCTGGTCAAGGGGAGCTACAGGTTGAATGGTACTGAGCACCTGCCTGCGGTCAAATTCGGTAAGTCTACGAAAAATTGTTCGATAAACTCAGGACTATTGCTGAAAAGATTCAAGACAAATGCTTAAGACTATTCTGAACCTGCAGTTCAGTTCTGGATTAATGCTTGGGATGATCACCATGAAATAGACATCTATGGGTGCTACGATTACGCTTTAACATTGACTTAGATAATTGGATCGATAACTCAATTTCGATTATTGTTTAGATTAATCATGAAATGAAATGATTATAATGAACTAGATGTGAGTAAGTGTTGCGATTGCTTTTGGCATTAGTTTCCATACTCACTGGGGATCGACAAATGAACTTCGATTAGCGTTTAGATGAATCATTAAATATATCAATCATGACATAGGTGTGCTGAAGCTTGACGATTGCTATTGAAATTGGTTTCGATAGTTGGAATTTGGGTTTAAATCTAAATGAATTGCGATTAATGTTTGGATTAATCATGAAATTGTTCAGTGTTTGGATTAATCACACAATATATCTTCGTTAAAGTTTAGATTTATCATTAAACAAGTTACACTTCGTATTTCGAATCTCGAAATAGTCTCTTAGACATACATAAATGTCAGTCTCCTCTAATAATAGAAATATCAAAATTAATTCTGAATTAATTATTATCTAATATAAACGCAAAATGACTCCCGAAAACATTAAACCAATTCCAGAAATAAAGCGAAAAGACTTACTCAGAGGAGTAGAGCAGTGAAGTCTGAAAGTGGAACTATCGTGTTATACTAAACTTACTTATGACTCTAAAATATCTAGCTTATAAGAACCAGACTGAGCATTTAAGATTACTTTCAACGATCACTTAAAATAACGTAACAGCTGTCGACGTACTTCAGTTGACTAATAACAATATGAATCGAGTGCCAGTTTAAGTCACCTAAACAAAAGTTATTTTTGTTCAACTGAAGCTATAAAGTGAGCATTGACTTTTGGAGCATGGTTAACATCTTAAGTGTCAATTAGCCCAGCCAGAGCGATCAACTTAATTACTTTATTAAGAGAATGGACAGCTAGTCATCAGCAGATACTAATTTTATCTTACGGCAACGGCTGTTATTCCAGCAAGCAAATTAAATGCTTAAAGTTTTATCTTTCTTCTGATTAAATGTTCAAGCTGTTGCACCTAGTGAAATGATTGCAATGATTACTATATAAAGAAACTATATAAACTTTGATACTTGCTCTGACAAAAGCTTTAGCTTTCACTCTTCCGCAATGGGTATCATTACTTTTCACGCATTACTAGTCCGATAATATCACCAGCCTGCAGTTAGCATTGGTCTAATGAGGAAGCTTTTCTTATTTATTCCGCCTGGTGCTTGAAGCTTTATGGGCAACTCGACATTCGATACAATTCAATTAGTTGTGCACTTGTTGTTCTAATTGGAAATCCAATAGTTGCACTGGCGATGGATCCAGTAAGAAAACGCAATTTCAATTTAATGTAATTTTGCTATTGTTCGACTTTAACTCTGGCCAGTGAATCCGATTGTGCTGCAGCAGCCGCTGAGCGTGGGTCGAGTGAATGGATTGCGTGTGCCAGAGGACATGTTGTATGAGCAAGGAGGCGGCATGCTGCAGGCCCCTTTCAAGGTCAAAGGTCATGTGGTGATGGTATCCCCGCAGCGGCAATGCAATGTGAGCAGCCTGAATGGCTATCGGCTAGATGCCCTCAAGCACTATCTGGGCGGCGGGGTGAATGCCGAGCTGGAAACGTTGCACCTGGAGCGAGCAGAGTTCGAAGTTCCGCCAAGCTATGAGAAGCTAAACGGGCATCAGTTGCATCAGCTGCTCGACGAGCTGTGGCTGGACAATGAGTTCGTTAAGCTTCAAGCCGTGCAGCTGGCCAATGCCACCTTCGATGGGCTGCTGGAGTTTCAGGTGAGTTGCTAAACTAATTTGGCATGCATTAGGCGTTGTGAAACAGTAACTGTAACTGTATTGTAATAGGGCACATTAAACGGTTTGGATGTGGAGCATATCGAACGCAACTACTTTAGCCGTACGCGCAGTCAGCGTCTTCATGTGCCATTTAATTTCGAGCATGACGTCACTTTTGCACAGACGCTGGCCGCCAAAGAAGTACAGCTACGTGTCAAAGATGGCGCACTTGTTGAGGGCATTGGGTAAGTGATTGTTAAAGCCTTTAACTGTAATTGGTATCGAGTTTCACTTGCATTTGTTTACGCGCTTAAAGCAGTTTGACATGCACTTTAGACACATACACACGTAGAAATATTCCCTCCCCGACAACCGTCACACACACACACAAGGTAAAATCAGCTGTGCGCGCTACTGTTTGCAGGTGAAATTTCTGTACACGTTGCAATTGGTCGCGTCACGGCGTCTTAGTTATAATTTAGATTTTACCTAGTGTATTGTTGGTGTTAATGTTAAATTAAATGCACTTTCTATGGACAGGCAGCAGTTTGCAATCTTTCAACACTTCACACCAAGAAAAACAATAAACTGATACTTCCAGGGATGCCACACAAATGATGACACTTACAAAAATATCAAACTATCGATATCAATTAAATCTACACGAGCAGTGTGGACGTTTCTTTTTCAAATGCCTCTACTCTAGGGGGTTATATTTTAAATTATAATTAAAGACTTATATTTCATGCATTTATTTTAATTATGGATTAAAACTTTTATTTGCTATAGCAACGCCTCGCTGAATTTTGAGGATTTCGTTGCAAAATCATTAAAAACTGCTGGTCCACACACCATAACAGGACAATGGCGTCTGCCCGCAGCTTTAGTAGAGGGAGATTTAAATAATGTTCGAGTTAATCAATTAAACTTAGTCGATGACGTGCTGCGCAAGGACAGCCAGGGAGTCACCTTTATAGATGCGCCTAAAATAACAAAAACTGCTACAATTAAGCGCCTCTTTGCCACGCCCGCCAGCACAGCGGCAAACGTTCCGATTGCTCAGTGGATCAACAACACGGTTTATGCCTATGGCAATCACACTTTAGCGGGCACTACAATCGTGGAAACCCTTAATCTGTACAACGACCTGCGCGTTGAGGGTCCTGTGAATGGCGTACACTGGCAAGCGGATCAAGTGCTCCTCTGTGATCAGGAGCAGCATATAGATGGCTCGCTGCTGGTGAAGAACGCGCTGCCGGAACAGCGGCGCATACTGAGCAGCAGCATCGAAGAGCTGTGGGTGGATGGCATCAATGGACTCGGGGTGAACGAACTGTTGGCCAACAAAGCGCACAATCGCCCCAACTTGCACGTGGCCAGCCAGTTGGTATTCACCCAGCCTCTGAGCGTGGCCAACTATGAGCTGGGGGATGTGCCGACTGAGAGCAATAAATGGAAACGTGGAGTAGATGCTCTGGACAACTGGCAGCAACTGAATGATCAAGTGGCTGCAGTGCAGCAGCGCCTCACAGGTAAGAAGTCAAATACAAGATATCTCCTTGTATATATAGAAGGTATCACTAATCTCTCTCTCAACAGCTCCGTCCCTTGTGCTGGAGAGCTTTGCCCTGCTACAGCAGTTGCCGCTGAATGCCAGTCGCATGGAGCTGCTGCAAGAGCCGAGCACCAAGGCGGAAGTTCTGGCCATTTGGGAAGAGCACCAGGATCAGGAGCAAGAGCAAGTGACTACCTACGCGTGGGGCTCGCAAGAGCAGCAATTCAAACATAACGCAAGTAAGTGGGCTATATTATGCGTCTTTATTTATTGTATAATTTAATTCATGAAATGGTTTACGAACTTATTAACTAAAGTTTATGAATGAATTCTGAGTGGGTGAGAGGGGGTTGGGAGGATGGGGCCACAATGCAATGTCCGGGTCTATGCAAAGCGCAATACGGTTCGCAAAATCACTAAAATGTATATATATACTATAGATATGAAATATATATATATATATATATATATATATATATATATATATATATATATATATATTAATAAAAGTTTTGAGCACTTTGCATAAACCCAGCACGAGTTCAGAGTTAAATGTTGCTGCTTGGATCCTTCTGAGGTCAATAGCTGATATCTTCTGAGTCAGTTATAGAGTATACAGAGTCGTATTCCATAGTAAGTCGTTATGTTTACACGAGTCGGAAGAGAACTGGCTTGATACTACGTCGCTCGAATAACGACGTAAATCATTTTCAATTTATAAATAAATTCAATATCTAAAAGTATTCGACATCATTAAAATTTCAACTCCAGTTCGAATTGTTAAGAAACATTAAGGGCTGTCGATATCTATGCAAATTCAATATCATCGAGTGGAAGTAAATTCCTGTTTCCAGTTGAAAATAGGAGAAGCTGCCAACTCTGAATGGGATTTACGAATTAAATATACATACATATATAATCTAGTTGCTCAGCGACGTGTAAGCATGAGCTCGTGTAAACGCTGCTAGATAAAATCGTAGATTGGGTTTTCTGTTGCTCAACAGTTCTCTACTTGATTACTTCTAGTGGGGGGGAACGGGGTTTAGTGCTTCAGCGAATCTGCTTTTTGGCTGGTTACTGCTCCAGCTCGTCGCTCTGCACGTCCACGATGGCCCGGAGTATGCCCAGCTCCAGTTTGGCGGCTCCACGCTGTGAGATTCGATTCATCACGTTGGCCACGTAGAGGCCGAGTGCTTCGTGGCGCGTGGAGTTGCACAGATTCTTGAAGAATGTTGGCGGCAGCGAGTTGTCGAAATTTCCCAAGTTTATAATCTCGGCTGTATTATGGGAACTGGCATTCACTTTGCCCGAGTCGAAGATGATTTCGTTGAGCTCCTCGAGATGCGGCGAATAGCCATTGGTGCTGGCCACCGATGTGGACGCCATGGTAGCCGCTGTCGAGGAATTGGCAGCACCGCCACCCACAAGATTCCCATTTAGCTGCTGCGAGGCAGGTATGGTTATAATGTTGATGCCTGGCGGTGGTGACGTATTGCCTTCGCACTCCTTCTTCACCTGCAGCAACTGAGCGGTGGTTGTGTGCACCACATTCGCTGTAGCGCTCGTTGGAGTTGTCGGCTCGGCAGAAGCTGTTGCTATTCCTCCTCCTCCTCCTGATGTATGGCTGCCTTTAGGGCTAATCTGATTCTTTTGTAGCTTCTTGTGCACCGGCGTATTGGAGCACTCGTCGGAGAGCTTGCGCTTCATCGAATCGGGCAGTTGGATTGTGGTGCGTACGGAGGACAATGCCTTATTGCTGCTTAACTGTGCTTGCTGTGAGCCCGCTCCCGAAGTCGATTTGTGTCCAGCCGAGGCGGCGCTGCTTGGCGCCTTTTTCAAAGTGATTCCCTTCTTTTGAAGAGCAGCGGCTGCCACAGAGACTGCATTGGACTGTGAGGTTGACCGCTGCGGATTGTTGGCCATGGTATTCAGCAACTTCTTCTCCTCGAATGCTGGGCGCGGCGTGTCTACGATGGATTTGGCGTACGGCTTGACTTCCTTCTCTGGAGTGCCGCCGCCAGTGCTACTCGATTTTGTCGGGCTGTCGCCATCCGAGCTGGCTGAGCCTGTGGAATTGGTGGCCTGACCGAATTGTCGTGGATTTGCGTTGACAGAGCCTTCGTCGTCTTCCTCCTGCTCCTGGACCTCCAACATTTCATATTCCTCTACTTCCTCCATGGGCAATTGTTCACTGCGTAATGTTCAGCAAATAGTTAGTGAATAATTATTTAAGAATTTTATCCGCCTACTCACTCGTCCGCTTTGGCCGCCGCCTTCGGCTCCTGATGGATTTTCTGCATCAGTCCGTATAGTTTCCATCCAGAATTGCCTTTTAGCTTCTCCTGTTCATATTTCTTTTGCAGCACGATGAAAATGGAGCGCGACTCGTGCACAGTGAGCTTGTTGAGGCGTCCAATGCGCGCCCAGGCATCGTCTTGCTCCTGCTTGCTGGCACTGGTATTATTCGGATGCAATACCTTTTCCTTGGCAATGTCGGCCAGAATTTTGTCCAACTGTATTGCCATTTTAGTCAGCGACTTGCGGCCTGCGTTTTGCGCGTTTTTAATAATCTTGACGGCGTTTTTAAAACCACTTTTTCACTTAATGTTTGGCTCTGCCGCTCTTTTCTAGAGTTTGCGCTCTTCTGCTTCGTTTTGCAACTTCGCTTTTTCACGTATGCGGCACGGCGTCTCCTGTGACGCTGATTTGGCGGAAAAATAATCGAAGGGGTCTAGCTACGATCAGACAGTGACAACAAGATGGCTATCCAGACGCCACATCTGCAACACTGAAAAAATGCAATTGCTTAAAGCAACTCACCCACATTTACCAATTATTTTCAATTTTATATTTTATTATATTTAACTTTAGTTCAATCAATATCTTCCAGTCGATATAAACTAAAAACAAAAACTGTTGGTCACACATCATACCGCTTGAACGTGTGAGTGTAACAAAGCATTTTAGAAAGTGAATGCAAAAATCAAGAACACGTTTCGCAACACTTGAAAACTAACAAAAGAGTTCAAATGAAGCAAATAATTATGGATTTTAATTAATAGAAAATCTGATCATTTCAATCCTTCCTATAATTTCAAATTAACTTATGCGACGACAGTGATCATTGTTACAGGGTCGGTCAACTGTACGTGGATGTGCAATAAATTCAAATTTTGATCTGACTTTTATTAAAATTTTAATTTAAGATTGATTATTACACATAGTAGAAATACAAGATAAGTTTTAAATTATATTAATTTTTACATTTGCAGTTGGTGCTTGTAGCATATTAACTGTCTAATTTAATATTAAATATCAGCGCGGCAATGTGTGTTTGGCAAAATATTTAAAAGCGACCGATAACATTTTGCGTTGTTTTACAACACTTCCACAAACAATAATGTTTAAATTTGAGGAAAAATTATTTTAATTTTCTTATTTTTTATTCGATAAGCAGGAAAGTGGCCTTACAATGATTATTTCAGTGACACAATATCAACATCCGAGACAGCAGGCATGCACTTCACTGTTTTCACAATCGTTGCTTCAGCCGGGCTGCTGACGACGAAGGGGAACTCGAGCATGCCGTAGCAGGCGGCTGCATAATGACCCAGGCGATTAACCGCGATGACTGCGCCCGTAAAGTCCTTGTAATGCTTTACGATTCGCTTGACAGCCTCGTCAGCCGCATCTTTAGGCGTCTTGCCTGCTCGCATTGCCTCCACGGCCACGAATGTGGGCAGAAAACGCAGCATAATGTCCCCATCTCCCGTGGCCACAGCTGCGCCAACTTCATTGTCCGCATAGCTGCCGGCACCGGCAATGGGTGAATCTCCTACACGACCAGGAATTTTGTTGCGTGCCCCGTTGGTAGAGGTGCCTGTGTGTATTTGGCTCTTCGCATCGATGGCCACCATGCCGATGGTATCGTGGTGCTGTTGGCCAATCTTGTACTCAGTGCGAGCGCGATCCTCTTTCCAGCGAGTCAGTGGCGTAGCCTTGGGCGCGTAAGGACCACACGATATCTTCGGATCCGGATTGACTCTCTGCCAGAAGTTTGGCTGGCAATTTTCGGCTTTCCATTGCTGCCATATGGCTCGTGACTCGGGCGTAACCAGCGAGTCGGTTCGGAATCCCATGGCCACGGCGAAGTTCGTTGCTCCTTGGCCCACCAACATCGAGTGCGTTGTGCGCTCCAGCACAAATCTAGCAACGCGTATGGCCTCCTTGATGCCTATCATGCCAGCCACTGAGCCCACATCCATGTTCGCGCCATCCATGACCATTGCATCTAGTGTGGTCTCGCCCAGCTCGTCTGGCGACCCGCCATAGCCAACTGTTCCGTCGCATTGGATCTGCTCGCACTTGGTGCAGCCCTCGACGACCGCGTTTCGTGTTTGCCGCAGCCCTCCCTCGGACTGCCTGAGTATGCGCCACGCCAACGCATTGGCCTCTGGAAACTTCCACGTATTGATCACCATCGGCAGCAGTTGATTCGATGCATTTGAGGGATTCGCCGGAGTCGGCTCTGTCGTTGCAGTAGCTGCTGCACTCGTTGGCGAAGTCCTCGTGCTAACTTCTTGGAATGAAGTCGGATTCTCCGTGCTGCTATTAGGCGGGGTGTCGTCCGTCTTTACTGACTGGCTCAACATAGCCACCGCTGCCCAGCAACAAAGCAGCCAAAAGCTTATTCTCAGCATTTTCTCACTTATTTTCTTTACTTTTTGATTCCCAGCTGGCTGTTCACCGAATGTGAATCCCAGTTGCAGCTCGGCGGCTTTTAAAGAGCAGCAAACGCCCCGGCAGAAATCCAAACCATTTTTTTGCGCCTTATCTGCTTTGTTGCGCTTTTGCGTTTTAGTTGACCGAATGAATGGGGTATGCTCGATTAGCATTAGGACTTTGAACTGATTTGATAATACAAAACTAGCTCAAAAGAATCATTTGGATAAATTTCTTTTACTAAATATACGTATGTTAGCCAGAGATCGATTTATTAATTTTTCTTTATTTTTATTTTTTCATTTTGGGCTTTCTTAATTTGCATCTTTATTTCATTCAGTTTCGATATAAATTTATTTATTTTTGCATTTCAATATTAGTCTGCAGGGTACTCTTTAGTCGACCCCTCGCCGCTTTGTGCTCTCATGTTGACGCGTCTGTTTTGTGTTTTGTTTTGACAGGCCTAGCGGAACTCTTGATACCCAGTGAGAAATTTAGCAAGCTTCGCACCGACCGATTCACAGCTGTTAGCAGCGAAGCCTTGTTCCAGGCCCCCTTGCGCCTGCACTCCCTAGACTGTTTGGCAGTTCAGATGGAGCTCTCGGCTCTCGAGATCTACTGCACGGCTAATGATAGCATCGATAGTGCTATCACTCGGCAAGCCTCAATTCCAACTGGGCTGGTGAAACAGTTGATAGATCCGACGGCTGACCAGAATAGCCACGTTCTCGCCCTGCTTGCTGCCAGCTCCGTGGAGCTTTGGCAGTGGACTGCGGACAGCAGCTACACACTCCGACAGCGACTGACGCTGATGCAGGCTGAGCAAATGGCGCTGGGGGAACATGGGAATCGCAGCTACCTGGCCGTCCTAACCGCAGCCCCAGCAGCCGCCATTTACATATACAGGTCAGTGCCTGAGGTAAGCTTATACGAGGTAACTAATACTAATGTACGTGCATATATGTGTGTGTAGCAAGGAGAGCATTGCTGAGGACTACCAGCTGGCGCAAGTCTTTGACTTAGAGAAGTCCGCGCTACAGCGGGAGTTAGTCTTCATGCACCTGGATAAGTCCAAGGATCTGCTACTGTGCTTGACCAACGCTTCCCCAACGCAAGCGCTGCGAATTTATCAGCTCCGAGGCGTGGCAGGCTTCCAACAGCTGCTCGGAGACAGCACGCTGCCTGCAGCGCAGTCGCTGCAAACGCTGGAGTTGTCGCAAACCCAACTTTTGGCTTTGTCCAACAGCGAGGGCATCTTTTTGGTTGGTCCACAATTCACAAGGCTCTAGTCTGTATTTATATGTATATACTGTTTCCTGTTGGTTTATTATATTTATGGAATTGTTAATGGATTATTAAATGAAATCTTCGTTATGTACTTGCAGTACTTCTACTCACTTTCTCTCTTTTATACCCATCATGCAGACTGAACGTGCCTGTTGCACTTAACGTATTACGCCATTCAGACCAAAGTAGCTCGGATTTGCTTGCATTCGCTACTGGAGTCGTTGGGGCCTCGAAGACCGCGCTTTTGTTTAAATATAATCTTTATAATTGGCATTTGTTCACTGAAAGAATACAGCTGAAAAACTAAATAGAAAAATTCGTTTCTAGAGCCATGACGAATGGTTCCTTAGGCTGCAAACATAGTCTTCGTCTCAGCGCGCACTATGTTTGCAGCCTTAGATAATTCTGAAATATTAACTCTATCGGACAGACCTACACAAAAAAGAAAGCGAATCACAAAGTTGAAGACACTTCACTTCGCATAGTAAAGAAATATCTAACGCTCATAGCTAAAGACCAACATTGGGTAAGATATACGATCTGGCTATGAATGACTATATACTTAGGATAATCAACCAATCGTCTGTCGAGAGTTGAACGCTCCCATATCCTTTTAAATATCCTCAATTCTGTTTGATCTACTGAAGCTGCCAACGACACAAAGAGGCAAATGGCCAAACTCGCTACATTCGAGACTCCTAGATGTTAGTAATGTGGTCCACGCAGCTAAGATCATGTTTCAAAATACTTAAATTGTAAGATCCTGCCATTGAGATGATTGCGACTCTGTGCGCACGAGTTTAAGACACAAAGGTGAAGCCTTAGTATTTCTAAATAAAAATTACTTTTTATTAACGTATTTTTGATAGCGGCGTAAACTGTTTTGTGTGTGTTTTTTGTTGGTGTTTAGCTTAATCGTCGCTGGACTCAACGTTCTCCGTTTGCAAGTTCTTGAATGTGGGCACGGGCACATATGTGACCAGTGTGTACAATTTGTTGGGAGAATCCTCATCGTCATTGCGGCGACGCGCCAGTCGCACACGCACGCGGAATGGCGTCGATCTGTAGAGAGACAATGATAGTAATAGTATAAATATCGACATTGAATCATATGCGTGGTGGGAGGGGGACTTACCTGATACCCTTGGACCAGATGTGCTTGTTGAGGCGGGTGTCAATGCGAACATCATTGGTGCCCATCTCACGCGTGGCAAACTTGCGGATCTCCTTGATGGCGCGCGGCGCACGCTTCTTGAAGCCAATGTTGTGCACACGCTTCGCCAAGTGAATGGTGCACTCGCGGGTGACAACTTCGTTGATCGCCGACTTCTTGCGTTTCTCGCCCTTGGTCTTTGCCATTGCTATTGCTATTCAGTATCCTGGTTAAAGCAAAAACACAGTTAGATTTTCTAATATTACAACTGATACGGCTTGTATCCCAATCAAAACAAGAACAATTTACAACCGGCCTTAAAATGCACACAGCACTTTGAACTCCGCGACATTTTGGAAGTCACGTAAAGGCTTTTATGTGCAGTTAACATTTTCATACAATTCGATGCATTATTATTGGTGTAAATTGCGATGTTTTATGATTATATTTCGGGTAATACGCGAAAACCCACCTATAGGAAATGAAAGCTTGACGTAAAAGAATTTGACAGCTGCCCAGTGCTGACAGCGTCTCAGCACAAATAGTGTTGGTTAACATCGCAATCAACCCTGGGAGCATGACAGCCGGCTGAACAGCTGATACAAATAAACAATGCTGTCAACTGCGTGTAATCAATATTAAATTGTTTTTTTTTTTTCTTTTGTTGCTGATTTTAACGTAATAATAATTCTAGTGCAACTACTGACCGTTGGCCTGCTGTGGGGCGTGACGAATCCATTTATACGGCTAGGCAGTCGGGGCATTGAGACTATTAAAGACACGGGTTCCAAGTATCGAAATTTCCTTGCCGAACTTCGCATGATTGGCTCACGTCTTCATTATTGGATACCATTTGGACTTAATCAATGTGGAAGTCTACTCTATGTTTGGACATTACGTAGCGCGAATATAACTATAGCTGTGCCTCTCGCGAATTCACTAAGTTTCGCCTTCACTGCTATAACTGGATATCTGCTCGGTGAGCAGCTCCCTGGCAAAAGTATTACGACTTCAAATTTGTAAAAATAATTGATTTATTGTGATTTACCATTTCAGAGATTATCGTTGGAACTTTACTCATATGTAGCGGCAGTATACTAATGATATACGACAAGCTGCTCCAGGAACAGCAGATGCAAACAATAGCATTCAATTAGAAGTTCATCCGACGGTACTGCACTAAAATACAAAGCATAAAATTGCAATAAAACTTGCATTACTAATAAAAGATCTCTGTTTAAAATGAAATATTTTAGTGGCATGCCTGCAATTTATAGTCACTCGACAACTATCGATAACAAGTAATAGCAACTATTGTCCCGATTATTTGCGTTACCACAATTTAAAACTTCTTTTTTTAACGAACATTTATTGCCCTATCCCAAAATTGTTTTTATTACGTAAATACAATATTACGGATATTGCAAATCAATTATAACTCTAATCTATAACGCTTTGTGCACCGCTTCTATGAGTACCTCCATGCTCGCGATGGGCGTCTGAGGTGTTATGCCATGACCTAAATTTGCAATGTAGCGTGATTTGCCAAATTTGTGAACCATTTCGGTGGTAAGCGTATGCAATTCACTTGGATCGCGGTACATATCCTGCGGATCGAGATTGCCCTGTAATGTTATATTAGGTCCAACAATTGCACGCGCCTCAACCGGATCCACAGTCCAGTCCAGCCCAATGACATCGTATCCGAGTTCGCTCTGCTCTTTAAGCGAATGACCAGCGCCCTTGGCAAAAATGGTCTAAAAATACATTCAATTTAGCTAGCCGAGAGGAAGGTAGTCATGGATAGCTATCCTCTTACCAGTGGTACAGTTGGCACTGCTTTTTTGGTCAAGCGATCCACTAGATCGTCGCGTATGCGACGCAGAAAGGGTGCCGACCAGACCAAAAATTCTTCTTTGCTTAAATGTTCAGCAGATGATTCAAAGATCTGCAACATTTGAGCGCCCGCTGCCACCTGCATTTCCAAGTAATCCACAATGACATCTGTGAGCAGATTCAAAAACAGTTTCGTATCCTCCGGGTAGTCGATCAGCCAGGCCTTTGCCTTAGACATGGTCTTGCTGCCGCCTCCCTCGATCATATAGCCCATGAGCGTCCAGGGTGCGCCGGTAAATCCAATTAGGGGCACACGACCATCCAATTTGTGGCGCATCATCGTAATGGCATCGGCCACATAGTTTAACCGAGACAGAGCTCCATCTGGAGTCAGTCGCTTTAGGTCATCAGGCGTGCGGATGGGCTGTGGAAGCACAGGACCCACACCGGCGTGCATTTCCACCGTCAAGCCTAATGCTTGCGGTATAACCAAGATGTCCGAGAAGATTATGGAAGCATCCAGATCGAACCGTCGCAGCGGTTGCATCGTCACCTCGCAGGCCAGCTCCGGAGTGCGACAAACTGTGAAAAAGTCATGTTGTTTGCGGAGCTCCTGAAACTCGGGCAAATAGCGACCGGCTTGGCGCATCACCCAAACTGGAACACGATCCACAACTTCGCCACGTGCGGCACGCAGCAAATTGTCATTTTTTAGTGGGGGAAAAGGCTGTAATTGTATTGGCGTGTTGTTGTAATTATTTCCAATTGTCATTGGCAGCAGCAGAGAAATAATGAAACGATGTCCGATTGTCTTCATGGTTAATAAAGGTCGAACTGCTTTTTATGGTGATGTAATTATAAGAACTATATCTACCACTACCTACCCTAGTGTCTTTCATTTTAAATTCACAAGTTTTCCTGAGCTTGAGTTTGAAATTCTAAGAGAACGGGCTCTATTCTTACTTAATACGGTAAATTTTGATGAAATCTTTTACGAATTCGGCCAGCGATAAATGTTTTGTCATCGATATTTTTTATTGTTCTGGCAGCACCTATGTTTTGTTTATGTTTTGCATTGTTGCCAGATCGGGAGTATGTACCGCCGTGTTTTGCCCATCACTAACTAAACTGCATTCGTGTCACAAACTAAAACGCAAAAGCTGGTAATCACTTATTTTCCTTATTAGAGGTTATTGGTAATATTTGTTTTTCTTAGAACCGGTTTTTATTTCATCTAAATATTCTTTAGACTGTAATTTATTAAAAATATGGCTGACGAACAACCAAATCTGGTAGCTGGACACCCACCTGCATGTAAGTGCATTATTTACTGTTTCTCTTCTCTGTGTATAGCAACGCGTGTTGCGTGTGGGTGTGTGTTAAAGCTTTTAAAGAAATTGTTTGTGTTTCGTCAACTCTATGGCTGATTTTATTCGCCTATTCTCCTGTTGGAGTCATTAAATTGATTAATTTCTATTGTATTGACCTGAATATCATCGTTCTTATCAAACATCACCTCTGCAGAGGCGATAGCTGATAAAGCACTCACTCACACACGCGCGCACACACACACTAACACACACACACACACACACACACACACACACACACACAACGCTTGCGAAGCAATGCTTCACGGCAGTCCCGCAAGCATCGAGCGTTATTTTAAACTAAATTTTAATGTATTAATTCTTTGAGCAAATAAATGAATATAAAAAAAACACACACACACACACACACACACACACACACACACACACACACACACACACACACACTTACAAATGCTTGTATGTATGGGCTGGTTCGTCTTGCGGATGTTGATCGAAATCTTAAAAACTTCTGATGACGTCGTAATATATATTTACAGTGAAGGCTGGTGGTATGCGCATTGTGCAGCATAAGGCGCCAGCTTCTGAGCGACCCGCAAAGGATGCCGAGGATTGCACGGGTCTAACGGTAAATATGCTTATTGTTTATTTTGAGCTTTTCTTTTATCAGTAAACGAATTATTTTGTTGCAGCAACCGGTTAATGTGAATTCAGCCTCGGTGAGCGGAGCACCTGTTAAGGGCAACACAGATTTTACGCCTGCTGGCGCACAGGTGGCCCACTCGCACAAGCCTCCGGTGTCAGTGCAGCAGAAGCCCCAGATACACATACAACAGCCTCGTAAATGAATACATCAGCTGAACTGAGTCGTCGTACTGATTTTAAACTGTATTCAATTGCTTTGAGAGCGAGTTTAATTTACATATGCCTTGTATTTTTGCACCACTAATATGTTTGATAAATTTTCATTAATATTAATCATTCCAAATGGAGTTTTGCGCCAAGTTCTTAATTTAAATAAAAGTTTTTATGGTTTCTTTTTGTAGAAAATTGCGATTTTTGTGCTGATAAGAAGTGACAGTACGTTTATAATTCCCAAGCGCTTTTTAGGGCAGCTCTTCGTATAAATACATTTATTTGTGGTCGAGAGACGCCCCACTGAGCTTCGGTGGTCCGGGGTGCGGACTTCAAATCCGTAGTCGATTAACGTCGAAGTGGTTCGATTCCACCTGGGGGGCGACGAAGCCTCCAACTAGTAAACTAGTGTTAGTTTTTTTTTATTATTTTGCATATTGCAAACAGTGTCCTTTTCTGTGAAAATGCAAAACAATGTTCATTGGCGGTACATCTGAGTAAAATATACTAAAAACAAGTAAAAAACTCTAGTCGAGACCGCTCGACTAGGGTATACCCTGAACCCTGCGAAGAACCGCTATTCCAAGTAGAGGTGGGCATGGGCTGGGCTTTTGTCGGGTACCCGTGGGTATGGGCTGGAAAATCTAATTTCAGGTTGGGTGCGGACGGGTATGGGTTAGGACGCTCAACCCGAAAACCCCGAAAATAGAGTTTTTTCATCGTCGGGGAAAATATTAAATGAAAGGCGCACAAGATTGCCAAGCGCAAATCTCGATATGCTACGTTTTCTTTACAAAAATATGTAATTTAAATATGGATTTTTTCATAACTATTAATCCTTTATATAAAAAATGTAATTTAAGTGCTGTTTTGAAGAAAACAAAGGAAATAAAAAATTTTATTTTGTATTAAAATTAAAAAAAAATGTTTTTTTTGCGGGCGGGCGGGTTGGTTTCGGGTTACAAAATTTTTTTAGCTTTCGGGTACGGGTAAAATTTTCCTCTTCGGCCCATGGGCTGGGTCGGGTTGGGTTGAAAATTTCGGCCCATGCCCACCTCTAATTCCAAGCATTCTTTGTTTCTTTTATATACACATGCATATGTACTTTCATTACAAGCAACACATACACACACATACACAGGCGCAAACACACTCAAGCGCAAGTCGGTGCGTCAGCTGTTCTTTGGCTGCTTTGCATGGCAATGCTATGGGAAATTTAATGTTTAATAACTTTTTTTCTAGAGCAACGATTTTGAGCAAACTTGTTGGGCGTGATCATGTGATCCATATGTATGTATGTGCCAAAGCACAAGTCTCTAGTATTTGATATACGGGACTTACAAATTTGAGGCGAAGGGGGCGTGGCAGCCAAAACAAAAACTGAAATTGCGTAAGGCTTACATAACACTAAATTTTGAAAACTCTAGCTACAAAGATGAATTATATAGAATTTTATAGCTGAATTTAGATTTTCGTTTTTAATCAATAACAATAAAACGATAACAGTTATCGAATTTCTGAAACAATATGCGATATGCGCGCACTATACAGGGACCGACAAAAAAATTTGAAGTCTCTAGCTATTGTAAGTTCTGAGATCGACGGGTTCATTCATACGGACAGACAGACAGACGGACAGGGCTAAATCGACTCGGCTTGTCTCCCTGATCAAGAATATATATACTTTATGGGGTCTGCCACGCCTCCTTCTGCCTGTCACATACATACGCATACATACGCATTTCAACAAAAACATTACACCCTGATTTCCCATTTTCAATGAGTTCAGGGTATAAACAAGTAAGAAAACTCTAGTCGGGGGTCCCGACTAGGAGATACCCTAAACCCCGCGCTATCTGCGTTTTTTAAAATACTGCACAATTAGCATTTCGTATGAACGCACAGAAAACTAAATTCAATTCATTTTCAATTGTTTAGCCAATAGCGCCATCTATGGTTCGATAGAATAGCGCCATCCATGTTTCGATTTATTGAACAGCTGATAATTAGCAAATCATAGCGCCATCTATTGGAAATATGTACACTAAAACTTTCGGGTTTTAGAAGTTGCTAGATGCACGCAGCTCAATGTGTATGTGTGTATGTGTGCACATGTATAGGAAAACAGTTTGCTTTGTTTTGCTGGTCACGTGTTTGGCCGATTGGCCAAATGTTTTGTTTAATAACTTCTGCGCGAATTAATGGATTTGAATGAAATTTTCAGCTTATGTTCAACATATTTTATTACATTTTTTCCAATTTTTAAAAATGTAAACCCATTCATTTACTGGCTTTGAGTGCAACTAACCTCAATTTAAATATTTGGGGAAATTTGGAGCCGGTATCCAAAATTTAACAAAAATCAAAATTAGATAAAATAAATATAAAACTTACAAAAAAATTTGGGGACTCTAGCTATAAAGACGTGGGAGATATAATTTTATAACTAACATTCGATAATGTTTTTAATTGATAACACTAAAACTAAAATAGTTATCCACTTTTTTTTAACAAACTCGATCTTTTCGTGCTATTCACGGACCTATATACAAAATTTTAAGTCTCTAGCTCTTATAGGTTCTGAGAACGACGCGTTCATACATACGGACAGACGGACATGGCTATATCAACTCGGCTTGTCATCCTGATCAAGAATATATATACTTTATGGGGTCTGCCACGCCTCCTTCTGCCTGTTACATACATACGCCGTCCAACAAAAATAGTATACCCTGATTTCCCATTTTTAATGGGCTCAGGGTATAAAAAACCAAAACATAAACAAAGATTTCCGGCGAACTCGTTGATGATTATTCTTAAGCAACGTATTTGCGGCCAATTCGTTGACTGCGCGAATGACTTTGAATTTGAACACGTTTCAACGGCAGTTTTTTGTTTGTTTATTAAAACAAATGAATAGCATTTACATATATTGATTGACTACGCTTAAAGTCAGATGTAATGAATATTTTTATTGATTGATCATTTATCTTATAAGCTTCACATATCATTTGCTGTCTTCACTATCCAATGCCTTAGTACGGCCACATCAACATAAACTCCCGGATAATTGGCCTGCGCACAGCCGTAGCCCCAGCTCACGATGCCTGCCAGCAAGCCCTGCGATACCATGGGCCCGCCCGAGTCACCAGTGCAAGCGTCTTTGTCAGCAGCTGCTGCACAGATCATTTCATCGCCCACAAAATCCCAGCCGTAGCCGTATTTGGCGGATGCGCATTCGTTTCGGTCGATGACTTCCAGCTGCACCAACTGTAGGTTACTGGCAAAGTTCGGGGATCCATTCTGCTCGGAGTAGCCCCAACCACTGACGGAGACGCTGCTGCCCGCCTTGGCACTCGTGCTAGCCACAGCAATCGCCTTGACGGACAGGCCGAAGCTAAGCTGCGTTGCCACGCGCAGCAGCGCAATGTCGTAATGCAGCAGTCGGTCGTCGAATGACTCATGGACCCGATAACTGGCGATTGGGTAAAGAGTGCCGCCTGAGTGGTGCTGATTGGCGCCCACGCGCACCTGTAGCAGAGATGCCGACCTGTTCTGCACGCAATGGGCCGCTGTTATGATGATGTCCTTGCTGTAGATGACTCCGCCGCAAATATGACGAGCGCTCAGCTGTACAGACGCCTGCCAGGGTGCGTTATGTATCGTCAAGTTGCTGCCGCCTACAATGCGACCAAGCCTCAGGCCCTGGCTAGCCGGCTTTGCCAGTCCGCCGGAGGTGATGCCGGCCAGCAGCAGGAGTGCGAGAACGGCGCTAGAGACCATGTCGGGGAACACGCTCAGAAGTCAAGCATTAACTGAATGCACCTTGGTCTCCGCTATTATCGCAAGCTGTAAACGTTAATCGCCTCTTAATGGCTTATCAGAAGGGGGCTCTCCGAACAGGTTGCCCGGGCAACCGTTGTCAAACAAACTCGCTTCGATTAGCTATCGCATTTTTTATTTGTAAATATTCGGACAACTACTCAGCCAGATGTCTGACTCGACGGACATAACACCCGAGGAGCTGCATCGGCTGGCAGACAAGTGTCTGGAGCAGCTGCGCCAGGAGGAGTTGTACAGCTTGCGTAACGATGCCAAGCTGAGGGCGGTGACCAACACCGGGAGCTACGAGGAGTTCAAGTAAGTATTCCCTGAGGAGTACTCCCACATAAGGCAGGAACTCGACTAAGATTCGACTCTCGCAGAGACATTGTGGATGCAGCTCATCTGCGCCCCATCAGCAAACAGGATAAGGCCAATGCCAAGACCAAGACTCGCCTCTGGAACTCAGCGGCTCGTGAGCAGTAGACCCAAAATGTTGCTAATAAAGTGTTAAAGTGTTAACCCTGAGAGCATTATTTTACTTTAGTCAAAACACTTCTTTAGAGGCAGCTGACCACTTTGGTCACCACGGGACACAACAGCAACCAATGGTCAGTGGAGTAACCCTGGCAAGCATCCTTTTCAGAGACGGTTGCCCTTGATATGACTGCCAAAGCTGTAGCTAGAGGCGGCGGCACCCCCGCAGATGTCGCCGTCACTGAGCTGCAGTGAGATTTAGCAAAGAAAACTGTCGATAGAGGAGGTAGCAATGCTCCCACTCAACAAGGTTATAGCAGTGCGAGAAGATTTTGGCTCTTAGACACTAAACATTAATCGGGAAATAAAATAATAAATAACATAAAACCCAATTGGAAGCATACGAAGCCCGATGAAGTCGATTGCACAGTTGTAAGCATCAACAAGTAAGAAAACTCTAGTCGGCGGTCCCGACTAGGAGATACCCTAAACCCCGCGCTATCTGCGTTAAAATACTGCATAATTAGCATTTCGTATAAACGCACACAAAATTAAATTCAATTCATTTTCAATTGTTTAGCTAATAGCGTCATCTATGGTTCGATTGAATAGCGCCATCCAAGTTTCGAACCAACTGAGCAGCTGATAATTCGCAAATCATAGCGCCATCTATTGGAAATATGTACACTAAAACTTGCGGGTTTTAGAACTTGCTAGATGCACGCAGCTCAATGTGTATGTGTGTATGTGTGCACATGTATAGAAAAACAGTTTGCTTTGTTTTGCTGGTCACGTGTTTGGCCGATTGGCAAAATGTTTTGTTTAATAACTTCTGCGCGAATTAATGGATTTGAATGAAATTTTCAGCTTATGTTCAACATATTTTATTACATTTTTTCCAATTTTTTAAAATGTAAACCCATTCATTTACTGGCTTTGAGTGCAACTAACCTCAATTTAAATATTTGGGGAAATTTGGAGCCGGTATCCAAAATTTAACAAAAATCAAAATTAGAGAAAATAAATATAAAACTTACAAAAAAATTTGGGGACTCTAGCTATAAAGACGTGGGAGATATAATTTTATAACTAACATTCGATATTGTTTTTAATCGATAACAATAAAATTAAAATAGTTATCGACTTTTTTTAACAAACTCGATCTTTTCGTGCTATTCACGGACCTACATAAAAAATTTCAAGTCTCTAGCTCTTATAGGTTCTGAGAACGACGCGTTCATACATACGGACAGACAGACGGACAGACGGACAGACGGACAGACGGACATGGCTATATCAACTCGGCTTGTCATCCTGATCAAGAATATATATACTTTATGGGGTCTGCCACGCCTCCTTCTGCCTGTTACATACATACGCCCTCCAACAAAAACATTATACCCTGATTTTCCCATTTTCAATGGGTTCAGGGTATAAAAATATATATAGCTCGAAGTCAATATGCTGCCCCTTATATAACCAAAATCACTATGGATCTGCTCTTCTCGTGGAATCCACAATGGATTTAAAATTAGGCAGTCTGCAGAAATATGTGAAACACATTTGTAGAAGATCAGCCAAGAGATATAAGTAGACAGATTGTGGACGGACTGCCATACTTTGGAAATATCGTTTATCCTCCTAGAACAGTCGATCAAGTTGTACCACATCATTATATGTCTGACCCAATAAGAAATGAAATATTTAAGAGTTTTTTATAAGCAGTTTTTATTTCAATATGTTCTTAGACAGAGTTGGCAGCGCTCACCACCCAGGAGCGGAGAACAGCGACATCGGCGTAGACACCGGGATAGTTGCTGTAGGCACAGCCAATACCCCAGGAGACAACACCGACGAGGACACCACCAGACACCAATGGGCCACCAGAGTCACCCTGGCAAGCATCCTTACCGCTGGCAGCGGCGCAGATCATGGTGCTCTTGATCTGGCTACCATAGCTGTAAGCAGAGGAGGCGCACACGGACTGGCTGACAATGTTCACATTGACGTACTGCAGCTGAGTGGGGATGGAGCTGGAGCCAGAGGATTGGGTACCCCAGCCAGAGACGGAAGCAGCAGCACCGTTACCGGGAGCAGAGCTGGCCAGACCGATAGCCTTGATGTTGGAGCTGAAGGAAAGGGCGGAGCTCAGACGGATGACAGCGATGTCGTTGACCATGGTGTTGGCGTTGTAACCCTCGTGATTCCTGAAGGCAGCGACCTGCACCAAAGAGCCACCAGAGTTCCAGTAGGTAGAACCAGCGCGCACCTTCAAGCTGGAGGCAGACACAGACTGCAGACAGTGAGCAGCAGTCACGATGATCTTGGAGTTGTAGATGGAACCACCGCAGGAGTGGCCGCCGTTACGCTGGAGCGAGATTTGCCATGGGAAGCTGCCGATGGTGGTGGCAGTGCCGCCAACAATGCGGCCATCCAACTGGGGCAGGAGACCCTCAGGGATCGCAGCACCGAAGGCGCAGGCAACAACTGACAACAGAATCACGAACTTGAACATATTGCTCGTACAATGTCTTAATGGAAGAATGCTGGCGCTTATATAGGCCAGTTGGAGCCTTCTATCTTCTTGTTATCACTCCAGACAAAAATAAGTTTATAGTATATAAGTATATAGTATATATATTTTATCAATGGTTTCTAATCCAGCGTATCGCGTGTCTGCCCAGTAGGTATATAGCCATATGTACAGTTATGAGTGGAGCACAAAAACATTCGGCAAAGGCATAAGAACCACTCGAAAATGCGACAAAACGCTTTTGTGATACGAGTTTCCGGTGCAAACATTTCTCATTTCCAATATTTACTCCGAATATAGAAAAGACTCAGAAATAAATCTCAGTAATTATACCCTGAACCCATTGAAGATGGGAATTCAGGGTATAATGTTTTTGTTGAAAGGCGTATGTATGTAACAGGCAGATGAAGGCGTGGCAGACCCCATAAAGTATTTATATTCTTGATCATGGAGACAAGCCGAGTCGATTTAGCCCTGTCCGTCTGTCTGTCTGTCTGTCCGTATGTATGAACGCGTCGATCTCAGAACTTACAATAGCTAGAGAAATTTTTTTGTAGGTCCCTGTATAAGGGGCGCATATCGAATTTGTTTCTGAAATTCGATAACTGTTATCGTTTTATTGTTATCGATTAAAAACGAAAATCGAAATTAATTATATTCTATAAATTATATTCTATATTCTATAAAATTCTATCTAATCCATCTTTCTAGCTAGAGTCTTTAAATTTTGCATTTAGTGTTATTTGGGCCTCACGCAATTTCGATTTTTGTTTTGGATGCCACACCCCCTTCGCCTCAAATTGGCAAAACACGTATTTCAAGTACTAGAGACTTATGCTTTGGCACATACTTACTACATATGGATGACATGATCACGCTCAACAAGTTTGATCAGTTCGTCTAAAAAAAGTTATTAAACATTTAATTTCAAATAACATTGGCATACAAATAGCAGCCCAAGCACAGCTGACATAGCGTTTTTCGCCTGTGTGTGTGTGTGCTGCTTGTATTGTACATACGTTTACATATGTATATAAAAGTAACGCAGAATACACTGCATAGGGGTTGTTCGCAGGGTTCAGGGTATCTGCTAGTCGAGACGTCTTGACTAGAACTTTCTTACTTGTTCTTTTATTTATTTTATGTTACTAAAATATTATTTTCAATACATATATAAAATATGGAAATTGAATAGCAAATATCAAAGGTCGTGGCGAGTTATTAGCTCAGAAGCTGCAGATTTTTTTGTTTTGATTTTCCATGACCTCAGTGCGCTTAGACATCTAATTTTTAGCCTGCTCATAGAATGGGTCTTCATGAATATAACTGTAAGGTTTGTATGCTTACATGCCAAAAATGCGAAAATTAAGTATAAATAAATAACAAGTAGGAACGTTGCAGTCGGACGCAACCGACAGCGAAATACTATTTCACGTCCCAGCAGCCCACAGGGGCATTTATCACATATTTTTTAAAAAATTATTTTAAAATTACCCTTAAATCCCCTCTGTCGCCGCTCAAATTAGCTACCGATTAAAATTTTTATTGGAGGTGGCCAGACAGTTTTGATTTGGATAGAAGCTTAGAACCATTACCTAAGCAAAAACACGCCCCTAAATCGAGAGAGATGGCATCTCTCGAAATAAGAGAGGTGGAAACTATGAAAATGTGACATAAGTTCGTTGGCGAGCGTAGAGGTGTGGGCTCGACCCCGGTGCGGTCATGTTGATATTTTTGTTATATGTATTTTCTTTATTTAGTTATTTTGTAGTAATAAAATATTCTTCCTAAACATATATATATATATATATATATATATATATATATATATATATATATATATATATATATATATATATATATATATATATATATATATATATATATAATTTAACAAATCAAAAGAATGTCAAAAATGTCACAAAGTCATTATGTGGCGCGTTATTGGCTCAGAAGCTGCAGATTTTTCAGTTTTGAATTGCCACGCCCCAGTGGCTGTAGACATACAATTTTTGGCATGTTCATAGAGTGTGCGTTCAGGAATATAACTGTAAAGTTTGGATGCTTACATTCGACATGCCCCTTTTAGGGCGTAAGTCATCTTTGGGGAATCGATAGAGGAGGCCCCCAGTAACTTAGCATCCAATTTTGAAGCTTCTAGCACTAAAACTGTGAGAGATATAAGCTGATATTAGCATCAATAGTGCTCAAAATATAACAGAATTAGTAAAATCACTATATTTTCAGAACCGATTTGCCACGCCCCTAGTGGGCCTGGCCATAAATTTTTTTAGGCGATCTTTATAGGTAACAGTAATCCGCGTGCCAAATTCGAGCGTTATAGCTTGAAGACTTTAGGAGATACAGTTTGACCCGATTTGCCATGCCCCCAATGGGCGTAGATATATCCGCCATATCTTTTTGATTTTGGGATGTCGACATGAGTATTCAGTTAAAATCTCAACTCTAGAGCCCTTCTAGAAGTAGTGTTTATGTGATACAGGAAAATTCATTTTCCGATTTGCCACGCCCTAGTGGGCGTATCGGGAAAATCTTGACACTTTATCTGACGAGGGTATACACGATTATACATTTCAAATTTCAAGTCTCTAGCTTCAATAGCGTGGAAATGGTTTGCGTTCATACGGACAGACGTACAAACGGATTTTGGGCAAAACCAATATACTATATCACTACGTGAAATAGTATAATAAAAGTAGGGAAACAATCATTTTTGGGGAATCGATAGAGGGGCCACCAGTAACTCAACAACCAATTTTGAAGCTTCTAGTACGAAATATAAGCTCATATTGTTTGCCACGCTCCCAGTGAGCATGGATATATTCGCCCTAACTTTTCGATCTTGGGATATTACCCTGAGTCACCAAGTCTCAAATCTCTGCCAACAATCATTTTTTTGGGTGATAGAAACAGTAACTCGCGTCCCAAACTTGGACGTTCTAGCTTTAAAACTGTAGAAGATACATTTTGACCATATTTGTCACGCTTCAATGGGCGTATATATACGCCAGGAAAATGCAATTTCCGATTTGTCACGACCCTAGTGGGTGTATCAGGAAAATCTTGACACTTTATCTGACGAGGTTACACACGATTATATTTTCAAAATTTCTCTTGTCTCTAGCTTCGATAGCACATGGCAGACATTGCATAAAACCAGTATACTTATTTCACTTCGTGAATAAGTATAAAAAGTTATATCTCTTCAAGCAAATATCTCGATATCTCCTAGTTTAGCATTCCCGACTAGAGTGCTCTTGTGTACTTGTGTATACTAGTTCGCGAATTGATAAGGGTTAATTGGGGTTAAGTAATGAATTACTTAGTTATCGATTTTTTCAAACAAACTCGATCTGCGCGTGCTATACACAACCTCCATCTCAAGTCTCTAGCTCCTATATATTCTGAGATCAACGCGTTTAGACAAACGGGCAGATGGACAGGACTTAATCGACTCATCTTGTCTCCCTGATCAAAAATATCTATACTTTATAGGATCTGCCACACCTTCCTCTGCCTGTTACATACATTTGAACAAAACAATTATAGCCTGTTTTCCCATTTTCAATGCTAATAGAGTTTATTTGCTTTGTGAATCTATAACAGTCCATCAAAAATGTTAGGAAAATAGTTAAATCAGGAATGAGTCCATCAAAATACTTTGAGTTTCATTTTCATCAGTAATTCAATTTCGTTATCGGATTTTATTGTGCAAAGTTCTTAGACAGAGTTGGCAGCGCTCACCACCCAGGAGCGGAGAACAGCGACATCGGCGTAGACACCGGGATAGTTGCTGTAGGCACAGCCAATACCCCAGGAGACAACACCGACGAGGACACCACCAGACACCAATGGGCCACCAGAGTCACCCTGGCAAGCATCCTTACCGCTGGCAGCGGCGCAGATCATGGTGCTCTTGATCTGGCTACCATAGCTGTAAGCAGAGGAGGCGCACACGGACTGGCTGACAATGTTCACATTGACGTACTGCAGCTGAGTGGGGATGGAGCTGGAGCCAGAGGATTGGGTACCCCAGCCAGAGACGGAAGCAGCAGCACCGTTACCGGGAGCAGAGCTGGCCAGACCGATAGCCTTGATGTTGGAGCTGAAGGAAAGGGCGGAGCTCAGACGGATGACAGCGATGTCGTTGACCATGGTGTTGGCGTTGTAACCCTCGTGATTCCTGAAGGCAGCGACCTGCACCAAAGAGCCACCAGAGTTCCAGTAGGTAGAACCAGCGCGCACCTTCAAGCTGGAGGCAGACACAGACTGCAGACAGTGAGCAGCAGTCACGATGATCTTGGAGTTGTAGACGGAACCACCGCAGGAGTGGCCACCGTTACGCTGGAGCGAGATTTGCCATGGGAAGCTGCCGATGGTGGTGGCAGTGCCGCCAACAATGCGGCCATCCAACTGGGGCAGGAGACCCTCAGGGATCGCAGCACCGAAGGCGCAGGCAACAACTGACAACAGAATCACGAACTTGAACATATTGCTCGTACAATGTCTTAATGGAAGAATGCTGGCGCTTATATAGGCCAGTTGGAGCCTTCTATCTTCTTGTTATCACTCCAGACAAAAATAAGTTTATAGTATATAAGTATATAGTATATATATTTTATCAATGGTTTCTAATCCAGCGTATCGCGTGTCTGCCCAGTAGGTATATAGGCATATGTACAGTTATGAGTGGAGCACAAAAACATTCGGCAAAGGCATAAGAACCACTCGAAAATGCGACAAAACGCTTTTTTGATACGAGTTTCCGGTGCAAACATTTCTCATTTCCAATATTTACTCCGAATATAGAAAAGACTCAGAAATAAATCTCAGTAATTATACCCTGAACCCATTGAAGATGGGAATTCAGGGTATAATGTTTTTGTTGAAAGGCGTATGTATGTAACAGGCAGATGAAGGCGTGGCAGACCCCATAAAGTATTTATATTCTTGATCATGGAGACAAGCCGAGTCGATTTAGCCCTGTCCGTCTGTCTGTCTGTCTGTCCGTATGTATGAACGCGTCGATCTCAGAACTTACAATAGCTAGAGAAATTTTTTTGTAGGTCCCTGTATAAGGGGCGCATATCGAATTTGTTTCTGAAATTCGATAACTGTTATCGTTTTATTGTTATCGATTAAAAACGAAAATCGAAATTAAGCTATAAAATTCTATCTAATCCATCTTTCTAGCTAGAGTCTTTAAATTTTGCATTTAGTGTTATTTGGGCCTCACGCAATTTCGATTTTTGTTTTGGATGCCACACCCCCTTCGCCTCAAATTGGCAAAACACGTATTTCAAGTACTAGAGACTTATGCTTTGGCACATACTTACTACATATGGATGACATGATCACGCTCAACAAGTTTGATCAGTTCGTCTAAAAAAAGTTATTAAACATTTAATTTCAAATAACATTGGCATACAAATATCAGCCCAAGCACAGCTGACATAGCGTTTTTCGCCTGTGTGTGTGTGTGCTGCTTGTATTGTACATACGTTTACATATGTATATAAAAGTAACGCAGAATACACTGCATAGGGGTTGTTCGCAGGGTTCAGGGTATCTGCTAGTCGAGACGTCTTGACTAGAACTTTCTTACTTGTTCTTTTATTTATTTTATGTTACTAAAATATTATTTTCAATACATATATAAAATATGGAAATTGAATAGCAAATATCAAAGGTCGTGGCGAGTTATTAGCTCAGAAGCTGCAGATTTTTTTGTTTTGATTTTCCATGACCTCAGTGCGCTTAGACATCTAATTTTTAGCCTGCTCATAGAATGGGTCTTCATGAATATAACTGTAAGGTTTGTATGCTTACATGCCAAAAATGCGAAAATTAAGTATAAATAAATAACAAGTAGGAACGTTGCAGTCGGACGCAACCGACAGCGAAATACTATTTCACGTCCCAGCAGCCCACAGGGGCATTTATCGCATATTTTTTTAAAAATTCTTTTAAAACAAGTAAGAAAACTCTAGTCGGCGGTCCCGACTAGGAGATACCCTAAACCCCGCGCTATCTGCGTTAAAATACTGCATAATTAGCATTTCGTATAAACGCACAGAAAACTAAATTCAATTCATTTCAATTGTTTAGCTAATAGCGTCATCTATGGTTCGATTGAATAGCGCCATCCAAGTTTCGAACCAACTGAGCAGCTGATAATTCGCAAATCACAGCGCCATCTATTGGAAATATGTACACTAAAACTTGCGGGTTTTAGAACTTGCTAGATGCACGCAGCTCAATGTGTATGTGTGTATGTGTGCACATGTATAGGAAAACAGTTTGCTTTGTTTTGCTGGTCACGTGTTTGGCCGATTGGCAAAACGTTTTGTTTAATAACTTCTGCGCGAATTAATGGATTTGAATGAAATTTTCAGCTTATGTTCAACATATTTTATTACATTTTTTCCAATTTTTAAAAAAGTAAACCCATTCATTTACTGGCTTTGAGTGCAACTAACCTCAATTTAAATATTTGGGGAAATTTGGAGCCGGTATCCAAAATTTAACAAAAATCAAAATTAGAGAAAATAAATGTAAAACTTAAAAAAAAATTTGGGGACTCTAGCTATAAAGACGTGGGAGATATAATTTTATAACTAACATTCGATATTGTTTTTAATCGATAACAATAAAATTAAAATAGTTATCGACTTTTTTTAACAAACTCGATCTTTTCGTGCTATTCACGGACCTACATAAAAAATTTCAAGTCTCTAGCTCTTATAGGTTCTGAGAACGACGCGTTCATACATACGGACAGACAGACGGACAGACGGACAGACGGACATGGCTATATCAACTCGGCTTGTCATCCTGATCAAGAATATATATACTTTATGGGGTCTGCCACGCCTCCTTCTGCCTGTTACATACATACGCCCTCCAACAAAAACATTATACCCTGATTTTCCCATTTTCAATGGGTTCAGGGTATAAAAAACTCTAGTCGAGACCGCTCGACTAGGGTATACCCTGAGCCCTGGGAAGAACCGCAATTCCAAGCAATCTCTATTTCTTTAATTTACATAAGTATGTACACTGCTGGTCATAGGTTAGACGCACCACTTTTTTTTTTCAATAAGTGCTTATATTTATTATTAGGCAAGTATTACTTGCACCAAATAATTTTTTTATCGAAGTTCGAATCTTATTCGAAAAACATCTGTATATAGTTGGTTGATTTGCGAAAAGATAACTTTGCATTCGAAGACTCTAGAAACTTCAATGCAATTATATGGCTAATCAGCTGGTCAATGGATTAGACGCACATCAATTTTTCAAGTTTTGTGTTAAAAAGTCCAGCTATTTTGCTCAAATAAAAACTAAAAATTAAGAACTGAACTATTTTCAAGCAATGTTAAGAAAAAAATGGGGAAAGCTACCATATTGAGCTTATTGGAACGTCAAAAAGTGGACTTCTTACACTCACAGGGATTATCAAATCGAAATATTGCCAAACAAATAAAACGCAGCTCCAGAACTATCGACAGATATTTAGGAGATCCGGTGGCTTATGGAACACATTTTAAAGGGCGAAAACCAGCGCTGGCTCCTCGGGATAAACGTAAAATTGTTCGTTTTGCTTCAAATTCGCCAAAGTCATCAGGGAAGATTAAGGAATTAGCCGGTGTAAACGCAAGCCTGTCAACTGTTCAGCGTACAATAAGAAATGCACAACATCTTAAGCGTCTTAAAATGAAGAAAAAACCACCTCTAAATGCTATACGTAAAGAAAAACGGCTTCAATATGCCAGAGAACACATGGCGTGGGCTGTTCAATCTGACACTCGACTGAATGACTGGCGTTCAGTTGTTTTTACTGACGAAAAACGTTTTAATTTGGATGGTCCAGATGGTTTTCATTATTATTACCATGATTTACGTAAAGATAATTTGTATTTAAGTCGCCATCACAGCCGTGAAGGTGGAGTTATGGTATGGGGTGCCATCACGTTTTATGGCCCAATTGAACTCTTTATTATAGATCAAAAGATGACCGGTAAGCGCTTCAATGCTTTGTTGCAATCCGCATTTCCTAAGGTTAAAGTTCTCTTCTGACCGTTGCCATGGATTTTCCAACAGGATAATGCACCAATCCATAATGCTCGAGCTGTGAAGTCGTTTATTGCGAGTGAAAATGTTCAGATGATGAGTTGGCCGCCGTATTCTCCAGATCTCAACATTATTGAAAATGTCTGGGGATGGCTTTCTATGAAAGTATATGAAGGAGGAAAAGAATATGAAGACAAAGAAACACTAACTGCAGCAATAAAACTAGCCTGGAGCCAAATTTCACTAAGTTTCATAGATTCCCTATTTCACTCCATGAAGGACCGGCTCTATGAGGTTATATCAAATAAAGGAGGCAGTACTTATTACTGAAATAATTTTTTTCTTCTTCCCTATAAACTAAATATTTAGAAAAAATTAACTTTACATTTTACAATTACCAATTTTTATACCCTGAACCCATTGAAAATGGGAAAAAAGGGTATAATGGTTTTGTGAAAATATATGTAACAGGCAGAAGGAGGCGTGGCAGACCCCACAAAGTATATATATTCTTGATCAGGGAGAGAAGTCGAGTCGATTGAGCCCTGTCCGTCTGTCTGTCTGTCCGTCTGTCCGTCTGTCCGTATGTTTGAACGCGTCGATCTCCGAAGATATAAGAGCTAGAGACTTCAAATTTTTTTGGAAGTTCGTGTATAGTACGATTCGATCGAGTTTGTTTCAAATATTCGATAACTATAATCGTTTTAATGTTATCGATTAAAAACCGATATCTTCATTTAGTTATAAAATTCTATTTAATTCATCTTTCTAGCTAGAGTCTTCAAATTTGCATTTAGTGTTATTTGAGCCTTCTGCAATTTCGGTTTTTGTTAAATTTTGGATGCCACGCCCTCAAATTGCCATTTCGCCTCAAATTGCTAAATCACGTATTTCAAGTACTAGAGACCTGTGCTTTGGCACATACACACATATGAATGTCATGATCACGCCCCACAAATTTGATCAAAATCGTTCGACTAGAAAAAAAGTTATTAAACATTTAATATCTCATATTATCGGCGTCTTGCAGCAGCAGCGAAGCTGATGAGTCATAATGCACAGTTAGCAGATTGTGTGTTGGTGCGTGCGTCTGTGTGTGTTCTTGTGCGTGCGTCTGTGTGTGTGTGTATGGTTTGCTTGCTAGATACATATAAAAGTAACGGAGAATGTTAGCGGCTCTTAGGAATCGCAGTTCTTCGCAGGGTTCAGGGGATCTCTTTGTCGAGCAGTCTCGACTAGAGCACTCTTACTTGTTTTTTTATACCCTGAACCCATTGAAAATGGGAAAAAAGGTATAATGGTTTCGTGAAAATGTATGTAACAGGCAGAAGGAGGCGTGGCAGACCCCATAAAGTATATATATTCTTGATCAGGGAGAGAAGCCGAGTCGATTTAGCCCTGTCCGTCTGTCTGTCTGTCCGTCTGTCCGTCTGTCCGTCCGTCCGTCTGTCCGTATGTTTGAACGCGTCGATCTCAGAAGATATAAGAGCTAGAGACTTCAAATTTTTTTTGGAAGTTCGTGAATAGTACGATTCGATCGAGTTTGTTTCAAATATTCGATAACTATCATCGTTTTAATGTTATCAATTAAAAACCGATATCTTCATTTAGTTATAAAATTCTATTTATTTCATCTTTATAGTTAGAGTCTTCAAATTTTGCATTTAGTGTTATTTGAGCCTTATGCATTTTCGGTTTTTGTTAAATTTTGGATGCCACGCCCTCAAATTGCTCCTTCGCCTCAAATTGCTAAATCACGTATTTCAAGTACTAGAGACTTGTGCTTTGGGCACACACACACATATGAACGTCATGATCACGCCCAACAAATTTGATCAAAATCGTTCGGCTAGAAAAAAAGTTATTAAACATTTAATATCTCATATTATCGGCGTCTTGCAGCAGCAGCGAAGCTGATGAGTCATAATGCACAGTTAGCATTTTGTGTGCTTTTGCGTGCGTCTGTGTGTGTGTATGTATTGCTTGCTACATATGTATAAAAGTAAAGGAGAATTTTAGCGGCTCTTAGGAATCGCAGTTGTTCGCAGGGTTCAGGGGATCTCTTTGTCGAGCAGTCTCGACTAGAGCACTCTTACTTGTTTTATAAATTAATTTGTTAAAGTCTATTCTAGGGACCAAGAAAAAAGTGCCTTTTTTTTGAATAGCTTCAATAAAATGTAAAAAAAAAAGATTTTAGTAATATTTCAATTTTTTTCCAATTCCTTACTTGAAGAGGCATTGAATAACGAAGGTTTTTGTGTATAAGTTTTTTTCCTATTGTTTTTCAAATAAAAGTTATAAAGCAAGTAGCGTTGCGTCTAACCTATTGACCAGCAGTGTACATGTCGACTACAAACAAAACTTACACACACACATACACAGGCGCAAACACACACAAGCGCAAGTCGGTGCGTCAGCTGTTCTTTGGCTGCTGTTTGCATGGCAATGCTATGGGAAATTAAATGTTTAATAACTTTTTTTCTAGAGTAACGATTTTAATCAAAGTTGTTGGGCGTGATCATGTCATCTATATGTATGTATGTGCCAAAGCACAAGTCTCTAGTATTTGATATACGGGAGTTACAAATTTGAGGCGAGGGGGGCGTGGCATCCAAAATTTAACAAAAACCGAAATTGCGTAAGGCTTACATAACACTAAATGCAAAATTTGAAGACTCAAGCTAGAAAGATGAATTAGATAGAATTGTATAGCTCAATTTAGATTTTCGTTTTTAATCGATAACAAAAAAGCGATAACAGTTATCGAATTTCTGAAACAAACTCGATCTTTTCGTGATATACACGAACCTACATAAAAAATTTCAAGTCTCTAGATATTGTAGGTTCTGAGAACGACGCGTTCATACATACGGACAGACGGACAGGGCTAAATCGACTCGGCTACTCTCCCTGATCAAGAATATATATACTTTATGGGGTCTGCCATGCCTCCTTCTGCCTGTTACATACATACGCCCTCCAACAAAAACATTATACCCTGATTTTCCCATTTTCAATGGGTTCAGGGTATAATTACCCTTAAATCCCCTCTGTCGCCGCTCAAATTAGCTACCGATTAAAATTTTCATTGGAGGTGGCCAGACAGTTTTGATTTGGATAGAAGCTTAGAACCATTACCTTAGCAAAAACACGCACCTAAATCGAGAGAGATGGCATCTCTCGAAATAAGAGAGGTGGAAACTATGAAAATGTGACATAAGTTCGTTGGCGAGCGTAGAGGTGTGGGCTCGACCCCGGTGCGGTCATGTTGATATTTTTGTTATATTTTCTTTATTTAGTTATTTTGTAGTAATAAAATATTCTTCCTAAACATATATATATATATATATATATATATAATTTAACAAATCAAAAGAATGTCAAAAATGTCACAAAGTCATTATGTGGCGCGTTATTGGCTCAGAAGCTGCAGCCACGCCCCAGTGGCTGTAGACATACAATTTTTGGCATGTTCATAGAGTGTGCGTTCAGGAATATAACTGTAAAGTTTGGATGCTTACATTCGACATGCCCCTTTTAGGGCGTAACAGTCATCTTTGGGGAATCGATAGAGGAGGCCCCCAGTAACTTAGCATCCAATTTTGAAGCTTCTAGCACTAAAACTGTGAGAGATATAAGCTGATATTAGTTGCCACGCCCCCTGAGGGCGTAGATATATCCGCCATATCTTTTTGATTTTGGGATGTCGACATGAGTATTCAGTTAAAATCTCAACTCTAGAGCCCTTCTAGAAGTAGTGTTTATGTGATACAGGAAAATTCATTTTTCGATTTGCCACGCCCTAGTGGGCGTATCGGGAAAATCTTGACACTTTATCTGACGAGGGTATACACGATTATACATTTCAAATTTCAAGTCTCTAGCTTCAATAGCGTGGAAATGGTTTGCGTTCATACGGACAGACGTACAAACGGATTTTGGGCAAAACCAATATACTATATCACTACGTGAAATAGTATAATAAAAGTAGGGAAACAATCATTTTTGGGGAATCGATAGAGGGGCCACCAGTAACTCAACAACCAATTTTGAAGCTTCTAGCACGAAAACTGTAGGAGATATAAGCTCATATTGTTTGCCACGCTCCCAGTGAGCATGGATATATTCGCCCTAACTTTTCGATCTTGGGATATTACCCTGAGTCACCAAGTCTCAAATCTCTGCCAACAATCATTTTTTTGGGTGATAGAAACAGTAACTCGCGTCCCAAACTTGGACGTTCTAGCTTTAAAACTGTAGAAGATACATTTTGACCATATTTGTCACGCTTCAATGGGCGTATATATACGCCAGGAAAATGCAATTTCCGATTTGTCACGACCCTAGTGGGTGTATCAGGAAAATCTTGACACTTTATCTGACGAGGTTACACACGATTATATTTTCAAAATTTCTCTTGTCTCTAGCTTCGATAGCACATGGCAGACATTGCATAAAACCAGTATACTTATTTCACTTCGTGAATAAGTATAAAAAGTTATATCTCTTCAAGCAAATATCTCGATATCTCCTAGTTTAGCATTCCCGACTAGAGTGCTCTTGTGTACTTGTGTATACTAGTTCGCGAATTGATAAGGGTTAATTGGGGTTAAGTAATGAATTACTTAGTTATCGATTTTTTCAAACAAACTCGATCTGCGCGTGCTATACACAACCTCCATCTCAAGTCTCTAGCTCCTATATATTCTGAGATCAACGCGTTTAGACAAACGGGCAGATGGACAGGACTTAATCGACTCATCTTGTCTCCCTGATCAAAAATCTCTATACTTTATAGGATCTGCCACACCTTCCTCTGCCTGTTACATACATTTGAACAAAACAATTATAGCCTGTTTTCCCATTTTCAATGCTAATAGAGTTTATTTGCTTTGTGAATCTATAACAGTGCATCAAAAATGTTAGGAAAATAGTTAAATCAGGAATGAGTCCATCAAAATACTTTGAGTTTCATTTTCATCAGTAATTCAATTTCGTTATCGGATTTTATTGTGCAAAGTTCTTAGACAGAGTTGGCAGCGCTCACCACCCAGGAGCGGAGAACAGCGACATCGGCGTAGACACCGGGATAGTTGCTGTAGGCACAGCCAATACCCCAGGAGACAACACCGACGAGGACACCACCAGACACCAATGGGCCACCAGAGTCACCCTGGCAAGCATCCTTACCGCTGGCAGCGGCGCAGATCATGGTGCTCTTGATCTGGCTACCATAGCTGTAAGCAGAGGAGGCGCACACGGACTGGCTGACAATGTTCACATTGACGTACTGCAGCTGAGTGGGGATGGAGCTGGAGCCAGAGGATTGGGTACCCCAGCCAGAGACGGAAGCAGCAGCACCGTTACCGGGAGCAGAGCTGGCCAGACCGATAGCCTTGATGTTGGAGCTGAAGGAAAGGGCGGAGCTCAGACGGATGACAGCGATGTCGTTGACCATGGTGTTGGCGTTGTAACCCTCGTGATTCCTGAAGGCAGCGACCTGCACCAAAGAGCCACCAGAGTTCCAGTAGGTAGAACCAGCGCGCACCTTCAAGCTGGAGGCAGACACAGACTGCAGACAGTGAGCAGCAGTCACGATGATCTTGGAGTTGTAGACGGAACCACCGCAGGAGTGGCCACCGTTACGCTGGAGCGAGATTTGCCATGGGAAGCTGCCGATGGTGGTGGCAGTGCCGCCAACAATGCGGCCATCCAACTGGGGCAGGAGACCCTCAGGGATCGCAGCACCGAAGGCGCAGGCAACAACTGACAACAGAATCACGAACTTGAACATATTGCTCGTACAATGTCGTAATGGAAATGTGCTGGCGCTTATATAGGAATGTGGCTCGCTTGCTATCTGTATAGCTTGCAAGTTATCTAAAATTTTTGATTAATTTTACGCGAGTACAACAAAGAAAATAAGTGGAAACAATCTCGATTTTAGCTATTGAGTGGCCAGTGTCAAGATTTGGCTGATCAGACCATCTGCGTGGGATACTTATCTCGGCCTGGCATATTACATGAACTCAGTTAGGAGTAGATTTTGCTATATAAACGGTTGGTGTGTGCTCAGTTAAGTATATTGTATCAAGATGTTGAAATTTGTAGTACTTCTTGCCTTGGCCGCTTGCGCCTTGGCCGGCACTGTGCCGGAGGGTATGCTGCCCCAGTTAGATGGTCGCATTGTTGGTGGCTACGAGACCAGCATTGAGGATCACCCCTATCAGGTGTCCCTGCAGCGAAACGGTGCGCATTTCTGCGGTGCCTCCATCTACTCGCACGACATTGTGATCACTGCCGCTCACTGCCTGCAGTCGATCTCAGCTGAGCAGCTGAAGGTGCGCGTGGGCACCACCTACTGGAGGTCTGGTGGCAGCGTGCACTCGGTGCGTGCTTTCAGAAACCACGAAGGCTACAATGCAAGGACCATGATCAACGATGTGGCCGTTATTCGCCTGTCTGAGTCGATCAGCTACCGCTCGAACGTTCGTGCTATTAGAATTGCCGACAGCAATCCTCATAATGGCGCCGAGGCTGTTGTCTCTGGCTGGGGTACTACCTCATCCGGTGGCTCCATTCCCGATCATCTGCTGGCCGTGAACCTAAGGATTGTTGACCGCGAGGAGTGCGCCTCCAAGGAGTTCAGCTATGGCAATAAGATTAAGGACACCATGATCTGCGCCTACGCCGAGCACAAGGACGCCTGTCAGGGCGATTCCGGTGGTCCACTGGTCTCTGGCGACCGTCTGGTAGGTGTTGTGTCCTGGGGCTATGGCTGCGCTGACGTCAAGTACCCCGGTGTCTATGCTGATGTCGCCCACTTCCACAGCTGGATTGAGAAGACCGCTGACGAGCTGTAAGCTCAACTAAGCTTCAACTCTTCAAAATTTCACAATAAATTACGCTCCATTCTAAGAATGTGTCTTTCAATTGTCATTCCCAAATGCTTGTAATCCCCCACTTACAACTGATAACGCCTCGCCTAAAACTGTATAAAAATACTCTGTGAAGTGTTGTAACTCACGCATTTGCGAACTGAATTCGACATGTTAAAGTTTGTGGTTTTGTTGTCGGTTGTGGCTTGCGCCTTTGGAGCTGCATTGCCTGAGGGTTTGCTGCCCCAGTTGGATGGACGCATCGTTGGCGGTTCGGCTACCTCCATTGGCAGTTTCCCATGGCAAATCTCGCTCCAGCGCAATGGCGGTCACTCCTGCGGTGGCTCGGTCTATTCTGCCAAGATCATCGTGACTGCTGCTCACTGTCTGCAGTCTGTGTCCGCCTCCAGCTTGAAGGTGCGCGCTGGTTCTACCTACTGGAACTCTGGTGGCTCTTTGGTGCAGGTCGCTGCCTTCAGGAATCACGAGGGTTACAACGCCAACACCATGGTCAACGACATCGCTGTCATCCGTCTGAGCTCCGCCCTTTCCTTCAGCTCCAACATCAAGGCTATCGGTCTGGCAACTTACAATCCTGCAAATGGCGCTGCCGCTTCCGTCTCTGGCTGGGGTACCCAATCCTCTGGCTCCAGCTCCATCCCCACTCAGCTGCAGTACGTCAACGTGAAAATTGTCAGCCAGTCCAATTGCGCTTCCTCAAGCTATGGTTATGGTAGTCAGATCAAGAACACCATGATCTGTGCCAATGCAGCCGGCAAGGATTCCTGCCAGGGTGACTCTGGTGGCCCATTGGTGTCTGGTGGTGTCCTCGTCGGTGTTGTCTCCTGGGGCTATGGCTGTGCCTACAGCAACTATCCCGGTGTCTACGCCGATGTCGCTGTTCTCCGCTCCTGGGTAGTAAGCGCTGCCAACTCGGTCTAAATATACCGTTTATTAATATGATATGATATATATAATAAAATAATATTATCCGCAATTAAACTCTGAGTAAAAGTATAATGGGGGTTTCATTTTTGTGCTGGGTCAATTTTCGGGACAATGACGTACAACCTTATCGCATTGAACCATCATTTGAAGTACACTATTTATTAATGATTTTTTATCTGGAGTGGGCTAGGGTTCGTCGCATTATTTTTCCTCATCGTATTATTTTGGGTTTGAGTACTTTTAACTGGAAGAGGAGATAGGGAAGCAGTTTCCAAAGTGTGTAGCCGAAAGCTCTTCAGCTGATGTCCATCATTACGTTCGCCACTATCTAATCTGCCTGGAGAGCGACACACGCCTGGAATTCTAGGTAATTGATATCACCCAAACAAGTTGCAGGAGCGCGTGACCAATCTCTTAATACTCGATCACAGTTAAATTTTCGAAAGACGAAGAATGCCAGAAATATAGACAATTCAGTATTAATGCCGGTTATTATTTTAAATTTTAAATAGATAATACGTAATGGAGTTCTCAAGTCCTTTCCTATTCAAATAATAAAAGGACTCAAACTAAACAAAAGCATTCTTGATTTGCAGTAAAGCGGATATTGTGCAAAACCAATATACTTTTTTTTCATTTCGGAATAGAGTATAATGTGTTTTCGGCGCAGCTATCTAAGATAGCTGATATTGAGGTTGTACTGAGCTCTGAGTTGGACATGCTGTGTTAACGCCTTCAAGATTAATTGACCGCAACTCAAGTGTTTGATATGATTAGCTTGGTGTAAAGGTAGACCATTCAACATACTAAAGCTGAGGTGCAGATCACTATGATATCATGTGAAAAGCAACTTCCTGTTGAACAGAGTTGTATTATATACCTTCTTGCTTCTCAGATAAGATAAAAGGAGCTTTCTAATTAACAAGTGGAAGGACATCAGCAGCTCTTTGCCAGACAAGGACTTTCAACAACTGCTCTGATATCAGAGAGAGAGAGAGAGAGAGAGAGAGAGAGAGAGAGAGAGAGAGTAGTGCTTTGGTATACTGTGTCAAACAACAAAAATAAAATCATTGCTGATTTGATTTTGCAGCAATTCTCGAAGGTTAAGGATTAAGTCTGTTTACGATTTGTACAAAGTTACCCTCTGTTATCGACTGATAAATTAATTTATAAGACTCAATTGTTTCTATTTCATAACTTTGCTTTTAATTAATATATATTTTTTAATATCCCTATCTCCGATGCCGAAATAGATAATGCAGCGTGATGCGCATTAAAATATAAAAATATATAAAATGGTAAAAAATATTTAGAATAACTTCATTAATATGAAAATAAAGATATCAGTAATATCTATGTCAAAATACTTTAGAAACGCATTATAGTTGATTACTAAACACAAATAGAGCCCAACAGTCAGCGTGAATGGGTGTGTAGCTCCGATGTTTCTACAAATTGGTGCTCGATAGACTATAATAGATAATGGCAAATTCGACAATAAAGCTATATAAAGCGTATTGGGGTTTATGACTTGTCACTGCAGAGATTTGACAGATAACAAATAAGACTGCAATAGTCGGGAGTGGCCGACTAAGGGATATCTTGTACCTAACACTGTATGCGAAATCAAACCTCTATTATTCAAAATATCTTGCTCCAATTTTGTGCAGAATGAGATGAGCTAAAATAACTTACAGTATCTACGTATATATATTGTGATTGTCTGACGAAAACATCTAGATCAATCCCCGATCAAGAATATGTATATATCTTATAGGGCAAGCAACTCTTCATTCTGCCTATAGCACATATACTCAGTTACATTTTCAAGGCTTAAGGTAAAAACCCTATGAATTTTGAATGGTGTCTTTGACAGATAACAAGTCCAACCATGGAAGAGATAAAGATGGTCAGAATTGGGTACGATTCGCAAAACCCATTGATATTTGGGTTGGGTTTCTACGAAATTAAGTATTAGTTCCGTCCAAACAGCTATACCCTGAATGGTAATTCTATGGAATCTATAGACTCGAGACACCTGGAAATCTTAGTTAATATATTCAGTTTTGAATATAAATTTGTTTATCCCGTCGTTTCCCAACACTATTATTTAAATATCTTATTTTTTTATTCATTTATTCTTGCTTTTAAAGCCTAAACGTCCATTGATCTCTTTCCCTTGACTTCTTTCCAATGATCTCGTTCTTTTCCTTAATGTCTAATGTTCGGGGTGAACTTAGCTTAGTTCTGAACATCCCCCATTACTCTTTCCTAAGAAGGTATTCACTGATTTATGGCAAAGGTTTTTTTCTGTCAGCTACATTTATTTGGTATTGACATGCACTCTTTAGCCATTTCCCGTCGAGTATTTAAATGCACAGATTTTATGATTGCGTCAAAAAGTTAAGCACTTTCTTCGCGAAGTCTAGCCTAAGGCTGTCAATCAATCAAAGATCCGAAAATGCTCTTATATAAATACAGGCCACTGTTATTATCAAATCTTAGTTTTCGGACAGCATGCACCGTAGTGTCGTACTTTTGCTGTGCTTGGTGGTTGGCACCACTGTGGCAGCCACTGTTAACTTAGCTCCCAATCGTTCGGAGCGGGAGGGTCGCATTGTGGGCGGCGAGGATACAACGATTGAGGCGCACCCCTATCAGGTTTCCCTACAAAAGAAAAGCGGCTCTCACTTCTGTGGGGGCAGCATAATTGGCCCCACCTTGGTGGTTACAGCCGCCCACTGTCTGCAGGGCATTAAGGCGTCTAGCATTCGTGTACGGTTGGGCTCAACGCTCTACAATGAAGGCGGCATACTCGTAGCCGTCGAGAGCCTGATATACAACGAGAAATATAACAGCCAGACCCTGGAAAATGATGTGGGCTTGCTTAAGCTAGCGGACGGTGTAGCCGAATCGGAGAGTATCCGGTACATAGAACTGGCTGAGGTAACTCCGCCAACTGGCACTGAGGCTGTGGTCACAGGCTGGGGATCCAAGTGCTACTTCTGGTGCATGTCGCTGCCAAAGATACTCCAAGCGGTCATAGTTTCCATTGTAGACTGGCAGGAGTGTGGTTCCGATGCGTTCAAATATGGCGACATTATTCTGGACACCATGGTTTGTGGCTATGAGAAGAATAAGGATGCCTGCCAGGGTGACTCCGGTGGTCCATTGGTGGCCAACAATCAGCTGGTTGGCATTGTATCATGGGGCTACGGCTGCGCCTCCAACCTATTACCCGGCGTCTACGCTGACGTGGCTGCCTTGCGCAGTTGGATCCTGGAGGCAGCCAAAACTTTATAGGCTCAACTCAATATAATAAAATGCTTGATGTTGATAAAGAAAAGCCGATTTATTATTTTAATTGAAGACAGCAACCTTTATAGCAGCTTTTCGCTGCTGAAAGTGGAAAGCTTTAAAAAGCTTTGATTGTTCGATACATTTGTTGGACTATACGCTCTTACTGTAATACTTATTTTGAGTAAGACTCTTTGTACCTGTTGGCTGTGATCTTGCCTTGCATTTAATGCATAGTTAAATTTAATTTTGCATGTATAGAAAATTAAATTTTTTCTTAAATTAATTTATCCGAATTGCCTTACGAATCTCCGCACCAAATAATATATAGAGATCATTGGTTCTTCTAAATTTAGAAGAGAGTATTTAGAGCATTTAGAACCCCCAAAGAATCTACATCTTTCTGGGATTTACAGTCAACCATATCTCAGGCCATCTTCTTTTCGATGCCGAGTCTTCGATTTCAATAGACACAATAAATATTATTTACCGACATTAGTATAAGATAATATGTATGTATATCAAAATTGCGTGTTTCTTGATTTTCTATTATTTGTGAATTGATTTTCACTTTGATCTAGGCGAGTTCTATTTGAATGGACTCAAATAAACTTTTATTTTTAACAATCCTATACCAAGAGAAGGTTGGTTGTTTGGATTGTACGCATAGTCGTCGGCAAAGAAAAACGATTTCATATTCAAGATATCCACTATAAGAGCTTTGAGATAAGCCAATTTTGATTGTCCATATTCTCGAAAAGTTTGCAGCTACCCAGGCACAGACTGCCGCTGATCTGTTCAACCTACGATTCCGAATCGTGAATACCCACTTGCCATTTGAATGTGTGCGTTTGCTTAGATAAACAGTTTTAGAGTCAGCGATTGGCAAATTCAAACTTGACTATGACTAAGATTACACTAATACCTGCCACTATGAATTTTCCCTGTGTATTATCGTGCGCCTTATCACGCACTATATTGGACAATTTATTGCTGGGCTAAAGAGCACCGTCGATACTGACTAACCAGGCCCGGCCAAATGGCGCGGTTAGTCTTTAGCCAAACATTGAAATGAACAACGCATTGCTCGCAATCGCTGTGCTGTCGGTAATCTGTGGGATTTCCAATGGCCTCGACCACCCACAGGGACGTATTGTGGGTGGCGAAGTAGTCTCTGCCCACTTTGTGCCCTACCAGGTATCGCTGCGCAGACGGAACAGCATTCGGAGTGCCTACGCCCACAACTGTGGAGGTGCCATATTGGATGAGCGCACCATCATCACAGCAGCTCACTGCGTCTATAACCGGCTGGCGGCGAACTTTATTGTGGTTGCTGGCTCGGAGGTGCGCACTGGCATGGATGGCGGCATTGTGTCACGCGTCGAGAGGCTAGTGCCACATGAGCTGTACAACGCTTCCATCACAGACAACGATATTGCCTTGATCTTCGTATCGCCGCCTCTTCCTGTGGGTCATCGCAAGATCGCGACCATTGAGCTGGCCGACGAAAAGCCCGCTGTGGGCACGCTGGGCAGCGTGTCTGGTTGGGGTCTGACCAAAGAGGATGGCTTCAGCTCCACCCAGTTGCAGCAGGTGGAGGTGCCGATAGTGGACAGTACTGATTGCCAAACGGCCTACAACTGGCGACCCATAACGGAGGGCATGCTCTGTGCCGCGTCTCCCGGCGGCGGTAAGGATGCCTGCGAAGGTGACGCGGGCGGTCCTCTAGTCGTGGAAAACAAGCTTGTCGGAGTTGTGTCGTGGGGCGAGGGCTGCGCCCGTCCCGAGTATCCGAGCGTTTATGCCTCGGTCCCACACTTCCACGCATGGATAGCCGAGCAGCGGGCGAAGCACGTCTGATTGCTTACTGATAGTCTGTGGGTCCATAAAAGAAGCCTTTAGCCTTATCGCACTAGTGTATGACCAGTCTTAAATGCATCCAGTAAACTTTTATTATTGCCATTTAATCTTTGATGACCAGCGCGATTGATAAGTGGCTTTACAATCCGTCGTTTTTGGGTTCTTTGAGTCTTTGGTCTTTTAGTCTTTTAGTTATTGTTTAACATGGCGCACGTGGTACCTTTGCTGATCGGCCTGTGCCTGGGCCTTTTCTCCTTGGCTGGAGCACATCCCCTACAGGACTTCGATCCACGCTCGTCCAATGGACGCATTGTGGGAGGCTATGAGACGCACATTGCCGTCTACCCGCATCAAATCTCACTGCGACGCAAAGGAATTACTACGCCCAAGAATGCCTTTTCGCACATCTGCGGTGGCTCCATTATATCCGAGGACACAATTTTAACGGCAGCGCACTGCATCATTGCAACGGTGGCCTCTCAGTACAAGGTGGTGGCAGGCACCAGTCGTCGCAACGGCAGCGATGGCATCATTGTCTCCGTCTCAGAAATCGTTATGCACGAGCTGTACAATCCCGGCACCTACGACAATGATGTCGCGCTGCTCAGGCTGAGCTCGCCACTGCCCTTGAACAACTTCACCATCAGGGCGATTGAGCTGGCCAGCGAGGATGCAGTCAGTGGAGCTGTTAGCACTATCACTGGTTGGGGCACCACCAAGGCCGGTGGCACTGCATCCGACCAGCTGCGAGCCGTCGACGTGCCCATTGTTAGCAATGAGATGTGCAACGAAGATTACGGAGGCAGTCGCATTACTGCGGGCATGCTGTGCGCAGGCGTGCGCGGCGAGGGCGGCAAGGATGCCTGCCAGGGAGACTCAGGTGGCCCGCTCATCATTGGGAATAAATTGCACGGCGTCGTCTCCTGGGGAAACTCCTGTGCTCTGCCCACTTATCCAGGCGTGTACGCCCGGGTCTTTCACTACCTCGACTGGATCAAGTCCAAGGTGCAGTTGGAATGAGAATACGACAGCTGTAGGCTAAGGCTAAAGGCCTTCGCGAATGCTTCATTGGTGTCACATGTCTGAATAAATTTGTAATTGGCGCCCAATTGGTTTGATTTATACTTCTTCGACCTAATCAGTTTAGATTGGGCATTATTAATCCAATCTCGGTAGTTTCGGGTGTAAGGCGTAAGATAGGCGCTATCTAGATTCCATGTGCGGCCTTATAAAGTTACCAAACCTTGGAAAACCCAAACCTGTTCACGCACTAAGTATGTTAGCGTTTTCACGGAACGTCATCCTCACCAGCCTTGAAGTATGCAATCATAAAGTGTACGCGCCATCGATTTTGTTTAGTAATGGTCGGATATTCGGCAATTAATCGAAGTACGGGAAAAAAAGATTTTAAATTCAAAATAATAGGCGCAAAGTACTTTGTGGTTTACCGAATAAATTAAATGCAAATTCAAAGTAAGTCTGAAAAAGATTCTATAAAATTGTTTAAGCTCCGTTAGTATTTCGATAAGCGACAAGGCTAACAATGACTTTTCTGACTCAATATATTGTTTGAATAACTCATAAAAGCACAAATTCAGATCTATTCGACAGCGATAGATAATATTAAATACTTATAAATAAAACAATTTTTACCCAACTAGGGTAATTCGAAATTTAACAAGTAAGAAAACTCTAGTCGAGACCGCTCGACTAAGAGATCTCCTGAACCCTGCGAAGAACCGCTATTCCAAGCATTCTTTGTTTCTTTTAAGTACACATGCATATGTACGTTCATTGCAAGCAAAACATACACACACACGCATAGGCGCACGCACACACAAGCGCCAGTCGGTGCGTCAGCTGTTCTTTGGCTGCTTTGCATGGCAATGCTATGGGAAATTAAATGTTTAATAACTTTTTTTCTAGAGCAACGATTTTAATCACACTTGTTGGGCGTGATCATGTCATCCACATGTATGTATGTGCCAAAGCACAAGTCTCTAGCATTTGATATACGGGAGTTACAAATTTGAGGCGAAGGGTGCGTGGCACCCAAAATTTAAACAAAAACCGAAATTGTGTAAGGCTCAAATAACACTAAATGCAAAATTTCAAGACTAACTATAAAGACGAATTAAAATAAAATTTGATAACTAAGTGAAGATATCGGATTTTAATCGATAACATTAAAACGATGATAGCTATCGATTATTTGAAACAAACTCGATCGAATCGTGATATACACGAACTTCAAAAAAATTGAAGTCTCTAGCTCTTATATCTTCTGAGATCGACGAGTTCAAACATACGGACAGACGGACAGGGCTAAATCGACTCGGCTTCTCTCCCTGATCAAGAATATATATACTTTATGGGGTCTGCCACGCCTCCTTCTGCCTGTTACATACATTTTCACAAAACCATTATACCCTTTTTTCCCATTTTCAATGGGTTCAGGTATAAAAATTCGACTCGCTATATAAAAGAAACATAACATCGAAAAAATGTGAATTTATAGTGAAGTATAGAAGAAATTTTCTTTGATTTATATCTTCTATAGGTCTATTAAAAACCAACCCAACTATTACTGGAAATATAAGCCTGTTAACCAGTTTTTGGAACTTATCGTAGAACATATAAAGCATATCATATCACATGCCCCCTTTAACGGCTAGTTGCCATTGGGGAGCTTTGTTATCAGGTCGGACCCTGTACACGAGTCTATCAGAAGTAGCTCAAATAAAGCTAATCTGCCCGCAAATTCCAAAGCACGTATAAATTATAATCAGTTCGATATGTACCGATCGCTTAACAAGATGGCAAAAGCTAGCATGAATACGGATATTTTACGCTATGCCTTGATGCTGCTATTCACCTTGGTGGGCGTTGCTTTGGGCTCTGAGTTGGCACCCCAGGGACGCATTATCAATGGGTCCACGGTGGACATTGCACGCCATCCGTATTGTGTTTCGATACGTTACCGACGGAGTAATGAGTCCGCGTACTATCACGAATGTGCGGGCGTCATCTACACGGATCGAGCCATCGTGACTGCGGCTCAATGCTTGCAGAGCGTGGAGAAGGGCACGAGGATGTGGGTAGTTGCTGGTGCCAATACACGGAACGGAAGCGATGGACTGGTGTATCCCGTTGGCAAGTGGGTCTACCATCCAGAGTTTAACACTATTACAGCAGACTATGATATTGGATTGATCCTGCTGGATATACCGCTCGATATGAACGACTATCGCATTAGGAAGATTGAGCTGCGTGCCGAGCGACCTGCGACTGGACGAACAGCCATCGTCACTGGCTGGGGCTATCGCGAGGAATGGGGTCCTTCAAGCTATAATCTGGAGCAGGTACATGTGCCCATCGTTAGCTCAGAGCAATGTAATGCTATCTATGGAAAGGGCGAGGTGACTGAACGTATGATCTGCGCTGGCGATGTAGCCCAAGGTGGACGCGATGCGTGCCAAGGCGACACAGGCGGTCCTCTCATTGTGGACGAGCAGCTGGTGGGCCTCGTATCTTGGGGCCGCGGCTGCGGACGTCCTGGCTATCCCACAGTGTACACCTACGTACCTAGCCTGAAGACCTGGGTCGATGAAATGATAGAGCTGGCCGGAGTGTAATAAACTGATATACTGATATGCGCCATAAAAAAGCTCTTGAATACGATATTTATGTGACTTTCCTTTGCCAGTTTACTGCTTGGTCGATAATAAAACAAACAGTTTAGTGCATAGTAAACTAATTCTAGATGCGCACCGTACAAGATAGGAACAGTTATGAGAAGCTATATAGCCCAAGAATAGAGATGAAGTACACCATTTGATCTAGTTGAGCTGAACATAGCCTTAGCTTACAGATCCTAAAAACTTTATGTTGTTTCTAACTATTGAAAATCTGACTGACATTAAGATACTGATTACTAGCTAAAATTGTAAAATTCCAAGTCTTCAGCCTACTTGACTCTGAAAAGAAATTTGATCAAATAATAATATTGTCAATATAATATGATAAAGCACTTACATACAATATATACATACATACATATATGCAAACTTGTTCACCCTTGTCCGATCCTCATATGGGGTCCCACAATAAACAAATTTTTGGCTTATTCTTTGCTCCCCTCTCTTTCAAACCGATTTGTGTACTTTATGCATATATTAATTTATGTAGCGCACAAAACTGAAATTGATCCATCAAGAGGTGCTATTGAGGAATGCAATATCATGAGAGCGCTAAGGTCATAGAAATCTTGAATACGCTAAGCAAAAACTTGAATATGCTTTTAAAAGCTAGCTGCTATAAACTTACGACCTATCGAGCAAATAGTTATTTGCCGACAGTCGATAATTGCAATGGATTTTAATTAATTTACTATGTACATAGATTATATGATACTTTTGTCATTCTCTTTAAGTAAGTATTATCTGTCTATTTTTAAAGAAAAATCCACGTTAAATTATTATGCTGATTTTAGATGCATATAAATAAATACTTTTTAGCGACTGTCAAAATATCAAATCTGTGCCATTCAGAAGCTAGCCGCTGTAATATGTCGATTTATGGAGCGAATAGTTATTTGCAGGCAATCGATAAGCTGCAACGGATGTTCTTAGCGTACTAAGCGCTTAGATTACATGATATTTTGCAATCCGATTTGAGTAACTGTTATCAGTGTATTTATAAGGAAAATCCACAGTAAAAGATTAAGCTGATTTATTGTTTTCAGATTATGCCAGAGTTAACAGTTCATAGAAATTCAATGCTGCCCACTTTGGCCTTGGAGGCACGAGTGTCGATTATCCATTGCCGCAACTCGGGTACGGCAGCATAAACACCTGGAAATTTTTCGCGTGCACAGCCCGTGCCCCAGGAGACAATGCCCAGCAGCTCATTGTTGTAGATCAGCGGACCACCAGAGTCGCCTTGGCAGGCATCTTTGCCGCCACCAACGACACCGGCGCAGAGCATGCGACTGGTCAGGGTAATGGAATAGGAGCTCTTACACTTGGCATTCTCCACCACGTTGACTTCCACTTGTTGTAGTACATTGGAGATGACACCTCCCTCGCTAGTGGTACCCCAGCCAGTTACGATGACAGGCGTGCCGTCCTCTGGACGCTCACTGGCCAAGTCGATCGGCTGCACTGCTTTGTTGTACTCGAACTCGCCATCCAGGACCAGAATGGCGGCGTCGTAGTCCTGGTACAAGGACTTGTACTTCTCGTGAATGATGATCTCCCTCACCGCCAACTCCTGGCCGGTTGGCCAGATGGTTTGTGTGGTGCCAGCGATAATCGTCAAATTAGCCACACTCGTCAGCGTATTCACACAGTGAGCAGCCGAGAGAACAATATTGGGTGCAATAATGGAGCCGCCGCATCGGTGATTTTTTCTGTAGCGCATGGAGATCTGATGCGGGAAGCTGGTTATGTCCGCATCGTGACCGCCTACAATGCGACCATCCGGCATGGGCACACCGCTCTGGAAAACGGTGCCCGCCAGTGATAATCCCACAATACAAAAACCGATCAAGATGCGAAACATCTTCTCAATGAACTAAGGTGTAATTTTCTGTGTTATTTCCTTTTATAGGACACTTATCTCTGGTATAATTACTCAATCAGCCAATTTCAAAGCCGATAATTCGTAGGCGTAATAAATATAGTTGGTACAATGCTAAGGTTAGTTTGTAGCTTATCTTATCCATATCGATGGCTGATGATGGTAATACGATCATTGTTAATTATTCAAAAGCTGATTGCTATGGAACTTGCGGTCACACCTGAAGCTTTCATGCTATACATATATATCGATAACAAGCGGATCGAAAAATAACTGAATAATAATACTAATAATGATAATATTAGTGAAAATAATTAATAATAGCAAAAATAACAATAAATTAGTTAATTGATTCATTTTCTATGGAACAATTTAAATATCTTATAAAAAGATAATATATATAATTTCTAAAAGCGTCAATATAATTTATATTAAAATATTTTAAAATCGCATTAGAATTGAATATAATTTCTAAAACCGTCAATATAATTTATATTAAAATATTTTAAAATCACATTAGAATTGTCTTTTCATAACTTTGAATGCAACGCAGTTTGAAAGTATAATAATAATAATAAAGGTAATAAATAATAAAAAATGTATAAATTAATTAAATTAATTTTTAATGAGAAACACAAATGTAAGCAAAAAAGATTAAATAGGATATTTAAATATTATACTACAAAATGAACATTAAATAAATTTTTGGTATAACACTAATTTTATTTGCCCGCCATAAAGTTTTGCCTATTTTTGAACAGTGTTTTGAGATAATTTGGTTCATTCCACGAAGGTTGTCATTAAGTACTCAGCGTATACCTGGATCATCTAGGGGAGGAGTGCCAATGTCTACTGTTCGCAATGAATCATCGATCACACTTATAAAATTAAGTGTCAGCGTTATCTTGAAACAAACCTTTTAGCAAATCGCAACCATAGCAAATATCTAGTACTGATACATATATAGCAGCATATGTAGTGGCAGAGCAATATTTGTTTATATCGTAACATAAAATTTATATGGGAAACATAAAAATCATTCTTAAAAGTTGTTATCAAGTTCGTTTTTCAGCTTCGGCGCTTGGGCACTTTACTGATTATAAATCTCAAGACTGGACAGTCGCGAGACGCTGATTTTAATCTATAAATTTGTTAAGTTTTCGGAATTAGATTATGTACATATTTTGGCGACATCTCAGTACAATATCAAAGTTCACTGAGTAACAAATGACTCAACGAAAATATTTGATAAATATTGCGACCTAGAGTATGCGAAATAGTCATGTAGGTGAACTCTTAGTTCTTTGACTTTTTTTGCCATATCGTAAAAGACTTATCGAAGAGCTTATAGGGTCTATAGCTTAATTATGGTTTGGCATTTCGTTTTAAAAAACCGCCTTGTTTATAATGGATATAAAACAGTTGGTTAACTTTAGCTTTATGATATTATTGAATTCGTTCATTGAAATCCGTGGCGTTTCGTGGATTTCGGTTTAAAGAGCGATAAGCCCAGTTCGTATATAAGACCCGAGTGCCACACATTAATTAACATTAGAATTTTGGATTTTGCGTAATGTCGTCGTCGGCGTGTTTGGTATTACTCGTTTTGGGGCTGCTTTCTCTGGCAGCGTCGACCCGAAGCGCCTCCATCAGCACCCACATTGTGGGCGGTTCTGAAGCGGATATTGGCAACTATCCGTATCAGGTGTCAGTCCGATTGGAAACATACATGTTGCTGCATATTTGTGGCGGCAGCATCTACGCACCACGAGTGGTGTTGACTGCTGCCCATTGCATTAAAGGACGCTTCGCCTCCTACATACGGATTGTGGCGGGGCAGAATTCGATAGCCGATCTGGATGAGCAGGGCGTAAAGGTTAGCAAGCTGATTTATCACAGTGGCTACAATAAGAAGACGCATGTGAACGATGTGGGTATGATTATTACTACTGCACCATTGGCTTACTCCACTCTGGTCCAGCCGATTCCCTTGGCTGTGGACTCCCCCAATCCGGGCACCCATGCCATTGTCAGCGGCTGGGGCAAGCGCACCGAAACGGATGAAGCATTGCCAGCCATGCTGCGTGCTGTGCAGGTCGAGATTATGGACACGAACACCTGTGGTTCTCAGTACTCGACCAAGGATTACACCATCACTGATGAAATGTTGTGCGCGGGCGTTGAGGAGGGTGGTAAAGATGCCTGCCAGGGTGATTCCGGAGGCCCACTGACTGTGGATGGCATCTTGGTTGGCATTGTATCCTGGGGCGTGGGTTGTGCTCGCGAGGGCTTCCCCGGTATCTACACTAGTGTAAAACACCACACAGCCTGGATTGAGGAACAGGCTGCTCCATACCTGTAAACAGCCAACCGTAGGAACAAGGCTGCAAAGTGAACAAATTAAGCGAACAAATTTATATTTTATATACATACACATACTTACATTTATGTTTAAATAAATTGAGCATTTAAAATTTATTTGAATATTTACTGAAGAGATTCAAACATGCACAACCTTCAGAAATTGAACTAGGTTGGCAATTCTTGCGAGCTGATGGTTTTTTCCGCTGCATCGATATGTGGTCACCCATTTTTGATATTATGCGATAACTGCCACGCGGTCACATTGTCTTCGAGAAAACTCGTGAAGTTATAACAAGTTTAAAAAGGTGACAAGAATTGTGATTTAATTATTATTGGACTGTAAACAAGAATTAACACATATAAAATATGTCGCTATTTGGTGCACTAATGGGCGATTTCGATGATGATCTTGGATTCATGAAGTAAGTTTGCAAATCACACGTCTGCTGGTGGTGTTCAGCTGTGTAGTTAGTTGTCGATATTGGGGCGTGGAAAATTCGCATAAAATTGTGCGAAAACAATGCTTGAATGTGAAAAGCATATAAACTGCTGTGGCAGAAGTTAGGTGCTTGTCCGTTTCTTGATTGTAGTAGATTCCCTGATTAGGTGCTCCGCTGGGCAGCGTGTCTGTTTCTGTGTGTGTTTCTGAATTTTACACAATACACACAGCGCAGTTTTTCGTATTGTGTTGTGTATATATGAATGCGTTTGTGTGAGTAAGCGTGTGTGTGTGTGTGTGTGAGTGTGAGTACGCAGCATGCCATCGTAAAAACAGTCGCAGGAGGAGGAAGAAAAGACAAGACGGAAGGCCCGCAATTAATCGATAATTCCGATTGCATGTTTGCCGCTGTCAATATAAATAAGATTAGTTTTGCCTGACTGCAACAAGAGCTGAGTTTTATATGACATATCAAGTTCTGGCATAAGGCATAACGTCATTTTCCTTTATTTCTTGTAAATTGTGTCATTGTTTTCAATATTGGAAAACAAATAAAAAAAAAACAAATTAAATTTAATTCAAAATACATATGATTTTAAACTAAGTTGAACTTAGTGCGTGCGTGCTAAAAGCAGAGACAATTGAGAGATAATACGTTTAATATATATATATATATATATATATATATATATATATATATATATATATATATATATATATATATTATGTATATATATATATATATATATATATATATATATATATATGTATGTATATAATATATATATATAATATGTATGAGTGTGATATCTGCAGGGTAAAGGTTGACCGTGACCCCAATTTTAAAGATTCTGTGTCTTATAACCATGTATATATATATTTCGTCATTAACAGACAGATACAATATTTATCAATATTTACCGAAATATAATAATTTTAAAACTTCATGCGAAAGAAGGAATGTTAAAATGTTATATCATATATAAAATTTATTAATTTTTGTGCAAAACAAATTCAATAAAATAAAGATATTCCAGAAATCTTACACCTATGTACATATATATAAGACGAAGAAACAGCTGTTGAAAGTAAACGTTATAATAAAGGCTGTATTCTCAGCAGACGAAGTGAACGTAGTCGTCGGATACAACCGAACTTCTGTTTAACTTCAAAAGCAATTGCCTTAGTAAGCGTTTGTTTTTCTCAAAAGTCTAGCCACTTTGTTCAACTGGTACTTTGCAAGTTGTGTTTTCATTTCCTTAGCCTTCAGTTCTTCAAACATTAAGAGACAGAATTTAATGTAGTTCATATTTTCGGCAATATTTTATTTGAGTTATGAAACGCAAGCGAAATTCAAGCTGCAAAAGAAAGCCTGAGACTACCGAAATGGACACAAAGTTTGTTTTTTTTTTTAATTTAATTTTATAATTTTTTTTTCAAATGGAATTAATGTAAATATTTTTATTTACAGTAATCATATGAACCATCACATGAACGCAATGAATATGCAGATGCGTTCGATGAACCGTTTGATGAACTCATTTATGCCTGATCCTTTCAATATGCTGGGCCCGTCGCCATTCGATCCGGGATTCCAACAGGGCGCATTGATGGAGCGCAATCAACAGGCAATGGCGCCCATGGGCGGCGGTTTATTTGGCTTCCCAGCGATGCCCAATTTCAACCGATTGCTTAATGCCGGTGCGTAGTAATGGCGTAACTATTGTGAGATTTCTTTTCTAATTAGTTTTGGCTTTCGTCCTTTAGATATTGGCGCCAATAATGGCTCCTCATTTTGCCAAAGCACAGTGATGACCATGTCATCGGGTCCAGATGGACGTCCACAGATCTATCAGGCTAGCACCAGCACCAAGACTGGACCAGGTGGCGTGCGCGAAACACGCAAGACTGTTCAAGACTCACGTTCTGGCTTGAAAAAGATGGCCATTGGGCATCATATTGGCGAGCGCGCACACATTATCGAAAAGGAGCAGGACTTGCGCTCTGGCCAGTTGGAAGAACGCCAGGAGTTTATCAATTTGGACGAAGAGGAGGCTGAACAGTTCGACCGCGAGTTCACATCACGCGCCACACGCGGCGTTATGCCACACGGTAGTGGTCACAGCGGCTTGCACGCCATACGCGGCGCTCGCCCATCTGCTGGAGGCTCTACAGTTACCATTGAGCCGCTTGATGACGACGACGACGATGATTGCGTGATCCAGGAGCCGGCACGTTCCGGTCGTCAATTGCCCGCTCTGCCCGCGCCCCCAACGGCACCGCTCAGCAGGTGAGTCGAAGGCAACTAACATTAATTTGTCCTGCCAGTAGTTAGCAGGTTAAACGCGCTCATTTAGTGAGTTTTATTAGATTCGAATTTTCAAAACTTTCGTTCCACTTGACACTCGAGCTTTGGCCTTTAACACGCAATAATTAACACTGGATATATCTTGTGTGGGTGTCTAAAATCGAACTGTTTTTTTTTTTGTTAATCATATGGCAAACAGCTGTTAGTAATATTAATATAATATTAATTAATTGTTATTGCATTATCAAATGAGAATAGCCCAACAATCTGAGCGTGTTCTCTCGAAATCATATAAAACATTACAAATTTAATTTATAATTTTAACTCCGGGTACTGCTGTACGGTTTAACATACTCTTAATAACAGCTGCACAAGGTATATCCAGGACACACGGATCATAACACTTCAGATTTAGACTGTTTGCTCCCTCTTTTGTAGCCTTTCTCTCTTCACAATGCCCGCTAAAATAAAACGTTTGTATTTACTTGCAGATACAATAATTACTAATTCAAGCAAAGTACATACAGTATATTTTACTAATTATACATAAATATATATATGCATATATAGATAATTTCAATATATATATATATATATATATATATATATATATATATATATATATATATATATATATATATATATATATATACATGTATATCAGAGAAACCCAAAGCAATTGTCTATAATACAAAAAATTCTGCTTTTACATTCCTTCTACGTTCAAATACTAAAACGATAAAAATGAGATAAATTTGAGGTAGGCGGCAATGCAATTTGTAATTTGTAATAAATTAATTTACATGATTTTCCGAAAACGTCAAAAATAACTTTTAACGTATATTTTTTAATTCAATTCATATGCCATAATTTACATATATACTTGCATTCACGTTTATTAAAATACCCACAAAGCGTTACGTAATGGATTGCTACGTTATAAACTACTACTACTATAGCCACCAATACCAATACCGTAATTCAGTTTTAGTGCCCGAAAGACATACGCAAAATGAGTTTTGTTGTAATCTCTTTTACATTTTCTTCGAATTGATTCCATACTACGACGACAACAGCAGCGACACAGCAGCAGCAGCAACAACTTCGCCACGTCGCGACACTCCAGCCGCAGCAGCAGCAATAGCATCTTCGGCCCCAACCTATGATGCAACTAACAACAACTATTTGGGCGCAGCAAATACATCGGCATCGCGTCGCGCCTACATGCGCAACGGTCAGCACTTGGCTACGCCCCGTCGACCACTACGTACGCCTTCGTCGTCGCCACTGGCCACCGTATCGAGCGCTAGTCACAGCATCGCCGGCACGCCAAGGTTTGTTCGCATAAGCAAAACAAGACTTCAACAACAGCAAACCAAACCAACAAAATGAGAGATATATATGCCTAGTTCTCCCTACAAACCAAACAAACTCTAAAAATCAGTTTAATTGTTTTTGTTATAACCCCAAGAATTACGTTTATCTATTCTTCAAGGACGTCACGTAACGTTACGTTAGTATTATGTTACTCTTGCCTTGTTTGGCAATTTGAATTCGTTAAATTTAGTTTATTTTTGCTCCTGAAACTTCATTTGTCCTTAGCTAAGATTACATTTCTGAAATTTGCAATCATTAAAAAAAACCTGAAATGATAAGTTTCGTTTTGTACTTTCCGTACATATCGTTACGTTACGTGAAACATTAATAATTCAACGCGCTCTTTGGCTCTTCAGTGTTTTGCGCTTTTTTCTCCCTTCGCACTAAAAGATATATACAATAAAATAATAAATAATAATAAAGTAATGTTGACAATACGTTACGCTATTCGGCATTTCACCAATTGAGCTTATTTCCCCCGTACGTTGCCTTAGAAATTCTCAAAGAAATAGTTTCAATTCAATTCAATAATCAATTTTTAATACCTTAAATAACAACTCGCTCTATTTCTCTCTCCTCTCTAACAATATATATTTATATGAATACATACTTCGATAAACATATCGATGTTGATGCAGAGATTGGCGTTTATATAACTCACGTTTCTATCGCAAATAGAAATATCTTTATGCATAATATTTGATCCATAAACTATAATCAATTTAAACACATATAAATATTTAACATATACACCAACCACAACGTAATTGAATGAGACGCGTTACATTCAACGTTGCGACGTAATCACAACCACCTACTAACCAGTAACGGCGTTTGGCGACGACGCTCCAACTCGCTATTTATCTATATCGCTCGCTGTGCTCCGTCATGAAAAATCATCGCTGCGACGCCACGCATCATCTACGTTACGCATCTCCGCAATGTCACACACGTCGTTACGTGCCACCACATGTTACGTGTAAGGCCGCCCAAAACCAAATCAAAACAGAAAACTTTACAGCTATGTACATTAAACTTTTACTACTACTACTACACACATCTATATAGTTAATGTAAATCGAATAAGGCGACGTCCACGTAATCAGCATGTGTCACAATTGTCTTATTTGCGTATTACGTAAGCCCAACCTCTAAAAAAAACAAAACAAAAATTATTCCAGTTGAAGAGACGCGTGTTGGTCAAATTATTGTTTCGTTGCCTGCTGACAAATTCCATTACGTTTTTCGTTGAACTTTTACGCATATAAAACTCATCGTTACGTTACGCAACGCTACACAACGCTTAATTGGTCTTCGTTAATACATTATATGTTCTCTACGTACTACGTGACACAACAACTACGACGCTTATCAAAATTCTAACGCTGTTGCTGTTGTTGCTGCGCTGCTGCTGCTGTTGGTACGTTCCGTTGTCTTACGTGGGGGAGACTGCAACAACACACAAACACATTAACTGCGTACCTCGCATTACGTAACGGTGCGAATAATATTGACCGCCCACTCATCCAGCTTGAGCTCTCTCTTACTCTCTATCCATTTATCATATGAATAACGCACTCACGCCTCGCCTCGCTCTCACCATTTTAAGATTTACGTTCGAATTGGCCTTTGTTCGGAATGATTTTCAATATAAAACTTTTACGTTATCATATATTTTATTTACGTATTTGCGTCGTTCTCCTATTCTTCAAATAATACAAATATTAATGTGGTCTTTCTCTTCAGCATACACCCACATCCCTATGCTGCAAATCCCGCAGCCGTCCGTCGCCAGCAGCGTTTGAAGCATCATCAACAGTCAAGCGGCGCGCGTGGATTGGAGGATGGAGTCGAGCCGCGCGTTAAGTTGTCAAAGCGGAACAAACCTCAATAAAATATTGGGGCAAGACACACACCACAACACACACACTTACAGCACTCATGCAGACATTATCACAGAACCAAATTTAGCCTCCAATTGCAAAGCGCCAACCCATAGTACATGTTATCGATAAACACTAATCTAGGCACACACCACCAACACACACATGCCTCCCACACTCACACAGTTATAATTATACGTCATAATATAGATATATATATTTACTAGTAGATTCGCAGATTCGCGTTTCTTTCGTACGCTATTTTTATTTTTAAAGACAGGATTTTCGGTTTGGCCAAGCCGGAAATCCGATGATAAGTTTCGAAAACTTTGTAGCGACACGTGTGTCCTTGTATAAAAATATCCTTTTTATACTCTGACACGGAAACTGCGCGAATCTGCGATAACTCTTTGATATCGATAGCTCGTGGACGCCGCAGGGCAACTGTTCACACCCCACACAAACGTACACTCACACTCTCACTCTCACACATCCCCCAAAACACACTAATAATATTAATAAAAATTTTTAGTTTAAAAGGTAAAAAAACACTAAGTTGAAACGTTTTTGGAATATTCTCAATATTTTAGTTTTTCTTAATAGCGTGTAAGCTTAACAATTTTGCAGCGACGAGAATCAAGAAGCCGCCTCCTAAACTATATTACAAATAAAATAAATCAATATTATTAAGACATAATTAAATGTTTATGTGACTTTAATTAATCGAAAATACATACGTACATAGTAAATTTAAAGCGTAAACAATATATATACAATTACTAAATCAGAAAGTTGCTATAGCCTAGTCTAGTCGATCATCTCCATTTGCGTTTCCTCCGATTCACGCCAATTGCGCTGAACCATCTCCACGAGCTGTTTCCAGAAGAGCGTGCGCCTTACGTAGTTGCCCAGGCAGAGCAGAATGAACGCCCAGGCCAGGATTAGATAGAAGTCTGTCTTCCTCGTCGGCACCGATGAGAGTGGTCCCCACTTAACCATAGTGTGGATGATGGGGTGCAAGCTCTTTGGGTCGACGGTCCTTATGTTTGTGTGGCGCTTTATGAAGCCGCGTACACTTATCTTGTCGTTGCTGGGCGACTCGTACTTGATGAGGGGTCTTCCCTGGTGGAATATCATCAGCGTAGGCAGTGCAACGATACCAAACTCTGCATTGAAGCGCGTAAACTCATACGCATCGATGTAGGCCACCGGCAGTGTGGGTAGCAGATGAGGCAACAGATTCACCAGGTTCGCTACGCGAGCGCACTCGAGGCTAGTGTTCGTACAGAAATGGACCAGGACGCAGCTGCCGGGCTCATGACGCTTGGTTGCATTGCCAATTGGCTTCAGTAGATTAACAATTTCTTTGGCACTCTGCATGACTAGCAGCTTGGGCGTAACTGCGCTCCCATTTCCTGTTTCCTGCACTGGGTCCGGCTGCAAGCACTTGATCAAAATCGGCGGCTTCCGAGGTTGCGGCTGCTCTGTCAGATGCATTATATGCTCATCGTCCGGTACACAGATGTGACGCTCCTGCATTAGAGCGTACGACTCAAAACTGTAAGGACACTGCCCACTGGAAACATTGCCCAGGGCCACGGATCCTGACCCATTCGATTGGATATTGAGACCCAAGTATTGCAGAGCGCCCAAAAGACCAGACAGCTCTCCTTGAGCTTGTACCGCACACAGGCCTGTTTTTACAGTAGCGATTGTTAGTGGCAGGAGCTGCTGTTTGTTATGTACTTACCCAACAGGAATAATATCGACAATATTACATTTGTATTCATTTTCGACTTTACTTGTTTAGAGTGTGACCGCACTCGTGTAACAATAAATTACCAAAAACAAGAATTGAAAAGAATGAAAACCTACTAAGTTTTAAAGAAATTCCGACAAGAATGACAAAAAATACTAAATATTTCTGTCACATGTTAGCGTCAAAGCTTTCTGCTATTTCACGCTTTTAAATACCGCAACCTCAACATACTGGATAAGTGTAATACCGCAGCTGAGCCGAATAATACCAACATTAAATAAATACTGTTATGTTGGCATTTTCTACATGCCCACACCAAAGCATATTAATATGACACTTGCGCGCTTTAATTTAAAGTATCCCTTTTGGTCAACTTCATGAATTAAGCGCAAAAATTGATGTGACCACAAGGTGACGGTTTGTTATTACATATACCTCGAGTCAGCAGTGTGTCAATTATGCCCGACCATAAGCCCGCACAAACAGCACGTGTTTACCACGTCCACAACACAGACAAACATTTTTCCCATTCGGCATTTTCTGTGTGAGCATCGCATGCCCTAATCAATTTTTAAGCTGGGTATGCAGGAACACACGCAGGTATTATCAAATAAGCATTCAAGAGGTTATTATTAGTAATTATTATTGGGTAATATTCCGAGTAGATACTTTTGTACTTCATATATAATATGCGCATATATTCTACAAGCACGGGTATAAAATAGTCAAGTGCTGCCTTTAAAGAGTCTTTCCTTGTCTTTTATTTTCTTTTGCGTTTTTAAAACCGGCAGCATCAATTTATCATTCTAAAGTGGTGTCCATATAAGCGGAAGTTGCTGTACAAGCTGCCTGCTCAGGCCATGCCAGGCGTATGCACAACGACAACACCAACAACGACAACAACAGCTATGGGCGACCCTTTGTGGCCGCGTTTTTCTGAGGGGCGTCAGTGAGCGTCAGTGAGGGGTGTCACAACTATTTTCAACATTGTGCACACATTTCATTCATTGAGTGCATGTTGAGCATATTTACAACTAGTTACAGAACGATGATGATGACGCCGGCAAGCCAACTGTGCTGTTAAAAGGCACTTTATGCGCATTTATGGGGTCCATCTTAAAATGTCAGTAGGTTCCTTGTGCCCCGGACCGATTAAGCAAGGGTGGAAATGGTTTAATGAGCGGGTATCGTTTTAATTTTAGTTGATATTGCAGTTATAGATTGTTCTGCTTTTCTGGTCAATCAATGACTATCGATAGTCTTTTATTATGAATTATCAATTAATTATTAATTATTACTAAGTAACCCACTTTTTCATTACCCATTCATACATATATATATATATATATATATATATATATATATATATATATTTCACAAACATTAAAGAATTCAAGTTGTATATATAAATATAAATAAATATTAAAGAATTCAAGCTCATATCGAAAGTGCCCTTGCGTGTCATAGCAACTAGTTGCTGTCTGCAGAGCATAGATCAGTCGTTGCCTGCACTTATATAGGTTTCAGGACATGCGTTGTGCGTTGATAATTATCTGCTGAGAGCAGCGATGGCATACAGCAGTGGCATTTGCAATCAAATGAATTCATTTGAAAATATTTCGATTCACTCCAATGCCTAGTTATTTACAAGTTCGCATCGACCGCGGCCGGAAGTATTCGTGGTGGCGAGCTGCGAGAGGTCGCCCGGGGCGAGTAGCCCAGTCTAAGAGTAAAACGTCGAACTTTTTTGCCCGGCCGTGGGCACTCGATATGTGACGACAACAACTACAATGTCGACAGCAAGAACAAAAATGCTTGCTGCGCTTTTCTTCAACTGATAAAGATAAGGCCGAGGAGTTGAGTAAGAGTGCTCGCTGTGAGACTCTTGAAGCAAACTTTTGCCAGCCTTTGCGGTTGCCGCCGCATTTTGTGACAATTTATTTTCTATGCTTTGGCGTTTGCTTTCAGCAAATCGAAAAACTATTAAATTGGGCTCTGAGCCAAAAAGACAACAAAACTAAAAAGAATCCAGCATGAAAAGTCAAACCTCATATACTCTATCTATTCGAGGCCGTCCGTACGTCGAAGCTGAATTCGGTGTGTTGGTGCGATAAATCAAATGGGAATCGATAGTTTTAGAAGAGCTGGCATGTCATAGGGTGAAAACGGGTTTCGGAATCCGCATTTGAGAAGAAGTCTTCTAAGTTATTACATTGTAATTATGTATTATTAAATTAATGAAAATGATAAATTTAATTAATCGATATATATCGATATTTCCAATAGAGTTGCCACTTAAAAAATGAATTTTAGAATTTGCAGCTTTTTCTTACAGCGTAAGTTTTCCAATCAAATTTGATCCATTTGTATTTAGATCCATAGATCCATAGAGTATTTAGACAAAAGTTTTGCACGCCACTCACAGCTCGAAAATTTCACTGGTTGACAGTCACGCGATTTCGCCATGGCTTGGCACATTTGATATCAAGTGCAACTTTTCACCTTTGCACGGCGTTGACAGGCTTCGACGACATCTGCTTAATTGGAAAGGAAATGGCTAGAGCTTGGCCAAGCCAGTGACACAGTTAGCGATAAGATCTCCAAGCGAAGCAACTGGGTACGTTAAATGTGTAATAACACATTTCGGAAATATTTATCAAATTTTAAGAAGAAAACTCCTCCACTATGCTATAGTTTTAAAAATACTGCATTTATTATATATGTATGTATATAGTCTACAGTAACAATATCAACAATCTTTCAGTATAACCTCACTCTCCGGCCATAACCTCAATTGGCAGCTTAAAACAGCTTATCGCTCTGTGCATACTATGCGTGCCTCTATAAATATGAGCATGCTTAAAATAGACTCAATAAAAGATGAACTAAAGTTCATATTCCATGGAGTTTGGTTGTCAACGGCAACGATGACAACGCCTACAGAGTCGCAACACTAAACTAATTAAAACTTTTTGGGTTTTTTCGGTTTGTGTTCAGGGTTCGGGCGGGCCATACTGCCGTACTCGGAAACCTGGCATAAATTACGCATTGAAATCACGTAAATGCTGGCAAATTTAATCAGCCTGGCATCAGAGTGCGTCTGCGGCTGGTTGCTAAGCAAAAATTAAATTTAACAACATAACCAAATAAGGACACATAAAAACGAACAAAATCCGCAAGGAAAAAGACAAATCCAATAAAGAAAAAAATCGTTAGTGTCAAACGTACAAAAAATTTGCACACAACTACGTGACTTCAATTTCTCACTTAGCCGCAGCTCCTGTCGGTGTTTGACTGCCCACAAGGATATGCCTTGTGTGTGTGTGTGTGTGTGTGTGTGTGTGTGTGTGTGTGTGTGTGTGAGTAGGTGTATTAGTGTGTTGTGTTTTTTCGATTTGGCTCTGCCTGCCGCTGCAGAACTTTTAATCCTTTGCACTTTTGTCAATGTCAAGCCGGGGCGGGGGGCGGCTGGCCAATGACAAACACAAAAAAATAAAAACGAGCTGGTGGAGCACCAAAGCAACATCGAAAGGAAGTCAATGTTTATATGCCCTTACCCACAGGAAATTATTAATTGTTTGACTAGGGGAAAACTGGGCTCTAGGCGGATGCAAGAGTCGAAATCGAAAGAATTTAAAAAAGGGTTTCCCCTCCGATGAACTAATCTTGTAGACAGCGAAATAAAATATAGCTCCGGTTCGAACTTATATTCATTAATAAAAATTTATCTAATAATATTAGCAACTAAATATTTATATTTTCTTTTTTTATGTATGTATTTAATCTACTTGTTTTAATTAAATTAAAAAAAAAATAGATTTATGTTTTAAATTTTCTATATATATATATTTTTTTTAGATTTTTATAGGGACAATTCAATGAGTGTAAATGTATTTGAAAAACTCTCATATTATAGCAATTATTTTATACAATATTTGTAAATTTATTTATAGGATACTTTAGTGTATTTCCCATAAGGAGTCGCCTGAAATTGTTTACTTTGCAAACCCAATAAGAATTTGGTAGGTGGTTGCCCTCAGAGAGTGTGGCACCTATGCCGTGTGTAACTTGGCCCGAATAGTTTTCCACCGCAATGACATTTCACAAAAAAAAAAAAACGTGAAATAAATAAAAATAAAAGTAAAAGGGCCAGCCAATAAAATTAATTGATTTTGAGGTTTTTCATTTGCTGTGTGCCAAGCGATTTTGATTTTTAGCCGACAGTTAACCGCATTTGACAGATACAGGTTGGGTCAGGGCTTAAATGTGAATTGCTTTTTTAAATAGACTTAACACAATTAAAAAAAAACATTGGGATGATAAAGAGGGAGAGTGAGAAAGAGAGAGAGAGAGAGAGAGAGAGAGAGAGAGAGAGCGAGGCAGAGAGAAATATATTTAGAGACAGATAGTGACAGATAAAGAGAAAGATACATATTTATCCATATCCCACTTTATTATAGAAGAAAAGAGACAGACAGATATTATTATTTTATATTTACTCGCAAATTTGAAATAATTACCCAATACAGAAAAAGCTATTTCACTCTGTACTCTTATATAGTACCTAATTTATCATGAAATTATGTATAGATAACTGTAGATAGACATTCTGGTTAAGTATGATGAGTTTATCAGCAAAGACTCAGAAGTGCTCAAGTCTTCTTACCTCATAAAAGTAAAATAAATGTTTACCGTTTCGGTTAAATACAATGAGTCGTCCTGTATTGTCATGCAGAATTGTTTCATTACTTTTTTTTACTTCCTTGTATTATATTACTTGACATACATCTATAAAAATATGAACAGATTTGACGAACTTTTAGAATGCCCATTTTGGGCTTCTATGTTACTTTGGCTGGCATTTGGAGTGGATTAGTGACAAAAGGTGTCAATTGAATGCTGAGTTTGTCCACACACCTGCCTCGCCCGTGTGCCCCTGTCTTTATTGACCTTCTCATGCCGCAGAAACCCGCTTGAAACGCCGCTCGCATTATCAATTATGCGTTCGCATTGCGTTCCGTGTCCGAGTCCCGAGTCCTGTAAACTTGGCAATTTATTTGCACCGGAAACTCAACATAAATCAAACTAATTTCTCCAGGGATTTTCGAAACAACTTTCGACGTGTCGCTCGACTGCTGCGCTTGTCTGTGTTTGTGTGTCTGTGCGGGTGGGTGTATATATATGTGTGTGTGTGTGTAGGTGTAGCTGACTTTGAGGCTGCTGTTGTTGTTGGGCACGTGTTTGGGGCATAGCAAATTGAATTTGTCGCGCCATGTTGCATAATTTGGGGCCCATTGTGCGTCTAATTGGCCAAAATGTTGGAGACCAACAAGCAGCTCTCGAACTCTCGAGCTCCTTGAATTGCTGACATATAGCCGTACCAATTATTTATGCTATATACGTATTCCACTTACGAACAAGTCTAGACTTTGGATATTGATTTTGATGTGGTGGATTTGTAATCCCTCGGGGGCCACACATAAGTTCTCTTTTTAACAGGGTTGGTGTCTAGGGATCGATTCGCTATGATCTGATATGATATGTATGTAGATCAGTATGGGATTTAATATTATAAGAGCTTCTAGTTTCTCGAAAGCTGAGTTGTATTTTTCATCACCAATTTTAGCTTAATTTTCAATGGCTTGACAATGTTGGCGAAGTTTAGTATGAATCTATGACATGACCTAAGAATTCAGTCTCTTCATAAATTCACATTTGTTCGAAGAAAAGGAATACTGCAGTGCAGTATTTCTAGACATCAAGCAGGCATTCGACCGAGTTTGGCATCTGGGACTGTTAAAGAAAATAAAAGACACTCTACCCAGTTCCTCCTTCAAGATATTGGCTTCATATCTAGCAGAACGAACTTTTCAAGTGGTAAAAGGGCAAGCAACATCGTCGACTCGTTCCGTCAGAGCAGATGTGCCTCAAGGCAGCGTTCTTGGCCCTATATTGTACACTCTGTTCACCGCTGACATGCCGCTACCTCCTTCCAATAATGGTATGCTGATCGCCACATATGCTGATGATACCGCTATTCTCAGTCGGAATAAGTCGCCACATGTTGCTTCCATTAAGATGCAAACGTACCTACACGAGCTCCATAGATGGCACAAACGCTGGAGCATCGCTGTGAACACTCAAAAATCAGTACACACCACGTTCACACTAAGAAAAGGTGACTGCCCAGACGTAACACTCGGACATACAATACCGAGGGCTAATAAAGTTAACTATCTGGGAGTCACTCTGGACAAGAGACTGACGTACGGTGCCCACATAAGCCAGATGGTGAAGAGGTGCCAATTTAAATTAAAAAAACTTGATTGGATGCTAAGGAGCGAGAGTAAACTGTCTCTCTCAAGCAAAAGGATTATTTATAACGCGATTGTGGCACCAGTGTTCACATACGCTATACCACTATGGGGATCAGCTGCCCAAACGCACATTAAAAAAGTGCAAATTTTGCAGAATAAAGCTCTAAGAAGATGGACCGGAGCAGAATGGTTCGTAAGAAACGCAACGCTTCATACCGACCTTAAGATGCCGACAATAGCAGAGCTCATAGGCAGACATAGTGCAAGGTACACGGACAGATTGGAAGCGCACCCAAACCAACTGGCATCTAATCTGGTTAACAACCAATGTAGGAGAAGACTTAAAAGACTGCATCCCCTCGATCGTCGGGGAATTTAAATTTAAAAAAAAAAAACTACATATAAATTAGAATAATTATAACAGGCGTACCTGCCAAAAAACAAATGTGAAGGGTAAAAAGATAAATGCGCTATAGAGTCTCTGACAACAAGCAGCAAATAAATTCACTTGAGACTAAAAAAAAAAAAAAAAAAAAAAAAAAAAGTTTAGTAATTCCACAATGAAGTGGAATATACAATGATATCATCTAAGCAATCTTTATACATTAAATTTTCTACTAGATTGCTCATGTAAATAGTAAAAGGAATGAAATGGAATTTAAAATTATGGAGTGCAACATGAACGATGTAACTAATAATGTGAACGAAGTAAGAATAAATCGCGAAATTGTCGAAAGGTTTGAAAATATTTCTGAACCCAAAAATAAAGAAAAATCTACACAAAACAATTTTACAAAAAATGTTAGAAACGTAATCTATGAAGAACTTAAGGAAGAACACAACGCAATACATGTCTGATAATATATGAAGAGGATAGGATATAATGCAGATGTTATGTAAGTTAAAAAACGATTTGTTTCGTTTAATTTGTCGCAGCGAAGCGACTTGTTTATTCGAATACAAAATTGAAACTAAAAACTATTACATTATTGGGTGGCTTAAATATCAACTACAGCGGATGCGCCAGCGGTTGCGCCAGCGGTTGCACCAGCAGTTGCGCGTGATTCTTTCGTAACCATAATTCTTAAGAATTGTTTTGCAGCTTGGAGCGGATGCAATGCAGACCGTAGGTCAGCATTTTTGGCGGAGCGCGTGTTGCAGGGCGTTGAACTGCTTTTGACTTTGCTTACATTAACTTGTATAATCATTTAAATGTCATACTGAAAGTTCACAAAATTGAGTATAGTCCCTAGATTTATATTATCAACTAAAGAAACACAAAAAATCACAGAATCTTTATCTTTATCTTGAATAGGATACTTTTGTAAAGAAAAACTAGTTTTATCTTGAAACAACACAAAATATTTAAGGACACCAGAATTTATAGCTTATGAGAACAAGAATATTAAGCCTTTCAAAGATGAATGTAGCAAAGTTCATACTGAGTATATATCTGCAACATAAATTTCATGGGATTTAAGATGCCTAAAGGATATTTTCGATGGAGAAATAGCAAATTCTGACGTTCTAAATTAGAGCCCGGAAAGGGTTTAAATTTCATACTAAATGAAACCAGTTGATGTAACTTGTCCCGTATTACTGGCTCTAAGATTGTAGAATATCTAGTTTTGCCCAAAGTTTACATTTTAAATAACAATGTCTTCTAACAAACTGAACTGTGAAATAATATTAGTTTTATATGTAGAATAAAATATGTTTAAGTTCGTCCAATCCTAAGTCTAATCCTGTGAATTGTTTCAAGATGTATCCGTGGTTTCCTACGGCGAGCAAATGCAGCTTAAGACACAAGAGTTTTCTTTACTTCCCGAAAGTAGCTTTGATGTTTAACAAATTCCAGAGGAGCGAAATCTTCGCCGCAAGAATCTCTTGTCGTCGAAAACAATCCTTTATTTCCTGTATTCATGTGCTCATGAATGAATAAATTGTAGCCTCTGATATAATCAGTCTAACACACTCTCAGCAGCTTGCTTCAACGAAATATATATTCTCCAAATTTCTAGTTTCCCAGTAAAATGTCTGATCTGCTGCGAAATGTGGAGGACCTGCCAATGGAGCCGAGCCTGCCGAAGCTGTCGCTGAATGATTTTCGTGGCGGAAATCAGTTGCCCATTTGGGACATAGCCGAAAAGGACATCCAGATGCAGAAGAAGGACTCGCTGGTGCCGCTGATGCTACACAACTGGGAGCAGAATGATCCGAAAGATCTGGTGCTGAAGCTCGGCACCAAGCAGATCTCTGTCAACCGATTGCGTTTCATGTGCTACTCAAAATTCGCCCAGAAACATTTGAAGGGTGGACAACGCGAATTGCTGTTATCCGAGGATCGGGTGCCACCCGAGGGCCTTGTGCGCACCTGCGAATGGGTAAACCATCCCGAAGCAAAGCTGGTTCGTAGGTTTATTATGCAAGTGCTAGCGGCCGCTTTATACTTGGAGATCGATTCGCTGATGAAGCAGGTATGGTTCAGTCTGGATATGGTCGAAGAGTTTAGCGAGGACCAAGCCTTTGCCGTGTCCCATGAGGCACTGCGGCTGCGCAACATGCTGCCCATGCTGGGCCTGGACACCACCATGCTTCACCGCATTCAACGCTTCTTTCTTACTCTGGTCGCCAGCGTGGAGTTTGTTCAGCTGCCATTAGAGCATGTAAGCGCCCTGCTCAGCTCCGAGAATGTAGCCGTTAATAGCGAAAAGGAGGTATTCTATGCGGCCGTTCGCTGGCTCATTCACGACTGGGCGGCACGGGGTAGGCATTTGATGAGCATCATGAAGAAGGTACATCTGATATTGTTGCCATGCGATTTCATTGTGGAGCTGCAGTCGCCCTCAGTTGAGCCGGCGCTCCATTGCATCGCACAGCTGAACGAGTTTCAAGACCTCATGTACGAGTCCTAGTAAGTGGGGAGGAAGCTTTGTGGGTATCTTCACCATTTTAGTCTTTAATCCCTGCCCACGCAACAGCTCAGCACATATTCTAATGGTATTCGATGATGGCTCCAATATCGTTGAACAGCTGCACGATTTGTTCAAGATCGAGGTTCCCACGCAACGTCCCTTCATCTGCGACAGTCTGTGCAGCTATCACAGAGCTAATCCCGACGATCCTGAAAAGGACTTTACGTACGATAATTTTTTGGAATATTTGCGTGTAATCCAAAGAAATGGCGTATATAACTGGAAGACGCTGAAAGTTCAGTCAAATTCTAGCTCCTTCAAAGAGGCCTAAGAAAAATATCTTCTTTTGTCAACTTTCAGCTTTGTGGATTTTTATGATATTGAACGTCTGCGACATATAATTGTTGACAATAGTTATTATATTATACATGGTTGATACATTATTAGGAAAATATAAAAAGTCACTTTTTGGTGGCACAAAGTACTTTTGTGCGTATCGAACGTACACTGAATCCTTTGAAAATGGGAATTAGACTTATTATGATTGTGTGAAAATGTATATACATAACATGCAGGAGGCGTGGCAGACCCCATATAAAGTATATATGTGCAGGTCGATCAGTTGACTTGCTGTACCCATGTACGGCCAAGTGCCTGATCATATTTCCGTCCGTTTAAACGTAGTGACCTTTTAGACCATAAGATCTTGACACGTGTGTCTGTCCGTATATATAAACGCGTCGATCTCAAAACCTATAAGAGCTAGACGCATAAAACTTGTATGTAGTTTCCATCGATAACTACTTCCCTTTTCTTGAGTGAATGAATTTGAATTTTTATAAATTGGGAAAAATTCAATAAAATATATAGATTATATGCTGAAAATTTCATTAAAATCCATTGAGTCGCCCAAAAGTTATTAAGCAAAACGTTTGGCCAATCGGCAAACACGTGACCAGCAGCGCTAAGCATACTGTTTTCCTATACGTGTGCACACATACACGTACACATACACATACACGTGTTTTACAAATTTGAGGCGAAGCGGGTGTGGCATCCAAAATTTAACAAAAATCAAAATTTACACACAGAAATACAAAAGCAAAATTTTAAGACTAGCTGTAAAGATGAATTAAATAGAATTTTATAACTAACAATAACATTAAAACTAAGACAGTTATCGATTTTTTTCTTTTCATGCTATACACGAACCTTCATACAAAATTTCAAGACTGTCTAGCTCTTATAGGTTCTGAGATCGATGCGTTCACACATACGGACAGACGGACGGACAGGGCTAAATCGAGTCGGCTTGTCTCCTTGGTCAAGAATATAAATACTTTATGGGCTCTGCCATGTCTGTTGCAAAGACGGACATTTGAAAATCCCTATCATGCTCAGAAAATTTCAAACAGAAAGTCTTTTAAGAATAAGTTATTCAACAGTGAGCTGCGCAGTTAGCAGAGCGCGTGGGGTCTCGGAAATGACCGACTAGGAGAGATCTGTGCTGGTGTTTTATAGTAGTCAAAAGTGTGAGCGCCTAAAAGTGCTCTACTTATAAAAAATTCCCTCCCAAGGCAACAATTCGATGGATGGAAAAGTTATGGATTGTTTGAACTAAGCTCCAACTCTACAAGTGGACGAGCGCACAGAATTTTCTACTCTATTAAGCTATTTTTCATCACCAAAATTTAGAACTATAGCATATTTATGGAACTAGAATTATCCGCATAGCATTTAGCAATTTTGGCAAATTTGTCACGATATATACATATTTATACATATATATATATATATATATATATATATATATATATATATATATATATATATATATATATATATATATATATTGGTACTCTGTATATGATAGTTGAAGCTTGCTGCTATACAGCTTTTTGTAATTTTCAAAACAATTTCCTCATCAGCGACAATAGCTACAAGAGAAACATGGGGAATAAGTGCAACCACATCGTCAACATCGTCAGCTCGTAGCCTGTTTTGGTTTCAGTGCTCGCGGCGTTGCTTGTGCGCCAACCACGCTTACTCAACCACCCCAACGACTGCACTACCTAGTTGCTGTGCCTGCAGCGCACAGTACGTACATGGTGCTGCTGTGACCGTAACCACCTGGTGCCAAACCACCTGGCTCGTCACCACCCCACATTTCCTCTCTCTACTCGTCCTGCTTGTTGGCAAATTGAAAATGTTGTGCGGCCAAGGAAAAGATGTCTGCAAAGTTGCGCAACCAAGATTGCTGCAAATTTTGCAGTTGTTGTTGCAGATATTTGTTGTTGTTGTAGTTGCTGCTGCTGTTTTGGCCTAATGATGCTCAGCCAATAAATGCAATGGCAGCTATGCAGCTCAGACAACGCAAGGCGCCCGAAATCGGTTTATACCAAAAATATTTGCGTAATTATGGCAGGCAAGAAACTCAAATTGCAAAGATTTTAGGATGTGCGCAATTTAAAATTATTAAAGTTTTTAGTACTTTATGTGAACAACTTAAATAATATCAGTGAGGGTGAAAATAAAATTTAATTTGATTATTTTATTTCCTTTTAATATATTACTTTAACACACAAGATTGGGGCATATGTGGTAGCTATCAATCCCAGGACTTTGCAATAGGAAATGTTGTATGTTTGAATGAACTCTCCCGTTCGTGGATATTCTTGAGAAAGTGGGTTACACCCATTAAATTTGGGATATGCTTTGGATTATAGCTTATTTATAAGTCAAAGCCCATAGGATGACGAGCTGAGGCGATTCTTAGGAATAGCGGTCCTTCGCAGGGTTCAGGGTATCCTCTAGTCGTGCTACACAACTAAAATGCAATGGCTATGTCTGAAATCATCAAATGAATTTCTCAGCTATTGGGGTATCTGTAAACTCAGTCCACAGATACTTGAAATGTTTCTGCTGGATTTCTAATTAATTATTTTTGATTACTTTTGCATTAATTAAATGCCTTGCTGTCCGGACACGGCTGCAAATCGTATGCGAGATGGAGGCGCTGCGGACACTTCTGCTCATAATAAATACTAGAATGAAATTGCGCGTGAAACAATGCATTTCCGGTTGCTCGAAGCACAATTCACATGCCCCATTCACACTCCGCAGTCCATACTCCCCACTCCCCACTCCACATTCATATTCCCCATTCCCGCTCGCCTTCCTACCATTCGCATTCACATTCGCATTCGCATTCGCATGCCTTCCGTTCACATGGCATTGGCGCTGTTTCCGCTTCAATTTTTATTTCGCGCGCCTGCCTCGATACCGATTCACAGCTGCCATAGAGTGAGCGCAGGGGAAGGACCTGTGAGAGGAGGAGAGGAGAAGGCGTGGGTTGGCTGGGTAGGAGTTCCTAACGCCTCAGCATTGGAAACTGTTGAAATTGTTGCCTGCTTTATGTTGTCATTCCATTAATTATCGCTCGTTATTTTAACTTTTAGCATAGCGTAGTGCAGCTCGGAATTTTCTCTTCTCTCTTCGCTCCTCTCTCTTCTTCCTCCTCACATATTTTTTGCCATTGTCTGCACTTTACAAATACTTCATAACATTTGACAAGCTCTTCTTTCTGTTTTTGGCTTTTATTTCTTTGTGTTTTATTTCCTCCTTTATTCTTTTTGTAGTATTTTGTGGTGCCAACGCCTTTTGTTTGCACATTAAATGGCGTCGGCGGCTATGTGAATTGCAATATATATGAGTGTGTTAGTGTTGGTGTGTGTGTGGGTGAGTTTGTGTGTGCTCGTGCTGGTGTGTGTCGCGGTCGGGGTAATGAATTACTAGCCACATGGTTTTTGCGCGCTGCCGCCGCCCGCTGACTCGCAACAATGACATTGCAATTTTTAGCCAACACCAACAATGTCGGGGACAGCCATGCCACGGGGGCTGCTGAGTGGCAGGCGGAGGGCGTGGGGCAGTGGACGCAAAAAATGCAGACACGTCTACGGCCCAACCAGGCGCGAAGGCGGCCAGATATTATGCGGCTTTAATTGGTCGCAGATCGTTAAATGCTCAAAGCTGCTGCAGCACCATTTTTCGCATGGTGAGGTAAATGAATTTAATGGCAATTTAAACATAAATTTTTATAAGTAAATATATGTACACACATAAGAGATAACGATAACATTATATTATAATATTAAACTTATACATTTATTATTATGTTAAAGATGTTTGCATTTTAATTATGGGAGACTCTTTATTTTACTTCCTATAATTGATTTATTTACTTGCCTTTTTGTTTATTATTTAATTTATTTATTTACTTAATTATTCTTTTTTAAATTTATTTTACTTGGTTATTTCTTGATAGTGAGACGAGCAGACAGACAGTCTGTCATTCTGTTTTTTGGAGATTCGTGTATAGCACGTTCCCGTTCAAATGTTATCGATTTAAATCGTATATATGTATTTATGTATAGATATATATAAATGTATGTATGTATGTATGTATGTATAATATATATAAATATATGAAATATACATAGAATTATTGAAATATCGTCTCTGCCCAGGGTTCAGAGTTTCTCCTAGTCTATAGTGTGTTGTTATTATACCCTGAACCCATTGAAAATGGGAAAACAGGGTATAATGTTTTTGTTGAGAGGCGTATGTATGTAACAGGCAGAAGGAGGCGTGGCAGACCCCATAAAGTATATATATTCTTGATCAGGGAGAGAAGCCGAGTCGATTTTGCCCTGTCCGTCTGTCCGTCCGTCCGTCCGCCCGTCCGTCCGTCCGTCCGTATGTGTGAACGCGTCGATCTCAGAACCTATAAGATCTAGAGACTTGAAATTTTTTATGTATGTTTATGTTTAAAAAAAACGATAACAACTATCGTTTTAATGTTATCGATTAAAAACCGATATCTTCATTTAGTTATAAAATTCTATTTAATTCATATTTCTAGCTGGAGTCTTCAGATTTTGCATTTAGTGTTATGTAAGCCTTACGCAATTTCGGTTTTTGTTAAATTTTGGGTGCCACGCCCCCTTCGCCTCAAATTTGTAACTCCCGTATATCAAATACTAGAGACTTGTGCTTTGGCACATACATACATATGAATGATATGATCACGCCCAACAAGTTTGATCAAAATCGTTACTCTAGAAAAAAAGTTTTTAAACATTAAATTTCCCATAGCATTGCCATGCAAAGCAGCCAAAGAACAGCTGACGCACCGACCTGCGCTTGTGTGTGCTTGCGCCTGTGTATGTGTGTGTGTATGTGTTGCTTGTAATGAACGTACATATGCATGTGTATATAAAAGAAACAAAGAATGCTTGGAATAGCGGTTCTTCGCAGGGTTCAGGGGATCTCTTAGTCGAGCGGTCTCGACTAGAGTTTTCTTACTTGTTATACCCTGAACCCATTGAAAATGGGTATAATATTTTTGTTGAAATGTATGTAACAGGCAGAAGGAGGCGTGGCAGACCCCATAAAGTATATATATTCTTGATCAGGGAGACAAGCCGAGTTGATATAGCCATGTCCGTCTGTCCGTCCGTCCGTCCGTTATTAAACATTTAATTTCCCATAGCATTGGCATGCAAACAGCAGTCAAAGAACAGCTGACTCAGCGACTATCGTTTGTGTGTGTGTGCGCCTGTGCGTGTGTGTGTATGTTTGGCTTGTAATGAACATACATATACATATGAATATAAAAGAAACGAAGAATGCACGGAATTGCGGTTCTTCGCAGGGTTCAGGGTATACCCTAGTCGAGCGGTCTCGACTAGAGTTTTCTCACTTGTTTTTATGTTGTTATACAAATTTAAGTTTTTATATTAGGTGAATTAAATACTTTTATTTTAATTGAAGACTTAAGCCAGTATCTTAACTAATTAACTAGTTTTTAACAGCCATCATAATCTCTCTGTACTCCTTCGATAACTTTAGCTTTCATTAGCATTGAAAAAACTCAATGAAAAATAATAAAAAATTAATAAATATTTCGAGTAAAATGAATACTAGTCTTAAAAATTAATTTTGAGCTAGAAATAATAAATGTCTTAAAATATTTTAAGAATATAGCACTGAAATAGCATTCAGATCGGAGGCAGTTTGAATCAAAGAATTGAGAATCTGATAATTTAAATCTTTTAAATATGTTATTTTGGATTATAATTAATTTTCCATTGAAGTGTGCAGTCTTTTAGTCCCCATCAGCGGGACTCTCTAATGTAGGCTTTTCGAACATTTTCCAATTAACTTGAAAATTCAGTCGTCTGGACGATGTTTGTAACGAGCTCCGCATTTATTGGGGGCAACGCACATTTTTCACTGATTTGTTTTATGAGTTGTTAACAATCGATTGCATGTTTTTTGCGGCCATTAGTCTGCCGTTGCCTGTGGGCGGTGCCACGCCCACCAATAGTAGCAGGCATATAATAAATCATGTTGTACCTACTGTAGGCAGGACAACATACACGCGCGCGCAGCAGCTACTTTGATTCATTGCAACGGGCCAGAGCAGGGCATGAACCGTGGCAGGAGGAATGGCAACTAGGAGTTAAAACGGATGATAAATAATAAGCAACAAAAGCTGACAGCAACAATCACAGATGCCTGTCGGATGTCTACATTTAGTGGCTGTTTAACAAAGTGAAAGTGCTTTTGTTCCGGACTTCTGTTAAGACTAGGACATACCCTGCACGCTGCGTTAAGGGATGACCAAATAGATCTATAAATCTATAATTTATAAATATATAATTACATCAGCCTCAAAAATATATGCATAAGAGAAGTGTATTAGTTTATTTTGAAATGATTTCATATCGAATATGAGCAACTGAAAATCATTTAAGGACTAAAACTACTTTAGACAATTGTTTTAATTATAGCAATACTATGAATATGCTATATATATATATATATATATATGACTTTTATATATATATATAAAAGATTCGATATATACATATTTTAATCATATCTTTAGCTTATGTGGAGGGAGGGAGAGATAGGACTAAATAAACTCTGGTTCTGAGAAAAAATACGTTTGTTATATTTAATAAGATAGATACGGGTTTATCTGTCAATCCAAAAAAAGGAAACACAAACGGAAAACAGAAAACAAAACAAATTAACCACGGTCAGGGGACACTGTTTGTTTGACCTGTGACTTAACCTTTTCATTTATCAATACATTTAGCAAACAGACAATGCCATACATTAATTTTATTTGCCAATTTCAAGTGTCCGACATCACTCTACAGCATCATCAAACAGCAGACAATGGACAATGGTCGTTGCCCCACCGTTTCGGTCCGTTGTACGAACTCCATCTCTGGAATTCATGATATCCAGTTGGCATTTATCTTGATCGACCTGAGTGACACTTTTTGTACCGCACCAAATTCAATTTGCTTTATTGATAACACACAATGAAAGGCAATACAAAACAGTAATAAAAACAAATATTCTACATTCAAGAACACAACAACGACTTGATACGCTACACAAATTTTGTTTAGCAGCATCTGAAAGTCTATACATATTCAGCCAGTCAGTGAGTCTCAAAAGGCCAATCAATTTACAGTCGATCAGTCTCTCAGTTAATCAATCAGTTCCTCAGTCAACCGGTCAATCATTCAGTCACTCAATGGGTCAAAGAGTTAGGCTTTCAACTAGTGACTCTGTCAGACAAACCATCTTCAAATAAATGCTTTAGTCAATTATCAGTCTGGCAATCTATTAGTTAGTGCATCAGTCCGTAAATTACTAAGTCGATCTATCAGTTGGGCATTCAATCATTTAAGCTATAAACAATATATATATATATATATATATATATATATATATATATATATATATATATTTAGATATACTTTGTCATGTCAATATTCCGTAATATATCAAGTCCAAAGACTTCTTGCATCACATATACCCTATTTTTGAACAGTGTATAACAACGTGCTGAATTTGTGAAGATATCTAGAAAAAGGAACACAGATTCCTGTCTGCTTTATAGGATTGCGGTCAAAGCCATATAACAGAGCCGCTGAGGAAATTTATGGACATTTTAGGAATTTTTTCATTTATTGGCCTGGTTCACTGTATAGAATATACACAGCTATGTATGTATGAGGTTGTTATATACGTATGAGCGAATAGTGTTATTCGGATAATGAGCTTGAGTGTGGGTGAACGCTAATTGTTTGCCAACTCATGCAATTTGGCTTAATTTGTTTGCACTGCTCTGCAAAGGACTAAAGCATAATTTTTTTCTCATTTCACTGCAATATTAAACAGTTAAAGGATATCAGACAGGCAATGTGGCACTGTTGTTGGCTATGGGGGGAACTGGAAGTAGCTGCGGCCCACGGCCAGCTACGTCCTGCAGCTTGCGTCCTTCGTCCTTCGTCCTGCGTCCTCCGTCCTGCGTACTGGCAGCTCTCATTCTTACTTTTTTAGCTGCCTGTCAGCGTTTTGTCTGATCTCCCTCCTAAAATGCAGCCGCAGACATTTGAAGCGGTGGCTGCGGTGGTGCTGCTGCTCCTAGCTGGGTAAATTGTTGGCCCAACACAAAGTTTATTTAATTTTTGTACACTGCGCTCCACTACGTGCCCCTTTTTGACTTTGTTGATTAAAACAAATTGCGCGCTGCTTCAAGTGCGGCAGACGTCCAACAAAGCAAAGCTGCCCAGATAGTAGCTCAAACCAGTTGGCAATGCAGCTACAGCAGAGCGCATGCCAGACAACAAGCTGTCAAGGCGTCCAGCGCTGAGATTCCTAGACGTTGGTCTGGGTGTCATGATTAAATTGGTTTTATTAGAAACAACTAGTCGGATTGAGGTGTTTCTACTGAAACTCTTTAAAAATAATCGTATTAAATTCAGCTTGAGCTGTCTATGAGCTTCTCCAAAAATCACTCAAGAGCTGAGTGAAGCTCATAAAGACTCAGCCAATATATGCGTCGTCATTATTCCTAGCTACAAAATGTATTAATTTGCTTAGCACTTTTTTCTTTCGAGCTCGTGCCTTTCCTCGCTCTCCTTGCATCTAAATATGAAGTGAATAAAGCTCTCAACTTTAGCTAATTAGTTTCTCTGGTGCACAATATACATTGGGTTGGCTTGGCTTGATTTTGTCTACTTCTTTCAGCCGCGAGTCACGAGCATCAAATTTGTTGGCAATTGTCATAACTTTAATGCAATTAACCCTTGCCAAGTGACCCCAGCGCTTATCCGGAGCCCGGCATCAGCGCGGCATCAGATGCAAAGGAAAGGAAAGTGAGTTCGCGAAAAGGAAGAGAAGAAAAACACATATATAGATAGCAGAGAGCAGGAACGAAGCAAAAAGTAAATACAGCCATAGAGTAAACCTAAATATTTAATTAGGATTATAACGAAGCAAGCTTATCGCTACACACTCTGAGTGAAGCAGCCGAAGGGGTGAAGGAGGGACCGGCTGCGATGTGGCATCAAAGTGATGAGGGAGCCAGCAAACGACGAATGTCAAAGACTCCGCGTCCTGACATCAGGCCTGCGGGCCAAGCTTCCCTGCTGTCCTCGCCAGGCTACAAGCCGGGTAGCTGTCTGCTTGCCGCATGCCTGTGGACTGTGTGTGAGGAAGAGTGTATCTGTATGTGTGTGTGTATCTGTGTGTGTGAGTGTGTGTGCGCCTCGCATTGCGTTTTCGCTTATGCCGTTTCACTTTTCGTTGACTTAATTTAATTAATTTCCCTGCCCCCAAGGGTCCGATCCGTTTGCTTACCTCTTGTCGAATCCTGGGCCTCGCATGAATCGCATCCTTCGTTTGTTGTGTTGCGTATACGCCGCGTTGCAAGCCAACCAATTTGGATCCAGACTCGCCAGCATATATTTATACACACATATATTCGACCTCTATCGATGCGCAATATAAATCGTCTGCTGCGCCATTGTGTAATATGCTGTAAATAATGTAAATCCAATTTGTTGCTTCTCCTGCTGCCGTATACACTATTCCTCTAGTTGCTACATTCACTTTTTCGCTTCCTTCACGTGCACAGCGAGATGAGAGAGCAACAATTTAATGGAAGCTAGAGAACTGTTTCAGATGCAATGCTTGAACTTAAACTCATTTCAGAGGCAGTTTTATTTTTAATTGTCAACCATCTAAGATAGTTGAGTGAAACTACTCTATGTATGATCCTAAATTCCAGAATTCCTGAATTCCAACCAAATGCAAGCACCGTTAGGCATACACACTTCAGTTTAAGGGCATTTTAGTTTCAGTGTATGATGAAGTTTTCCGGTTTAATTTTTATTTTCATTTTCATTTGCCGCATTCCATTCCAATTTTCCTTTGAGTTCATTTCCATTGCGGGTGTTCTTCTTTTAATACTTTCTTGTGCGCAAAATAGACCAGAATCGTTGAATAGAACGAATCAGATGAATACTCCTGATTTTACTTGTCAGTTTTCTTCTTTTCGTATTTATTATTTACAAATATAATTATTAATTATGTTATTACTACTGGGCCAATTTTCGATTTAGAATCTATAAAATTTTCCCTTACACTGGATCTGTGATAACTCTTTTTGTCCCTAATCTATCTGTGTACGTCTTCCATAAAAAATAAAGTCAATTAACTACTGTTTAGATTCACTCGCTGAAGAAGATACAAAGCTGTAGATATAGTAAAAAATAAATTCACAGCTCAATCAAGCAAAAAGTGAATATGTTGGAAGTTTAGGGAAGTACGATCAATATCAAGTGCTTCGCTCAATGCTATTTCAGATTGCGAAATTCTTTAAAGGCGGCGGGCGCAAAGGGATGGAGCTGGATATGCCAACTGCTCTGATGGCTCAACTCGGGTAGAAAAGCCCCTTCTAACGCATTGGTTGTATGAGGAAGTTGCAATACGTTTGGAAGTCTTTACGGATTCCGTTTTAAGTTAGATTTATGCAAAGCTAACGAGTTTTCATCAATATTAATGACGGAGACAAATGTGATTAAAGCTGAGCTAGGAATTCAGGTTGGCCAACTGCTTACGGCCCACTCTCGGGTACAGCCAGGGCTTTGCTTCGCACAGCAGCAATCAAATTAAACTTGAAGTGATTTTCAATTGGAAATTCTTGTGACGGCCCTGGCAGACCGCAGTACACTTAAGTGTATTCAAATTAAACTGACGCAGGACCCACAACAATCAGGCAGCAGTCAGACAACACACAGCCAACCACCACACACACACAACCAGTCCATGGCCTCAGAATTGAAACGGAGAGAATGGCAGTGCCAGCAAAGCATTCTCCTAGTGGGCCATCAAAATGAAAGGCATGGTTGGCGCAACGGGTGTAGCTCTGCTTCAGCTCCAGCTCCAGCTCCAGCTCCAGTTACGGCTTCTGCGTTTGCTTCTACTGCTGCTCGTGGTTTGGCTCCAAGCCGTGACTCCTCCGGCTGCTGCGACGGCCTTCGGCTTTGGTTTTGGTTTTGTTCAAGTGGCAGTCGTTTTAGTGGACATTTCGCTTGTAATGCGTTGTTGTTGTTGCTGTAATTATCTGATTGTGTATCTGTATTCTGTAAATGGTACGCTGTCAACGCAACAAACACCCGTTCCAGTTCTAACTCTGGCTGCTGCGTCAACTCCTTCCATCGCTGTCTTTGTGGCCCTTCGGCAAAGTTTAGCGCGTGTGCGAGTTGCGCGGTTTTTGAGCTGCCGGTGATTAGATTGTCTGATACTTTAATAGGATTGTAAAAGCCCTCTCAGACCTAGACATACACGCACACGTACTCATACAGACGGCTCCATTGTTGGGGTATGTTTGGGCTGCGATTAACCAAAAAAAAGCTGATGAAGCAGCTCATATGGCTTTCAAATTTTCCGACGTGCCTCTCTATGCGACTCTCAAAAATACTAACTGTGAACTACAATATCAAACGAAACAATTTTTGGATATTTGTGATAAATACAACGTTGCAATTTGTCCAAGAGTTAAGCAGCTTAAGTGCTTTGAATTTGGAACAAATAGTTCACAAGGTACCTACTTATCAAATAGAGATAACGAGAGATATAACGAGAGAGAGAGAGAGAGAGAGAGAGAGAGAGAGAGTGTGCTTGTTGTTAGCTATTAAATACTTATTACTCTGGTCCACAAATCCCTCATCTGATGGACAGACAACGAAGTGCTCTGTGTACAAGCAAATAAACAGTTAAAGGCTTATGAATTACACATAAGTATAGCACAACATGATGGAACAGAACATGGCTAGAGTTGCCCCCAGGAAATCAGTATTAAAATCGCATTATGTGCGCCTCACTTGACAACGGGGGCAATGCAAAATTTGCAGCCGGAGGGATAACTTGAGAGCTCTACAAAAAAAAAAATATATATATAATAAAAAATTGAAAAACGAAAAAGAGCAGAAGCATTTTACCAAATGTACTGACAGCCAGAATGTTGAGCAAGTTTATAAAACCTGCAAGCACGGGCACCCCAACTGTGCGCCTGTCTGGGTGGCTGCTAGAGCTGCCAGCTCTTCGCTTCGGCCTGGGGCATTAACCTTAAAATGCATTTGTTGTTTGCTGTTACTGCTGGTGCTGCTGGTGCTGCTGGTGCTGCTGCTGCTGCTGCTGTGTGGGCGAAGGGCCAATGGCAAGTGCAGCGAACGCTGCCTCGACTGACAGCCAGTGCAGCAAGTAAAAATGAAAAGTTGCATGTTGCCGGGGCAGCAATTGTGGTTTCTAATTGTTTGGGGTATTTTACACTAACAATTGGCCGCAACGATGCCCAGTGAGTTGAACTTTTCGCTGTGAATCACAAGTAACTTTTACAAGAATATCAAAAACGGGCAATGAAATGTATTCTATTTTACGTTTTCAATATCAAAATGTCAATATGTAAGCTGAAATCAATAAATGAAGAGGATATATAAGTTTATCAACTGATCTATTTGGAATACCCCCTACGGAAGGTATTCTAGTTTTAAGTTAAGTTAATTTGAATACCCCTAATAATAACAAGTAAGAAAATTCTAGTCGGGGGTCCCGACTAGGAGAAACCCTAAACCCCGCGCTAACTGCGTTAAAATACTGCATAATTAGCATTTCATATAAACGCACAGAAAACTAAATTCAATTCATTTTCAATTGTTTGGCCAATAGCGCCATCTATGGTTCGATTGAATAGCGCCATCCATGTTTCGATCCAACTGAGCAGCTGATAATTCGCAAATCATAGCGCCATCTATTGGAAATATGTACACTAAAACTTGCGGGTTTTAGAAGTTGCTAGATGCACGCAGCTCAATGTGTATGTGTGTATGTGTGCACATGTATAGGAAAACAGTTTGCTTTTGTTGCTGGTCACGTGTTTGGCCGATTGGCCAAACGTTTTATTTAATAACTTCTGCGCGAATTAATGGATTTGAATGAAATTTTCAGCTTATGTTCAACATATTTTATTACATTTTTTCCAATTTTTAAAAATGTAAACCCATTCATTTACTGGCTTTGAGTGCAACTAACCTCAATTTAAATATTTGGGGAAATTTGGAGCCGGTATCCAAAATTTAACAAAAATCAAAATTAGAGAAAATAAATATAAAACTAAAAAAAAAATTTGGGGTCTCTAGCTATAAAGACGTGGGAGATATAATTTTATAACTAACATTCGATAATGTTTTTAACCGATAACAATAAAATTAAAATAGTTATCGACTTTTTTTTAACAAACTCCATCTTTTCGTGCTATTCACGGACCTACATAAAAAATTTCAAGTCTCTAGCTCTTATAGGTTCTGAGAACGACGCGTTCATACATACGGACAGACAGACGGACACACGGACAGACGGACATGGCTATATCAACTCGGCTTGTCATCCTGATCAAGAATATATATACTTTATGGGGTCTGCCACGCCTCCTTCTGCCTGTGACATACATACGCCCTCCAACAAAAACATTATACCCTGATTTTCCCATTTTCAATGGGTTCAGGGTATAAAAAGTTCTAAATTAATTGAAGGAATACCACTAATTAATAGTTAGTCCCAATAATAGGGCGATATGCATAGAGTACGTGTATTCCAATAGCTATATTAAGCGACGTCAATAACTGGAATACCCTTAATAAGCGGAATTTCAATGTAGACAGCAAATCTCTACATAAAACAAAATAACAAAATTTCTTTGCAGCCGCAGTTGCAGGAATCCCACTAACAAATAATTATTTTACTGATAATACATACGGCTTGCAGTAGGGGTATGCTTTTTAATATAATATACAAAAATGTGATTCATATACATATAATTTTAATGATCCACTATCCTGGTTGTCCCGGATTGAAAGGCGATGGTCGAAAATCAAACGGATTCCATTGATTTCCAGGTGGCGGCGGCGGCATAGGATGATGCCGATGAAGATTTGTTTGCCCCAGATCAAGGCAGCAAGCGAGGACTGCGAAGAGTAATACAACGAATATATTTCGCATCTTGAGGTAAGCTACGAACTGATGAGGCCTAGACCTGAGCTCGCCTTTTATACACTAATTGAAATCTAATGTGAATCCCCCAATGTATTCTACCCGCCAGCTTATCATTGCTAAGAGAGTTCAGTCGTAGATCATTTTTTTTTATTCAAGAGGAAGATTATCAATCGGGCTAATTATTCTCCACATGTTGGTGTGGTACGAAGGTGTCGATAATGAATGCGTACGGGACTGATGGACCCAGGTTAAAGCAGCATAGGATGATAGCGAAGATCAACACAAATACTTTGTTTGACCGGTTGAATTTTACATTAATAAAGTCAAATGTCAAGATTATATTTGTCATGACTAGAATCGGACTCTGCTGTGAATCCCTCTGGGTAGATCACACATTACCTTATCTCGGGTAAAAAGTTTTTGTTGTTGATTTTCAAATGCAAATTAATGAGTAGTTACTACAAACTGAGACCAATTTATAATTATAGTTTTTATTAGCTGCATGTCGCCCTTGATTAAGTGACTAAGTAGCCATCTCACTCCCTCTCAAAAAATAATTTATTATATATAGAAACGCTTAATTAATTGCATTGTATTGCAACGGCTCCTTGGTCTAAAAAACCAAAGCTTTATATATTGCTCAACTGGCAGACAGCGCGGCTTAAGAGCTCATTTATAAGGCAGCGCCCTGCTGGGAGGCAGGCAAATGTGACAATGAGCTATATTAAAGTGGTTTTTAATCAATTTTTATTTTATTCGCCCTTTTTTTGCGGCGAAAGCGAAATAAATTACAGTGCGCCATGAATAGAGCCAGCTAGCATGTGGGGAGTGTGTGTGTGAGTGTCTGCGAGACTGTGTGGTACATGGTAAATGGGATGTACGAGCATGTGCTTAGAGAAGGCTGAGAGTTTATTAAAAAGAAACGGGCACACACAAAAAAAATTGCGTCTAAAAATGAAAAATGCTTTTTCCAGCAACGAGCAGCGTACAGCGAGTTAAATGTAAAGCGGTTTGTTAGGCTATGCTCCACACATACACATACACATACCACACCCGTATACTGTACAGCAGCATACACACATACATATGTGTATGCACATAACTACAGACAAGCGCACTTAATGCAGATTTATGAATTTAATAAAAGCACAACACACACACACGTCTATTTAAGCTGCAGAGTGCTAAGACGCATTAACAAATTCCTTCCTCTTTTAGGTCTCGTAATAAACTGAGCGGCTATAACACATCATTTTTGTTAAGTATGCAAAAAAGGTTATTAACAAAAAATGCTAAAAAGCCAGTTATTTGCTGAGGCTCTTTGGTTAAAAATAAACACGAAGTTCTCTTATCATAAACATTTCTTATGTATAACATAATATATATGTTATTTGAAGTCAAAGTTCTGTAATTTATTTTAAACACTTAACACATATATTATTTTTCTGCTTAATTCGCGGAACTTTTAATTAAAAGCCAGCTGTGGTCGATTCGCAATCCTTCGTTGTTTTCATCAACGTTTGGTGCACCGGCGGCATTTGTCGTTTGGAGTGAAAAGTGAATTAAGGCTGATTGCATTCAAGCAGGTCAAGTGTCGAAGCTGGAATCGAAGTGGAAAAACAGTCCAAAGCCAAATGGAAATGTGACACGTTGTAGTTGGCATGGGCTGCCAAAAAAGAGGAAAACAAATTGAACAAAAATAAAATTAATTTCATTAATGCACACTGCTAGCTGCAAATGAAATGTATTGAAAGCGAGCTCGCCAATTGTGGCAGAGGGGTCGAGTCGACGCCCGTTTAATCAACATAAATGGAAACACAGAGTATTGCAATCAATTTTGTGGGAACTGCCGTTTGAGCGCAGCGAGGCGTGTTAGGAACGCGTCCCGAGCAGCTCGCCTCGCTGGTAGTGCCTCGAGCGGCACCAGCTCCTCGCATTGGCGAGCTATCTCCGCCAGCGATTCAGCCTCGACGCCCATGTCGGGTGTTGGTCCATAGGTGGCGCTCACAGCGGCTATTTCGCCTCCAAAACGCTGGAAATAATCGGCGACGCCGCCGGGCGCATTCAGATGCGCAGTCTCCAGAGAACCCATCAGCGCATACCGCATGCCCAATCCATCGCTGAGCACGCGATCCGCATCTGCCACGCTGATGATGCCCGTCGAGACTAGACGCCAAACCTCGTTCAGTATGGCGTATTGTATGCGATTTGTGGCGAAGCCCTGAATCTCACGCTTCAGTACCACCGGACGCTGACCCAGGGCCAGCATCAGCAGACGAGTGCGCTCCACAGCCTGCTCGGTAGTCCAGGGTGCAGGTACCAGCTCGACGAGCGGAATGAAATAAGGTGGATTAAGTGGGTGAGCCACAAGCATCTGTATAAAATAGGAAAGTAAGGCTCAATTTGATTGTTTTCTTTATAAATGGAGAACAAGTAAGAAAACTCCAGTCGAGACCGCTCGACTAAGGTATGCCCTGAACCCTGCGAAGAACCGCTATTCCAAGCATTCCTTGTTTTCTTTATATATATATATACACACACACACACACATATATATATATTTTATATAAAAAGATATGAATGTCTCTAAGCATGGCAAACCGAAAAAGATTATATCAGCTAAGAGCGAAAATCTTCAAAATTCCATAGTTGATTTACTGGCGAATATAATTGTTGGGGACGTGATATGTTAAAAAACACCCAGTTATTTTGTGGATACTTATCCAAATTACACAGTTACATTATACCTTCTAAGGACTGGCCAAAAAAGTTTTTCTTTTTATACCCTGAACCCATTGAAAATGGGAAAATCAGGGTATAATGTTTTTGTTGGAAGGCGTATGTATGTAACAGGCAAAAGGAGGCGTGGCAGACCCCATAAAGTATATATATTCTTGATCAGGGAGACAAGCCGAGTCGATTTAGCCCTGTCCGTCTGTCCGTCCGTCCGTCCGTCCGTCTGTCCGTATGTATGAACGCGTCGTTCTCAGAGCCTATAAGAGCTAGAGACTTGAAATTTTTTATTTAGGTTCCTGTATAGCACGAAAAGATCGAGTTTGTTAAAAAAAATCGATAACTGTCTTAATTTTAATGTTATCGATTAAAAACGAAATCGATGCTCCGTTATTTAATTATATATAATTCATCTTTATAGCTAGATTCTTCAAATTTTGCATTTAGTGTTATGTGAGCATTACACAATTTCGGTTTTTGTTAAATTTTGGGTGCCACGCCCCCTTCGCCTCTGATTTGTAACTCCCGTATATCAAATACTAGAGACTTGTGCTTTGGCACATAAATACATATGGATGACATGATCACGCCCAACAAGTTTGATCAAAATCGTTATTCTAGAAAAAAAGTTATTAAACATTTAATTTCAATAGCATTGCCATGCAAAGCAGCCAAAGAACAGCTGACGCTCCGACTGGCGTGTGTGTGTGCTTGCGCCTGTGCGTGTGTGTGTATGTTTTGCTTGTAATGAACGTACATATGCATGTGTATATAAAAGAAACAAAGAATGCTTGGAATAACGGTTCTTCATAGGGTTTAGGGTATACCCTTGTCGAGCGGTCTCGACTAGAGTTTTCTTACTTGTTTCTATGCTACTGTTGATCTAATCTACTGATTTGTCAACAATTATGTATATGGGGCGTCGTAAATTTTCTTTTTTCTACAGTCAGAAGCGGGCGACTTTTTTTTAAGAGTGAGGTGAATTTCATTTAGCTAAGATTTCTTTTCTAACCTGAGAGCGGCGCTTCAAAGACTCGCTGTAGAGCGACGGCATAAATGTGCTTGTGGAGCTGGCCAGCACTGTTTGTGGTTCCAGCACCTCATCCAATTGGGCGTAAAGTGACCGTTTCAGCTCCAGCTGCTCTGGCACGCATTCCTGTATGTGGAGAGCACCCTTAACCAACTGTTTCAGCTGAGTGCAGCCGCTGATGAGCTCGAGTTGCGCCGCAGCTGTTAACTTGCCACGCAGTGCGCCGTTCGCCTCCAATTGCTGCAACTCCTCACGTAGCTCATCGAGTGCCGTCGTTATCTGCGACTCCAGAATGTCGTAGAGCTGAACTCGATAGCCGGCCGAGGCGAACAGCAGTGCCCACGCACGCCCAATCAGCCCACTGCCCACGATGCCGATCTTCTGACCATCCATTTTGTACTATCGTCAAACGCGACTCGTCGTCGCAGTCGCAGTCGCAGTCGCAGGCGACGTTGTCGCCGAGCTGGGCTCGAGATTTATCGCTGTGGGTTCGAGTTCATGCCGCATACACATAATTAAAATGCCATTAATGATAATGACTTGTTGATTTTTCAGCTTGCATTCGGACATGGGGCATGTGGATTCTGTTTATCGCGCTGAAATGCTAAGTAGAGGAAAAGCTTCAAGTCGCATAAGTGCGACTGACAACAAATAAAGTGAAGTGTAAAAAAACTTACTGGCTTATTCATTCATTAAAGCTGCTCGCATATTATAATTAGGTCGAGTATTTATAACAGCTTCTTTTGGAATTGTGCAAACCTTACTCGTATATGGGTGACGCTGCAGGAAAAGGATGGCATGTTACACATAAAATATAAATTTTTATCTATTATAGAACAGGATTTTAAAAAAATACATAATGTTAATGATAATGATATTCATTTTTAAGAGTCACCAGTCAGTGTGCCTTGTGTTTGGGACTGCATTACAGCTTAACTCCATAAAACCTCAAGATATTTCTTTCCAGTTTAGATCTGGGAGTTATTTTGCACTAACCTTTAAGGTAGAGCCCCTCCGTGTGGCATAACAAACCGTAATCCCAGACAATTTTCCAAGTTCATTTTCTTTACATTGACTTCACCAACAGTTTCTGCCAGGTCGGTTCTTTCTTCTGCCAACGATTCGCAGTTTCTAGCTGACATTTTATTTAAGATCGTAAAATAGAACAACTCTTGAGTATAGAGTATATTTGAATTATATACTGAACTTATAATCAGCTCCCTCTTGAATATGTGTTGTTCTGTTTTTATATGGCCTATCAGTATATGCTTCAGTACTCACATTCAATAATCACTTTTGGTTGCACACAATGTGCTCAGTTTTTATAGGCTATATAATTAATTGTTATTGCTTGACAGCCAATTGACAGCTTCGGGCAGACAATTAACAAACCCTATCGCAGCTGCTGTTAGGCTCGACATTAATTGGCTAGTTAGTATTGAAGTATTTTGCATTGAGTGTCCATTCGATTGGGCGCACATGAAAGCGTTCGGCGTAATGCCCATGTTTCAGATTGTTAGTTGAGTGGTTGGCTCCGAGATTCTTTTTACTCTGTGCTCCCTTTTTGTGTGTGTGGCAATAACAGAGGAGTCTGCATGTAATACTTTTATGCATATTTCGCGCATATTTTTCTGACATTGTAAGTGGCTGTGGCTGGCAGCTATAAATTATTGAATAAGCACTGCCGCCAGCAACAGCAACAACAGCAACAACAGCAACAACAGCAACAACGGCAGCAACAGCAATAAGAGACAGCACAAACGCAGGCAGAGACATACGTTGGCTGAATTTGGTTCATGGCTTTGCCAGTCGTTTTCATATGTAAACCACATTAATCATACGCCCCGTTTGCGTTTTCATTTACGCCAACTGACATATGAAAAACGAACAACAACTACAACAACAATAACACCAACAGCAACAACAACAACAACACAATTGACATCAACAATAACGGTGTCGCTTTTAGGCGTTGCAGACCAGGTTAAATCAGCCATGAAATGCCAACTACATCCAACACAATGAAACCAAGAAAAAAGAAAGCAAAAATAATAAACGATTTTTTTTATGTATATATAAATGTATGTATATATTATATATATATATATTGTACGTATTGTATTTCAGTTCGTTGCATTTAAATGATTGGTAATAAAAAGGAAATCAATACGAAACGCTTACAATTTGCTTATGCCCTGGGCAAGGATGCGGCAAACAGAGCTCAATGCACCAGAAACTCACAATCATTTTCGTGTATTAACTTACCAAAGGCTTCTCTCACCCTTACTTACTCTTCATCTTCTCTAAAAGCAAACTGAAATCAAAGTGCATGCAAAGTGAATGCAAAGTGAATGCAGACTAATTGACTGGTCGCAGGTGCAATCAAAATTGCTCTTCGATGGAAAAGGTACAGTTTTGTTTATCGACTGCACATGATACTATAAAATTATATTTGTTTAAGAACAGATTTGTTTTGGTAAACATACAAAAATGGCAAATGCTTGAAAAGGAACATGTGCTTATTGATGGGGTAATCCAGGAATAGCTAATCAAGTAAAGTAGTTACATATGCTAAACTATTTCTATCAAAATACTTACATTTTTTTTATGTTTCTTTACTAATTAAAACAAATTTGATTAACGATTACTTACATTATTTAACTACTTATATGAAGCTCATTCAGTTATTGTTCACATGGGACTTACAAAAATGTATATATCGAAAGTATTTAAGACTGGTTTTCTACGAATAGAATTCGTTAAATTTTAATAAATAAATATTAAATAAGTAATAAATAAATAGTTCGACAAGTATTTCAGTTTTGGCCTTTCCTATCCTAATTCCACAGCCCGAAGATATATTTTAAGTAGTTTCCTTCTTTTTTAAAGTTAGTTCGTGAGTTCGCAGCCATGCTCCAATCTTGCCACTTGTTAGCCATGGCCAATGTCAAAGCTGCAACAAGGGAACAAAAACAGTGAAATACGTAAAAACCAAAAACAAAATGGGGAAAACTTCAGAAAAAATGAGAAATGTTTCACTCCGCACGCACAGAAAATAAAATCAAACAGAGAACAGAAAAACTGAACGGCAGCGGTTCCTGGCATATGGCTGCAGGACATATGGCCGCTGATATTGTTAGCCATGTTTGGATATTTTTTTCCTGTGATTTTTTCAGCTATTTTGTTTTGATAGGGCTGCATTTTTTTGTGAGCTGAATCTGGCTGAGTGGGGAACTCTGTCCCTTTGCTGCCAGATTTTACCTGTTTGTTTAACAAAACTTTTCCCCTTTCCCTTTTAGTACTTCAGTTTTTCCAGCTGTATACGTTGCGCAACTAAAGTACTTAAGCAATTTTTATCGCAGGACTTTGTCAGTTCAAATTGTTTGCTGTTTGCTTCAAACTTGTCGCAAGTCGAATTCACTCCCAGACAGAAATTACAGAAAAAAGAAGTGAGCAACTTTGCTACTGCAAATTGCAGTGCACTTTGCTGCTTACGACCAGAAACCTGAAACATCATAAATGCCGCAGCATTTGGCTTTGCCTTTGCATAGTGGGTGTGGCATGCCAAAGCACCGCCCCCGGCCTCCCTTCTCAGTAAGTCGGGTTATTGTACTTGCCTAAAGAGAAACTCTGGGCCGCCAGCTTTGGTCTGTGCAAGTTTTGCTTTGACACTTTGACATTGACAATGATGTATGTGCTCACTACTATTAAGTGTGTGTGTGTGATGTGCATGGGCGTGGCAATGCTTTGTCATTAAATATCGATTACTTAAGTGCAGAAAACGGAGTTAATAGCTTGTACTTGTGAGAATTAGTCAATTTGTGTGCAATTCAAGTTTTGGCTAAGTTTTAAACTATCCTCTTTGTCTTTTTGTATTTAGGGAATTTGTAAACACGATCTTGAATTTATTTAAATTTGAAACTGACCTTTACTCTACCTCTTTATCATACATTAAGTCAATTTAGAAAATCATTTGATCTTCTACATGAGCTAGAGACTATAGTCTTCATAGTTTTTTGTTCAATTCAACAATTTTTTTTCTTTTCCGTGATTTCGAATATTATCGAACTTCAGCTAGTAAATCATAATCTCACAAATGAGAAAACAGAGTATAATAGTTAAATATTTTTAGCTGGCAACATCAATATTGTGTTTAATTTTGCTTCTACTGGATGCGAAATTCAACTCATACTTTCAATATTCAAATATATTTCTGTTCTAGAGCTTCGACCTTATGCGGTTATGGCTTTCATTGTATTCCCTTGGATCCAACTTAAATTGCGTTCAATAAATTATTATCCACATCGCCTCTACTTGCCTTGGCCATAAACTATCATGAAAACGTTGGTAATATACTAAACGAGGTAATTTAATTAGGTCTCTTAATTGAAGCGAGTAATTTGTCATGCAAAAATGGACTGCAACCTTGTGCTCTTCACCTTTGATTCATTAACTATTTATTTATAAATCAATTTACGGTCAGTTGCACAATTCAATATCAAGTACATTCTTTATTGGTTTACAATATTTTATTTTACAACATATTTTCTCCTGCATGGTTTTGTTTTTTGCTTTTGCTTTTGTTGTGAAATTTTATTAGGAGCAATTTATGTTGACATGGCAAACGAATTGCTGCAAATTTGCCTTTGTTTTATTGTTGCCATGTGGCATGCTGCACGAGCCATTGTAGAGTATAAAAATAAAAAATATATATATTTAAACGATTTGATATATGTTTTATGGTTTTGGCTCCAACAATAACATTTCGCATATATAGGCAAATAAATTTTGCCATTGATTGAATGATTTTTTTTGCTTTGGCTTTTGTTCTTTGCGTTTGGAGATTTGCATCTGGAATTGTCATTTGCAAATAATTAATGACGAAAATGCTGTTGTCGTTGGTGTGCGAAACTAATTAAATATGTATACTGCACAAATTGACTGTGCGTGTGACTGTGTGTGTTTGTGGGTGGGTGGTTGGCTGGTTGGGCTGTGGAGTGTATGTAACCACACGTTAAATCTCTGGGAACAGCGCGCATTTGTGGTAAACGCCTATTTTGTTGAACTAGCGACTACCGGAGTGTACTTGGTATCTCTCTCTACTCTCTCTCACCCTTTCTCCTTCTCTCTCTGTAATATCAGCTCTTCCTTTTATCCTCGTGTGCCGCGTCTCCCCAGCACTCTAATGAACCCACTCTTTGTCGTAACTCTCTATTTATTGATGCATTGGATGAATCATGTAACAATGAGTACAAATGAATTGCCGAACCATTGTCTACGCGTTTTGTCTGTCTATGCAAAGCGTTGACTATCTCGGGCTAGGGCGTCTGGAGGAATATTAATATTTTTTGCTTACAGAGCACTCAACAAGCCGAGTATGAATCCTTCTTAAGCTACGCTGTTTGTTTCTTTAATTGTCTACATTATTGAACATTTGATACATAACTACGAACTGCATTGTTGAGCTGATATTTGACTGCCTGCACTCCTTTGCCAAGTCAAAAGTAAGAAAAGATTGATGTTCTTTTATTTGCGTATTGTATTATCTCGTTTAAATCAAAGGCAAAACTTAGATAATTATTGATAATAAGAAAGTGGGATCACTTACAGTATCAAAATATACATATTTAAAATTTGACATCTCTAGCTTGATCGCCGCGATCACATTCATAGACAGATAGATGTATTGATATAGATAGATCAAGCCAGCTTGTAGTTTTTATTGCAAATTTGTATGCTTAATTTGATCAATCAAGCGGCAGCCTTCTGCCCATACCACATATTTATGATTTTGATAGGTCCAGATATTTCTACTAGTTATGTACACAAATCACACAAACATTCCAACAGATTGATGATTCGTGCCACCTGTGGCCACCTGTGGTTGCCTTGGGACCATTCGAAGCAAAAGACCTTTTCTCCCTATCTACAGGTCATATATATACGTAATCGAAGACACTCCCATCAATTGATAATCCTTTGGTGCTGAAAAGGGTATGAGTATTGAAATTTTTGTACTTTGCTCCGTTTTGTTCGCTTACGCCCCGAACACAGTTGTGAAATCGGTTTTGTGCTGCACATAATTTAATTAGGCGCGTTCGCCATGATATGAAAACATAATTTTGTTGATTTTCTATGGCTGCCATCGTAACGGATTGCTGTGTGTGTGTGCGCATGCACGCATTTTAATTGTTTTATTTAACATTTAAAACCAATTTATATTTATGAAATTGTAAATTGCCGGCAAAGGAGGTGGATGAACACGCAGAAGCACAAACACAAACCCACACACACGGATGAAGTCCTGTGGTACGGGTCGCATACGCAACATTTCCATTTTGCCATTAAAATGTGCGAATCATGTCGCGCAATGTGCCCCGTGCCAATTTGTGTTACCTGTTTGGCTGTTATGCAGGTAATTAAAATGAATATGCGACGCTTCGTAGTTGCTTGTCAATTTTTGTGCTGCTAGCGGCCGACGGTGCGTGTGCGTAATGCGCAATGTGTATATAAATAATGAATATAATGTTACAAAAGCAAACAGAAAGAGCGAGAGAGAGAGAGAGAGAGAGAGAGAGAGAGAGAGAGCGAGACTGACTGAGGGGAAGGGCGACAGGCGTAGATGAATAACTGTTAATTAATTAGCATGCTCTAGTGTGGTGAGGCAGAATTTAAGCCGCTTCAATGGAGCGCTTCAAGTGTTTGGCTACAAATCGCATTAGCAGATTGCAAAGGGCAGCCAAAGGCACAGCCAGGATAGTGGCATCTGCAGGACAAAACCTAACTCCAAATCCAACTACAACTTCAAACTCGAAACTCCGAACTCCTACTCCTACTCCTACTCCTACTCCAACTCCTACTTTGGCTACGAGAGTGCACTTAGTGCCACAGGCTGAGCTGAATGCTGAGTTCATTTGCCATTGCGGTTTTGTCGAAGCATCCCAGCCATCCCAAAGCGAGGACAACGCTGCCAACGAAGCGTATGATTAATTTCAACGGCAGTCTATTCATAATAGAGGCAATAAAAATACGTTCGCTGTAAACGTTTAATTGCCCAACAAATATTTGCACCGTCAATGAGTTAGGCTGGGGCTTTTGAGTGCTAATCAAACAACAAACACTGAAAGAAAATGCAGTTACTTAGCATTGTATTTGATACAGTATGCTCTTTATAGCTAGAGATGAACGAACGTTATTTTTTAGCTGTTATCCGATTCCAAGAATTACTTATATTTATTTTTTAGTAAAAAACTGAACAAAAACGTATAAAATAATGAAAATCCAACAGAGAACTGCTATATAATGCTTCTGTTTCTATATAATGCTTGGCATTAGCAGCGACTGCATCGTTACACTTTTCCTCTTAGTTGGCTCAAGTGTTTTTGTTTTTGGCTTTACTCTAATTATGCTTGCATAAAACTCTGCTCTTATCCACTTTTCTGATTACGATGCATCATTTGTGGGTAACTAGCGCCAACCGGCAGCAATCTTCTCTCTTGCCTTGATGAACAATAAGTTTAATAGCAAAACTTGGCCCCTCACCCCCTCGCGATTGATGTTGCCTTGTTGCATGCATTATCGGCATACGCTGCTGTTTTATATAACTTTGACTGGAAAACTTTGCCGCTTTGCTGCTTGACAAAATGTGCGCGTTTCTGCGCGGGGTCTGGTGAGTGTAACCCTGTGCGGTACTCGTATTTATATGCAAAAATCTTAAGAGAAGTATCGATTTTGCCGCCAGCTAGAAAATTATTTACAAACGAATGAACTTTCAAAGTAAAAAATATAAAAACTCAGTATACTGCGAATGTATTTGCATGTGTTTGTGGCTTGAAGTTTTGTTTATCTATATGGTTGGTCCTTTGTGTGCCTGGCTCGAGCACTTCAAAAGAAATCTCACTGGCTATGAAGTTGCGATTGAGTTCAATGGAACCAAAGAAGTGCCTCAGCAATCCAGAGCATTACGTTCCCTAATATCATTTAATGAATGCTTCATTTACTAACTCGAAGTGAATGAGTAACTCAAGCATTCTCTAAAATAGGACAAATTGGAAAACGAATGCTTGAGATTTAATTGAAATTGGATTGCAAGAAACTAGAGCTATCTTTGTGACAGAAAAGTCCCCATTCAAGATCTACGAAATCTTTTTGAGAAAGCTAAGGTAAAGCGTGAGTTATAGCTTATTTATTATGAGCTCCTGGACACCATTAACTTTTAGTATGAAAAAGCAAAAGATCAATCTACTTTTGATGAATGTAATAAAATACAAAATATAAAAGTAAGAACTTGATTAGTAGTAATACATTTGTTTACAACTTTTAGCATTCCCAAGAGATATTTAAGCTTTGAGCTAGACTAATTACTTCAAGGCTACGACTAAGATATAGTTGCAGACTCATTGACAGGAAATGTAATTTAGTTCGTGATAATTGCATTATACTCCATGGCCTATAAGTCACTGTCTTCTTATCTGTTTACAATTGAGATCTCACTTGAGAGCTTGAGCAAATAAATTTGCGAATTTATGTGACGACTTCATTCGAAATGTATTAGCCGTTTAGCATTTTACCCTTTCGCGTTTGCTTTGGCGCTTTTCGCATTAATCTTTCGGCTCGAAGTTTTCCTTGGCTGCGGCCCAAAAAACTGCAAAAGTAATTTAAACTTTTGCTTTTACTTGTGTCTAAGCTGCTGTTTTTTTTTTACTTTTTCTCTTGTGTGTATATTCTCGTTCCACTCAATAAACGCCAGACAAATTTTGCTTAACACTTTTGCCCACTGGCATTGGCGGGATTCATTCGAATTCAAAGTTGAATAAAATAAATGCAAGAAGCGAAATCGCATAAGAATTTTGGATTGTTACATTTTGCATAAGCCTCTTAGGCGCTTACTTTGATTCCGTTTAACGTGCTCGCCGTTTCCCATCTCCAGTTTATGGCCAAGACGTAAATTCCCTTTTTATTTAATGTAAGTCAGCATCAACTGGATGGGACGTGGCAGCAATAGGGGCTGTACGAGGGTGCCCCCTCCCCTCTTCAGCCACCTGGCCCCGTGGTTCAAAGGTTTTCTTCCACGTGTTGTACGTGTCACACATGCACAAAATGTTTTGATTCTCTCGTATTTGTCATCCACTTACTGCAAGGCCGTATCAACTATATGCATTCGAGTCCTTGAGAGGATTCAAGTTCTGGAATAATTGTTATTTCATTGAGTGAAGTAAACAATAAATGAAGGAGTATAAATAGATGAAATATCTGACAAATTTTAATGATGAGGAAAGCTAAATGACAATGTGTGAATAAAAGAGATGAAAAAGATAATGTAATATTTACATAACTAGCAGTTATACTCTATTTCGGCTAACTAATGCTAAAGTTATTTATAGCTTTTCTATAGTTTACAGAACCATGTGAATGGGAAAGTGTATTGAAAAGTCGACGATTGGCTAATAAAGCTGATACTCTTGTGACTTTTTTTCCTTTTATAGTTAGACAAATTTTGGCTGCCATTGGTTTTTGATGTCCGACTGTGTAGGCATGTGTGTATGCATGCATGTGTGTGTGTGTGATTTTAATCAAATGGCACTCAATAATTAAAGAGCTTTGCCACAGGGCGATAGCTGCAGAAAGCCATGGGGACATAAATCTAGCTGCCATAACTTCCTGCTGCAAATATTGAAAGTCCATTAACAGTAAAACATGGCTGGGCTTGTCTAGTGGGTCCGTCTGGTTGGTGGTCCGCTGTTTTTCATTGTCTGCCTCCAGCTCGGAGTCTCGTTACAATTGCAGCTGCGTTGCTTTTCTCTTTTTTGTTGTGTTTTCTGCATTTGAGTTAGGTGCAGGTGCATAGTGTCGGCGCTTGTGGCATGTGTCCTGTCTGCATCTGATAAATGCGTCGAAACAACTTTAATTAAAACATTTGCTGGGGCACACGTCCCACGCCCCACCGCCTATAGACGCAGCCACGCCCACATGGACGTCAATAGACATCAACTAAGGTTCAAGTGCTTGTTGCAGTTGTTGTTGTTGTTGTTGTTGTTGTTTTTGTTTGTTGTTGTTTATTTTTCAACACAATCGAGGCGTAAACATAACAAATAGCAACAAACGGAAATAGCAGCACACAGACACAGTTAGGCACACCCTCTATACACACTCGCCCACACCTATTTATTTGCCAGCTTTGCTGTTGTTGTTGCTGACATTTGACGTTTGTTTGTTTGCCTTGACATGTTGCCCAAATTGCATTTGTGCCCTTCTCTCGTTGTTGTTGTGTTTACTACCTCGTATTTGTATTGGTTTTGGACATTATTAACGCGCCACGTTTCGTCGTTCTGACTAAGTCATCAATGAAATGACGATGGATGGAGTAATTAATTGAATAGCTTTTAAGAACGCAGTTAAATGATGGATTAACTCAATTTACGTGAGAGCAAATTAAAATAATTGATTGCAAATAGAGCTCTTTCATAATGCTTTCCAATTGGACTAAATAATAAGCTATACGAGTTGATATGAAATCGAATTACCGATTAATGCCGGCTGCATTAGAATTATATTAATATCTATAGCATTTGATTTTATTAGTTTTAAAAACTAGAAAATTGTTTTTGTTTTAAATTAATATTTAAGAATTGATTTTAAACTCTCAATAAATATTTTAGTTTTAAAATTTGTATTTTAGTTTTTTTTTTTTTTATTATTTCTACTATTGTCATGAACCCAGGTGAATATTTTACAACAATTTGTGGTGAACACTTATTGTCTACTCTCTTAGTAAATGCTAAAAATGAGTTTGAAATATTTTGATGTGTGTTAAGGTATCCAAACTTTTATTTTATTTTATTCCGAGCTCAGTTTTTAATTTGTTGAGTGCCGCCAAAAGGCAACTCAATTCAGATTAGTTTCAAGGTATTTTCGCTTCGTCTGTCAAACTAAAAACTCATTTTCATTGGGCTTCTTGTGCAGAACTAGAGCATTCGACTCCGGGTTTGACCTCAATGTGGCGTAGATTTGTGTGTGTTTGAGTCTGTTGTGGCAGTTCGTTCAGCTCTCATTTTGAGCTTCAGCACGAGTGGTCGAACTATTGCCAAAAAATGGGAGATTGATGTGTTCCTGATTTTGACAGTCTCCGTGGGTGTGTGTCTGTGGCTGTGCCTGTGTCTGTATCTGTGTCTGTGTCTGAGCCGTCTGCTCAACAGTTTGGTAGCCGGTGCTGGGCAATAGGGGCAATCAGCCCCGGAGCCAACCAGTGAAGCAAACATGTCGTAAGCTGAGCAAGGGCTCATCGCCAACTTGTTCATCACCCAAAGAGAAAGAGAGCCTGGCTAATCGGATGGCGAAAATGGGGCATGAATGGCACCCCGTAAGCGGCTTGGCTCTCAGATTAACAGATTATGATCTGACATGAACAGAAAATGTAGTTAGAGAACTTCATTAGCAACATGTGTACAATTCGAGAGCGTATTTCGTTGCCCTCGACGCGCACCACTGGGCAATTAAAGCAATAAAAGCGCAGACGAGTGCACATCGAAGCGCCGAATCCATATAGGAACACACTACCAGCTCCACGCCCAGCATTCAGAGTTGTCCCACGTCCAGCCCCTGCCACTGGCCACTTGCCACTTGCCGCTCGCCGCTTTTTTGTCCTCACTGCGGAAGCCCTACTTAAAAAAGTTGTCGAGTGAACGGCAAAAAATAATTGAAAAGCGCACTTTGGCTTTGGTTCTGTTTGCCTTTTTAAAGAAAACATTTTCAAGAGGGTATAAAGACTCAGCAACGGCAATTGTAACGAATATGAATCGATTTAAAGTAAATAATACTGTATGAGCTTCTTGTATTACTATGAGAGCTAAGAAGTCGTAAAATGTATACAAATAGTCTGGAGATCTGCGGATTGACATAGTAAGAATTAAGAAATATTTAAATTTTAAGATATATTATGTCATCTATTGAAATATCTGTCATGCTACATGTTACATGTTAAACTAGGACATTTTTGGCAGACTCCGTTGACAGACACCTCCTGTCGCTGATAGAGTCGACAGTCGATTATTTGGCAGAGTATACACGTTTCGGATTTGATTTCGGCTTTGATCCACTTTATGTGGCAGCTGTGATTGGGTCATGTTCTCGCTAATCCCCACTTGGCGATACGAAGCCCGGCCAGAGCCTGTTTTCAACTTTATTTAATGCAATTTTCATTTTAAAATCAACTGAGTGCGAGTGTGTGGGCGTGTTTATTTAATAGACATCGCATTAAATGGACAAAGCGGAATTAGAAATTAATTTTTGGCCATGCGGCTAAACGCGGGCATTTAGTAATTGAAATAGAATAACAGCAGCAACAGCAACAACGAAATCAGAAACACAAACACAAGCAACAACAGTGATTAAAATCTATGCTTGCATCCCGTATAAATGGGAATTCATGCATCACTCTTTGCTCCTTCAAATCCTAGAATGCACTCTATTAAATGCTGAATAAAATCACAGACTCACACACACACACACAGATCCACACCCTCGCACACACATACACATATACACAAACATACGCAGTTAGATTGGGAGCGAGCTGTAGATTGCGGTTACACTGTAAATTAAATATAAAATGTCCTGCGGACTGTCGCTCTTTATGCATGCGGCTACCCCCCGCAGCGATGGCAGCACCAACAACAACAACAACAACAACAACAACAACAACAACAACAACAACAACAACAACAACAACAACAACAACAACAATGACAACATCAACGACGTTGCCCGTCGACATTGCAACCAAAAGTTTTGCACATTTTTGAAATGCTTTTTGCAAACGAATGCAGACTGAAAGTGAGGAGTTTAATGGTCGTCGGGATTGGGCTGTTCGTAGCTGTGCAACAATACGAAACAAAAGGAAACTTCACAGCAAGTTTAAGCATACATACATATACAAGAGCACGCACATACACACAGGGCCGGAGAGGCACGTATAGGGCACGGCTTAGTTGTCCCATCAACAATTTCAAGTGCACTTTTGCTTTTGCCTGTTGTTTGCGCACGAAAAACTCGAACAGGCGACAAACCAAACAGATTCGCTTAAGCCATGAATAAGTATATTCATATATGCTATATGTATATATATATATATACATATGAGAAGAAAAAGAAAAAGCCAGAAGATCTGAGAAGACGGGAGAATGAAATCGAAAAGAAGAGAAAAACTTCAACAAGTCAAAAGATCCATATTTTTGTGTTTTCAATTCGTTGAGATTTGACAATACCTGTATAAAGCTTGCCAGCGTCTTTGATATGTATATCAACAACCTCTCACTTTGTATACCCTGAACCCATTGAAAATGGGAAAAAAGGGTATAATGGTTTTGTGAAAATGTCTGTAACAGGCAGAAGGAGGCGTGGCAGACCCAACAAAGTATATATATTCTTGATCAGGGAGAGACGCCGAGTCGATTTAGCCCTGTCCGTCTGTCTGTCTGTCCGTCTGTCCGTATGTTTGAACGCGTCGATCTCAGAAGATATAAGAGCTAGAGACTTCAAATATTTTTTGGAAGTTCGTGTATAGTACGATTCGATCGAGTTTGTTTCAAATATTCGATAACTATAATCGTTTTAATGTTATCGATTAAAAACCGATATCTTCATTTAGTTATAAAATTCTATTTAATTCATCTTTCTAGCTAGAGTCTTCAAATTTTGCATTTAGTGTTATTTGAGCCTTCTGCAATTTCGGTTTTTGTTAAATTTTGGATGCCACGCCCTCAAATTGCCATTTCGCCTCAAATTGCTAAATCACGTATTTCAAGTACTAGAGACTTGTGCTTTGGCACATACACACATATGAATGTCATGATCACGCCCCACAAATTTGATCAAAATCGTTCGACTAGAAAAAAAGTTATTAAACATTTAATATCTCATATTATCGGCGTCTAATGCACAGTTAGCAGATTGTGTGCTTGTGCGTGCGTCTGTGTGTGTATGTATTGCTTGCTACATATACATACATATAAAAGTACATACATATAAAAGTAACGGAGAATGTTAGCGGCTCTTAGGAATCGCAGTTCTTCGCAGGGTTCAGGGGATCTCTTTGTCGAGCAGTCTCGACTAGAGCACTCTTACTTGTTATACCCTGAACCCATTGAAAATGGGAAATCAGTGTATAATGTTTTTGTTGAAATGTATGTAACAGGCAGAAGGAGGCGTGGCAGACCCCATAAAGTATATATATTCTTGATCAGGATGACAAGCCGAGTTGATATAGCCATGTCCGTCTGTCCGTCTGTCCGTATGGATGAACGCGTCGTTTTCAGAACCTATGAGAGCTAGAGACTTGAAATTTTTTATGTAGGTTCCTGTATTGCACGAAAAGATCGAGTTTATTAAAAAAAAATCGATAACTGTCTTAATTTTAATGTGCTTTGGCACATACATACATATGGATGACATGATCACGCCCAACAAGTTTGATCAAAATCGTTGCTCTAGAAAAAAAGTTATTAAACATTTAATTTCCCATAGCATTGCCATACAAAAAGAAGCCCAAGAACAGCTGAAGCCCCGACTTGCTCTTGTGTGTGCGTGCGCCTGTGCGTGTGTGTGTATGGTTTACTTGTAATGAGCGTACAGATGCATGTGTATATAAAAGAAACAAAGAATGCTTGGTATAGCGGTTCTTCGCAGGGTTCAGGGTATATTCTAGTCGAGCCCGTTTGTTTTAGTGTTGATTTATTTGCCTTAGCTGGATCTGCATTTAATTTGTTGAACAAAAATCTGAAATGGAAATGTGAATTTAAATCAGGATTTTGGAATTTACCACTCGTCCCATAATTTTCATTATCTAATTTATTGCTCCAATGCTATAACTTCGTTTCGGACATTTTTGGGTGGTGTACCGAGTCTTCAATAAAAGTGTATTTGGATGTATGTATGAAGTTGTTTGTGTCGCTTGATGAAAATAATTGTAGCATACTTTGAAGCACAAATTTAAAAGGCCATGGTCACGTAAACCGAGGCAACGACAACAACATCAACAGTACCAGCAGCAACTTCGACAATTGAAGCTGCCCAACTGGAGCCCAGACGTCGACCTTAACGTCATTGCAGCTACTCTTGAGACGCAACCAGTCGACTGAGCACTGCGGAATATGAAATATAATTTGCTTTATATAATATGCAAAACGCACTCACTTGTCACAAATTGGCCGGTATAACAGAAGCAGCAGCGCCAGCAGCCTCAGCAACAGCAGCTGCAGCAGCAGCAACAGCACTAACAACATCAACAGTTGCAATTGTTGAATATCATTTGGCAAGGACCAAGCACTGCCTGACATATTGCCAATAGTTTTGTCTGTCAGATTTGGCTGGGATTTGCTTGGGAATTGCGTGCATGGAATAAATGAAAGTTAAGAGCCGACGCGAGTGGTTCGAGTGGCTGGTCCATATTATTATGCAGACACTGTTACGTTGCTCGTAAATCACCTGCGCATCAAAACCGTAGCAACAGCAAATACAGCAGCGGAAACAGAGGCACTTCTAGGACAGTATAAGAAGTTGCAGAATCGAACAGCAGCAATAGCAAATTTTACATATGCTCAAACAGCAGCATAAGCAAGTAGTTGCAGATCGTCTGCAACAGAGAGAAGGATACGAGTAGTAGCAACAACAACAAGAATGACTGCTGCAGTTGCAGAATGGAGAGGCACAGCACCATCATATTCCTCTAATAGTAACAAGGGCAACCTTACGAACAACAACCGCAACAGAAACAGCATAAACTAAGCAACAGTAGCAACAGCAGCAATTGTGCCATTAAAAATAGCGATAGCAACAACATTACCAATAGGAATAGATGCTGAAGCAGCAGCCATTACAGCAGCAGCTATTGCTCAGATACATTAATTTCAGCAGTAACAATAACAGCAAATGCAGCAGAGCCTTCAATATTATTAGCAGCCACATTTGTAATTGCGGGTAAACTAACAGCAGTAGCAACATCACGAACAACAGTTGCTTGGAGCTGAAGCAGCACATCAACATCTGCAAAAAGCCAAACAGAGGCAGACTTGATAGCAGAAAATGGAAGCTATAGCAGCCATGTTAACAGCAACGGAAGAAAGAGTATCAGAAAGAACGGCAGCAATAGACGAGTAACAACGCCACCACAGAGGACAAGCAACAACAACAACTGCTAACAGACATTAAGGAATGCTAAAAGAATAAGAGGAGCACAAAGGATGACTCAGCAGAAGTGGTTGCATCAGAAAACAGTAACACCTGCAGCGGAGAGAGAAGTGGAAGGAACAGCAGCAGCTGCCAAAGAGAACTGAGCACAAGTAACAGTAGCAATCTACTTCAATAGAAGAAGAATATAACAGCTGTACCAACATCAACAGTAATAGAAAATATAGAGCCTACACCTGGAGCAAGCAACACTGCACGAAATGCAGCAATGGTTGCAGACAGCAAAAGTAGCAAAAATAATTAAAGCTATAGCAGCAGCACCAGCTGCAGTGGCAACCGGAGCAACAGAAATATGAATAACAGTGACAACAGCAACAGGAATATCAATACATCAGCAACAACAGCTGCAACAACATTAGCATGAATAACAAAAACAATAGCAGTAACAACAATAGTAACAGTAGCTTTAACAGCGCCTGCAATATTAGCAGACACAGTAACAAGAACAGCAACAACATTAACAACAATCATAGCAGTAACAGCAGAATAGTAACAGCAATATTAGCAGGAATGGATGCATAACACCAACACCAACAGCAACAGCAACGGCAGCTGCATCAGCAGCAGAAACAACAGAAGCAACATCAGCAACAATAATGGGAACACCAACCTTAGTAGAAACAACGACTTCAGCAGATGTACAAAAAGTAGTAGACATAGCAGCAACAGTATATAACATTACGGATGCAGTAACAACAGCAAAGGAATAGTACCAGAAGTAACAAGCACAATATATAAGACTGCAGAAGTAGTAGCGCTAGCAACAACAATTAGCAACAACAATTGCAGCAGCAGCTGTTAATTTGGTGTCTGCTCGAAGCTAACTTTTCGCTGGGGCCACAAAACTTGCGGCGAAAAGTTGAAGCAAAATGAAGATTTATATGTCTGGCAAGCGGAACTCATAGACAGCGGCTCCATGCATAGTGATAGTCTGTCTCTCTGCCTGTCCGGAACGCGACTCGTCCATTTGACTGCTTGGCTTGGCTGTGTGGCAGTGCTGTTCCATGATCACGTGTCTCGTTGCAATTTCCGTTCCGGATATTTGCTTGGCCTTATGTGAGTAGATGAGGCAAACTAAGTGCCAACTTGGCACTAATTTGTTGCGCAAACTTCCAACAATGCCACACACACTGCGCAGAGGCTCGTCTCATTATTGAAGGCGATTTTAATAGCATTCGAAATGCAACTCGAACTTTGGAAATACGATCTCTGTTAACGTGGCTGGGTGATGTATGCTGCTGTATTTATGATGTATACAGACACAGTTTCGAGCCATAACTTACCCAGCTGCTTGTCTGCTTGGATGCTGGGTTGCTGGATTGCTGGGTTGCCTGGCCGTAGTCTGGTTGTCTGGCAGCTTATGTTTGCGTTAATGAACAGCACGGCAGCAACTGGAGCTGTTGTCTAGCATGTGTCTGAGTTCTCTGTCCATTACGTAGTAAATTATTGTGTGCGAGCGTGTGTGTCTCAGTGTGTCCATCCATGTCTATGGTCTATGCCATACCCATGCCCAGCTGTCAATTTGCGGGCAGTTGGACACTTGGACATTCGGACAGTCAAATGGACAATGGACGTCAACTGTTCCCTCAGCTACTGACTTTTGACAGTCGCTTGCTTGTTTGGCCCATTTTAATTACATTTCGGAAAGGCCATCTCTATGTAAATTGAGTATTTGCAGCTTATCCTTTTTTTTTTTTTGTTTTTGCGTCTCACTTTTAAAGCTGCAACATAGTCTGCAGTAGGTATTAAAAAAATACCCAAAAATGTTGCCTTTTATGCGCACATAAATTTTCTTATCTCTTTTGCTGAGTTGAGCTGCGTGCTCTTTTTTTAAGCCATATCTCACATTTTACCGTCTAAAAATTTCCACGTCAGTTAACTAACGAGCCTTTTATAACACACTCACACACACATATGCGAGTGTCTGGCATAGAATTTACACACACGCACACTCGCACACTCACATCCGTAGTTGTGAATGGTCCGAAGCTGGCAACTATGTCAGCTTTTGAGTAAATGCACATCTGATAAGCAGTTGAATGCTTCAAATGTTCTCGACAAACATTTTTCACAATTATAAGGCGATTGCAATCAAGTGTATTGAATTCATTTAAAAAAACCATTAACTTTATTTGAAAAGCATGAACTGGACTGTAAGGCGCCCAGCTTTCAGATTTTAAATAGATTTATTAACAGAGTCGACACTGTGTGCGTTTCAGCTGGGTTCTCTTTCTTTCAAGAGTTAAGTGAACCTTTGAGTATTCTAGTTAAGACAGACAACGTTGGTTAATCAGTTTCGTTAATGCATATGTTCTTATTTCGTATGGCATTAAGTTCACTTAGCTAAAAGACTTTCTTCTGTGAAGCGTTACATTTACATTTTCCCCTAAGGTGTAAGATGTAAGATGTACTATAGCATTAAATTCATGTATCTAATCGGTTTTACATTCCTTATAGTTCATTCCATTTTGGCTACACCAAATGAAATGAAGTTTTGAGTGTAGATTCCAGCCAGTGTAGCCAGCCAGTGTTGGAGACTGCACATGAATAAATTCTCTTTATGTATATGTTCACATGCTTCATTAATAATGATTTATATCCACTTAGCCAATCGACTTTCTATCAGCTTTAACTTTGATTAGATTTCGGTTAAGAGTGAAGTGAAGTTTTGAGTTCTTATCAAAGTCCGCGCTGGTTAATTCTAATACGCAAAATCTTTCTTTATTCTGTTTGCCCTGCTTAAAATCCACTTAGCTAATCGACATATCCTTTCAAAATTACATTTTGTCCATTCCGGCAGCCCGAGCATCCACTTACAATTACGAGCACACATCGATATAATGAGCTGAACTAACGGAACGGCGTGGTTTCAGGGCAAAAATATATGTGTGTGTGAGTGTACGGGTATTTGTTTTTGGGAACAATCTAATAAAAGCTTTTGCGACTTTTGATGATACCCAAAAAAGGATTTGAAATTTAATGAATATCTTGTTTTTCCTTTTTTGCTGTTTTGTTTTTTTTTACGCTCGCCTGCGTGGCACATAAAAGACGAAGACATTCGGCTCATTTGTTGCGGGTGGTTGGGTGGCACTCTGGCTTCTGCTTATTTTGATGTGCGGCGGCAAAAGGCGTGAAATGCGCCCACGTACACTCACGCATACACACACACGCGCAAGCACACACACTGACTCACACACGAGCACTTTGCATAAAATGTCATGTGAGCAAAAGCCCAAAAAGGTTTTACGTCAAATTGAAAGACGACAGAGCAACTAAAACTTGCCAAGTATATATATGTAGTGTGTGTGTGTGTGTGTGTGTGTGTGTGTGTGTGTGTATGTGTTGGTGTGGGCTGAACTCAAAATGCATGACTCGTCATGGCAGCAGGAATCAGGCTCTAAATAATTTAGCAACCAGGCGGGCAATAAAATTCGAACCGAAATGTCATACGCATGCATTTGCATATGATTTAGCCGGAAGATGTGAATGCAATGCCATGTCCTTATGTCAGTTGTTGTTGTACTTGTCATTATTGTTGGTGTTGTTCTTGTTGTAGTTTCTAGTGCTGTTGTTGCATGGCTGTAAGCGCGCAGTGGAAAATGCCCGTGAAATGGCTGGCAGCGACAAATCAGGAGCTGCAATTGTAGTGAATGCCTCTCACTCGCACTCGCACTCTCACAGAACGCACTCCCTCTCGCTCTGGCAATAAATTTACAATATAATTGTGTATATTGTGCATAGAAATGTGTGTGGGCTGAGCACATATATCTTCTCGTATTCAGTCCAATTTGCCTGACCGAATGACGACTTATTTGCGCAAATTGCATTTCGCCAACTTTTGTCAACATTAATTCGTTTCGAAATTAAATTTGATGATTCAACAACAAATTTGCTCGCTCTGTGATTCGCCCGCATTGTTAAGCACTTTAAGCATATGGAATAAATTTTCATTAGCCGATCCCAAAACGGATGCCAACAATAGAGCCGCATCCGCAGCCAAAAGCCAAATTCTATGCAAAGCTGTAAACATAATTGCATTAATGTTAAAGCCACACACACAAGTGTTTAGCTACTACTGTGTGTGCGTGTGTGCGTGAGTGTATGCGAAGGTAACTAATGAACTGCATAGCGAAGAGCATGCATAATGAAGCTATAGAAACTGGGATACAAATTGATGAAAATTGGGCGAAAATTTATTATATTTACATGTAATTTCGGAGTTAAATAATTTAGTAGGTTGAAAATCGTTGGCAATTCTCTATTTTTAATTAAATTATGCATTCATTATATTTTAATTAAATTATAATGTTGCCTTCCGATAGGATGTGAGTGGCCAATTGGATTATTTTCATAGTGCCTAGAAAAGTATTCAGCAAAAACTAGGAAAAGTTTTGTAAGATGAATGCAATTTCTACATTTATTAGCTCTCATATTTGTATGACTACAGTGAACAATGAGAAAGCAGAAAACTGCTTGCGCTGTTTACTTATTTGCTGTACTTAAAAATATATATTCTGAGCCCTCCATAAAGCGCATGGACTATAAAGTTTTTCACACAAGCAGCAGTTTGTATTCTCTTTGAATCGCTAGATTTTCGCACCCAACTCCTGTTGTTGTTTATGCGTTCGAAAGCGTTTCTGTAATTGACACCCGCTCGTGTATCCACTCACACACACATACACACACGCACGCACACATAGTTGGATATCGTATTATGGTCAATATGTGGGGTTAACTAGACAACACTTACGTCCCAGTAGCTGCTGCAGCAAGAACAGCAACAGCAAAGGCAACAGCAGAAGCAGCAACAACTTTGCGCATGTCTGCAACAACGAAATTCCAGCTTGTCTGCATATTTGAGACTTTGATCATTTGAAACGCTGCACGGCAGACAGCAGAGAAATGCATAAGCCACCAACGTGGCCCATCCACCATCGCTCATCGTCCAGCTACCCACATATCGTATGGTAATGCCGAACCGCCCACAGTTTCCACATAACCGTTATAATATGTCCACTTGAGCCAACCCTATATTAAGCTTAAACTTTTGCCTTCAGCTTCAGCAATCTAATCATCATCAGCATCGATTGTCCATGTTGACCACGTCCATGTCCTGCGCCATACACATTGACCACTCAGCTCTTTCTCTCGCAATCTATGTTTTTCTCTCCCTCTTTTCCACTCCTTTTCTGTCATATTTGATAAATTTATGCACTTTATTTGTCCTGCCGCATGTCGCGTTGATTTTTGCGCAATCCTTTTGCACATTTTTGATATGTCATTTGCATGCAAAACTAACTGAGCTCCCAGCGCCCGGAGCACGGTGCCCAGCTTATAGCATCAACTATACATGTGGAACTCCAGTTTTTGGTTATTATACCCAGCAAGCATTGAAGTTGAAAGAGGTATACTTAAATTTGCTCTGAGGTATTTGCAACATACAAATGTCCTTCAGCTATATATCTTACAATGGCATAAACTTTGTTTGTTAAACTAAAAAGTATCTGAATGACACTTAAGTATATGTCCTAAAGATACAATGATTTCTAAACTCACTGAGACATCTTTGAAAAAGACAATACTCTTTTCGATTAGAAAATATTTGACATGTGGGAAGAAATAATGCAAAAGTATCTATAAGATACATTAACATTTTTCATATCAAAATATTGATCTTTATCCAGCACATATATCCATTATTTATAGAAATTTATCTCTGTTGCTAAATTATCTGCACAACTCACAGAAATGTTAAGGAACGAAACGATTTCTGAAGTAGAAAGGAATTTCTCATGACCACATGACCATTTGTGGTAACAAAAGTATCTGTGGACGAGTTTGTTGCCAACTTATAGAGCATAATAGGTTCGATTTAACTTTTTGGCTGCCTTCAGCTTTTGCAGTGTGCAAAATGTTGTTCAGTTTCGAAGACTTGGCTTTGGTTTCTGGTTTTGTTGTGCACTTTGTGGCTTGTCTATGTCCCTTAACTGCATTTGACTTTGGGCTCTGCTGGTCATTGTTTACAACAGCCTGGGAGCTCAATGTAAGCTGAGTAACTGTAACAGTTCAAAAAGAGGGTCTGGAGTCCAGCTGGTCTTTGCATGAGTTTGCCTCTATAGTAGTGTGTGCTGGTGCTCCATGCAGCTGCAGCTTGTACCAACCAGTATTAAACAATTCTAATAACAATTTTTTGGTGTGAAAGTCATGTGTATGTGAGTGTGTGGTTGTGTGTGGGCGGCAATATTGTGGGTGGGTGTTTGTCGTTACGCATACGGGTAAAAAATTTGCATATTTGATTATTTTATATGGCATTTGAAAAGCAATTTATATTCATGAATTTGCAAATTAGCAAACGTGCGCCGCCTCATCAAAGTTTAATCATTAAATTTACATTTTTCAAAAGTCTTTAAAGCTGTTTTGGGAATCATTTCGCTCTGTCAATGACTGTGAGACTGTGAGTGCTAGACATATTCGGGATCTTCACTATAATACGCTCTCTTTCTCTCCTTGTCATGGTTTGCTACTCCTTTACTTATCTCATCGATAATTGCTGCACATTTTTGGCAGTTTATGGGGCAAGTCTGCAGTGAAAGTTTGCCACGCGTGTGTCAATTATGCAACAGCTGCGGGCCAAGTTAAACAAATAATAAAGTTTCTAATTATAAGCATTGCCAAGCAAAAGTTGAGTTGAGTTCCTTTTGGCTACACTCACAGTTGATAGCAATCAACTTGAGAGATGACTTCTCCTCCGTGCTGCAGCAGCTCAACTTTCAGCAGTGCGTGCGTGTCCCCTCCGGCGTGTGCGTGCAGTGCCAGTGTGTGTGTGTGTGTGTGTGTATAAGTCAATGAAATTAGTGATAGCAGGCAGAAGCCAGACCAAGAGGCAGTCCAACGGAAGTACTAGTTCTGTTTGACATTTACATTTGACACCAAGTTCAAACCCCAGACCTCGCATCAAAATTCGTACGCTGCTGGTAATCAGAAAGAGCTCCCAAAAGTTCTCTAGCAATTCAACTGTCTATTTCCTGGGGCCGAAGAAGTTTCATAACTATTCCGAAGCATGCAGCCAGCAAAGATCGAACTGCTTACAGAAAAATAATATTATTTATTTTTATGTGAAGACTTCTTAATTTTATTAATTTTCTATGTGCTGATGGGACACTTTCCTTTGCGATTCCAGCATATAATGCTTAAAGTAACTGAAGACATTCTACCTTTAGCCTTTGTCTAAATTTCATAGTTTGAACCAAACTTAGTTACGTCAACTATAATTTAATGATATGCCCAGCCATAGTAATTATACAGGATATAATGGGCTTGTTAAAGTGTATGTAACAGCCAGAAGAGGCGTGCCAGACCCAAGAACTTATACACATAGTCTTGATTAAGTTAGATATAGCGCGCATCGAGTCTGTTTAAAATAATCGATAACTAGTATAGCTTTAATGAGGTCGATTAAAGAGTTAAGCAAATTAAATTATATCTCAGATGATTTTTCACCTAGAGTCCTTGATTTTAGTCCATTGTGCACTTTATATAGTTTTGATTAGTGTTATATGTTGGATTCATGAAATTTAAGTTCAGTTGAAAATAAATCTAGTTTCTGAAAGAGTTTGCACATGTACTAAATTGACAAGTATTCAATAGAAGATGCTGATCATATCACCATAAAGCATAATATAAATCTGTTATATAACACTTAAATTATTAACATCGCCAAGCGTACGCAATGGCTGTGTCCATGTGCTTTTCTATTCAAAAAAGAAAAAAGGTAATGTGAATTGTAGAGGAGATGCATGTTCAGTTCCTACCGATCATTTTTATAATTTACTTTTAATTTCTTGAATATACATATATTTCTTCGAGCACTACGCACTACGTGGGCCCTCCTACTTGGCTTTGATTAATAAGCTGAGCCGTATCTGATTAAATCATTTGGTATGTGGAGAACAAATCCGTAAACAATTGCCTCGTACATCAAATAAAAATTCATTGGCATTCATCTAAATGGAATTAGCTGCAGACTTTCACTTTAAATTGGGCTTTTGAAATTAACTCCCATTAAGCCATGAAACTCACGATTTGATTTTCAAACATCGCTCCGCACCGCCTTGAAGCAAAACCACTTAAATGTATATAGACAACACTTTACTTACAGTTGTCACGTACTTGAACTTTGCTTGTTTTCAGGGCAATCTCTAGTCAAGGTGATCCCCAACACCCACACATACCCTTACACACACATGCATACGCATACTTACTTCTACAGAAACTCAGGCTGCTTATGCCAGAGGCCACACACTTGCACACATTCTGAGTTATTTTCTGCTTACAAGATTTTGCTTAAGTGTTTTTTAGCAGCATTACGTTACTTACTCCTTATTTCCTACTCCTGATACCGTTCCATCTTTACTTTGCTTGCTTTGCTGTATTCCAAGAAGAGCACATTACAATTGCCCAGGGCCATGAAACTTTTCAAGTGTTAACGAGTTTTGTTGCACACATGTGTCGATTGCATACGTAGTGCACTTCACTTGAAAACTTGCACGACATTTCAGCAGCAGCAACAACAACAACAACAACAACAACGATAACGATATATGGCAACATGAAGCGGAGCTCTTCTGTTTTACCTGAGCATAGAATTTGATTTCAAGCAAAAACAATTTGCATCTTAATTGCATGGCAAGCAGACGAAAATATAGCAAAGATGCAAACAGGTCGGTCAAAACAGCCACTTCCACTGCTTTGATGTATAATGAGATATATATGTATAGTGAGGGAGAGAGAGAGAGAGAGTAGCTTTTAGAAAAAAAGTAGCTATACTATATTGCTCATACTTGTACAATAAATGCTTCCTCGTCTAATTAAAACATGAGGGCCACGAACTGTATGAAAATACTTATATATGTCTAACTTTCCATCTGCCCGTCAGTACGCACGCGAGTTATAGACACAGATCGAGTTTCTTTTAAAATTTTGATAGCCATGATTCTCAGAAAGATTTTTATTTAGTTTCAAGTTTATTTTATACAGTTTTGATTTTTATATATTTTCGATATCGCCCGCTGCGTTTAAGGTTAGTATAAGACGGTCCATATATAAATGGATGCACACGCAAACTTATGTACATATATATGTACATATATATGCGATGTATGCGATGTATATGTGAAAGAAATCTAACTTAAGTAAAATATTGCCAATATTCTGTAATTTAAATACGAGAACAAATCTATTTGCAAAAATTCAGAAATTTATATAGCCATATATACATAGCTATATTTGTTTATGAATGCATATATTTATGCCCTCACATTGCTATTTACACACGCTTTTATTGCTCGGTAAAACTGTTTTATATTCAAATACAAAGACAAATTTTTAATTGTAATATACATTTTTGCAGCTTTTAGTTATTTTCTAATATTAATTGTAAACTGAATATTGAAAGCCCCACCTCAAATATTTTTTGCAATTATTCTAGTTCAGCTTTATTAAAATTGATTTTTGTTGCTGGTTTCGTGTACATGTTCTGTGTGCTGCCATATCGAAATTCCTCGTTGCTTTCACTCTCAGCTGGCTTGTCTGTTCTGTTCATGTTCCTGCACATAGGCACACAGCATATCCTTACATATCATGTCATATCATTTTTGTCCTCTTTTTTTTGTCTCTTACAAATTATGCTCATATAAATTTTTATAAAACATTTCTGGCGCTGCCATTTTATTTTATGTTTCTTTTTGTTACAAGTGCGTCTCATTCACTCACTTACACCCGCACTCTCACATACACACACACAGACTCGGGCCCATTCACCTAACTGCCTTACATTTTGTTGCGCATAAAAGTATGCAACAGAATGGGCGCGAGGCGAAACGAGTTTTGTGTCTGCTGCAAAAAATGAAGAGCAATTCACACTTGAAAAGTTTCTACATGCGTTTTTAAGTCGGACACAAAGAAGACCCAACTATTTTATACATATACATATATAATTTTTCTGTACTCTTTAACCTTTTTTTTTTTTTTATAAAGAAATCTGGATAGAAAACGTTTTAGAACGGAATGTTGTCCGAGGACTTGGCGAAATAACTTTTGATTAAAGGAACATAGAAATTTTTAATAAATGAAGTTTGTTAGAACCCGTCCATATCTAAAATAAATCGGTTGCATTATGTCAATAATGCTAAAAATATGTTAAATATAGATGTATAAAAATGTTTTATTTTACTGTTTTACAAAGAATATTCAAGCTTGGTTCATTATTGCGCATTTCAGCATGTTAATGTGTGTGAATATGAAGCTGATGGCCGCCTCCGAAAACAGCTGCAAACCCAGCGCCCATTGCCATTTGTGCGTGCATAATGTTAGGTCGGAGACGCTGCCCCATAAAAAAGGGTTCGCACTTTGGAATTTGTATGAGAGTGATTATGTGAGTGAGAGTGGGTCTCAGTATTTGTGTGTATTTGTGTTTCTCTGCGAGCTTCTGTGTGTTTATGTTTATGTCAGTTTATTGTGGCACTTTGGATGCCTTTTGCCAGTTTATTTTTCGTGCCGGGGCAATCTAACTAATTTAATATGCATAAATGCTAGCACATGTTTCATAAATGGCATTTTAAAGCCGCACGAAATGGGTTTATTATGTAGGCAACCCGCTTACCACATTTCGTATACAATATGAATTTCTATTAATGCTTTTTGTGCTGACTTTTTCAGGCTCAAAAGCTCTCAGCGGGAGTGTGTGTTTGTGTGTTTGTGTGTTTGTGTGTGTGTATGTCTGACTGTTGTAATACAACATATAATTTCCGCACATGCATAAATGTATACGTGCAGGAACAGCCATTCACATACACACACACGCAGCGGGCTAAAATATTTGCATGCAATAGCTAAGGGAAGTCAGCAAAAACTGTTGCATACTTTTGCGGGCACTCGAAAATCTCACACAGCTTCACACAATGAACTCGCATTTAATGTCATAATTAAACAGAGCACCACGCCATGGCAATTGTCAAAGTGATGTAGATAAGCCAAGGCAGTGACTGCCTAACACCCCTGCCGCCTTGGCCATTTTTCGTGATGTTTGTTGGGCAGAATGAGCGACAGTTAGACGCGCCACAGCCAACAGCTGTTTAAACTCTTTAGAGCACAATGTGTTCACTACCCACAGCCAATGCCACGGCTAACCGACGCCGCACACCCCACCCCGTTGGGTTTAGGATGCCAGCTTAACTGGAAACAATGACTGGCCCCCTCCATCCCGTGTTGCCACAGTCTCTACTTGTTAAGCTTGCGGCTGGCATTTTTATCTCCCTGTTGTCTTTGTCTTTGCCGTCATTGTCATTGTCACAATAGCCCAAAAATTTGTGCTTACATATACACTCACACACATACACACACACTCACGTACACTCACACTGTTTGATTACAAATTTTGCGTTTTGTCAAATTGATTTGTCTACAGGCAGCACGTAGATGGCTTGCCTCCTGCTCTACTCTGCTCTGCTCCGCTCCCCCTTCTGTGCTACCAATTTACATATTGACGTGCTTGACGCTTTGAATTGCGCGGCACGTTTGCTGCCTATTTGAATTACGAGTTTGTCAATAGAATCGCACGCGTTGCGCCCTCCGGTTCCTTCTGGCCATCTCAAATAAATGTCAATAAACATCACCAGCCACTTGTGACAGCAGCAAATGCTGAAAAGCACCCAATAACTCGAGTGTCGACAGCTATTTTGAGCTGCTTCAAGATATGTCGATACATTACTTAGAAGCGGCTTAAAAAAATATTTCTATTTCGCGCATAAAATAATATTTCAAAGAACATTTTATATAAAATATGTATCATCCCTGTTCAAAGAAGACACAAATAATCAAGAGATATTTCAACTTTGGGAACAAACATGGACTTAGTGATGAATTCGAATTTCTTATTAGTATTGGCAAAAAATTAAAATAATGTTATATCCATAAACCAAGTAAATAAAGAAAATTATGAAACATATCGGAATATGTTAACATATTTGTATGGAAAACAAACTATGTATATATGGTATTTCTTAATTAAATATAGTTTTTATTTTTAAATATTATATAACTACATTTCTATGTATGTAAATGTGGATTACATGTATTTATAAAATTTTAATTAATTATGCATTTAAATATCTAGGTACATAATTAAGTTCCTTTCACTTATCGGTATTTTTACCTTCAGTTACAAGGTGATAGAATACATAGGTTCCGTCATGCTGCCCTGTGTCTGCCAGGTTTCGTTACTATTGAGTAAGTGACTTACAGTTTGGAGAATACGAGTAGTATTCTCGTGGGTACGTTCGTCCCATAGCAGTAGGGCAACTAAAAAGCAGCCTTAACATTTCAAATATACATACTAGTGAAGAATATATATATTAGAGCTATATATGGCTATTCAATTTATCAAGTATGAAAAGTTAGTACGTTTGAAAACGACCTAGGTTCAGGGTATCTGATAGTCGGCCTAAAATATTATGTTGCTAGCATATTTCCAGTTCGAAAGTGGCCTTCACGCATAGGTACGTCTATCACAGCTGTATAAATGAAGTTAACATGGCTAAATCGCACCATAGCCGGCTCTAAAAATTTACGGCAATGGTTGCATTTTCTAAACAGTCGGCAGCATACTCACAGCACTTGGGCCGGGGATGCTTCAAACAATATGGCTGCCATTTCAGTGGCCATGCAGTGGCAATAAAAGAAATTATAAAATAATATTAACATCCAGCAACAATTATGGCCGAGCGGGAAGGCATTTAGTGCCGGACCACGAGCCAGACTCAACAAAGTGTATAAAGTGTAGCCACCTAAAAAAATGAAAAAATAAAAGAAAAACCAAAATATAAAAGGAAAAGAAAGTGGCATTTCACGTTAATGGTTATGTGGGTGCAGTTCGAGGCGACTCGCGACCCGCGACCCGCAACATGCGACCAGCAGCGTGCTGCTGTGTGTGGGAGCGGGAAGCCCAGCTTAAAGGCTAAAGCTGCAAACTGCAAGCTGCAAACTGCAAATAGCAACAAATGGCTGGCAGGTAATAAAGGCAAAGACCGGGACTGCATTTAAGCAGCAGCAGCAGCAATTAAGGCCCCCAACTAATTGTACGGCAACAGCGTTGGCCGGCGTCATAGCTTCACTTTGCTTTCCAGTTTTCACTTTTCCGAGCCGAAACTTGAGTGTGCAGAGCAGAAGAACAATCTGACCACATTTCCTGTTCAGCTATTTTTGAAGCTGTCAAAACGAATGTAACTGACGGAAGCTGGCGTGGTCAATATATTTGACTAGGTGTAACCGCCTAGGGACTCTAGGCCTGTTATATCCAATAAGATATCTAATACACGTAAACAAAATTTATCAATGATTTAATATGGATCCCAAATGTTTTTTAATATGAATATATTGTTCAATAGACTGCTTGAATACACTTAAACTGTTGCTGTGGTGGTTACGTTCGTACTGAGTCTTTATTCTTCTGAGCCAGGGTTTTATACCCTGATTCATGCATAAATCATAGCTTAAATTGTGTTCTCAATGTTGTTGGCCTCTTGTAACCTTAGCCTATTTCTGAGTTTATAATGCTCAGCGTGCGTGTACTTATATTTAATGTCCACTCAAGTGGCCCTTGTTTATTTATGTAGCACTCTCTTCTAGTCGATGAGTGCGTCGAAGGAATTTTTTAATTGGCTTGTATTCTTAGCGCGTCGAGTTTCTCTTTCAATTGCTATGTATTTTTATGTTCCTGCTTGGATACTGCTCATCAGGAATAATGTACGATTCCTATGGTAAAATAATTTCTCTACTAGGTCCAGTAGTCTTGGAACTATTCAACACAAACACTCACACAATTTATTCTTCTTCATATAATAGCATGTATATAAATATATGTATATATATATATATATATATATATATATATATATATATATATATATATATATATATATATATATATATATATATATATATATATATATTATAATATCACATTTGTGGTTAACTCTTAGCACATATCCTGCAACAAACCAGGCGGGTGCCAGAAGTCCGTATGCGATTTCACAGAGCTCTCTGCGGCACTGCCCCATTGCTGTCGTAAAGCCTCATTTTGCTTAGGTGGTGAGTCATGTGACGCAGAGCACACAGCTCAGTTGTCTGGGGCAGGCTAAAAGATGGATATACGGGGGCAAAACAGCCAGGCAAACATGCATAAAAAGTTTTATAATAAAATTATTTGTTTGGGCCCAAATAGACAAGTTTTCAGCCATACATTTCATTTGTGCGAAATGTCACTCTGGGGCATACTTTTGCCCAACAACCGAACAACTGAGCAACAATAGCAACAACGGGAGCAGCCGCAGTAGCAGCAGCAGCAACAACAACAAGGACACATGTTTTGGCAAATCTGCAAGTGAGCTTCAGGACAGCCAGGATTGCCAGCCATAGAGGCAGTCGGCTACCCGTCAATGCCAGATCTCTGGCAATTAAACATGGCCTGGCTAAATATTTGCATTTAAGTGAAAAAATGCAAAGTAAAAAATTAAATGGAAATAAAAATGCATTGCATTTCTGTTGGCGCTTTTCATTAGCCAGGCCCCCAAGGAGCAACAGCAGCAACGGCAGCTGCTGCTTCAGCTCCTGCTGGCGTCTGGCACCCAAAGTGACTTTCAATGTAAACGTCAGCGCTTTGTGCTGTTGACATTTGTGCGCCCAGACGACACTGACAACGAAGTCGACGAGGACAACGACAACGACGTCGACGTCGACGTTGAGGGCAACAATTTGCGATAAACATCTCAGCGGCATGCAAATCCCTTTTAGGAATGCCACCAGGCGCAGAAGTACCCTTCACCATTCAAGGGACGCGGCACAAAGCAAAAGTAGCTGCATCTGTATGCTGCATGCGGCATCCTTTTCAACTCGGCATTAACCAACACTGGCAGCATTAACATCAACTTCAGATTGCACTTGAATTGAGTAGACAGTCAAGCAATAAGCCGAGCGCAAGAAAGCATATCCAAATGTACTAGCAATCAAATTAATATGCACATATATAAATATATATAGATATATATGCACTTAAAGAGATCAAAGTATCTGCCATGCTCCCCACTTAAAGACACTTTTCATTTATTCGCAGAAGAAGAAGTACTTGGATATATAATATTGGGCCCTTAGGGAACACTGCCACTTACACTGGACATTTCCTGGGTGCAGAAAATCCACTACTAGCACCATTTGCAGACGAAAGCTATGCTCTCAACAAGCACTGGTCAACAAATAGGAATGCTACTGTAAATGTTCAATTCTCAGAGCTCATAACCCAGGATATGCACAAGTCTATCACATCTATCGAACCGATTCATCTAGTTCTCACCTTAAATTTAACAGCAAGTCATTGGATCTTGCGATCAGGGCCGAAACATTAAGCCACTGATTTTTAAGGGATGCACAAAGTTGCAAATTTTCTTCAAGAGCGTAAATCGAACAAAAATAGAAAGACTATACATAGATAACATATTTGTAAGTATGTATATGTAGATACTGTATATATGATATACCATACGTATAACTTTAATGACTACATCTTTTCTGAACTGTCGTACATTGAATACCTTTCTCTACTACTATCTGTTCTGCGCGAACTTTTGTTATCTGACAATCAGCGATACAAATTTTGGAAACTACGCCAGGCATTGCCATTACCATAGGCATTGCGGTCGGGCACTACATGTTGTCGGTTTCCTTGGCGCATGCTTATACTCCGAGTAACTCGGATAGCGTGCCCTCAATCGCGTATGGGATGTCTGTTCTTTTGCTCCAGCACTGCCTTTTGCCACATTGACGGTGGAATGATGGTCAGAAGTGGCGGGTGGACAATACGGCTTAGGAGCTTTGCACCGCTGAATCTCTGGTGGTATTATCTTCGTGTATATGGTAGACTTATTTTTTGACACCCAGTCCACCCAGTCAGCTTGGTAGGGACGATCTAAGTTTTTGCTAGGTTTGTATAAACGCGTATCTAGGCACGCATTACCGAAATTTTGGACTATACCATCTGATCTGTTGGGTACACTACTACTCGGAAATCCTAGATTTGCCCTACGCTCGAATTCAGATTCGGATGGCCACACCTGCATCCTATCGTGTGGCGAAGGCCACTTTCAATGGGTTCAGGGTATAAAAAGAAAACTAATTTCAAATGCATACAAAAAGGTTCTATGAATCCCAACAGAATATTGATTTCATTTTTTTTTAAATACATAAATATGCTTTCGCAGAGTAACAACAACAGCAACGCACACTGAGAGAACCGAAATTATTCTCCTGTAAAATAGTATATAAATCTTCATAGAAATATAAATTACGCCACGTCCATTTTAGATTATTTTTAGTGCAAAAGTTAAGTTTCAATAAACAATTTAATTTATTATACCCTGAACCCATTGAAAATGGGAAAATCAGGGTATAATGTTTTTGTTGGAGGGCGTATGTATGTAACAGGCAGAAGGAGGCGTGGCAGACCCCATAAAGTATATATATTCTTGATCAGGATGACAAGCCGAGTTGATATAGCCATGTCCGTCTGTCCGTCTGTCTGTCCGTATGTATGAACGCGTCGTTCTCAGAACCTATAAGAGCTAGAGACTTGAAATTTTTTATGTAGGTCCGTGAATAGCACGAAAAGATCGAGTTTGTTAAAAAAAGTCGACAACTATTTTAATTTTAATGTTATCGATTAAAAACATTATCGAATGTTAGTTATAAAATTATGTCTCCAAATTTTTTTGTAAGTTTTATATTTATTTTCTCTAATTTTGATTTTTGTTAAATTTTGGATACCGGCTCCAAATTTCCCCAAATATTTAAATTGAGGTTAGTTGCACTCAAAGCCAGTAAATGAATGGGTTTAGATTTTTAAAAATTGGAAAAAATGTAATAAAATATGTTGAACATAAGCTGAAAATTTCATTCAAATCCATTAATTCGCGCAGAAGTTATTAAACAAAACATTTTGCCAATCGGCCAAACACGTGACCAGCAACAAAAGCAAACTGTTTTCCTATACATGTGCACACATACACATTGAGCTGCGTGCATCTAGCAACTTCTAAAACCCGCAAGTTTTAGTGTACATATTTCCAATAGATGGCGCTATGATTTGCGAATTATCAGCTGCTCAGTTGGATCGAAACATGGATGGCGCTATTCAATCGAACCATAGATGGCACTATTGGCTAAACAATTGAAAATGAATTGAATTTAGTTTTCTGTGCGTTTATACGAAATGCTAAATATTTAAATTGAGTATTTTAAAAAACGCAGATAGCGCGGGGTTTAGGGTATCTTCTAGTCGGGACCCCCTTACTTGTTTTAATTTATATTATATTCCAAAGCCCCACCTGCTAAGCCCTTCGGTCTGGAAATAAATTATATTTCAGTGCTTATTATAGAATCAAGGAATTCTTAAGTTTTTCATTAAATGATGCATTCTTAAGAGCTCAACAAATAGTGGAATGTATAAATAGAAAGCATAAAAAGAGAAATAAACACAAATTACAATACTTAAAACTCAACTTGGTATTTGAACTGCGTTCGAAAAGTTGATTCATAATTTTGGACCAGGTCCTGCGCAGCTGAAGTGCAAGGCGCCCAGTAGAAGGCAGTGCTGAGGCAATTCTGGGGAAAGTTTCAACAGCGAACAACAAACAAAACGCACTAATTAATTAGTGAGTGGCCATTTTGTGCCCTTTGGGCCAATAGATGCTTGCCCGTTCGCCTACACGGCCAAGTGCCTGGGTGCGAATTTGCTTTTTTGTCCATTTCAGTTTTTGCAAACAACAATTCTGTGAGAAATTGTTTTTTTTTTCAAAAGACGTGGGGGATGGTTTTTTTCTGAACTGAACTGGTAGCTGCAATTTTTCGTTGGTCAAATTGGGCCCGGGGCAGCTGCCTTGAAATCGAAACGGCCAAAAGACTGCGCCGCCAAATTGTTACCAGCAATTGACCCAATTTTATGGCCCTGCACTCATGCATATCTCGCATGAGCTGGAGCACAGACATGGCAGGCCGACTGCGGCGCTAAAGCGAAAACTGACGGAGCCCGTTAAATGTCCAGGCAGCGCGTACAGCATGGCGTATACTTATTGGATTTTTGCGTTACTTTTTTGGCCCTTCTTCAGAATTGGTTTCGCTTTGATTTTTGTTGCTCTTTTTTATTGTTTTGTTTTTCTTTTTTTTTTGACGTGCGCAGCAAACCAAAAAATGCATGAGCCTGGCCGAGCACACTGTGATGTCTGCATTTTACCTGATTTCATTTTTATTTGCTTTTATTGCTGTGTCGAGCCTTGGAACAGCTCAGCAGCTGCCACAGAAATGAGAACTGAATGCACTCGCTGTAGAGGCCATTCGCCTAAAAAAGTTAACAGCTAACAAATTAAACAGCAAAAAGCCATTTGCGGAAACCTCAGTGAAACAAGTACAAGAAGAAATGCTAATGGACAGTTCTCTCAATTAATTTGAGTTGCAGTAACTCTTAGAACCATATTTGCTTAATTCATAGGAGCAATTTCCAGCATTGACAGTCGGACAACCTCTTTGACTAAAACATATAAAGGATGATTACTGAGGAAGAAGAAGAACTCATCCAAGTATTTTCTTTTATTATACCCTGAACCCATTGAAAATGGGATCAGGTTTATCGATTAAAAACGAAATCGATGCTCCGTTATATAATTATATGTAATTCATCTTCATAGCTAGAGTCTTCAAGTTTTGCATTTAGTGTTATGTGAGCCTTATACAATTTCGGTTTTTGTTAAATTTTGGATGTCACGCCCCCTTCGCCTCAAATTTGTAAGTATCGTATTTCAAATACTACAGACTTGTGCTTTGGCACATACATACATATGGATGACATGATCACGCCCAACAAGTTTGATCAAAATCGTTGCTCTAGAAATAAAGTTATTAAACATTTAATTTCCCATAAGATTGCCATGTAAAGCAGCCAAAGAACAGCTGACGCACCGACTGGCGTTTGTGTGTGCGTGCGCCTGTGCGTGTGTGTGTATGTTTTGCTTGTAATGAACGTACATATGCATGTGTATATAAAAGAAACAAAGAATGCTTGGAATATCGGTTCTTCATAGGGTTTAGGGTATACCCTAGTCGAGCGGTCTCGACTAGAGTTTTCTTACTTGTTTATTATCGATTAAATGAAAACGAAGAAAGCTGCCGATTATTTGAAATAAATCGCCGATTATTTAATCGAGCTGATACAGATGGAACATAAGAAGGAGAGAGTTTCCAAATTATATAACATATTACAAAATGTGTGTTTTTAAGGGAATAATATAGTATTGCTTGCAATGTGAGTTCTTTTAGAGTTTCCCATTAAACTGCTCTTCTGCCGTTTGAATAAATAATGCTGTAAATTAAGTAACTAGAGCTCACTACTCAGAATTCACATAAAGCACAAATGTACTTGCCACTTTCCTAGGCGAACATGCACTCTAGAGCCGGAGAGCAAGAGTCAAAGAAGAAGAGGGAGACGTGGAAGAAGTCGTGTGCGGGACATTGGAATGATTTCATTTACTTGCAATCAATGAAATTGCACAGATGCAATTTCGCTGGGCCAAAATAAACAACAACTGTAATGGGAAATGGCAAAAGTAGCAGTCGCAGTAAAAGCAACTTGCAACTGTTTCAGGAATGCGGATGCGGGTCGATGCTGCCTGGCTGCCTGTGTGTCTGTCTGTCTGTCTGTTTGTCTCTTGCAACAGTTGTCGGGTCGACATCAATGTTTGGGTCTCGCGGTCTGCAGCCAGGGATTTCTCATATTTCAGGGAGGACATTTGTGGCTAACATCCCGAAATGCTCGGGGAGACGCTCTGACTGCTGCCTTACGGCTGTCTTATGCTGATAGTTCACGCGCTGCGATTGAAGTTAGGATTGGGGAGTCGGGTGTGACAGGCAGCAGAGGGATTTGAGAAAAATGTCAGCTTGCTTCGAGTCGAAAAATGAGCAGAAAACGTAGCCAGAGTAGGTAAGTGCGCCTTAGAGGTGCGTAGAAGCACCCAACTTACTACCCGCTTAACACGTCCCCAGTCGAATGCCTCCAACGCACCATGCCACGCCCGAGGAGGACGACGATAGCACGCCGCGGTCAATGGCTGTATCGACGACCGCCGCAGAGACGGCACACTCGGATAAGGCGAGCCGCAGCAGCGATGAGGGGCAACAAGAGTCACTGATGATTCTACATACGCCGGTTATCCTGGTGGCTGCAAAGATGTCGTCTGAAAGTAAGGAAGAAGGGGGCAACGCCGATACTGTGCGCCCACGTCGACCAATACGACCCAGCGATCACGAGGCATATGTCTCTGAAGGCACCCGACGGTTGACATATCATAGTCACGGTGTGCAGACAAGACGATCCTCTACCAACTCCGACTTCTACGATAGAGAAGAGCCGCTACTCACCAAGAGGACTAAGGTATACAAGAAAAGTACGTTTTATATATATTTAAGTTTTGTGAAGAACCCTTTAGTATCGGAAGTCGTAAATTGGGGAGCATTTGAAAGGAGTTTGACAACGGTTTCGTAAGAATTCACTCCTAGAATACTTTGGCTGAACTGGTCCACCTGAGCGAAATATTGTTCTTACATTGCTAGTTAACAGTCTTAAAATTCTATTGCACTTAGGACCTATGATACCAAATCCAGCTATTGATGAGTCGGATGATTCAATTCTGGGACAAAACGTTTCCCGTCTCAATGTAAACACGGCTCGAATAGTGTCTGCACCAGATGTGACAGACTTCCCCAAATCTGAACCATCAGAAAGAGGAAGAGCCAGTGAAAGCAGCAGCAGCCTAAGGTACAGCAGCAGCGGCTCAATAATTGTCACCGAAGGGGAATTGAAGGAGCTGGATCCAGTTGATTTTCAGCAAGGCAATCTGCCGTCACACTTGAGGCTGCAGTCCGGTCTGGCTTTCGTAAGTGGGTGAGTGGGGCTCGTTGATCAGTCGTACTGATATTCGCTTGCAACTACCTCGTAGATCTACATGGCGATACCGCCGGACGGTGGCTTTGGCTGGGTGGTGCTCATTCTCAGCTTTCTGGCCCAGCTTGTTGTGGATGGCATCGTTTTCTCCATTGGCATTCTGCTGCCGGCTATGGAGAAAGACTTCAAAGTTCGCACCTCCGAGGTGGCCCTGGTAGCTAGCATACAGATTGGCTGCTATTTCATGGGCGGCGCCTTCTCCAGTGCCCTGATCAACAGCTACGGCTTTCGGCCTGTGGCTATGCTGGGCGTGGTCATCTCAGCTGTGGCCTTAATGCTGGCCAGCTTCAGTCCGAATCTGACTGTTATGATTATACTCTACAGTGTCATTGGTAGGTATCGAGTGGGGCTCTGTGGACTAACACCCAACTACAAAAGCCGCAGTCGCCGCAGGTGGACCCGGAATGAGCATGATATGGGTGAGCTCGCAGCTCATCATTGGATTCTACTTTGAACGGTATCGGGCGCTGGCCAGTGGCTTCTCCTGCTCTGGTGCTGGTGCTGGCATTTTGATTTTTTCCATCACCAACAGTTTAATGGAGGAACAACTCGGCTGGCGGAATACGGTGCGGTGTCACGCCGTATTCCTAAGTCTTGTCTTTTTTGTGTCGTTGGCCTATTTAGAGGTGAAGCCATCACCAGTTGGCATAGTTCATCGTTTTCCGGAAATAACCTCCAGCTCTTCTGAGTACTATGGCAATTTCTATGTGCACAATTTTCTAAGCGAGGACCTCTCCGCGAGGAGATCTCATCCCGTGCTGGATACCTTCGAGCCAAAAAGAAAGGAGACCAAGAGGGAACGATGTAGGAACTTTATATGCCCCTGTTGTGCTAAGCTTGATCATGACGATGATAAATCCGATCACTCTGAAGTCACCTATGTGGTACGCCCGGATCCCATGCAGCGCGATGATCTCTTCTATACAGGCCCTATTGACTACGACGAGCCGCATCACAGGGAGCAGTTCGATGGCAAGGAACTCGAACTGGTCGGCACCGAAACACATGTAAGTGCACAACATCACTATCCGGATACGGACTTCAACACGTTTCCCTTTCAGCTGCAAAGCGCCGCCTACGGTCTACACAACATTCACAATTATGATAGCAGCACCGATATGTCAGAGTGGATTTCTGCATCCGAAGGTCAGGTTGATCACCGCCCAGTGCCTCACAAACGGCCCATCACACCCACTTCTGCGCAACATAAGCGCTATAGCACACGCAAGCAAAAGAATCGTTGCTGGCTCCATCAGAAGATGTTAAAGGCCATGAATCGCCTATTCGACGTGCATTTGCTGAAGAGCTTTGAGTTCCGTGTGCTGCTAGCGTCCGCTTTCTTTTATCCCATGGGTTTTAATATTCCCTTTCTGTATTCCAAGATGCGCGCGACGATTCCCGCGCAATATGCCCAGCTGATTGGCCCAGCCATCGGCACCTCCAATTTCATAGTGCGCATTCTGTGCGGCTTTGTGGCCTACAAGCTGAGAAACTGGACGAACTACATCTGTGGCGGTGGTATGGTCCTAGGCGGCGTGGTAGTCTTCGCGAGTGCCTTTTTTGGCAACGACTTGGTCTGGTTTCAAATTGTCTACGGGCTGTGCTATGGCGTTGCTCCAGGTATGGCATTGCTCCAGGTGGCCTTCCTAGCCTGAAACAACTCAGAGCATACGTGTCCATACCCTGTTCACAAGATACAAGGTTCAGCTTGTCTTCCTTTTTCTACTGGACTTTTCATGTAACCAGCATGCCCTTTTTGTAAACTTGTGAACAGAGTATTTCCAGACAGTCAGCATTCTTACAGTCCGCATCTTTTCCCTTCTCTCGCTCTCTTTTCAGCTGTTTATGCTACGTTGCGCGCCATCATCTATGTGCGGTATTTGGGCCTCTCGAAGCTGACGACCGCCTTTGGCATCACCGCCTTGGTCATGGGGGCAGGAGTGTTCCTGGGCACCACTCTGGGCAGTGTTATGGTGGACCAAACAGGCAGTTACATGGGAGCGTTTGCCTTTGCCGGCTTGTGCATAATACTGTCGGGGATGCTGAAGCTGATTTTGCCGCTTTTGATAAAATCGCGAATCGAGCGCTTAAAGAAAAAGGCGACTTCGGTTTGAAATACAGTTTACGATGCATTGGTTTTATTTATTATTGTTGCTTTTGTTCTTATAGCTTCTTGTATTTTACAAAATATTTTATGCACTTTCACTATTTGCATGTTATTTCTGTCCTTGCATTTCTTTTGTCTTTACATTTCGTATGTCTGTTTAATGTCTAAATGGATTTATTTTACATTTTATTGGCTGCCCAAACTGTAGCGCGAGCTGTGCCTGCCCAACTGTCGGAAACCGACTTGGGCTCTTGTAACTGAAGTCAATCGGAATATTTGTTTACTTTACACTTTATCGGCAGACTCTAGCTGTGCTTTCTAAACTGAAACTGTAACTGTTTAATTCAGACCAGACATCAAATCGAAAAGTTTTGACCTTAAATTTGTATAGCTGTCAAAGTGTTTTTACGTGCAATGAATGTTGCTTTCTAACTGTCCGAATGACTGTCAAACTATTTGTCTCTGAAGTTAAATTATTTCATAATGCCTACAGCTCAAACTGTCAGCCAATCAATGTGACTCTCAAGGGTTACATTTACTTTGGTCTCCAACCACCAGTGCAACTTGCAATTTTCTTTCTAATACAGAAGCTGTAATTATTATGGTTACAGTGTTAGATGTTCTCACTTCTAATCGAGGCTCTCAAACTGTTTGTGGCTAACTTTTCTGAATTGAACTTGCTCGACTTTCATCGACTGTAGTTGCTTTTCTTTTACTTTTATTGCATTCTGTTTGAGTTTAATTAACTTAGTTTACATCTAATGTTAGCTTAATTGCTGTCGCACACACGCACACCTCCACCATAGTGTAAGAGTGTGGGTTTGAGTGTTGCTTTTTGTTTTATTTATTTATTTATTACCTTGTTTGTTTACGCAAATGTTCACGCTTTGTTTTTTTTTTTGGTTTTGTTTTTGGTTTGATTTTTTATTAACATACTTTGATATGCGAGGGCGGTTTAATAAAAAGCCAAAGATAGGGGTTACAAAATGTCTTAAAATTCGAGATAAATGAAAAACTAATTTTGTATTAATTGTTTTCTTTATAAATATATTATTTTTTTTTAATATTTACTAAGCCGCTCTCGCATCTTCGCTTTGAATCTTAAATTTGTACGTCTACAATAATGATTTTCTTTGTTTTTTTTTTCTTTTGCCTTTTCTATATGTATATATATATATATATATATATATATATATATATATATATATATATATATATATAATATATATATATATATACATATGTATATATATATATATATATATATATATATATATATATATATATATATATATATATATATATATATATATATATATATATATATATATATATATATATAGATTTATATATGACACATAATTTGAAAGATTTGCTTGATTTGTTTATACATTAAAATTAGCTTAAGCAACTCAATTAAATAACTTAACGACAATTATCGGGACTCTTTACGTTCTTATTAATTTTGCATTTAATTTGCCCGTGTTAGCCAAATATGTGAGAGTTCTCTTGTTGCAATTGTTTTCTTTAAATCCTTTTTGTTTTTAATATTGTCAGTAGTCTTCGGTTTCATATGCAATTTCCATGATTTTCCTTTTCATTACTTTTCCATTTATATATATATATGTATATATATATATATATATATATATATATATATATATATATATATATATATATATATATATATATATATATATATATATATATATATATATGTATATATGGATGTCGAAAATGTTACTGTCTGCATTTGCGTGCACTTTTAAAATCAATTTTCAATTTCGTATCGTAATCTAAATTTAAATTAAAATCGCTCAGCAGTTGTTGGGGTTTGTCTCTGCCTCTCTCTGGCCTCTCTGGTCTGTCTTCCTCGTGCCACCTCGCTCTCTCCACTGTTGTCCACAAAAAGCAATTCTTACGCCTTAAATTAAAATTATATATATATGGCCTGTCCTGTGGCAGAGCGCGTTCATGTGTCTGAATCGGACCTGCAGTCATTATGGAAGAAATGAAATGCATATTTGAATACAATTGAGCACATCGGGGGCATTGAGCATGGATTGAGTAGAGAAGGGCTTAGGTGATAGGTGGGTAGGTTAGGTTCGGCACTTACCAATTAAAATAGCTCTGCGGCCCGTGACAGTTGCGCTCGGTGCCACACCATTTGGACTGCTGAAGCGCCGGGCAGGGTCGGCCGCCGCGCTTGCCATGCTTGATGACTTTGCGATATCGATGCATTTCGCCAATGCCGCAGCTCTTGCTGCAGGTCGTCCACTCGGACCAGTGGCTCACGCGGCAGTCGCGACGCCGCTTCGACGCCGCCAATGAACCGCGACGTCGCGCAGAACCTGTGCCGGAGCCTGATGCAGCGACAGGGCCTATGCGTGCCGAAGCGCCCGAGGCCGTAACCTTTGCCGGGTAGCTGGTTATGGTTATGTTGTTGTTGGCCGCATCGTTCCGTCTATAACTGCTCGCAATGCTCTGCAGCAGTGCATGCTTATCATTTTTGGGCACCACATTGACCACGCCCGGTTGCTGGCTGTTGTTGTAGCTGTGCAGAGAGAGGGAGAGGACACCAAATTAATTAAAAGAAATATACATAATATTGATAAGCTATATTCGTATATCTGTTTCGCATAATAATATTTCGCTCTCTACTCATGCACCAAGACAGTTGACGCAGGACAACAGGACTTAACCATATTTATATTGCTTAGTCTGAATGTATGGGTAGTCTGTAAATAATTTACTGATGATATACTTATTTATATATTTTTGTAGACCATTATCATAAGCCCTTATCGGATATGTGCTGCACACTGAGAACAGGAGAGTCGGGTGCTCGTTAGCGTCATTAGCGAGCTGCCGGGATCCAAGTGATATTTTTGTCGCTTGTCGCAGACACAGTGAACGAGCACAAATTGCGCGTAAAATAACATTTACTTGCTACACTTTGATGCGCTCTTCTAACGGTAATTGCCATAAATATGATCAGCGCAAATTGTTGCTAATAACACACTCGCACACATACACACATTCGAAAACAGGGCACACATGTACACACACACACGCAGTGTGCTCTGTGCTGGGTGAAATTTTTGACTCTGGAGGAAAAAAGTAATGTTTGTAATTTCAATTTGGGGAATTTTCTTCATTACTTTTGCCAGGCAGTCGACAGTCGGAAGGCAGCTGCGGCCTTTGGCGACAGTGTTTTCGACGCTTTTCCACAGTTTTCTTCTCTCGCAATTTCGTCGCTTTTGAGGCTTTTAAGTCTGTCGACTCGGTTGGACTCTTAGTCTTGCGCTACACGTTTTCAATATTTTCGCCAATTTACTTGGCATTTTTGCGGGCCCCATGCTGCTCCTGCTCTTTTGATTCCCTTTTTTTTTTCTTTTCATTATTATTTGCGCGATTTTGCACGGCACATACGCGGCATGTGTATGCAAATAAACGAAAAGTGCAGGAAACAAAACACGGAAGCCGACCAGGAAGGAAGGAAGGAAGGAGCCTGACGGCGGCACAGCAAATGTTGCTTCCATGCCTTGCCTTTCCCTGCCCTGCTCTGCTCTACTCTGCTCTGACCTGTAGCGTTCCGTTCCGTTCTGCTTCGCTCAAAGGCGTCTGCGAGAGAGCTGCAAAAGGCAAATTTAAATTGAAATTGTCTACAGCTGACGTGCTGAAATAAGAAACGCGCACAGCGCAAAACACCTTGCAACAGCATGGCGTATACGTAATCTCTCTGTGATGTGTAATTCTCGCAGTGGGCGTGTGTGTATTAACGCATAAGCCAACACAGCTTCATATATGCTGAGCTACTTAACGAAATCATAAAAGCAATTCAATCGATTTACAAGCCAATTCTTAATCCGACTCAGAATTTATTCTACATAATGCATGGGGCAAATGCCAATCTAAATACGAAAATAATAAACTAGTTTTAGTAAGCGGCGAATCAATAATAATATTTGTTGCTGACAGTGATAAATAGCCTCGCTTGTCATACTGATCTCATGATCTGTTGCTTACCGGCTGTTGACAGTGATAAGATTGCCTCTGTGAATATGGCGGCTGCCATTATGTGAGAGCTGAGGTCCGATCAAGTCTAAGTCTCTTTGTTTCTTAGCCTGTTTAATATTTCATTTTCATAGCAAACGACTTACATGTTTTACTCTGTTAATAACTTGTAGCTAATGTAAGATTCGATTTGCATCAGCTGATTTCAAAGGAATATCTATACGCTTTGAGAGTCGCTCTTATTTAGATGCTTTAAGGTCCTTTTGTACACCATTTTGAACAGCATTCAATGTTTTAACTTCAAGGGCATACAACTACGGAGCACAGTTTATCATCTATCACTCATTTGTCTTTTTATCGACTCAGCTAGGTGTCAGCCTTCCGATACCTCCAAAAGACTCTCTTCGCTGTCAAAGACAATTCTTCAGCGAAATATTCGATAAAGCTCAGATAAATTTATAGATAACACACATACATATATGTCAGCTCCTCCGTAACAACAGTGAAATTACGCTCAAAAAACATAACAGTTTATTCACAGGCATAGCATAGAGGATATAGATATAACACATGTCATACAACTGATTTGGATATAGAGATATATAAATATATTCACACACGCAGAACGTAACTAAGTCTACATTATGATACAACAACAAACTTCCGGCTGGGTGTAGACAGTGGCTGTGGCTAAGGGCGGTGCTGCAACAACCGCGGGTCTCGGTGGTCCGAAGGTCTCTACAACGACTGGAGGTGGTGGAGCAGCACCGACAACAATTGGTGGTGCGCCAATAATGACCGGTGGCGGAGCGAAGCCAATGCCCACACCTATGGGCGGTGGTCGGGCGCCTATGTTGACATCCACATTAACATTTGTGCGTCCGGGTGGCGGTGGTCCTGGCCGAAAGCCCGGCCCGGGCGGTGGGCCTCGCATTGGGCCGGGCCCATAGCCGCCGCCGCAGCGTTGCGGCCCGGGCCCATAGCCGCGTCCTGGTGGCGGCATCACACAGATCCTCGAGTGTAGTTTCGCGGCCGTTGACTGACCGGTGACTGAATGCCGTCAAGTGTTTTATCGCCATGGTCATTCACTGTGGAGTTGCCCTCGAGTGGGCAGGCTAATTAGTTATCAATTACGCTTTGGCAGCGACGGTGATTTTGTCGACCCGCCGATTAGATAAGGCTGCGGTGGCTGGGTCTTAACTTCCCATGCTGCTGATAAGACGGCTTTGTCATCGATAAGGAATGTCCCCAGATATAAGCACCTCAAACACCTTTGGGAATAACACTGCACTAATCGAGAGCTGAATGTTAAGCAAAATAGTTCTGTGAACTTTACAGGGCTAAGATTCTGGTCAAGAGAGATAGATAGTGACAAGTGGAATATTTAAACTTAACAGAAACCAATGCTATTCAGAGGCCTTTGACTGTTAGTTATGTGGCAGCAGAAGGCTGATAACATTCTGACTAACTTGAAAGCTAAGAACTCAACGCTGAGTCAGCTCTGATACCTTAACATAACTGCATAACAGCTGTTTACTTTTCATACAAGTGTTTGCAAAATAACAGAAATGTGTTTATGTACTTCCATTCACATCTAACCAGTCTCATTTAGCTTAACAGACTTCAGCTCTTCGTAGAAGATAATCCTGAATTGTATTGTATATCAAAACGTTCAACATGGACTAAGTAAGCTTTTATTTACACTAGTTTTTGGAGAGTTTAAGCTTAATCTAAAGAACAGTTGCCGCTTAGCAAATAGCACAGCAGCAACGCTTCTTAATGCCCTGCGATACTGCTGCACTGGAATCCGTGCTGACTCTGTAGTTTTTGCTGCGTGTATCGTTGTGGTCCACTGATACCTTGCCTGCAAGCAGCATGGGTGGTGCTGGTGGTGCAGCCGTTGGCATCGGCGTCACTGTAATAATCTCCGTTTGACTAAGAGCGGCTATTGATGGACTCGCCGCTGGCGGAGCGAATGGTGCTGATGGTGGAGCAGCTGTTGGTTGCGTGGTGACAACTGCCAGTCTCTGCACCACCCAGCCGGAACTGTTGGATGGGGACGGTGTCTGTTGTGGTTGCTGCTGTACTGCTGCTGGCGCTGCTTCCTGCACTGGCGCATCCCAATCCTGTTGCCGTACTGTCTGTTCCGTGGTTGCAGCTGGTGGTATAGGTGCAGACAGCTGCAGTTGGGACTCAATTATGCGCGATGTTTGCCTCACAGTGCCTGTCGGCGATGGGGTGCCTGGTGGTTGACTGCACGCGGAGCTGTTGAGTGAGGGTGCCGACTGAATTACAGGTGGATTCAGCTGTACAGTTGAATCTATTGACTGCTCTGGTGAAGCATCCAAATCTGTTAACCATACAATCTGTTCCCCTTCCTCGGTGGGTGTTAGATATGGCGGTGAACTGTTCGGCAGTGGTGGTGGCAAGCTTAACTGTGGTGCAGCTTGATTATGCTTATGATGGTTATGACGATGATGATGTCTGTGTTGTTGTTCTTCTTCAAGCTGCTTAGTCTCCATAACATCCAATTCATCGCTGACATCAGTTATTGTTAAAGTCGTTTGGTCCTCCTCCACCTCCTCATCATCCTTCTGGTGATTATGATGTTTGTGGTGGTGGTGGTGATGATGATGATGCTCGCGCATCCTTAGCGTTGGATTTGTTTCAATTGCGGTTATATCTACATTATCTATTGTCGTTGCACCACTTATCGTTTCCGAACTAATTTCTTCAATTCTCACTGTTGTTGTTGTTGTTGTTGTATTTTCCATTGTCTTATTCGCACTCGCGGTCCGCTGTCCGTTGGGTATTCTTCGTGTTGCCTGACTAAAGCTTTACAGTCCCGACCCCGTCCATTTATAGTCTAATGTTTATGTCATAGCAAATGTATTTTCATACCACAAATCCATACAAAGGTGCGCTAGTTAACTGATAAGATAGTTGCCAAAACTAACTTTTCTTTGTCATTTACACCTCTTTGGCGGGGGCAACAGCATTTTGTGGGTGCTAAGCAAGAGATCCACTAACTATAGCAACTCTCTTTGAAAATGCCATCGAAAATCTTTCCTAGATCTTTGAAATTCCATGTTGAGCCGAATCACTGTATGCTAAAACCTCATACGCAAAAAATTGTTTTAATCGAAATCTTTATATTTATTTGAAAGCTTTTGATCGTCTTAGTCATTTAGGCATTTACAGTACATAAGTACTATTTTAGTATATGAAATATTCAGATCAAATGCTTTAATGACGAGCTGCTGATATATAGAGCGAGTAGAGCAATACGTAATTGATCTATTTGATCTGATCCGACTGTTTTATATGTCTATTATATGAACATGCTTGATCTATATTAGTTTATTACTAAGGACATTCTTGGACTCGTTTTCAAAAGAGTATTTAACCTTCGGCATGTCGAAGTGCATTTCTGTTTCGTTTTGGTTGATTTTTTAGGTTATTTGGCAACTGTTCGATTTGGCATTGGTCCCTGGTTGCTGTTGAGGCAACTTCTCTCCAACTTTGACTTCTTGCTGCTGCTTCTGCTGCTGTATATTTCGCTCTGTAAATTACATTAATTTTGGATATGACAACTTCCGTGTGCGTAATGTATACTTGGATCAGGTAACTGGCTTACTGTTGTTCCTCTGCTGTTGCGTTTGCCGTTGTCTTTGAGCATTATTCGCACTCGCTCCAATAATCACCAGTGTTGTCGGTGGTATAGACATCTTGCGTATTTGTCTTTCTTATGTTTTTGTGTGGACGTGTCTGGTGCTACTGTTGCCATTCGCAGGCATTTGGCTCGCTTTTATTAGTCGCTTCACAGTCTGATAAGATATTAATAGAAACTTCATACCTGTCCAAATGCCTGGGCCCATTACTTACGCTTCGCCTAACAAAGTACTGTAATTGATAACTCAATGATGTCCCTTACGTAGGCCACTTACAGAGAAAGTTGAAAGAATTCTTGAGAGTATTCACTCCACTGACTCAATTATGGAATGATACAAATTTGATTTATTTACATTTATTTTTATTATTTATTTATTGCTGATATTTCTGCTCCCGTCTAGAATTTCGTTCAATTAATCTTTGTTGGTATAAATTGCATTATTCTTATTTATTTATATCCTCTGAAAATGCTCAGCTCACACGTAATATAAATCGTAACGTAGCATTAGATAGCTTTTCCACGAGTTTTAGTTTAAAGTTTTCTGAGAATTTATTAGTTTACAGCAAAAATTTGTCTTCTCTCTTGCACTTAACTTCTGTAATAAGAATATTTGAAATATTTTGGACTCAGCTCATTCATATATGTATATATATATATATATATATATATATATATATATATACATATATATATATATATATATATATATATATATATATATATATATATATATATATATATATATATATATATATATATATATATATATATATATATATACATGTGTTTTACAGTTTCTCTCATTACATTTAGTAATGAGGTATCTCTACGATTTATTTAGATACAGCTATGTTATCTGCCTCACAACAGCTGAAGGTCCACGATTCGATTCTAGAATATCCAAAGATCTGCCCCGATATAAACACTTTTTAGTCTATTGCTCAGACTTGATCGTGTTTTCCGCCATTATTAAATTTCTCCGACTTTCTCCTCCTCTGCGTTTTCCTCATTTGGTTTATTTTTTTCGTGGCCTTTAAGCCATTTCTTGTACCACTTTTTGTGTGTTTTCTTTGTGCCTGTGTCCATACATTTGTTAGATTTTTCCCTACGTTGCCTCGCCTGCTGCTGTTTCTTGAGCTCAGCTGCGAATTTGATACGACTTTAATAATTGAATATTGCTCTTCTGCAAGTTTTGTGCTCACTTTGCGTCGGGTGCATCTCGCGATTATATTGGGGCTGCTGCCCCATCTGCAGCTGCTGCATGTATTGCATCTGGTGCTGTTGCCGTTGCATGCTGCATGCACCGCTCATAGCAATGAATGTGGTAGTCGCTGCCAATGCGAACATGTTGTGGCCACTGAGTGCTGGGTCGAGTGTGTGCTGAGGGTGGCTTTCGCGTGCTTCGGCTTTTATAGACAGGCACAGAAGCGGAGGCGCGCGCGATGGCATTGATAAGATTGCGAGTAATTACACTGTCCGAGCAGGTTTTGGCGCTTGGCATTGCTTTGACTGCTTTGGCGCTGTTGGCGCTTTTGTCAGCTTGCCAATTGCTGTTGAAGCCAGCCAGCCAGCCAGCCAGCCAGTCAGCCAGCCAGCCACGCCCACGCATGCCCATCGGCACTTTAGCCAGCTGGCACTCAAACACGTACGCAGCCAGCCGCCCACTCCCCCCGCCTAATCCTGCGACGCCTCCTGCTTAGCTCCAGCTTCGGCTTGTCATTAAATATGCAGGTTAGCAGTGCCAATGGTGCCAAAAATCCACTCGAGTTGCACGATGCACGGTGGGCGTGGCACTGGATTAGTTGTCGTTTGCGTTTCGCATCCTGCACGTCGAGGACACTGTTGTCTATGTTGAGTTGAAATTCAGTCTTAAGTTTTTCTAGCACATTTCTATACCCTGTAGTCATTGCACATGAACAGAACATGGGTTTATTGTGCGGACGGACACATAACAAAAAATGAAGATGTTACCAAGGACTTAAAGTCGAGAATTTGTATGTATGTGACCCACACTTAGGCACATTAAAAGTAGATGTAGTGTTGCCTTTATTACCAATTTATATTCCAATTTATATATTTATATTTACATAATAGTCATGGAATGTGGCTGGCAGTCAGCTGATTAAACGCAAACACCTGTGAGGGGCAATCAGATATCTGTATGAGGCGCAAGCTCAGCCTCAACAGCTTTGGTTTCAGTGTTAAGAGAACTCGTATGTCATTTTTTCATAGTTAGACGTAAAATTAAACACAATGAAGCAGAACTGCAATGAGGGCGGGACTGAAATGAGGGCTGTCATCTCATTTATCAATGATCAATCAATTACCAGCGAAAGATAAACAGGTTAACAAATATATGGTCATTCATATCGAGTACTGGAACAAATCGATATATACAAATAGCTGTTTATAATTTCTCTTAGCGAGTATGGGGTATTCCTTAGTCAGTCTATCTCTGGCTCTGGCTCGCCGTTTTACTCCTTTTGCTGCTGCTTCGGTATTGAAACAAGTTTTTTTAAAGCTGCAACATTAGCCCAGCTACGTGCCACGATCTCAGTCAGTGTGATGGGCCGCACACAAGCGCGCCACAATGCTCCCCTCTCAACCTTCTTGCAGTGGCGTAGTGTAATGTGCTTTGAAGTGTGTTGGAGAGGAGCTTTGTTTGTTGTTGCTGTTTTTGTTGCTGTTGTTGCTGTCGCTGCAGGCAGTTGCTTTAAATGTGTTGCAAGCAGTTTTTCAAGTCGCAGAGGAACACCTGACGCATGTGTTAAGTATGGCAAATTGATGTTTGGATCGCATCTGCAGGGATATGCAGATGGATCTCGGCTTTCAGACTTCATTCCGTCATTCACATTGCGCATACGTCACGCAGACATAAGCTGCTTACGGCTCTATACGTATGTATGGACATATTGAAAGACATCGCTCTTTGTACATCTTACTATTTAAGTTCTGTCAAATAGCTCAGCAATCGCCTCGCTGTGAAACTACTCAACTACGCATACCTCGGAGGCTCTCTCTACAACTTCATTAGTTCTCATCGCGCCTGCTAATAAATCATTTATCTATTTATAGTTTTATTGTAATGAGTGAGGCCTCCAAAATCCAAATATACCCTTGTATAGCAATTATAATTAGGTCTCGCACTGAACTCAATTGTTATCGATTGCTGCGCAAGGGAGTTCATTAGAGCTAATAACACACATTACCCGATATAATATATATATATATATATAGTGATTGCCTTGATTTGGAAATACTTTTTGAAAAGCGGAATGATATGTGGGCTGCTCTAACAAGCATGGCTACTTATAAACATTTCCTTAGCTGTGATCTTAAGGACACTGCTAACTCTTTTCATCTACTCACTTGGGATTCATTTTGGCCAGCAGTTGCGAGCGAATGCGTTGTCTCTCATCGGTGAACGGCGTCTGCAACTCCCAGTCCCTGTCCCTCTGCCTCTCGCGTTCGATGCTGGCCGAGAGCTCGTTGTTCATCTCCACATGGCTGTGCTCGGCATCGAGGTGAGTTTGCGTCTGAACCGTTTCGTATTTGCGATCATCCTCGGCAATGTTGAATACTTCGCTCAGTTCGTACTCCTTTAGCTGGGGGAGTAAATGGGAAAGTAACAGAATTTCAGACTGGCCATACCAAATGTTAAGCACACACACACCCACACATGCATACACATGTGTGTGTGTGTGTGTGTGTGTGGCATATTAATTTACGCGGATTATGTGCCCGGCATGAGCAAAGCAAATGCTTCCAGCTAAATACAAAACAGGTGCATGAATATCTCCAAGTATGTGTGTGTATAAGCTCCTGTATGTGTTGGTACAGGTGCAGCTAACGCGCTGCTAATTTCAATTTGTGGCAAATATTGACACAGACACAGCACAGAATAGGGCTTTGTGGCAGGTGCGCCCTGCTGGGGGCTGGGCGCTGGGGCCAGAGAGGCAGCGCGAGGTAGCTCTGGTTGGCTATAGGGTCTGTGACAGCGACTAGCGCTGGGGAAGCGAAAAAAAAAAAAACTTTTGCTGGCGCGCTGTCGCGCATTTTAATTTATTTGTTTGGGCTGCTGTCATTTTCTATATAGCAGCGCCTCGCATTGTTATTGCCACATTGTTGTTGCTGGGCTGCCTGTTTTTGCCACAGTTTTGGGCCAGCGGCAGCTTATCAGGGGCTACCTTTTTGCAAATGCGTCGACAGCGCACGGCTCAGAGCCGCGTGTTGCTTTTGTGGCATTAAAACACTCACACACACATACAGACAGAAATATATACATATATATAGACATAATCCGCACACTGTGAAATTCCGTGTGGATTACAAAAAGAGTCCCAGATCCAAATCCTGCTCTCAGCTCTCGCAGTCTCAGTCTCAGTCTCAGTCTCGCCTCTCACACACACACACATTCCATTCCAATCCGAGATTTCATGCCCTTCCGGCATGCGGCAAATAGCGCAGAGAGCATTGCTGGCATTCACTTTAGCATTTCGCAAAATTTAAGAATTTAATGCCAAACCAAATCAACACATAATTATACCGACTAGCAGCGGGCAGCGGGCATAACTAGAGCTTGGCCCGGTCCACACATGTCTTGGCCATAAAATGAAGCAGACGCACATTTCGCCTAAGTAAATAACTTTCCATTTCGTTGGCCATAAACAAAAGTAGACACAAATAAGCCGAATAAATGCAAGCATACCCCTAACAACGAGCACTGTATACCCTTTCGTATTCACGGAGATCTTGAAATATCATCATAACTCTGACTCTTGAATGGATTATGATATTATTTAACTACTCTATATTGATTAAAAGATTTAACATTAACTTTTAATATGATATTGATTGTTTTGTATTATTATGAACTCAAAAATATTCTATTCATTTGGAAAAAAAAACAAACAAAATGTAATATTAACAGAATCGAATATATGTATGTAGTGTATGTATGAAATAATAATGAAAATTTAGTAACAAATGATCGAATTTAGTATACGTTTAACCATATAATAAAGTATCGTGCTTGAACGTAAAATCTGAACACTATTGAAATAGTTTAATTGAGTGAAACGATGATTTCAATTACAAAACAAAAATATTTAAATATATTTGACACCCATATATTTTGGATTTTGCACAGATAACTATTTCACACGCTGCGCCATAGTCCATGTATCTTATGTTAGGGCAAGCAAAGGAGTAGACACTTTACTGCTTTCAGTTCTCCCCACAAATGCCACGCCTCCAACCATGGAAAATAAAACTAGAATTAGTAGTGTCAAAAAGGCGTTACAATAGCAGCAGCAGCAACAATGCCAACAATGCCAACAACAACAGCCTCCACACGCCAGAACAAGGCTTCGGCCATCTGACGCTGAGGCTGGCCAACAAATAAAGAATAATGACCACACGTACAGTATAAGTGCCACGCCCACACCTAAAGCTCAAACTATGCAAACGTAGTCGAAACATCTGCCAGCCGAGGGCTGGGCGTAAATTTTATGAGCGGCCGGGAGACGCACATAAAAGCAATTTTGATGAGCGCCAACGACTGCGGGACCCCATCCGACAGGGGGTGGGCTGCCCTGAGAGGCGAGTGGTAAGTGGTAAGATACTATGTACGGTCTTCTTTATGCATTGCGGGAGTGTAAGTGCCGCACTTTCTGAACAACGTACGTCCAGCAATATAATTACAATGCCCGAATAGCCACCCTCGCTCTATCTCTCTCCCTCTCTCGCTATCTCTCTCTTTTACTCTGCATGTGTAGGCGTTTTTACTGTTTTTTTTTCGGGGGTCTTTCCAGCCATAACAAATTTAGCATTCGGATTGTGCTGAAATGTTTCACGTTCAGGTTTCTCGATTTGTGGCAACTAATGGATTGGCGCTTATTAAGGCCAATGGCAGTGGAGCCCATGGAAATGCGATCCCATTCGGGGGCCCAGTAGAAATCCAAAGCCAAATGTAACTAAATAATCTAATGGCGATTGCTACATAATATATTGAATACAAGTATTGCCTTAATTGACGCGCTCTACGGGGACTGCATTTATATTCGATCTGCGACAGAAGCGTGAGCTCGGTAATATCGTACGAAATTGATTGGGGACTATGGGAACTATTTGCTAGTTATGTGAAGTACAGCTTTCTGACTACATTAATGTCATGGCTCCAGAGTATGTGTGCTCTGACCTTTTGGAGATGCATAAAGTTCTATTGAATTACTCTCCCCTGTGTAGCATTGCAGGAAATATAAAATACAAAATTCTTAGCTCAATAATTGATTTAGAAATAAAACAAACCAATCATTTGAAATAACTCCCTTTCAAACTCGCACTTCTATCTATGGAAACATCTGCCCAGGCCTCAATGAGGGGCTCAATTATCTTAAGTCCCCAACTCCAGAGCAAGATCATCCCACACAATAAAAAAACATCCCAACATATCGACTTCCCCCAACTAACTTATAACAACTATACAGCAGAGTCGTTTAACTGAAAGAGCACAATTGTTACCTTAGTCGCTGAACTTCAACTCGAGTGACACAAACTAATTCCTATGCGAATTTCCCTTGCTAGTGTTCAGTCCCGTGGAATTTCTTAAAGGACACTTACAGAATCATCTAATAGACTCTCAAAAAACCCGAGTTTAAGTTCGCACTGTCAAATAATGTATCTGAGGAAACTGTTTCCGACTCTGCAACAGTTAAGTCTCTGTCTCTTGTTACACCTTAAAATAATGAGCGACAGTTCAGTTTGAACATTTGCTCTTATACGACATATACTCTCCTGCCTTTGGCCCTGATCGCATAACCCAACGCCGACGAGTAAAGGCCGCAGGATTCCTTCATTAAAAATTCATTGTTTGCGGCACAGATTTCAACATATCATTTAAATGAAATTAACACAATTTTTCTTCTTTTTGCTCGCATTTTTTGTTACGCCCGCTTAGCGCCAGCTGCGTGCCGAAGGCAGCTGATTTATAAAGCGCATTAGCACGCAGCCACAGGAAAACACTCGGGTCCCTCGGAATACACCCGCAAACATTTACACTCCCACTCGCACCCTGCACGCACACACACACACACACACACACACACACACACACACACACACATACACGCAACGCCATTACACATGTTTGACGCCATTGTAATGCTAATGGCTCATTAGCACTTTGATTTTTTTGCCTTGGGGTGGGGTTGGGGCTGGGGACGGGGTCTGTGAAGGACGCACATGAAAAGTCATTATGGCTGTAAACGGGGGCAACATTTTGACTGCTAATTTGCAGTTAATTAAGTTGTTTAAGCTTTTTTCAAGAGCGCCAACTGGCCGACCGCTTACCTTGATAAACTGGAACGTGGCTATGGGCGGCAAGCGCTTGCTCTTCGGATAGTAAAAACTGCCCGCCGGATGGGCCGGATAGCGCGAGGTGATGCGGTAGATGACGCCCTGCGGCGCTGTTGGCCAATTGGGTGCGGTAAAGGTGAAGCCGTTATCGGTGCCTGCATCGAGTGGATCCAGCTCAACGGTCACCGTATCAATCCAAGAGCCGCCCACACAAAGCTGCCAGAGAAGAATGGATAATGCTGGGTCAAGTGCAATGAAATTGATTTGTGAAACCTCACCTCAAACGAATCGACGCCGATGAACCAGTCTGGCGAGGGCACAATGCGCGTCATTAGCGATACCAAACTGTGATTGCTGTCCACAAACAGCTTCGCCTCGCTGCGTCCCGCTCCCAGCTGGATGGCCGGCAGGCTGAACTCATCAAATACGCTGCGCTCGGCCATGGTGGCAGTAGATCCTCCTCCCACTCCTGCACCGGATGCAGCCGATGTTTTCTGTGCCTGCATCTGTTGCTGCTGCTGCTCGCCGGCGTTGCTATCCAGCAGCTCCGTTTTGCCCGTCTCGGCAAACTGTTTAACGCCACCCGTTGCCGGCTGTCCGATGTGGTAAAGCGCATAGTTGGCATTGTGTGTGCGACCTATGTGTGAGAAAAAGAAAGAGAGAGAGAGAGAGAGAAAGAGAGAGAGAGTGTGTGTGAGTGTGGGGGTGTTGAAAGGTGTTGAGTCATTTACATTTAATGAGCTTTTGAAAAAAAAGAAACAATTGCACCAAATTGCGCAAACATTTGCATTGCAACCAGCACGCGACACTCGGCACTTGGCACTTGGCACTCGACACCAGGACTCCAAACTGGAAACTCGACTCGCTACCGTCAGCTGCTTTCATTTGCCGTCCGCTTTAATATCAGATTAAGCATACGCAGTGTGACACGAACGCCCCGTGCTCATGTGAGTGCGTTAAAGTAACTCATTAGTAGGGGGCTAAAGCTGCAGATATATGCCACGTTCATAAAAGCAGGTGCTGAAAAGAGCCTCGAGTTGCTATTGCTGGAACGAGAGCTACTTTTTTGGAAAAAACTATTTTGGCATGGAGACTTGTATGCAAAATTCGAAATATGGTTAGAAAACAAGTTTCACAGCCAGTAAATCTGCATAGGATGATTTCTAAAAAGATTTGTTTTGATAGAAATCTGGCAAAAGAGAAATACAAAATATGAGAATAATGATAATGAAAAGCTAAATTTAATCAATAAGTAACCGTCCTCCAGAGAGCTTGAACAGGTGTTTGATTCATTGGTCCAAGTTGCAGAATTCATCACTGAAATATTCGAGAAACTTATACGAAGCAGTTCTGCCTGCCGAGGGCAAAGTTTCGCATTGAAATATATTATTGGCCATTTTTTTTGCAATCTGAGATGAATATCAAAGTTATATAATGCTCAAATGCCTATTCACAAGTCCTTTGGCAGCTGCTGGCATCGCTGGCATCGTGCTGGCAAACAAAAACTTTGGCTGTGCTCTACTTAATTAAGGCCATAAAAAACGTCTTATACTTATACTTAGAAGCCGTCAACATCTTTCAATCTCAATTGCCTGCGTGGCAACAGGAATCCGTGGGCAAAGTTTCCACACAGCGGAGTCCAAGCCAATTCCAAAGTCCGCGCAAAGCGCCATTTGCAATTATTGGCAAGCGACCCAAAAGTATGCAACAAACTTGTCAATTACACAAAGTGCAGGGCGAATAAACAAAAATAAGCGAAAGCAGGAAGAAGCGAGGAAGGCGAAATAAAAAGCTGAAGCATAAATAATAACATTGCATTTGACACAGTTTCCAAACAGGTTTCCCACCGCCCTCTGCCCCGCCCACAACCCGCTCTATTAGCTGGCGGCATTGCATAAAAGCGCAAAAGTTGAAAAGGCAAAAATATGCTTTGTAGTTGGGGCTTTCATTAGCCAAGAGCGTTGTCAAACAAAACGAAAAAGAAATACTTGTAAATTAAAAATAAGTAAGAAAGAGAGAAAGAGAAACAGAGAGAGGGAGAGAGAGAGAGAGAGAGAGAGAGAGAGGGAACAAAACTAATAAATAAGCTGACACACTGTGGGAGCCATTGAAAAGGCAATGGCAAAATGAAAAGAAAAGAAAGCAAAGAAAATATCTGAAATATACAGGGAAACAAGGCAAGTCAGTGAGATAAAAAAAGAGACACGAAATGTGGCACAAGTGGCATGTTGCAATGTTAATTGAAGACAAATAAAAGCCTAGCGACAGCAGCTGACTGAGAGAACTGAGAGCAAGAGAAGCAGAAGCGGTGGCGAGAGAATGAGGATGGTGGGGCAAGAACATGTAGATGAAAGCAGACGGAAAACCTCAGCCAAGAGCAGCCGCTGCGCTGTGGTTATAACTTCAAAGGCGATGCAGCGCATGTGACAAAGTGGGCGTGGCAGTGGGCGGCAGCCGATGGCAGCGGGAGTCTGCAGCGTGTGACAATTTCGTCGAGCCACTAAAAAGCAAACAGAACAAAAAATAAAACAGAAACAGAAAAAGACATCGCTCTGCCTGAAGGCGAATTGGAGCGAAACATTTTAAATTACTTGTGGCAATGGGCATGATTTTTCTCTCTTTTCTTCATAGAGCGAGAGAGCGATATTAAATGCGAAGCATGAATATGTTGTGAAGCCTAAACGATGTAAAGAAAACTGATCACAAATAGGGGAAAAGACTAAAAGGAAATTAGATCAAGTATCAAGTGCGGTTGAAATTAAGAAATATTACTTAAACTGTTATGCAAGAAGTCATATATACATGAAACGGCAGATTAACTGATCCACATATTTTGCGTAAATGGTGTGCAGTTGGTAATCAGCAGTTAATATGTAAGACACTTTGGTACGCATTATAGATATCTTGGCCTACCAGCTTTTAATATTGGGTAGGGATGAAATGTCGGCCAATCGAAATGAATAATGTTTCACTTCTGTTCAGCTGTTTGGCATTAGTACTGCTTTTTGAACGGATATTTTTCACCAAGGACGTCACCCACACAGCACCTAACCGTAAACTGATTCTGAAACCCTTTTTCCTTTCGGGATTAGCAACAGAACACCTACTGTCTCGGCTGCACAGAGGTAGAAGAGCTTCGGCCTTTAAGCTGACTCTTTGACACGAAGAGGATGTGGGTGGTTGCTACAGTTTCTTAACTGTACATCATGTACTTTCTGTCTTTTTAGCCAGACTCATTGCAACAGCCTTAAAAAAAGCAATACACATCCGTTTGTTGTGCTCTCGGATACGTTTGCCTGCCAGCGATTGTTCAAATATCTGTAAAATGCGGTACATTGTCCACAGTTGAGCCTGTAGAAGATAAAATATATCAGAAGGAACCGACGAAGAGAGAAGTTTGAAGTGAGATAGAGAGAGGACGAGAAAGGGAGAAAGAGAGAGATTGTAGAAGAGAATTGTGAATTCACAAAATCTGTAAGAAGTTGTATTTTATTGTACAAAAGTGGAAAAGTGATTGCCAGGACCATAGTAATACGAATACCTATTATCAAAAAGGGAAATAGCTAATTATTGAAATAATTAATAATTAAAATTTCATATTTAAATGCATAGCTACAATACTGAATACATAGCTATAATTGAATACATTTTTCAACTATATAGATTCATTTTATAAACGCATTGTGTGACAGCAGCTAATAAAATATCAATAAAATTATTTTGCTTTAAGTTTAATGCTTATCAATATGTCAAATGTGTAAAGGTCATTAGGCCGTGAAAAATGCACATCTGTCACTTGAATCTGCGCTGGGGTCTGCGCTCGGTCGCAGATTATGGCTACTTTCGCTTTCTGGCCAATATGGGCAGCAGCTCAATCAATTACGGATTGGCCATTGTGTTGCCCACAAAATAAGCATAATAAATTCGCAATTAAATGCTTAAATTGTGCAAATGGTTTGCCAATGCGGTAATGCTGATTGTGGTGCACTCAGCGCTGCTCGAATGGGCATTGGTTAAACGACCATAGTGAAAGCAAGCAAGAGAGAGAGAGAGAGAGACAGAGAGAGAGAGAGAGAGAGAGAGAGAGTGAGAGAGAGACAGAGATAGAAGGGTCAGCGGATAGATCTGTGCCGTCTGGGAAAGAGATAAATGCGCTCTGTAAAAGCAAACAATAAAAGAGCCAATGCGTGCGAGAGAAATAGGCCGAGAGAGGAGGTAGAGGGAAAGAAAAAGCGGACAGGTCCAAAAGGACGTGAGTGTAATTAATGCTTAATTATGCACATTAAAAGCCAAAGCCTGACATGGCGGCTGCTCCGTACACCGCTGGCCACGTAATAAATGCGCGCCACGTATGGCCCATAAATTACGCTTTGCCCTTCCCCCACATGAAACTATATAGATAATGGCAGATGCGGCAAGGGGCGTGGGTTCCAATGCTGTGGCAGCTGCAAAGCTATTTCCAAATATCGAATCACAACTATTGCCCCTATCATAATTGAAAATCGCAAACTGCAACGCATTAATATGAACTTGCCGAATTGGCTAAAAAAAGCAGAGAAACAAAAAACGCAAATAAATAAGTAAGTGGCCGTAAAATGCAACGTGGCGCAGAGCCAACACTTCTACCATGGTCAGTTCTATAAATAATTAGACGAAAACGAAGAGTTTCAACTCAACCAAGTAGAAGTTATGCCCGCTAATAGACACTCTCATTACCAGGATTAATATATAATGATATTGACAAGATGAATTCATAGAAGGTAAGTGGACAGATAATCAATTTGTAAAAAGTAAAGAACATGAATGCGCACAACTTACTGGGGCAGAGTCCACTGTCTTATGAAATACATATATATTTAAGTATACCCATTTGACTAGATGTTTCATGCTCACTTCGTTTGTTAGATGGTTATATATTTCACTCTTTGCACATATGTATTTAGATACATGAAGTAAAATGCATATTGTAAAAAAGGAAAAACTTGGCAATTAAGTCTTCACATCAATTCGCAAACAAATAAATTCTCACATAAAAAAATATAGGAAATAAATTTTCATTTAGTGTGAACAATTTAAAAGCAATTTTCTACAGAACTGCCCTAGGCATGACTCATCCGCCCCGTCGCCATCCGGCCGGCCGGCTGTGGGGCCTCTTGATTGGCAACGAATTTTGTTTGGGGCCGCGACTTTTTAGCACGCCTGAAAGTCAGGTATTAATAAACGCGCGGCTATATGACACACATTTGCTCAGTTCGTTGAAGCGCTGATGCACAGCTGACACACTTTGGCCATCATCATCAGCAGCAGCAGCCTGAACATGATCATGATCGTCATTATCATCATTTTTATGCAATTTCGTTTAAACTGTGCAAAAATGAATTACGCACACTTTTTGCCCGGCTGTCACGCTCGATTTCCAACAATTTCCGCAAAAATTGCTGTGAAATATTTTCACTTTGCTCTTTTTGAGAGAAACTCTCTCTTTTCATGCCTGGCACGAATTTTAATTATAGGCAATAAATTTGTTTTTAATAGCCTGGCATTAAGCACAAAGCTCAGCCAGGCTGCAAAAAAGTGACTAAATAAAAGTAAAAGAATTAACGTGGCATATGCAACGTGTGAGTTGAAAGCTGAAAGCTGCTCAAAGATGCATTCACGCCGCAAAGCTGGATGGAGCACGTGTGCTCCATCAGGCGGAGACAGCAGCAGATCTGCGAAATGTCACATCAGATGGACACATATATATAAATTCCTCCACAGATACATATATGTGTGCCTGACTGCTGAATTTATGGTATTCGCCGTTTGGCTGCGTGAGAAATTGCTTTGTGTATTTTGCCAGTGCTTAGCTGATTTGTTTTCTATTTGAGCTGCTGGCCATGAAACACGATATTCATTTCTCAGCCACAAAACATTATTTATAGAAATGTGAAAAACGCAGGTGTTTCGGCAGACACGTTCAAATAATATAAATGAAAATATGTGCTTAGGTAATTTGCTCTCATGCGGCACTCCCAATGGCAAATTTCAGTTTTCAACCGTTTTGATTGTTTTGTACAATTCACAAATTGAGGTCGCACGTGAAATCATACAATCAAATGTTGTATAAAATATTACCAATTCAAATTTCAATAAATATCTAAATGCAATCAAAGTTCCTTAAACTTAAGCTCTATATATATATATACATATATATGTATGAAGCTCTTCCACACCAATTATTATTTATTTAAATAAGTACAGTAGACAATCAATAAATGGAACTACAGACAGCCGCCACAGCAGCATGCCACAACGATGCAATAAATTTAATTCCATGCTAATTAAAAATTCAATACACCTGCCCACTTGATATTTGAACTCCTTTGCGCGCTCCCGCATTTCCGCTTAATTATGTATGTCAAATTTAATTGGCTGTCAGTTCGCATGCAAACACAGCAACAGTCGCACAAAGCGAAATCTGAGCGACACGCTATAAATATATTACACAAAAGTGTGTGTGCACACCTGGCGTATGCGTGATATATTGACACATATGCATATTTTTATGGCGTACACCTTGCTCAAACACACACAGCACAAACAGTTGTTAGACAAATGCACACACACACTCCAAACACTCACTAGACAGTCGAGTATAAATATCATTTTTGGGGCTGTATAAATATTTGCATTTTGCTAATTTTATTGCCCGGCGATGCGTATGCAAAATGTAGCCAGCTACAAACAAATGCAAGCCAATTTAAGCAGCAAATTAAATTTTAAAGCGCAAGACAGGGAGAATTTGTGGTTGGCGGCACGTGGAATGCGGCATGTGGAGTGGGTAAGTCAGCATCAGAAACACACAATCACAGATCCTTGCAGCAGCCATTTGAAATGCAAAACTCGTGCGCTGCATTTGGAAATCTGCGACATTGTCACATATACGAGAATTCAGATGTTCTCGCTCCCATTCTAGTTACTCTCCTCCGAACAGCTCCCGTCCAAATGCCAAGAGCTCATGTGCGTGAGTGGATGAGTGAGGGGAGTGGGTAGTGAGTTCATGAGAATGTCACCCCAGAGCCAAGCTTAAAAGGACCTGTGCGCACATTACGTATACGCCACATATGCAAAATGTCTAAAAGAAAAAATATATAAGAAAAATGCCCATGAGCTGCGTTTCTTAACTCGATGATACCCTGTGAATGTATATATACACCACATGAATAAATTTGAGCCTTGAATCAAAACTGTTCGTCACCGAGTCTTGAATCAAATATGAAATATTGCCTAATATTGAATATTGGTAAAACTATTTTCATAAACATGAATAACATAAACTTTGAGCAGAGCTATAGTAAATATTTATCCACAGAGATAGAGCACTTTTTAGTTGCAGGGTATCAAAAAAATAGAGATGTTTAAATTTGGTTGCGCTCCATAAAGCAGCCAAAATGATGGCAGTGCGGTTTGCGTAGGTGGTCGCCTTAGCCTCAGCCTGTTAATAGTAATTTCGAGTCATATTGGCTGCAGCCTTTCTCAGTGCGGCATTGGCACTGATAAATTGTCAACTTGCTGACGTTTGTGATAGAGTGGGAGAGTAACAGTAGCTGCACTTCAGATAGTGCACGTTTTCCTTCAACAATTTCCGTTAGGTTTCTTTTTCCCCCTTCAGATGCCGAAATGGAGCGTGGGGTAAGCCGCAGCCAGGGCCAGTTAGCAGCCAAATAAAATTTAGCCATTACTTTAATAGCCCCGAGAGCTGGTTGGAGACTTATGCAACCCTTTTCCGGCCAGACCAAATGCAGTTTTGTGGCTTGGCTCGGGCAATGTCTTTTATAATTAATGTATATCTGTGTATGTGTGTGTATGTGTGTGAGCTAACAACCTAGACATAGAAGCATATACCAGGCTTAGGCGAGCTCTAAGGCTTAGGCCAACATTGCGGCATTTAGGCAAATGAGAGACTCAGCCTAGAGTAGGACCTGCACCCGCACGAACACCCCAAAAAGCCATCAACTGGGGCAATTATGTAGACAAACAAACAAGCTGGCATTAGAGTTGTCACTTCACTCCGCCTATTGATGTATGTGTGTGTGTGTGTGTGTGTGTGTGTATGTGTGTGTGTGTGTGGGGGTGTGTCTGCGAGCAGGCTCAAAGGGATTACAAACGAAATTGACCAGCAACATAACAAGAGAACAGCAACAACAACAACAACAAGAGAAGTAGGCAAGAGCCATGTCTTAGATTTGCAGTTTATAAAATCACGTGACAAATGAGGGTTGGCTAAGCCCCTTTTGTCCATCCAGCTATCCAACTATCCAACTATCCATCTAACTGTCCAACTAACCGCCTAGTTTTGTCCTTGCTGCCAACTGTCATTTGTCTTATGGCCCACATGTGATTTGGCCCAATGTAGGTGCACGTCCCAGCCAATTATTTGAGTTCCTATTGCCCAACAGCCATGCGTCTTCAACCAAGTTGTAAATAATAATGGACAAAGCCATGATGAGTCTGGTCTCCAGGCGATGCATGTCTCGTGTGCGTGTGTATGTGTTTGTTTTTAATGATAGTTATCGCAAGGCATGTAAATGATGTCGTATACACATATTGAGAGATAAGCGTTGAGGCAATGAATCTATGCTTAGCTCTCAGCGAATGTATCTGGTATTTAGTTTACTTTCATTTATTTATTTTTATTTACCTCAAATTTAAACAATATTTGTATCACGCAAGCTGATGACACCTTAAATGAGTTTTATTTCTTTTCTGTATATCTTTTTAAGCATGTGACTTAAAATTATCAAAATATAATTTTCATGTATAATAAAATATATTTAAAAATTCAAATTTACGCAGAGATAGACTTTAGTTTGCTTGGTTTATTGGTTTAATTCTTGAAATTTAATTTGAATATGGATTCTCATAGCTTAGACTGATTGGAAAATTGGCTTTAATGGGGAGGCTCGAAATTTAACACACTCTGGCTATATATTAGCTACATAATATCTGGATGCATCAAGGCCTGTGTGGCCTGTTTTTGTTTATTTGGGCCATCTGCAATGCCCAATGCCCACTCAGCCGCAACCTTAACTTTTAGGCTGTACAGCCCAAAAGAAAAATTGAGCATAATTTGCAGTTTCATGGCTGAAAATTGCATTGGAATAAATGCGTTTAGATACGACCGACATTACGAAGTCATGAGGAGTGAGTATGTGTTTGAGTTTGATAGTTTTTCCATGCAACTCGCTATTGCCTATTGCCTAGAAAAATACTTTCTGTGTGAGAGAGAGGGAGAGAGAGAGAGAGAGAGAGAGTGTGTGTGTGTGTGGGTTGGCATTTTGGCTTACACTCTGGTTACATTCATTATAATGGCTTATTGTAGCATGAAAAGTGTGTCAGTCGTGTTAGCTGCACAGGCAATGCGAGCGGCAAAAACAACAAGCTTAGCACCGGCAGCAGCAGATATAAGTAGTAGGCTGAGGGGCGTGGCAATGTGTGGGGCTGCAGTGACAGTTGACTGCAGCTCACAGTTACAAGGCACGTCACGGCATTGTCCTTTGTTTGCATTGCACTAAGCAAACACAAAAGCCAGACAGACAGACACACACACACATATGACGAGGGCTTATGCAAGGACATGTTTCAGCGACACACAAATTGATGAGCATCGCGTGCGCTTTTGTTACTTTTTTTTATTATTTTCCCTTAAACTCTCTGTTTTTTACGTTTTTTTTTTTTTTTGTTGTGTTGCGGCAATTTTGATTGATTTCTTGTGGCAAGTCAGCGACGTCTCCCACAGATTGCAAACTGCCAGCGCCCACTCGCCACATACTCAATCTTGTGCTCGGCCCACAGCACAGTGACACACTTCGCTCTCTGGGTGTGTACGTCCGTGTGTATTAATGCATGTGTGTGTGTTTGTATCGTAAATTGGCAAAAGTAAAAGTCATAAAATGTTACTGGCAAATTCCTCAGAGCCAAGTTTGTTGTACGTGCCTTAAGAGTCAACACATTTGTTGCATTAAAATAATTGAACAAAATTGTAAAACAAATAAAGCACAAGATACATATATGTATATCTGTATATATATATATATATATATATATATATATATATATATATATATATATATATATATATATGTAGGAACATGCGCATCGATTGATGTATTGCCTTGCGAGCCTCTAAAGAGCCCCCATCCAGCACTTGACTGACTCGCAATGGTTACTTACAGCTACAGAGGGGGCGTCCATGTGGGGGTGTGGCAAATGCTTTTCTTACTTTCTCATGTCAGTTGCTGCGACGCAACATGAAAATGTTAGCAAATTGCAGACAGCAATTCGAATAGTGAGTACAATTCGAGTATCAAGTGTGAGTATGTGCCACACATTCATAATATAATAAATGTGTGTGTGTGTGTGTGTGTGTGTGTGTGTGCGCAAACACTCTTCAAAGTGCCTGACGTGTGTGTGTGTGTGTGCTTGGCACTTGAATGATGCTAAATGTCTTGCAAGAAAGCAAAATGACATTAAAGCACAATTTACAAGTGACTGCGCTTCAAGTCGAAGCGTCAATGGAACAAATTCTCGAAATTGAAAAGTTCAAAATATTCAGAGTTCGATTGACTCCCAAACGGATTCTAAGGAGAAGCTGTAATAAAAATTTTCTTGGGTATTTTTTAAAAAAGACACTTCAACAGAAAAAGAGCCCTGTAAATATATAAGTTTTTTACTCAAACATGAAAAGTAAGAAAGTTCTTATAAGTTAAAAAGTATTAACAAAATTATTTTAGAAATGATCTATTTCCAAGGTTAGAAAAGAATGCATAAACAATATATATATATAGCAATATCAGCGGATCGAATTATTATATATTGTTGATTCTAGCGAATATAACTATATGTCAAATTATTTAATATTCCTTATTATTATTATTATTATTTGCAATTCTATTTTATTATTATAATTTGTTAATGTTCAATGAACCATTCAAAGGCTGCCAAATACATTTACTCTGAAAGAAGCCAGTTATCGCTTCGACCAACTATAATTGCAACTAAGCAACGTTTGCTTGAATAATATACAATGTGTTGAGGTAGATAGCTAGATGCTTGGCTTATTTTACATTACAGCTAATCACGAACTGGAATTTATTTTTGCTTAACTGCAACAGCGAGTGCCACAGTCTCAGTAAATGAAAGTCAATGCGGTGAAGCGGAGCAGTTGAAAATTGAGATGGAAAACACATGTCAGCTGCAAATACATATGCATATATATATATATATATATATATATATATATATATATATATATATATATATATATATATATATATATATATATATATATATATATATATATATGTATGTATGTATATATATGCTTCATCAATTCTATTGCCTGTTGTTGCTCGTCCATTCAAATGCGAACAATGCGAATGCAATCAACCTGCATCGATGCCACCCACACATCAATTACATAGAAACTATTTTTGCAGCTGCTCTTAGGAAACTAATTTTGATTTCAATTTGGATTTGCATTTGGATCGGAGAGATCGAAGTCGAATTAATTAGCATATGTAACTTGGCAGCCACAAATGCGACTTAACTAAGAGGAAAACCAATGAGTGAGTAGACATTCAGTGGGATTGATTAACTAAGAGATACTATTTACTTTATGGTCCAGCAGAAATACATATATCCTAATTGAATCTCAGCTCACAATAATTATATAGTACATATTATATACAATAATACCAATTATAATAAGGGAACATTGAAGAGAATATTGTAAAATAAATCTGAAAAGCTGATTATATGTAATTGCATCAACTATATAGCATGAGAAACTATATAATTGCGAATATTTCAAATTTATTAAATTTATGGAGCTAAACTATATTTGTGATGACTGTTATATTTCGTTTCTCATATTTTCTGTTTGATATCAAGTGTCGAATAATACAGCGGGATCCTGCATCGAAATTTCTCCATTTAAAATCTAAGCAAAGGGTAACGCTACCCCATTGCCGCTGAATGTACATTTAGAGGGTGCAACTGCAGCCACATTTCATCCAACATTCAAAATCAGTCAATAAGTCAAGCGTCAGGCACAAATGTATTTAAATTACAATTGCTGGGCGCTTGGGCACCTGACCCCCCACCCACCACCTGATTAGCATTTATTTAATTAATAAATTGGTTGCATTATCGAAGTCGGCATTTGCGACTGCAGTTGACTTCAAATCGAATTGCAACTAAAGTGCAGAGTTCGACAGAGCTCGTTCATTATGCGCAATCACTCACGCACTCACAAGCATACATATTCAGCATGTGTGAGTGTTTAATTGTGTGTGTGGTGTGTGCACTGTGCTCTCGCGCATAAATAAACAACGCAAATTTCCAAATATTATACATATAAACTGTACAAAATGGCTGCAAACAGCAGCGCCGCAAACTTTCACCAACAAGCTGCGTCCCCTCGTCAGCCCCTGCTCCCGCTTCCGTTGATGCTCCTGCTCCTGCTCTTGCTCCAGCTCGTGCTCAATGGGTAGCAAGTTTACACAACAAAATGGCGCTACACACGCAAAACAACAAGTGCAGTTTGCACGCTGTGAAACTCCAAGAAAAAAGAGTCAACTTTATATAAAAACAAAGTTTTGTTAAACGCAATGTTTATTGAGCGTCCCCAAAGTTTGCATCGCGTCTTAAGGTAACCAGTTGGAGATGAGCACAGCGTGAGGGAGTCGTGAGTCGCGCCTAACAGAAATAGTTGGAATTTGAATACAGCTTAAAAATGATCTTAAATGTATGTATTGTGTAGTCATATCAGCAAAATTATAAAGGTACTTCGAATGGAATCGAATAGAGGAGCATTAGTCTTTCTAACGATCCTCTAGAGCTCCAATATATGTTACAACTATGCGACCCTGTTACTTACTTGAAAGTTTTTGATTGAAAGGAAAAAGAATACGAATGCGATTTCGTGTCTAAAACATACTTTAAGTGCATATCATACAATATTGATTTCCAGTATCAACAGAGATCACTTCCTTACTGAATTTCCATACATTGAATGCCTAAATTAAGAAGAGCAATTGTCGAGGATTTCATGATAAACTCAATAAGAATTTACAGAGATATATTTACACAATTGTCGATTTGAGCCTGATAGTAAGTCTTGCATATGCTATATTTGTAAATTTTCACATCACGCAATCATCTCGACACACGTGTGTGTGTGTTTGCACATTGTCAGCGCTAGGTGGAGCCACCGGCAGATGAGTGGAGCCAAAGAAAATGCCATTTCGTTGTTTATTTATTTGTTTGCGTGTTGTTTGTTTATTAGTGGAATTTTTAATCAAAGTTGCAGAAGTTGACATACCTGAGCAGCAACAGCAGCAGCAGCCAGCACCAAGAGAACAGGTCAAAGTTTTTTTCTTCTTTGTTTTTTTTTTTTTTTTTTTTTTTTTTTTGTAATCAGGCGACCGCGCGGCGCTTTTTGGCTTGTTCCCACTGTGTGCACTGTGTGTAATTCCTTTTGGCTGTTTTGTTGGCTAAACTCTTGAAACTTTGCTGCCATGTAAACTGTCAGCGACTGCGTGCAGAGGACACACACACACACAACACACACTAGCACACACACAGTCGACACACTTGAGCGCTTATCTTACTAAGGTCTAAAAAACTTTTGTTTACACGTTGCGCCCTCGAGACTCATACGCATACAAAGCAAAAATAGTAACTAGACGTCCACACTGCGAATTGTTTATGTTGATCTACAACTTTTTCCTTCAGGTAAATATATATGCATGCATATTCGACCGTATATTAAATACATAAGCTAAGAAATAGTTTATGTCAAGTCCTGAATTGCAGTAGTACGAGTTCTTATATCTATAAATGTAAAATACATGCGGAGAACCAATACACAATATATATTAGTATCAATATATATATATTTTTATTTTATAAAATAATAGTCCAAACTGAATGATTCGATGCCTACATTATAAAAGATCTTTTAGCTTTGTTATTTTAATGTGAAATTTCATGCCAACTTCTTGTGATTAAAGCCACAATCTTTACAGATGCTGAAAGTTGAATCATATTTTTGGGTGACGGAATTCTAAAACTATTCAGCTATTAAGATATTGTATATAAAAACTGATATATATATATATATATATATATATATATGTATATATATATATATATATATATATATATATATATATATATATATATTAAAACTACTACAGCCTGTTTATTGAAAAGGATCGGTCTGAACACTATTAAAGAAACTTTCAATTTGAAATGTTAAGTTTTTCTAATTATTATCAGTTGTCGAAGTATTTTAAACCGATGATAAGGTCTTATAATGCTCAAGTTGATTTTAAAATAGTCGGAAATAAAGCAGTTTTCTACAGAATCAATATTTTTAAATTATTATTTTGTAACCATAAGAGCTGACTTGATCAGCAATCAGTTAGCGAGTTATTTAGTCAGACAGAACTTGCATATCTGTATGGGATACACACATTTTCTTGGCCACATTTATTGAATATTTATGCCATATTTCTGCATGAGCCATGGCTATCAGCCATACTTTTGCCAGATTGTTTTTTTTATTGAACTTATTTGCCGAGATCGTTTTTTAATTAAAACGCCGTTCGGTCACGCCAAATTGCATTAAAATTGCACTGAATTTGCATATGGCAGGAGGGCAGTATCCATATGCGATATACATATATCTATATATACATATTTTTCATTTTTTATATATATGAAAATATTACTCATACGCCGGGCAGCCAATTGAAATGAAAATAAAATACGCTAGCAAATTTCAAGTGCATGTAGTGCATGTGCGTGTGTGCTCTCTGCTTGTGTAATATTTTTTTACAGTATTTACATTTTTAGCATATTTATGCAGTCGCAGCAGCAGCTACAGCAGCAGCAGCAACAATGTAAGCACGTCAACAACTGCAGATTTTTCGAGTAGTTGTTGTTGTTTCTGATGCTGATGTTGTTGGGGGTTGGCATGGCATGTTGTTGGCCAGCAGACCGTAAAGGAATTGCAATGCAAACAGAATGTTAGACATGCTAGACGACGCTTTGAATTTCGAACTGCAGGTGCACAAACTCAATCTGAACCTCCCACTCAACCCCTGCCCTGTGACCCCTTTGACTCGCAGCTGCATCTAAAGCTTAAATGAGTTTTCGCAACAATTTTTCCAGCTGTTTAAATGGTTGGCTCGCAAATAGAAATAGTTGCATTGCTTCACTCCACACTCAATCGAAATATGGCAACTATTTGGCAATTTAAGCGCCCAAAAGCCTCGAGCTGGGGTCCAAAGTTTCGACCCCAACAACACCAATAGCAGCAGCAGCAGCAGCGGCCGCATAAAAGTTGCGCAAAAACTAAATATAAACAAGCATATAAAAAGGGGCAACTAGCTAGCAGGAAAAAAATCACATAAAAGAAAACTTGGGATCATAATAAAGCCGAGAGTGCCCGACTCGAAGTTGACCTGCAGCTGATGCTGTGTAACTCACCTTAAGCAAACATACGTTGCATAAGCGATGGGGCTAAAGGCAAACCTACATACCAAATGTGCTTGCTTTAGCCCTTGCACTAACTGAATTAATAGATTAAAGCAGAGTTTGTTCGCTTTCTATAACTATGTTTATAGTGTGGGACTATGTTGAGTGAGAAATTTATACCATTTTTCACATTTTAGTTCTCATCTTATCCTAAGTTCATAAAAATCAGCACAGCTTACTTTTCTTTCAGGTACATTATCTCTGAGCAAACTACCCTGAAACAGGTGATGACTGAAAGCAACTTTGCCATACAACTCCTGCTCAGTATTTCACGTATTACAGGGTGTACAAAATATGTGAGGCAGCCGCAAGTTGTACAAGCCCAACAAAAGCGTAGCAAAAATTCATTTCCCAATAACGAAATAAAAAAATAAAAAAATTGTATACAAACACAAATACTGGCGCAGGCAGCTGCGGTAAGCAAAAACCGCAACTGGTCAAAGGAAGCGAAGCGATTTTTTGCTAAGACAGGCTAACAAATTGTTAACGGGTTTGCCTCAAAGATATTCAATACACATAGATACACATATATATTAATAAGGACGAACAGCAGAGTCCCTACGGTAAATCGAACGCCATCAACAATAAAGAGAAGCACGAAATAAGGAAAATAATATGAAATTGGAGAGTATTGAAATTTGTAATATACGACTATTTTTGTATGCGTCTACGCCCTCTGTATGGATTTAGTCTTTGGCCAAGCGAACCTTTGCGCAGTGAAGAGTGCAAAAATTCTAAAAAATATTTTATATTATTAATTTTTATATTGCCTAATTAAATTTCTGTGCAAATTCAAGTATTTGTATGTAACAATACGAACAATAATTGAAACTAAACCACAAACCCTTGAGCAACCAACTGCTCCTCAGGCCCAGCCAGCCTCACATATCATATGGATAGCTGAATGTGGGTCAGAGCACAGTGCCTCAAGCAGAGCAGCTTTCACCAGATATTTCTGTTCCTAAAGCAAGTATCAATGCGAGTTTCTATTCCTCAATATTTTCACAGGTCTTTATATTTATTTATTTTTATTATTTCTGCTGTGTTGTGCTTTGTATTGCCTGCACAAATATTTTTATAACGAGCGGCACACACCCACACGAGCTCACATGTAGAAATGTAGTCAGTGGGCGCCCAGTGCAAAGATTGGAAAATTCCTAACTCAGAACGAAAGGCAATAGAAGAGTCTGCTGAAAAAGCAAGGCAAATATGCTCCAGCAATTAATTTTAATTAATTTTATGTGCTTTTTTTATTTTATTTTCAGTTTTTTTTTTGTTTTGTTTTTTTTTGTTTAAGTAAAAGGGAAGCCACGAGTTTAATAGATTTTTCAAGGAATTTATTGGCGGCTTTCCTCTTAATTTCAGATTGGGCAGCGACCGCAACGAGCGCTGCCCGAAAATGAAATGGAAAGCGCAAACACAAAAAGGCTCAGGCACTTAACAAAGGCAAGGACCTTTGCGAAAAAGGATATCAATGTCGTTACGTCGACTAATGTGCCCCGGGAGCGTGGCAAGACGGGCCATCCGCTGCATAAGTGGGTGGCATTTGAAGCGCTTCACTTAGGCGTCGTTTAGCGATAAAAGCGACATTTGGCATGCCAAACAGTTTGTCTCCAACTTTAAACTGTAAACTGTAAACTGGCACCGGGCACAAAAACAAAAGATAGTCCACACTTTATGTACTTCAGCACATACCCTGTTAACTGTAGGACAGACGTTGGTTAAGTTGGAGAAATAATTTTACAAATTTAATTCTGAATATAAGTTGAACTCAAAAAAACATATATGTCAGTTCTTAGATATTTAGAGAGCTCTATGATAAAATAAAAAAGGTAAAGTTTTTTATTATTCCATCTGGCGGCTAACTAAGTATGGCTAACAAAATGCGCTGCTGTTGACTTGGTCAATAGTCTTCTATAGTCTACAGGGTATTTGACAGTCGAGTTTCTAGCCGGTCGCCCAGTTAGCTTACTTAGCTTACATCTTGCACGATGTTGTTGTTTGTCTGCCAACATATTCAGCAGATTCCGTAGATGGTTTTTAGAACGTTTGCTGCAGAAGCAGAAGCAGAAACAGCACCAGCCGCAGCAGCGTCGGCAGACGGCGGCATCAGCGACAGCATTTGAGAGTGAAATATCGTTAACCTAATTTCAGTTCCAACGGCTCCATCGGAGTTGTTTTTGTGGCCAAGGCTCCGCACAATGCTTAGCCATAAATTTGCTTTATCTTTATGACTTGTTTTGCGTTTTGTTCTTGTTTTCTTTCGGCTGCTTTTCTAAATTTCACTTTATTTTTTGTCATTGCCGCCCTTTTTCCCGAGCTCGTGTTAAATAAAGCTGCACGAATTAGCTTAAAACATTTTGTTTTTTTTTTTGCTTTCTTTTCAACATTTATTTTCTCTCACATTTTCGGTGGCACTTAAAATTTATGTTTTTGTTTTAATTTTTATTGGCAGCCATTTTGGAAGAATGCGAAGCCAAAGTCCCGCTAAGATTTCTCACTAGGCAACGAGGTGTTTGCGTGTGGGTGTGAATTTGTTTATGTGTGCGCTTATCACACCCGTGGGTCTAGTTACAGAGGCGCCCGACGCTCAAGAAAACATATAAAAATCGATAAAAAAAAAATAATATGGGAAAGGATATGCGATAGCAGAACTTGTTGTCGATGAAGCTCCTGACTCTAAATACGTATATATATTTATATTGCTCAAATGTCAATCGGATAAGCTGATAGTGACATTTAAACTAAAACATTAGTATAAGTGTGGGAATTGGGATTACAGAAGCTTCGTGATAAACTAATGAATACTGAAGTAAATTGTCGATACTTGATGTGGCTCTTATAATAGTACAAACCTTTGATCAATAGTGCTTAGAATCTTTAAGTCACAAGCCTTATTAGGTCCCAGGCAGCAGATTCAATCATGAACACTTGACTTTAATAAGAACAGTACACATGATCCGATAACATATGCTTTATCTCACAAACACAACTCTGAGAAAACAAAATGTTTATTCCCACGTCTATAGGTCTCGTGAGAGCCTATTGTTGTAGCCAAATGCTCAAAATAATAATTAAATGTATTATGATATAATAATGTCATACAATCTTATATTCAACAGATGTTTATTTTTTAAAGAATTATATCAAAATAGTATATATTTCTTTGCTTTATTGTGATCGAGGTACTTAATTTAGAACTCTGCACAATTGTTGACCAAAGGCTATTATATAATCCAAGAACCCCATACAAATAATGTACGTAGTGCTTCTCTCAGTTTAAGTCTTCTATTCGTTTAAGGGGCCCATCCACTTGCAAACATGTTCGCCGAACATGTTGTGTTCGTCGAATGTTCACATGTGGATGGTAGTGTTCGCACGAACATTTTGTTCGCCGACCGTGTTCGCGAAGAATAGAAATGTTTCTATTTTACGCGTGTTCGTGCGAACATGCCAATCATTTGAGAAAAAATATTTGTGAAATCAACACGTGCAAAATGAGCAATAATAATAGAAACTTTTCATTTGAATCTATCAAAGAAAGTTCCTGGTAATACAATTGGGATCGGCGGAGATGAAAAGAAAGCAAAAATTGTAACAGAATTAAAAACAGGGACAACTCTTGATGGTAGAGGAGATTCATTTACAATACAAGGAACCGAAGATGCAACAAAATGGAATGAATGCTTGACACCTTCAATGTTTTGGTGCACAATGCTTTCTTTGATGAAAAGAAAAGTTACGACGCTAAAGACAGAGAAATAAATGATGGTAAAGAATTACTAAAAAAGATTTCTCTATTGACTTTTTTCTTGATGTCCATCAAAGGAATTGGGGCAACGATTTTATTACGCTCCTCAGACATATTTCCGTCTCGAACAATTTTATAAAATGATGTTCGACGAATAGTGTTTGCCCAGTTGGTGGGCAAACTGATTTTGTTCGGCGAAAATGTTCGCAAGTGGATGGGCCCCTTTAAGCGAACCCCATAGTAGCATATCTGCTCGAAAATCTCTAGGTTTATTATTTATCTGCCATTCACGCAGCTTATATGCTCTTCTTTAAAATTGAAAGTTGATCCAGTCAATTAATATATTTAAGTGCAGCTCTGACCTAAACGCTGAAAATTAGCTGCCACTGCACAGCCATCTTTATCGTATCGTAATCGTAATCGTATTATGGCACCTGCTGCATATGAAATTAGGTTCATCTGAATTTGGGTTAATTGCTTAGGCAGCTAACTAGAAATTGACTAAAGGCAATTGAAAATCTCAGCTTAAAAGCAAAAATCTATAGCAAACATGAGTGGCTGTGTGTGTGCTTATGTGCGGGCATGTTAATTGCAAAATTGATGGCAATCGCATGCATTTAAGTTAATGGCATGTGCACATTTTGGTGTCAACTGCAACGGCAACTGCATTGGCAACAGCAACAAATGCAATTAAATCGGTTAAAAATTGAATTAAATTATGGCATATTAAATGACACGCAAATAACGCGGGTAAAATGCTATTAAAATGATACGTGAAGGGCGATGGGGCCTCGCCCTTCACACAACAAATGCAGACAGACAGCTGCATTAGAAATTAATGCACAATAAATCGCAAATGCAGGCGCATTTGCTATGAAAATTATAATTAAATATTTGATTGATATCCCGGGCCGTTAGGCGTATGAGCCATGCGAGTGTGGGCAGTCTTCGCATGAATATTAAAGGCTAATTAAGACCAAGGCTCGTGGACAGGGGGCTGACTTCCTTGGCCAATCGGCGAGTGCATGTGTAATTGAATTGCCCCAGCGCACTCACTTGCAGCAGCTGCATTAAATTTTAATATCCAGAGATGGCGCGCGCGCCCGTCTTGGCCATAAAACGCAGCTAATTGACAGCAATGGGCCGTTCTGTAAGCCGCTGCGAAAGCCGAAATGTAATCAAATTTATGCGAGACAATTGAAAGTGCGGCTATAAAGCAGAGAACGTAATACGCATTCATAAACAAAGCAATAACAAAGCAAAGTGCGAAAGCAATATGCAAATGAATGAAAAGCGACTGTCAAATGCCCAAACAGCTGGCGGCAACCAGGACCAGACGACTGACTGGCCGTTAACGCAGATAACAACAGGGAGGGAGACAACGCCTACTGCGAGCTATCGAAGACCGTCTACTCTTCCAATATAATTGCATCGAATAGGCTTTTCAATATTGAAAATATTCATAACGAATTAAATTAATTCCTTGTATAGAAGAAACTAATGCGTTAGAAATTGAAAAAATGAATAAGTATAATAATTATAAATCCACATTCATAACCTAGGTAATATAGTGATCACATATTAGAAACTATAGGTTAGGCTTTCATTGTATTTCCATGCTGGTAATCTATATGAAATTGATATATATATATATATATATATATATATATATATATATATATATATATATATGTAAAGTCTGAGACAAACTGTTACATAACTTGCCATAAATTCAATATATCCTCAGCATCACGAAGTGGTCACGAGTACTTCGGACTTTGGTCGTAACGTCTTTGAAGAAAATTTTCAATTAAAGATGCGCAGCGAAAAGGAGTCAAAGCGAATGTTGTTTGGAGCGAAATTAGGAATTAATTAAGGCAGCAACAGCAGACAAAAATAACAATAACAACAACAAAAGAAACAAATGCCGTATAATTTCAAGCGGAAACCAGCCAAACAAACAAAACTACGCAAAAGCGCCTTGGGTTAGGCTATACAACACACTGCAATGGAGTAGGGTCTGTCGTCTGGGGTGAGAGAAAGCCAGAGAGAGAGAGAGAGAGAGAGAGAGAGAGAGAGAGAGACAGAGAGAGGTGGGATAGCTAGACCGAAAATTTATTTGTGCGTTGATTGCGCGCAAATGATGATCATTTAATTAAGCACGCAACAGCGCACAGGCCAGCAGCGGGAGCCGGACGGAAGCAGCGGGTGGGCCGCCATCTTGGCCGGAAGTGGCGGCACCTTCATTTCGAACGGCCGCTGTGGCCGCAAAAAGAACACAATCTGTTTGTGTTTTGCATTTGGCCGCGACCGCAATTTGATGGGCCTGTTATGAAATTCGTATTTTTTTTCAGTTTTTATTTTTTTTATTTTTATTTATTTATTTTTTTTTTGCTTTCCGCTCGGGCCAAGTTTGGACTTTGATTGGTTTACTTAATGGCCTCTTGTCAGCGCTTGGGATTGCAATTTTTGTTATTTTGATTTGCATTGTAAATTGGGCAGGCGCCTACCAAAATCTTGAGCACTGGCATTGATTAAAATTGTATTTATTTTTAATTAAAAGCCATTTGAGTGCAAATTATATGGCCTCACAAAATTAGCGCTCTAGAGCGAGTTCCGGGCTACAAAATCTCTCGATGGAGCAAAAGAAAACGAAAACTTTCTTTATTTCTAATTAGATTCCAAATCCAATTAGGTGTTACACAACTGACCCCAAGGAAAAATTGAAGTAACACAGAAAAGCAATTTAAACATTTTTGTTGATGTCTTTTGGCAGCCTCTCAAAATTTAAGCATACAAATATGTTGGCCTATTGAATACTTTTTTTTAAGAAAAGTCCTCTTTGGGAGATAGTACATAGTGTTGAATAATTTAGAAGAAATGGTATGAAATAATTTAGCCTTACCTGTATGTATTCTGTAACTTGACTTAAAGCAAAGGAAGCAGGAGTCTGATCAGTATTTCACCAAATGATAGTTGGGCATACCCAACTGGCAAAGCGATTACATTTAATATTTATATTACGTTTAGTATAAGCCTGTTCCACACTTTCCTATCACTGTCATTATGTTATCTACTTTATACCAATTTATTCAATAAAAACATTATTTTCTCAATGGCTCTAACACTTAATAACCAAAATAGTTCGCAGCTGCAGAGAGCTTTCCCCGTTCATTTCAATAAATTTGCATAACCAATGTCACAGATCAGGCACACAAGTGGCCATGATGCCACATGCATGTGTATACTGTATGCTGGCTGGTGCCCTTAACCAACTGTGCAGAGGACTCTTATAACTAGCATTGTCCTGCCATTTGCTGCTATCATCTAAAGCGGACTCCTGGGATTTTGCCAATGCCGCATTTTGCAGTCATATATAACATGGGGCCAAGTTCCACACGCCAACATTGCGGCAATTTGTGGACACACACACACACACACACACACACTCGAACAGATATTAATACCAAATGAAAATTGAAATTATGTCTGTGCCCCACACTCGAGTGTGGCGCAAATGCGCAGGACAAACTTTTATGCCCCTCGCGAACTGGCTGCGAACTTAGTGCCGGCTGTGCCCCGGTACCGTTCGACAGTTATTATACTGAAACACTCCCACTCTCTCTCTCTCTATCTCTCTTTCTCTCTCTCTCCACCACACACACACACACACACACGCACGCACAATCATATCCATAATCAATGATAATCCGCTGGCGTATTATAACCACATTAACAGTTAGGCACGTTCGATACAATTCGTTACGTTTCGATAGATTTCATGCTCATTTCAGCTATCGCTGCGTGCGGGTGTGTATTTATCTGTATGTAAGTGTATGTGTGTGTGTGTGTGTGGGTGTGTGGCATAACAAATATAATTGTGTACAATTTGCGTAACATGCTTTCGGGCAAGTGAAGCGGGTGGGTTTTAGTGCGCAAATTGAATTGCAACCAACTTAGCTTGATTTACGTAAACCCACAAAAAGGCCCCACACAACCACAACGCCACAGCGCACCACCCGTCCAAAATCTTCATTATTTCTGCTGCTGCCGGTGAAATGCGTGCGGTATATCATAAAGCGTAAACTGAGACTGCAATCACTGTGACTGCTGATTGTTTTTGGGGGTGTGGCAGGAGCAGTTACAGGGCATGGCTGTCGGGTATCGTGTTTCGGCTCGTTGCCAGCAGACATAACCACAAAATCAATCAAAAGAGTTTGCCAGCTCGTAGCATTATATGGCAAATGAATCGAAAAACGCAGCTGCAACCGCAGCCACAAGACAAATGACAGTTTAAAAGTCTGGCAACAAATGATGCAGAGACCCTAGCATCATTCCCGCAGAATCTCAAAAGTTTACCAAAATAATTGTTTCCCATTTTACCCCTCAAAGCAATCAAATCAAAGTGAGCCGCAAAAATGTGGCTCATTAAATTCAGATTTCGAGCAGCGTCATAAATTGTCTTTAAATTGGTCCGACTTAGGTTCTGATTGCGTGTTATTTATTTTTAAATTATCGGAAAGACTCCTCAGAAAATGAGCCTAGCTGCGCTCAGCAATCTCTTTTTTTAATGCCCTAAGCCCATTGAAAATGCCACTTTAGGATATGATGGATTTGTGAAATCGTATGCAGCTGTCAGAAGGAGCTGAAGCAGACCCCGTCAGGTGGTTATCAGGATCTAAAAAGAAACTTGAAATGTATATCTGAGTACTTGTTTATCGATTCATTTCGATATATCATCAATGACTCATTAACTATATAGGTTGCTTTGATGAAGATTTGGAATATTTCGGGTAATTTTAATACCTCCCGCTATTTGCTTCAAGAATATTTTTATATTGATGCAACTGAAGTGAAGAAAATTTACTCAGAAATGCACTGACATGCGTGTGTATGCGGGTGCGTCGTTTCTTACATATGTTTCAAATTTGCGTATATTGAAAGTGCAGTTCAGCACACAGTGTAGGGTATCTCCTAGTCGGGCATTTTCGTTTCTATCCATCTTATAGAATATGGAACTTGGCTTGGTAATTATTGAATCTAATCAATTTATTTGCCAGAATGAAACAAATCGTGCTCTATAATATTATTACATTTAGATTTTAAATCCTAACTGTACCTGACTTTAACTAGCATTAGTATTAACTGAAGCAGAAACTAAATGTCACGATCAATAAATAATAATAACCATATTTATATTAATACTCTCTTTAAAATTTAATATCACATATAGATAAATATACAGATAAATTTTAATTTGATTTAAGTTTTGATTTTTCAATGGTAATGTCTAAAGATTTATTTAATTGCCTCGAGTCCCCAATATGTAGTAAGAAGGCGTTCAGAGTTTAATATCAGGTTTTAAGTATTTTAGAATGTAATAATAATAGTATTCTGACCTCTAAAACTGTAAAATGATTAATTTCATGTTTATAAAAGTAAATATATTTAATTTGATCTGTTGATTTTTATTAAATAAGTGCTTTATATTAAAACAGTTTTTAATACTGATTGTTCAATTTTCGATTTATGTATTATCCTTTGAAGCTTACTAATGCATTATTACTAATTATGTGCATTGTGGACACATCCCTCTTTTCATACGCTGCCGCCTTTGAATGCCCTTTGAAATAAATACAATCAGCCATTAGTTTGATTGCAATTTCTTTTACAGATCATTCGTTTATTCTCACTCTCTCTCGCTGGGTTTTATATCCGCATCAAACTGTCCTATTTTCTACAATCTCTCATTAAAAAGCTATCTCCAACAGAGTTCAATGTAACCATAAGCAAATGCAATAATTGTGTCACGATTGGAGTTGAGTTTCGATTATTGCTGGATGAGGACCTAAGTGCGCTGCGGCAGTCAACTATAGAGTTGAACTTCGTAGTTTATGGCCTTAAATATGCTTGTAAGCCATTAAAGTGCACTGGCAAGCGTCAATTCAGAGTTTGACAGAGCAGCTTTTCTGCTGCTGGTTGCAACGCGCATCAACTTTGAAACAATTTTGGAGAAGGAGTTGGGCGGCTCTATGTTGGCAGGGCTGAACGAGAAATTTGATTACAACATAGTCGAAACTGCATTAGTGCATAAATCCATGTCAAGTCGCTGAGAGAAAATTCAATTAGCTGACATAATTCTATTTATGCGCTGACAGCTGGCAAACGCTACACAATACACGCCAAAGGGGTTTTAAACTTGACAACTATGTGCGGGTGCTGTGGGGAGTGTGTGTGTGTGGATGTGTGCTGTTATGGTCTGATGCTAGAACCAAGCCCATGACTACAACGTCGCTGGCAAAGTCATAAATTTGGCAATGGCAGCATTGCCGGCACGTGGAAATTAAGTGATGAATACCATAGGGCGCATAAACTTGCCAAAAGAGCTCCCCACATACATAGACACCCACACACACACACACGCACACATACTCGCATTTAGGTCGCTGTGCCCGGCCATATAAATTGTGAAATTGCTGAAGCGCAACGTTGCGTCCTCCTCCACGTTCCCCTCTCGCATGAACATGCACGCAAAAATATTGAAAAATATGGCGAACGCTGAACATTTTGTGAAATATTTTTACAAACACACACGCACACGCACACTCGCATACACACAGACAGAGGGCAACATACACGGACGCACACTGTGTGTCTGCTTCGGTGCGCAGCCAACGTGCCGTAAGCCCTTTGGGCACTATTAACCCAACTCCGCGAGCTGCGCAACTGTCCAAACTCCCTGACAGCTCCACGGCAAATGATGCGCTAATCCAATTATTATCAATTCAGTGACAGGACGAAGGGCTCGCCCGTCCAGCTACAGCACCATCTGCCCCAGCGTCCGATTGTTAAAAATAAACACGCCGCCAAGTTGATTGAATATAATAATCCAGATTTGCTTACCTGCAAATAGACAGAATGAAGCAAAGAGAGAGTGAGTGATTGAGTAAAAGAAGCACACTTAAAATAACAATATATAAGCTATGAATATATACATATAAACAGATATATATATATATATATATATATATATGTTTGTATTTGCATTAGCTGGGCTGCCACTTAGATACCAAATTGGCCATTGCTATGCTTGGTCCTTGGCAACTCTTTCTGTTGCCCACATCAAAGCCAAAATGAAAACTTGCCAGTTTGCCATTTAAGCTCATTAAAAATGCATAAGCCCCGAACAAATGCTGATCAGAATTTAAGAAGGTAAACAAAACTTCTGAAAGACGCGGACTAATTCTTAATTCCTTCACGTTAAATTGATATTATGCCAGAATAACCTGTTTCTATTTTTGTTTGTTGTTTAGGCATCAATGTCACATCAGTTCAGAAAATATCATACAGTTTTAGAATATTTCTGACTTCACATTAGATTTATAATCAAGAATTCATATGAATTCACGTAGAATATTTACTTAGAAATAATTTCAATTGCTGTCAATATGTACCCTGAAGCCACTGAAGATAAGAAAGTCGGCTATAGTAGCCTAGATAAAGTATATGCAATATATTCATGATCACATATATTCATGATCAGGACGACGAACTTGGTCGATCCCTCTACATGCATACGTCTATCTCAGAACCTTCAAGAGCTGGGACTGGAACATTGATGACTTACATTTATTTGAAATACTCGATAACTTTTCCTGTTTTAGTGCTATTTAAACCGGCTCCGAGTTTTACTATATAGACCATATAAAGCAAATATATCACATACTTTTTATTGGAGTCCATTAATTAAGACAAAAGTTATTCAGCAAAGGATTTGACCAATTTTCAGCAGCGCTTGAAAAGTAGCGCCAAAAGTAAAGGCATAGATTCAAATGAGATTAAGCTTTGGAGTATGTTTAATAGCGCAGACTTGAAAAATTCCAAAGGCTATTACAAGTCTGCGACTCAGCAGATATGTATGTATATCTATGTCGACTAAATCTTCTGTTCTGCTTCCAATATCTGACAATCAAATATATAAATAATTAAATTGTTTTGAACAATAGTTTTAATATTTAACAACATATATATAGATAAGTATTAACAGTGCAATGTCCCAATTATTTGGGAAAATAAGGCGAAGTCGGAGACACTTATCAAAGTCAACTCACTTGTCAGCTGGCTTAAATTTTAAACAAATAATAATATTTGCCACGCTGCCGCAGGCGACTACCAAACACAAGCCCACTGAGCTCGCCCGAAATCCAGGCAAAACGGTAAAATGCCAAGGCAAACAAACAAATACCCACACACATACACACACACACACACACACACACACTTACAAGCAACATGACTGCAAATTATCTGGGGAACAGCAGCGTCAAACGGCGGCAAAAAGGGCTTCAACAGGAAGGCTGTAAGGATGTAGGGTTAGGGGTTGGGGCTGTACTAGGGGGGAGGGGTGGTAGGTGTTGATTCCGAGGCAAAAGTGTTTGGCTCTCTGCTTGATTGTGAAATCGATAAAGTAAATCGGTGAAGCGATAACATAATAAATTCTACGTTTCATGCTCAACTACACGTTGCGCCAGCACCCGCCCACAGGTGGCGCTGATATTTAAACCCTGTATAGCTTCGCCAATCACTTCAGCTCACACACAGAAGCCTTTGTGGGTGTGTGGGAGTGTGAGTGTGTGTGTTTGTGTACGTTAAGGGCACATCAATTTTTATGATCTCAAATTGCAAACGTATTGTAAAAGCGGAGCATTCACCCTTCAACCTTGCTCTACGCCCCCACACACACACATACACGAGCACATAACATATATACATATATCGATGAAAAAAGCGAGCTGAGCAATGCAACAATCAATTTCCTTTTTTTAAGCCTGTTTGTTTGTTTACTCTGTCGAACATAACTCAATGGAGCTCACACATACTCGTATATACACAACAATAATAATAACAACAATCAGGACAACCCTTTTGAGCCTTTTGTGTGGCCCTTGAGAAAGTTGCGCACTGAAAGTTGGCCACAAAAGCCAAATGGCATGTGGCAATCCAGTTTGTTTGGCCATGTGTGTGGGTAGTTCTTCAGCTTCATAGAGATGAGAACTCTCGGGTAGGTATGAGCTGAAAGTTGTGAATCACTGTGACTGTGACTAGAGCAGAAAATGTATAAAGTGTAAAAGGCAATCTTAGAGCTTCGCTCATTAAAGATTAAATTTCATTTCAAACTAAACATTTTACATATAGACTTCAATGTCCCGCCTATGCATGTATCTAAATACCTCTAGACAGCTACACAAGCACCAGGAGAGTCCAGCACCCTCAAGACGTACTCCTGCACGAAAATCTACCAATTAGTCCCTTAAATTGCATCTGTAATAATTCAAAATACAACTCTTTCCTCCCCTAATGATTTCTTCATTGGTTATTAGTTGTCCAAAAGGCAGCGTCATTTGAAAATATGTCAACAAGTAAATGAAAAATGTACTTCATTTTACAACGAATAGTTTTTAAATTTTAGCTCAAGTAATTAAGAAATAATTTTATTATATTTAGTTTTAATTTAAATTCTGTTTTCCTGTGTCTATTTTAATCACAATATTACCTAATAATATAACCTATAAAAGCATCAATTCTACTCATTAGTTAAATATATCCATTAAAACTGTCATTTAATTTGGTTTATTATTAATAGATTTAAAACACTTGTATATGTTTTCCTACATCATTCTAAGATTATTCATATATCTGTAATTATTATCAGTCCACTATGGTACAGATTATGTTTTATTTATTAGATTTCTACTAACAGCATTCTTTATTCTAACAGCATTCATAACTAAAATCACTGTTTCACTCACATGTTCCCTTTCACCGTGCTTAACGCATCACGAACCCGTTCAACTTCTTCGATTAGAAACTCAGCCATAATTGAGCCGCAGCAATTCGGAAAAACTTTTCATATCTTTTGGCATTTTTTGTGACATTAATGTCCCACACACACACACACACATACACACACACATATATATATATATATATATATACATATTTGAGTATTTGCTGATTTCGCATTTATTTCGTTGGCACTTTTAACCTTTGCGCATTGTGGGCATGAAAATATTATGAGTAGCATTAAAATTTGATGTTGGCTCTGCTTTCAGTTTTTCTCTCCCCACGGGGGCCGAACGCCGTTTTTGGGCGTAGCTGGGTAACAGGCAGACTGACTATCTGCTGCTGAATGCCTCCACCAAAAGGCCTTCAATTGTCGGCTACAAATCATGTAGGGCCCATCAACGCCAGCAAAGCCTCGCTCACTGCGCTCAAGTACAGTTGAGCTGGGCAGTTGCCGCAGCTCCACAGAGCGTTCCAAAAGTACAGTTGTCAAGCGAAATTTATATCAACAGCTACTGCTCAGCTCCAGCTTGCACTTTACAAATACCCTTGCCATAGTTCATGCGCTACGTGAAGAAATATATGTAGATCAAAGAAACTCTTGTCGTTCTGAGCCCTATAGATGATCTATATTCGTGATCGTATATTACTTTATGTTTCTAGTATCTTTGGGACGCTGTTCAGTGATTTATCAGTCTAAAGTACTTGATCTAGAGCATATACCTTTTATATAGAGAGGGCTCCGCCACCTAACTCAATGTTGGAGATCTCTTCAGTCCCTCACTCAGGAGAGTCAAAGCTGAGACACCAGCTATAACGTGGACTATAACTATAATTATCATGTAACACTTTGATTATATTTATTTACAAATTGATCCCAGTAATCATATTTATCCTAGTGAAACTCATATCAATCCATAACTTTATAAAATATTATATTTTTATATTTTAATATATTTTTATTTATATATATATTTTTTTTTTTGGATCAATTTGATTTTGCTTTAAATTTTTCGTAGTTGGAAAAGTAGTTAGCGTGTTCGGACTGCGACTCGTTCGCACGTTGAGTCAGTTGCTTCAGCTGGTGTTTTAGTGGCTTTGCCTTTGGCAGCGTCATTTAATTGCTTGGCCCCGCCTGACCAACATAAAATGCGCCAACATATTTCAAATGTCAAGCGAGGGCAGCAGGAAACGCTGGGCGAGGGATGAAAAACGGACTGGAAGTGGCGCTCGGCAGAGCTTAAGGCGCAAGTGAAAGTGTTCTCTTTTTCGGGTGGTGCACATAAATTTTTATTTAAAGAAGAAGAGCAGCCCAAAACAACAACAACAATGAGCAACACAAACCGCACAGTTTATTAGACTTCCACTTGAAGGGACTGGACAGCATTGCCTAGGGCTAGGCTGTTTAAGTCGCGACGGCTAGTTGACCTTTTGGTTAAAGCGCCACGTGGACGCCGTCGCTAATTGTAAGTTAATGTGGCACTTTTATGAGCGCGTTAATTAAGTGAAATGTGCCCGAAAATTATGCAGCCGATGGTCAGTGCCAGCTACAGTTAAGGCCATCAGCTCATAGCCCAGTTAACGAAACTAAGCAAAACTATTCACAGCGGGCTGAAAATAGTGAGAAAAAATGAAGAAAACTTTTTGACCTTAACAATAATTTACACTTACGCAGCTGGCAAAGTTAGCGCCCTGGCCACGCCCCCTGCCCCATCAGGCTGCAAGTCGTTGCGGTCGGTTAACGCGACAATAAAAAACACTTTAAAAATGTGTCCGTGTTGTTGTTGCCATTGGTGCTGTTGTTGTTGGGCGTAGGAAAACTTTTAATAAAAAGTAGCAGCAGCAGCGGCGGCAACAACAGCCCTGCCCATAAAGTGAAAGTGCCCGAAACTTGGGCGTGGAAATTGCAATTTCTTCTGCTGCCACTCCTAAGGGGCGGCTGGTGAGGCTTTTGGGGCGTGACGCATTGAGGCATAAATAACAGCAACATTATTCACACCAACATCACCAACTGTCTCTCTCTCTCTCTCTCTCTATCCCTCTCTCTCTCTCTCTCTCTCTCTTCCCACAAAACACGCCCCGGTGTATGCTATGGCCTTTGTTTGGCTGCTAAGCAAACTCTAAACTGTCTCAAAAGCAAACTTGAGCACAACTTTCTTTGGCCAACAGCAACAACAAGCAGCTTAGTCTTAACTTGACTTTTTGGGGGTTCGCGTTGCTTGCGTTAAGTTTATTTGCTTTATTTACGCTTAGCCAAGTTTTTACTTTTCTAACCGACCCCCGACATACACAAAGAGCTCCTCCTCCCGCTGCTGCCCCTGCTCCTCTATTACCCCCACTCAAAGTATATTTTTTAACGCTTTAGCGCATTTTCCTGCACATTCAAGTTGCTCATGTTGTGCTCTTGTATTTTATTTTATTGGCCCAAACTTTGAACGCACTTAAAGTGTGCCTCGAATTGATCCCGCGCTAATAGACCCAAATTAGTTGCTCACATGTTGCCAAACAACGTGAATGCTTTGTTTTCATTTATTTTTATTTTTACTATTTCTTTCCGTTATGTTCTTTAAGGCAGTTCAAGTAATTTAGCATATGGAAAAAAGGATTCAAGGATATTTAAATAAATATTTGTATACGATTTATAGAAAACCCTGAAATGAGGTTGAGCCAACGAAAGGCGTTTAATGATGCATTGATCTCGTTGAATCTACAATAGGAATAAAGTCAACTCCTGCTATATGCAAGCTTTGAATTTTCTCAAAGTAGACTTTAAATATCATAAATTTTTCACTAATGACAAGATCAATTATTCGAAAAGAACATTTCTGAGACTTTGCAGTTAAATAAAGAAATTATGAACATAATAATAATAAAAGATTTTATAGAAAAATAATTTAGCAACAACATATTTTTGATCTTAAATCGTATTATTTCCTGATTTAAACCTTAAAAGCTGAGCAATACGGTATAAAATTTCAACTTTATGTCAATTTCACATTATTTTCTAACCACAATTACAATTGCCAACAAGGCGAAATGTAATTGGTTTTGCAAACCCCGACTTGATTGCTTCGAAGGGTTCGTCAGCCACTGGCACGAGGCCGCCGTGAAAGTGTGCTTAATATTGCGGGCAATATTAAATCTGACGAGTTTTTACATTTAATTTTCTGGCCTTGCTTTGAAGTTGTCCACAGTTTTGCTGTTGTTTTCCTGCGGGCTTACGAACACCCAGATGGCAGCTACCCTAGTCCGTTTCATTCCCGACATGCTGAGGAAATTTTCCTTGAGGGGGCTGCTACCTTGCGGCCCACTTGAAATGCAGTGCAATTACTGGAGGGGTAACGGCTAATTTGGTATCTGAGCGGTCTATCATCTTATCTGTCCCATCTCCAGCTGTCCGGCTAGCTGGCCGTCTATCTAGCCATCTATCAGTCATGCGATGCGATGGCAATGACTTTATCTTATTATACGCCTGATTGACCAGCAAAATTGAGTCGGCGCATGGCCATAAAAATGAAAAGTTGTATAATTTTCACACAGCGCACTTTGATGTTATTCCACATTCTTTGACTGCCTTTTCTTGGGATTCGTCGTCCTCTTCCGCTATTAACTGGGGCACAAAATATGGCCACTCCCTGGGGTCGAATGCGCAGCAATTGCTCACTATCAAAACTTTACCATGAACAGTTGTTTCCCACTCCCCGCTCGCTGGCTTGGCAGCTTGTTAAATTTTATTTTTATGTCTATGTCTTTGAGAGTTGCCACATCAAATTGCTTAATTAAATGAATTTATGTTTTATTGCTTCGTTCCAGGCACTCAAATTTGATGCGAGGCGCCGCCGGCAACTCCCAGCAACAACAATTTATTCAGACGTGTCACGTAGCTCTCCATGGAGTTTCCTTCTATTGCATAAAGATAAATATATATATAGAAATATCGCGTTTAATACTTGGCAAAGTCTGTTTTGGGGTCGGCTCCTTCGGCGTTTCCTTAATTATTGCGTTAAACTGTGGCAGACAGTCGCATTCGCTTCGATAACGCAGAGAATGAGACACGCGTGCCTCGGCATAAGCAAAAGAAATATGTGTATTATATATATATATATATATATATATATATATATATATATATATATATATATATATATATATATATATATATATATATATATATATATATATATATATATATACCATTGAAGCCCAGACAAAAAATGTCACAAATAACATCGAGATAGGGGTTAGGTGAGGCACAAAGAAATGCCCAGAATGTCGAAGGAAAAATATATAAGGGAAAAATTTCCAATAAAGAAAATAAATGCATGAGCATATTAAAAAGAGAGAATGCACAGAGAATATTTTAAAATTAAATGTTGCCAGCTTAATTTAAAATAAAATATTTTTAATTATTTTATAATATATTATAAGGACTAACAACTCAACTAATTCAATTTATAATTTCTTTTCGAATATACAATTTTAAATTCAAACTTCATCAAACTTCCATTAATATACGTAAAGATCAAGAAATCCCTTTAGACATCAATCAATATTATTAATAGTTCATTTAATTAATAAGGACGTCAATTGATTGACAGACTAATTAAGAGATCAAGCAATATGTTAATCAATCTATATATAATAAAATATAAATATTTACACATATAGATTGAATTATTATACAAATGAATTGATATGGCAACATATATATAAATATATATATATATATATATATATATATATATATATATATATATATATATATATATATATATATATATATATATATATATATATATATATATATATATATATATATATATATATATATATATATATATCTATATATATATATATATATATATATATATATATATATATATATATATATATATATATATATATATATATATACTATACTTTATTCTTATTTATGTTTTATGCGTACCTTTACTAAAATTGCATCATCTCATTCATAAATACCTAAATAATTTTCAATATTCATAATATTCCTATAACTAGGTATATAGTACAATTGTCTAAGCTGCAACAAATGCTTAACTTATTTAAAAGACTTTAGCAAAGCGCTAAAATTACTTTTCAACTATGAAAATGAAGTTTTTGGTCTGCAATGTTAGCTAAGAGAGAACAAGAACTGTTTGTCGCACCCCGTAACAGAGCCTAAGACTGAAGCCGAGTAAGCTGTTGCGATGAATAAGAGATTCAGAGCTCGCATTAACTTGAGCCGAAACTTGTAATACCCACTTGGTCGGGGTTTACTCTGCTCTTCTTCTTATTGTCGGTAAAGGTCTAAATAAGCAGCAACTGTGCTATAATTTGTAGACATTTCTCATAGAGCAGCCGTAGGGCGCTAACGAAACGCAGACGCAAACGCACAGACAACTGACTGCCACCCCCACCACCGCCCTCACCCTCTCCCTCACCCTCACCCACACACACACGCACACCCAGACAATCAGAGCGCATTAAGCAAAGACAGACAAAGTTTTGTGCGTCGCGTTGGCTTTGCCACACGCATGTTGTCTGCGCCTTGTCTGCCACATAAAACAGAGGCGGGGCTGAGAGGGGAGGGAGTAAAGTTCACGCCCACACACAAAACGCACCCACCTGGCCAAGATTTATGTAGTCCAAAAGGTGCGCGCGTCTTAAAGTTGCCCGGAAAAAGCAATGAGCATAAATTTATGCGCCAGACAAGGCCAAAGACAAGAGAAAGGAGTACCAGAACAGAAGAAGGGTTTACAAAGGGTGTGTGTGTGTGTGTGTGCGGTCGCATTCGTTGTGGTCAGCATAATTAGGCTGCCATTAGCAGCAACTGTAACTTGTGGCCCCGGCATAACTCAAAAGCCAACGCCGAGATATCTTGGGCAGATTTTTTATAGAATGCAGGCGTTTTGTGTGGTCAAAAGTTTTTGGGGTTGGAGCCTTCTTCTTCCTGGTCGGTCGATCGAGGGACTTGCCCTCATAAATAACCCCGGCGCACGAAAAAAAAAATAATGAGAAAAGAGTTCTTCGATTCGGGTGGCATTTGTCTACCGCATGCAAATGCATTATTAATGAGGCGCTTTGTAGAATTCATGATTTATGGGCGACACTTAATTAGGATCCTTCAAAATTCCAATAGATTTCCATTCGCAATGGATTTTGCATGTATTTTCCCGGCTGCCGCCTAGCTTGAAGCGCTGGGCATTAAATATAAATAAAGTTACAAAAAATAAACACGCACACACCCACGGAGACACAGTCAATAGCATAAATAACAACAACAAAAGCTGTGTAAATACAACATTTAAATCAGAATCAGGTTTTGCCGCTTAAGCACCACAGCTGCCACTGCCATTGTTGTTTTTGTTGTTGTTGTTGTTTTTGTGTGAAATCGTGTCATAAATATTGCAATTAAAATGTCATGATTTTTATGCCGTCCAATAAAATAAGAGTAACAAATGGACGCAAATTCAACCAAATGGGGTAGCACAGACAGCGAGAGCCAGTGGAAGTCCTTCGACTAGATGCGAATCTCTTTGAGAGCATGACAAAATTAAATATTTATGCATATTTCGGCAATGTTAACAAGAATACTTATAGAACTTGTAGTTGAATAGCGGCTCAATGATTTTTAATTAAGTTTATTATAGAATATTCGTCATTATAGTCATTACTTTTTCGAATGCATTCAGGATATGAAAAGAGCTGTATTATTTAATCCATTTCTTAATACTATATATCTATCTGAATATTTCAATATGTGTGAGTTAGCGAGCTGTCCATCTCAATCTACCTTTTTGTTATATTTATTTCACAAGTCTTTTAGTTTTTATATTTTAAGCAGGGTATTCTACAGTCAATCGCCTTCAATAAAGGAACTATTTAATTTAAATTTACTTTTTATATGTGCTGTGAACTGTGCTTAAAGCGCTGTGCAAAAATTCTGAATTTATTACGGCCAAAATAAACAAAAACATTTTCGTGTGGAAATTTTTTTGGATATTAATTTAAATACAAAATAAGCAATAAAAAAAAGACTGAAAATAAAATAGGAAATTTACTAGATTTACTATTTCAAAAGGAACATCAAATAATTTAAGATCCCAGTATTTCAATATGTTAAGGTTTAAGAGATAAATGCGCTATAGAGTCTCTGACAACAAGCAGCAAATAAATTCACATATATATATAAAAAAAAAAAAAAAGTATTTCAATTAGCCGATTCGGAGCAAGCTGAGGATTCGCCTTTGCCAGATTCCTATGACGCCCTTCTACTATCTAACTACAGGCAATGGCTCGGAAATGGCGAAATTTAGTTTCGATTACTGCTCATCATTTCATAGAAAATGTCAAAGTCGTGATATAACTTTGCCCTCTTTAAAATGACTTACACATGTGTGAAATGTAATGTTCCATTCGAAGATATAAGAACTCATTACTACTGTCATCTTTTTGGGAGCTCTTCCACACATCACACTGCAGTTAGGAAGGAGTAAAATTTATCAAGACTAAAAGGACACACCTATTTACAGCCTATTAGATTATTTGAACTTAGTTCATTGTATTACATAAAACATTTGGCTTCAAAATAAAATAAAATAAAATAAATTGAATTTTTGTCTGAAACTATTCATTTCTACATTTTTTACTGTCTAAGTCTAAGCTGAAGTTAAATGATAAAAAATGATTAAAATATTATTAAATTCATTTTGGATACTTAAATATGCGGGCGATGCGAAGCTTCAGTTCAGCACATCTGACTTATAATTAAATTGGAATCATGTAGATAATGTAATCACATTACAATAATAATTGCTGTTGCCGTTATTGTTGCTGTTGTTGCTGTTGTTGCGTGTGCTACAAAAACAAATTGCGCAATTTATTTGTAATTAGCGCGGCTAATTTATGCCAATTTGTGTAACGGAAAGACACAAAAAAGAGTTGAGTGTGTAAGCGATTTTTATTTATATATATATATATATATATATATATATATATACATATATAGTATTCTTTTGGGCCAGCCCCACCAGCATACGTTGTTAAATTAGCAAATAAATATAATTAATTGAATATATATCGCATATATATTTATATATTTATGTAAAGAAGAATAATTTTAAATTGATGGCAAATTAAAATTGGTTTAAAGCGCTGAAATGCCGCATTAAAATAAGCCGAACCTTCCGTTATATGCGTAGCACGTGCGCATAAATTAAATTATATGCTGATGCGGCTGGTAGCCCTGGTAGCGGTGGCAGCGGTGGCGTCGCCAGCCAGTGTTGGATAACTGACAGTATATCAAATTTCATTCATTAATTTCCATTTGGCAATGCCGCCACGCCTGTCGTCTGCCAGCAGACAACAACATTGCCGCCGACTATCCATCAGGGCTTTTCGGCCGAAGGGGCTGGAGGGTGGGTGGTGGGGCTTAGGCTTGGGCTTGGGCTTCGGCTGGGGTTTGTTGGTTGTTGGTTGGGATTGGATGCGCTGGCAACACCCCAGAGTCCAACGCTCCTTGGCAGCGTGTAATTCAAAACCTGCGCGCTGTTTGCTGTTGCCTGTTTTCTGTTGTCTGTTGTCTGTTTCGTGTTTTTGTATTTTGTGCTCTGCTCTGTTGCCTAATCATGTATGAATGAATAATGACACGAATTTGACAAAGCGCAAAATGTGTAGACATAAAAGACAAGCAACAGAAACACCAACAACAACAACCAAATTTATTCATGCACGTAAATGCGCAGCATAGAAAAGAAGTAGAACTTCAAGAAAAATGACAAAAAAGAAGTTGGGAAAGTTGCGCCGAAGACGAAATATCCTTGGAGTCAAAGGACGATGCATGTACTTATATATAATTATGGATATCTACATCTATGAGCATATGATACATTGATATTTTTAATGAAAAGTATACGACTTTTACATCTACTGGTAACCTAAAGATTCTCACACAGTTCAGTTCCAGTTAGAGGAGGTTAGATATGCTTTTCCAGACATAGTTTGATTTATAGCCCAACTATTTATGGAACATATTGAACTGCGAAACTAATATACCCTTTTTAAAGCGTAATATACGGGCCCACAAAAAAATGTGATACAACAAATTTGTTTTGGCCGTTCCCTGTGAGCGCTGTGATTTACCAAGGACGACAAGTAAAAATTGCAAAGCGCGGCTCAGCTTACAGAGGAGGAAACAGGAGCTGGGCAAGCAAATAAGCGAAGCGACGGGAGGCAGGGAGGGAGGGGCGTAATTTATAACAGGGCGTGGCTATTTGAAGACCAACGCCTAGCTAAGCATATCAAAGGCGCGACGAAAAGTTAAGCAGCGGTTGCTTTTAATTATAACACTTCGGAGCAGAACACAGTTGGCTAAGTAGCTGCAAGTGGCAAGACATCGAGCCACCTCCTCTTCCCTCCACTCCCTCTGTTAAGCTGAAGCTGGAATGGCGAACAAAGAGAGAAAAAATGAAGCAGCAAATTTACATTTATTATTAATGAACTTATGCTGCAGCGCACAAAGTCGAGAATTTGCCCCAAGTTCTGTGCTATGATTTTAGCCGTGCGCCGTGCGTGGCAGCGCACACATAAACACACCCACACATACACACACACACACACGCATACCTGCAGGTATGCCACTGCGAGCATTATGAATTTGTAATGACGCTTGTTACGCACACGAAAACCCCCCGAGATGCAGACCATCTGCAGAGAGTCAGCGTAATCAGCACATTGAAATAAATTCACATTTCTTATTGTCTCCGCATAAGAAATACTTTGTTGTTTATTTTTTTCTGTTTATTTATAGCATTTTTTTCTATTTATGGCTTTTGAAAGTGTAATTCATCTAAATGAAATATTTTGTAATAAGAAGTCAAGTAAAATATAATATTACTACATTAGAAGGCATTTCTATTCTAATATTCACTATCTCGATATACATAAAATATATTTCGAATATATCCATTACTAAATGTATATTTAAAGACAATAAACGGAGTTTATCCTGCTATTGGCTCTCATTTATTTACATTCAAATTATATAATATTTAAATAATTTACTGAGCAGAGACTCAATGATAAATTTAATATAATGTAAACATAATGTTATCAGAGTCTGATAAATTTTAACATAGCTTTATACGCCTAAAATTGCCCCAACATTTTGAGAATATGTGCTGAGATATATATATATATATATATATATATATATATATATATATATATATATATATATATATATATATACATATATATATATATATATATATATATATATTGAAGGCAAATTTATGAATATTAAATACTTAATAAATATTTTATACAGTTAAAAAAAGATGTTCCTCATACTAAATACTGGATATGAAATTACTAATAAATAAATATCTTCTTATATAAATATATCTTATATACAGCTCTTGTTTATGTCCTGGTATATAGCTAACTATTGTAATAAAAAATGTTCTCTTTATTAAACAAAATTTATATACCCATATATGAGAGCTCGCAGAAATGAGAGCTGCAAGCCAATTTAGTTGGATTCAACAAAAAGTTAAATTAATTTATTTTTGCAATTAATTTCACTTTACCTTGAGCCGCGCCTAAATCCCGAGAAGTTGCCCAGAAAGTAAATCCAAATACACGGAAACAAATTATTTTCTTTTTTGCTCCCCTGATAAGCATAGGTTGCTGAGACTTTCAGCTTGCTTAGCCGACTTTCAGCGTTTGGTAGGAAAGTATACCCTACTCACGAATGCACGAAAAATATGAATCCAAAACTTATTTTTAGCATAGAAAGAGCATTACAGCAGTACCCACACACACACACACACACACACACACACACACACACACACACACACACATGCATAAATTGATTGCTATTGTAGTTTTCCACAGAGTTTGATTGGGCGAAGCAGACAAGCGCCTTATGATTTCGTTTTTGTCTCATGTCTCGCTCGTCCTTTCGGTGCGCTGACTGCGTGTAAAAAATTGCAAACATTTAAAGTTTGTTACAAGGCGAAACGCAAAACTTTGCCAGGAACAGAACAGAGCAAAGAGACAGAAAAGCAAAAGGTGCAATGACATGACGCAGGCCAGTCGACAGACAGCCGAGCACCAGCTAGAGTGCTGCTGAATATGTGTCTTTGGGGTGCATAAAATATAAAACACACACACACACACACACACTCACCCACCCACACACCCACACACTCAGACTCTGCTGGGTGGGAATTAGGCGAATGTTATATTTATGAAGAGCACACATAAAGCTGCGGGACTGGCAGGAGCAAAAGCTTTTTATAATTCATTTGCAACCAAAAGCGAGAAACATTTTTGGCATTTCATTTGCGTAACTAGGTGGCTTTTGAGGGGGTACTAGGTGGAGGTGGGGGAGGGGAGGAAGCTTGCTTGAAACAATAAAAAACGAGGCGTGAAAAAGCCGCAGGTTCAACATTTAACACCGAATACAAGAGCACGCACATCCCAGAGGCCAAGGACACACAGGATAATGGTCAGGACACGCAGGCAATTAACGTAACGCCCAGGCAGCCAGGGACGTCTGGGAGTATGGGCATATGAAACAGCTGCAATAAAATGTCGAAAGGAATTAAGGCCTACTTCAAGGTCCCAATGCGAGTAGCTGCTACTTGAGCCTGTCTCTGCCCACGAACAGCCAATCCTTGTTATTTACCATCCATTTTTATTGAGAACTCATTAGCGTTGTCTCCATGACATCGATGGCCTAGTCGCAAGCTGCACAACTAACAACTGACATTTAGCAAACACGTAAAACACTGCTGTTGCCTCTTGAAATCAAAGCCTTTGTTCGAGTAGCTCGCATTGAAATGCACTTGCGAACGGGCAACATTTCATTCGGTCCGAGCAGCCCAATCGAGGCTGCAAGCATGGAAAGGCGCATCGAGCATGTCCTGGCGAAAGCACTTGAGAATTGAGAAACAAAAAGCTTTGGCAATGCAATAAAAATGGCAAAATGGGAAAAAAATTTATTTATTCTCACAGAACTTGCGCTAAACAAAAAGTGTTGAATGCCCCATTCGGGCCAAAAAGTATCCAGCACAAAAAGCAAATAGCTTCAAAGCGAAAAAATAAAAATATGAGATACTCGGAAGATGGTCAAGAGCTAAACAACTAACAGATACCCTAGCCTGACCAGATGACGGAGAATCAGCTATTTCACTAGCTCTGCAATCTCCTCTCTCTAAATAGTAAATCTGTATCAGCAACTGTCAATTAATTTTTGCCTTCGTTTCAATATGTATCTCATATGTAAAAGAGTTGAACATTTGATTCCGCTTAAGGGAAATTCCAAGAACTTTGTAGCCGTTAGCAGACTTTACTCTCCCACACTGCTTCTTCTTTTCCCCCGACTTTCTGTGTTTATTCCGAGGACAGTCCAAAGTCCCAGTCTCATTTACCACTTCGAAAAATTCCATTTGTTAATAAACTATAATTACCTTTTCCATTTAATGCTTTCTCTCCTTTTCTCTCATTCTATAAATAAATACTTTCGCTTAATTCCTACGGCTCATTTTCTCCCTCTCTCGATATCATTTCATGGTTCGACCAGACATAAGTCTTCTCCTTGACTTTCCTACGTGAGTTCCTCAATTTATGTCCCTACTCTCTCGTGCAATAGTTTTCCTCATGCCTTAACTCGAAACACTAAAATCTCATATTTTACAAATTATTTTTGTATAGTTTGTTCATATTAAAGGAAAGGATAATCCTTTTTGATTGTCTTCAACGCATGTGTCATATGACGCAGTCAAACCCAGTCTCAGGGTCGGAGATACCCGTTCGGATAATCCATTTTTTGCCGGGCATTGGGAAAAATATGTCGTTGGCATTGCAACTGGCGCAATGTGTCCGAATTGCGTTCGGGCTCGGCGGCTAGTTGGGTTTGGTGGAGGCAAGAAACTTTATTTTGGTTTCAATTTGCGATAAAAACAAGCTGCAAGTTGGCCAAAACAGCGGCGCCCGGGCAAAGCGGGCAATGTCACCAAATGAAATTTAGCAACTCGCTGGGAATATGAGCGCGGGTGCAAAGGACAAGCCGGTCGGCGACTTCCTCGTCTCGGGTGCCATGACTTGCCACAAAAGGCACAAGAAATGCATTTGCTGTTGTCGCTGCTTGTTTTTCAACATTCATAATAAATTTGCAGAGCACACGCCCACGCCCACGCCCACGCCCATGCCCTTTCCCATGCCCAAGGAGTAGAAAAGAAGAGCAGCTGCAGCTGCAGCTGCAGTGCACGGAACACTTTTTGTAGCTCTGCTGCTCGCCAGTTGAAATGTAACGGATGCTGAAATTTATACAAACATATAAATAAATGTGTATTTATATATACATATTTACAAACAGGGCATGACAGCCAGGAAGCTGTCTGCCAGCTATCCCAAGTGCAGCTTCTACTAATTCAACTCGTTTTTCGCTCGCATTTCTAGCTTGCCTTTGGCTCTTCCTAAACGTCGCCTCGGAGCCCCTTGAGCAACAAGAAGCAATTTCTCTTAATATTTGATGCACTGCATCAACTGCTACTACGCATATTTATTGACAAATATGCGCCTTTAAACTAAACGGGAGTCCTGTGAAACCCGTTCAGGATGCCCAACTGCTGTGACACCCCATGCAGCACAACAATTATTATTTATCAAACTTCAAGTTTTCCTTCTCTCCTTTCCTTTACAGGCTTCTGCAGTTTGCTCTGCACTTTACATGTCCTCGATGCTCACTTTATTCTATAATCATGTCGAAATAATTTCCTTTACTGGCCTATTCAGAAGAGCACAGCTCAGTATTCACAGTTGAGCTCTCTTGCTAATAGTCATCAAGGCAGCTGTCACTCCCCAATCTTTACTTAGTTATGTTGTTTTAATATAAAATATATTATACATTTACTCCGGTTTCTCTTTATCCCTCACATTCTTCAATCTAGGGAACTATCGTTCATCGCATCAGCAGCTCTGTAAACGGTCTAAATTGGCCACATGCATATTTTTACTGTATAGTAGACGACATGGTAAAAGAGGAAATGCTACATCTAGTATAAAAGGGATTTAATATTTAATGTAAGCTAGAATAGTTCAATGAAGAAATAATTATTGTGCGTCTGCTTCAGAGCGACTGCATCGAACGAACGTAGAACAAGAGCTCTCAGATCAAGAATAAAGTAGAAGGCGCACACATGTTACGCATATTTCAACAGAGGCTAAAAGATATAGACTGCTGACTAGAGAGGTTTGGCAATCGAGGAGCAATCACCAAAATATTACAAGTCTTTTATGGTAGACTTCCACTTATTAGTAACGATGGCAGTGCCGCGAATCGGAAAACAATGTACTTCGAAGCTTTTCCCTAGTAGTATTTTTATTTGGATATCGAGCAGTTTATGCATTAGTTCCTTATTGCGATTCCCTTTAAATTTTTTATGTCATCACGTAAACTTTATCGACGATTTTTTAAAGAGAAATAAAATGTCGAATAAATAAAGCATAGGCACAAATAAAAGTTTGAGTGGGTGTAAAAATTTTTATTTATTAGAAATTCGCACGAGGAGAAAGAGGAATAAAAGTGGGAAAGCTTTTCGAGAAAAGGCAACAGAAATTTATCGCTGGCAATGCTCGAAATTGTCAAGTCAATATTTTAAACATAAGAAGCGCATTATACGCATTATATCGGTTAGTTACAGCCAGTGGAGAGTGCGGACTGTAAATCTGTGGACACACAACTAGCACGAGCTGCATATAAATCACGTATACGCACTGTTTTCCAATTGCTGAATACTATAAATTACGGCGTCGACACAATAAACAACGCGCCCAAGATGAGAGAGCAGCGGGGGAATGGGAGGGAGAGAGCTCTAAAGCTGAAAATAAACCACAAATGGTTAAGCGAGAAAAAAAAGCACAGAAGCGAGAGCGAGAGCGAGCAGAGGGAGCGCAGAACAATCAGCAATGCTGCATTTAATTAGAAAGGACTTTAAAGTAGTTCCACGAATACATTTACTTAACTAAACTTGACAGAGTTTCTAGTCAAAGTTTTCGCATATTTTACATGTAATTTAGTTCAGCTCTAGATGCCTTGTTTACCGTTTGTAATGCTCGGATTATAATCTGGCAAACAAAATCATAAATAAGCAAAAAGCTGCTGCGAGGGCTGGCAACAAAATCTTGAAAAAAGAAACTCAACTGAAGTGCAGCAGCAGAAAAATCAAAACATCAAAACCTAACAGAGCCTCAACAAGATGAGCCAGAAGCAGAACAATATCAGCAACAGCAACAACAATAATTGAAAAGGAGCAGCGCAAGACTAGCTCTTGGGCAACAACTTTATCCAATTTCTTGTCGTGCTCATGCGCTATCTAAAGGGTATCTTCGGTCTGTGAGGCATGATGGCACGCTTGAAGGCCGAAGATGTTATTTTTAGCATGAGCTGGATATATGTGAACAATATATTTTGATATATAATTGATAAAATAAATTGATAATATAAATTATATTATTATTTTAACATTCTTATATTCTTTTTTTTACGTTTATCTGTTTGAGTAAAAGTCGTTTTTAGGGCGAAACCATCGGATCCCAGTCATTGCATTGCTGGGATTCCTTTTCTAAATGTTTTCATTTGCAAGACAAATATTTTCAGCTTATCTCAATATTAAAGTGTGTTTTTTTTTTTTTGCAGTTCAATCGACTTAAGTTATAATATACTATATGCATATGCATAAAATATATCAATTGCAGATGTTTTTTCGTGAAGTTTTATGATAGAACCATGGAATCCTCAAATAGGTACAGATTAACTGGACTGTGTAAAGCGAAGACGAAAGCTGAATAAATAAGGCACTAAACTATACTAATTATATTAATATTTAATATTAAGCTAGAGTACAGCCACTTCGTTCTATTTCTCATTGTGTTGCTTGTTCCACTTTATTTTGTTTTGTTCAGCGCTGAGACGAGGCATATAACGCCTAAGCACGTACAAATCGCATTTCTTAGGCGCTAGTCTTATCCTTTTTTATGGCTGTGCGGGTGTATGCGTGTATGTTTGTGTGTGTGTGTGTGTGTGTGTGTGTGTGTGTTTGGCTGTAAGTATGCTACGGCAAAAGGCAACGCTTGTTCGGCTGTCAGATTTAGTTGTCTACTCTCGCTTGCCTTTCCCTCGCGCTCTCGCCCTAACGCTCTCTCTCTCCCTCTCTCTCCTCCTCTCTCTCTTCTCTCTTTCTCAGTGTATGTGTATGTGTGTGTGCTATAAATTGACAGCTAAATCTGCAAAAACATGATAAGACAAGCGACATGCCAATGCGGCCAAGGACTCCCTTCGCAACCCTGCCCCAATGTGTGTGCTATCTGTGTTTATATCTGTATCTCATCTATTTGGGCCAGGCCTCTGTATCTATCTACTTAACCCAACAACAATATGAACAACAACAACAACCACAGCAAGAGCAACAAATACAACCAAATGTTTTGGGCTGCGAAATTGCTTTTCGATTTATTTTTATATGTCTGCCAAGTTGCGAGCATTGTGACAAATTAGTCTTAACTTTTTTTTCTTCCTGCTTTGTTATTGTTTATTGTTGTTGCTGTTACTGTTGTTCTTGCTGTTATTGTTGCTGCTCTGCTTTTGCGAGTCTGGCAAATTTTTATACGATTTTTATCAGTTCTAGTTAAGCGTAGGCAGTAAGTAGCTCCGATTAAATCCTTGATTACTGGCATGAAAAACCGAAGAAATATTGAAAATAATATTGGAATATTTTTTAAGTGGTTTTTGTCATTTTGCCACTTAGAAAACGAGCAGCAAATATTTTATAAATATAAAAATATATAAATATGATACATTAGGTTATATATTAAACTATACCTAATACACATATAAATTAATTTTGGGGTCGATTCAAAATTTTCTTAAAAAAAATCAATTTGTATTTAATGAAATTAGATTTTTACGACTCGTTTTTTTTTTTGATTTTGTTTTATTTAACATTTGTTTGGGTCTCTTGAAATTAATTTGATAATAAATTTTAAATGATTCAGTTTAATTTCTTCTGAAACAATCCTAAGCCAATTCGAGATATTTAAATAAGAATTATAATAAGAAAATTAAAAATTAAAAAGGTAAATTAGTTAAAATAAGATTTGAAAGACCCTAACAATTTTCATTATTTAACACAACAAAAAATTAAGCGAACATAAAAATAAAAAAAGACTTGAAATATAAACTATTTTTATTTTAAATAAATTTAAATATATTGAAAACCAATTAAAAGTGGCCCTCTAACCTCTCTATGGTTTGTGTTGAAATTTGTAAATAAAGTTTTAAACTTTTTTAAACTGAATTTTAAATAAATAATTTACAGGCGTATGTATATATATCCAATTTTCTAAACTTATAAAAATAAATATATAAAAATATTGTTTGTTATTTAAAAATATGTTAATAATAAAAATTTGTATATGATAAAAATTTTAAATAAAACAGATGCTATAAAGTTCAGTGTATATATTTATATTGCTGATGTGGACAGAGTGAAGTATTTTGAGACGCCAATGAGATGTTCATCCCAAACAAGCACTTGACATATATTATTTTTAACATAGCTATCGGATACCTAATGCACCCATACTTAATATATATTTCGAAATATGTACTAACTATTTGTATTTAATTTTTAATAGTTCTTTGAGTTAGCAACAGTTCTGTTTCTATCACGATGCAACCAATATACCCGTTTCACACCTATTCAAAACGGACTAAAACTAAATCTACATGAGCAGGTACGGAGCCAAACCGAACTTAATAATCATTAGATTTTTGTGTGTTGTTTCAGGTGAGTCTGTGATAGCGTCTACGTCGGGGAGGAGCGAAGCTTTTGAGCAGAGCACGAACTCTGCTCAACATGGAGAAATGAAAACATAGAACGTACCTAGGGTCTTGGTCCATTGGGCAGTGGGCCGCCAATCGGGATAGTGCTTGGGGAAGAGCTCGCGGGTCCAATAGGTGTGCAGGACGACCTTATAGACGGCCAGGCGGTCCAGAGTGCAGCCCGTCAGGGGGGCTGGCTGCGTGGCTGCGGCCGGGGCTACACTGGCTGCGGGCGTGCTCAGCGTGGGCGTGGCATTGGCATCCGTATAGTAGTAATTGCGGTAATTGCCATTCACATTTGCATTCGCGTTGCCAGCGTCGAAATTTATGAAGTTTTGATTGTCGAGATTTTGTTGTCTTTGTTGCTGCTGCTGCTGCTGCTGCTGCTGATTGGCCACGGTATAGGCATATATAGCCGGATTTGATATGAAGGAGGCGCCATAGCCGTTGCCGGCCTGCGCTTCGGGTGCAGCGGGGACGGCGCCGGCGACGACCGCAGCGGGCAGCGCTAGCAGCGAGCAGAGCGCCGCTGCCAGCAGCTGCTCAAGTTTGAATTTCGCTTTCATTTCGCTCGGTTTCGAATCTCTTGTATTTCTGCTGTTTTTGTCCACTGCAGCCGCCAGTTTTATTAATAGACGTTTGATTATTTGTTGGCTTCTATCTATCTTCTGCTTCTTGTACACTTTTACTTAAAAATAAATGGACGCACACACGCACCGACACACTCGCACTGACACACGCACACTCGCATACAGGCGCACATGTGTAACGCGCGCGTGCTTATTTTTGGGTTCCTTTTTCCCTACTGAAATTCACGTGGCAGCGGCGACGCGTGCTGTTGGCTGCGGCGAGAGCAGCGACAACCGTTTGCTTGCAAAGTTCGTTGCGTACTGAATGCTGAGCGCATGTTGCGGCAGTCGCGGCGGCAGCCAAATATCACCCAGAGCCAGCATAACGGCAGTTATGCAGCGAGCAGTGTAAGGGAGCGAGAGAGTGACGAGAGTGAGCGAGTGGCGGCCGGTTGGTACTTTTACGCTCTGTGTTAGGGAAATTTCATTCTTTGTTGCGTGCGAGCAGAAAAACGTAAAGCAGCCTGTTGAGCTTTGGCTACAGTAATGTGCGTATCATTCATGTTGTTGTTGTTGTTGCTCTTGTTGCTGCTGTTGACCTCAAGGCTTTGGGCACATTATTGCACATTTCCTTTTCGGCATTTGAATGGGCAACGTTAATGAAGCGCTACTTGTCATGCAATTAACGGTAACTGCCAAAGCGCCGACTGCTATGCAACTGTACTTAGCAGCAACACACACACAGAGAGAGAGAGAGAGAGAGAGAACAGCAACAACAGTTGTCAACAATGAGCACAATTTTCGATTAAAATCAATTGAAGCACTTTAATTGCTACAATTCAATTAAACAACGCGCTAATGGACAGTGCACAACTAAGCAACAGCAACAACAACAACTACGTAAATAACAACATCGATTTGAAGCGTGGGCTTCACTCACACACACACACACACACACACACACAAACAGCCAAATGAAGGGAAATTCTCGTTAGTTGAGCGTCGAAATTACTTTTCAATTCTTTGCGCATTGTTTGTGGCAGCTTAAGTGGAGCTTGTCAGGCCGAAACTTTTAGTCCAGGTGCCAACACACAAAAAAGAAACCTGGAAACCTGGATCCAACACCCAAAAACTACCGACACTGAGCGAAATTATTACCACTAAGAGAGCAATGAAAAACAAGTAAGAAATCTAAGCAAATTCCTTCTCTGCAATAGCTGAACTTGTCTGACTGATCCCAAGCTAAAAACACTGAGAGAAATTAATGTAGAGAATTGTAAATATGCATATGGAAATTGAAAAGAGAATTCTTATTTTTGCTCAACTTTTCATAATTGTTAGATAATAGGATAACAGAAAATACAGGCATTATATAGGAATTATAATAAAATCAATTTAAAGACCTAACGATATTGGTTATCACTTATTATAGTTATTTATTTATTATATATACTTACTTAATAGGATACTATGAAATACATGCATATATATTATATGTGGAATAATAAGATAAACAATTTGAAGACTATAGGAAATAGTTCTCTTGATATTTGTTATTACTTATATTTATTTATTATATTTACTTATAGCGAATATTTAAAAATTGAAATTAACTAATATATGAGGTCTGCTCAAAAAGGAATATGACTTCTTTTTTTTCAAAATTTTTAATTAATTATCAATTTCGATTTGGTTTCCTTCAAGCGATTCCCCTTAGATATCATATATCTCGTATATGTGTATGATTAGACTTCATTTGTGCTCAGTGTAGCTGCCAAGCATGCCACACACATAATTGCTATTGACGCACACCTGCACACACACACACGCACACACACACACGCACACACACACACCTACACTCGGCACAATTATACTATCCGAAAATGGCTGTTTTGGGGTGCTCGAACAATTATGTGTTGCACTTAAACGATTTGTACGTGATGTAGATTGTGTCGTCGACTCGCACATGGATACAACAACAGCCAACGCCGCCCACCCACCCACTCACTCGCACAATTACCCACCCCCTCCCCCGTCATACGCCGTAATCCGCGGCACGCTCGCGTGCTCCTCTATGTAAATTGTGCGTGCGTGAAATTTATTGCAGTTAATAATAATTGTCCATTTACGATTCGTATTGTCCGGGCTGTCGTGGCCACGCCCCCGTCGCCCTTAGCGCCCACAGCGCCCACTTGTGGTCAATTATAAACGACAATTTGCTTTTGTCTTAGACAGGTTGGCAGTGCCCATGTGAGAGAGAGAGAGAGAGACAGCTGGGGGTGGGGGCGTGGCAGTTGCCCCTTTGGGAGCTTTTATTGCGCCTTAAATGCCGTCCATTAGTTGGAAGCTTCACTGTTTTATGAGCCACAGTTAAATTTATGCTTATGATGTGCTAATGTTTCTAATGTTCGTTTTGTGCTTTGTTTGCCTAATGGTCGAATAAAAGCATGTCTAAGCCCAGGGAAAAGCCCAAATTGTGATTAGTTTGGTAATATATGGGGCTATTGAGGACCGACAGATGCGAACAGCTAAAGAGTCTTTGAAAATTATATCAAATACCATTATACGACAAAATCAATAATTAAATACTGTAACTGTAAACTTTAAACTGTCAACAGGAAGAGAAACTTTTAACAGTTTCTAGTTAGATCATTAAACCTACATTTCAGCTATTAGCACTAACGTGTGCCACCACTGTAAGCGACATAGGGGGAAATTGTGCTCAGCAACTACGCTCTGCACAGCCATGGCACAGGCGCAATGTGCACGCACTCTCGGCAACGCTCTCTCTCTCTCTCTCTCTCTCTCTCTCTCTCTCTGCCTCCACTTGTTTCTAACACACCTGAAGACACACACACACAGTTGCATGCGGCATTGCGTTTCATTGAGCAAAACTGAAATCGGAAACAAAAAAATTCATTCGTGCATATTACACGCAAATGTACTGTACGGGGATAAGTTGAGTCAAAAAACACCCACACACGCACACACACAGCAGCAGCGCCAATGAGCTTTGGCTCTGTCTTTGATTTCCGCTTTCATCTATTTGACATGCAAGCACACACACACACACACACACACACACACACACACACACACACACAATTCCTAATAAAGTTGGCATTTGCCAAACAGAGACACAGACGTGCAGACAAACAACAACAGAGCAACAGCATAACCCATAGGGCCACCCCTCGCCTGCCGGTCGCACACCTGTACCGTTAGATTGTTGTTGCTGTTGAGCCAAATGCAACAACAGTAGAAGCAGCAGCAGCAGCACTGCCGAGCCGTGGCATACGTGTGCATTCCCCACCTGGGACACCTTACATTTGCATGAAATAAAAACTTGTGCGGGTGCTGCTGGGTATTTTTTGTGTTCCTCCTTTCGCTCTCTCTCTCTCTCTCTCTCTCGCGTTTTGTAGTTGATTTGCGTTTGTTTTATTGCGCTTTATCCAATTTCTTCTCTTGTTGTTGTTCGAGGCAAGGCAAATAAATAAATCCACTCGAAATAAATGCAGCCACGGCAATAACAGTTGTTTTGTGTGACGTCACATTACTCCTTTTGTTGTTTTCGCAGACTGCGACTGCGACTGCGACTGCGACTGCGACTGCGATGGCTCTGTTACATTTTACAGTTACTTATGCGAGGCAGCCAAAAGCTGATCAGCAACAACACAACTATGCGTATCGTGTGTGTGTGTGTGCGAGCGAGAGGCACTGCTTGTGATGCTCTGTGATTGGCCATTGGCCAGCACTCGACTGCACCTCGCCTGCCCTGTGACTCTGCTGCCAGATCGACAGCTTCTCTGCGGGATCTCCCTCTTTCTTTTTCCATTTAGCTACAGTATTGATGGCGATTAAGCCTGGTTGTTAAATTTGAATGTGTTTGTTTAATAAATAATGCCAAATTGGGTTATTTAATAAAAAAAACACACACACTCGATTATTATCGAGTGTTTTTCATAATTAAATATGCAGGTGAAAATGTGTTAATTGAAATAAAAAATGGCTTTAAATGCAACTGAAAAAATAACAAAACATTTCAGCAAAATGAATTTATTAAAAATAAAAATATATTTGCATACATAAGTATATATACATAGGTATACGAGATGTTTGTTCAGTTTGATTGATTATGCTCCGCTGACACATAACGGTTAATAGTTTAGTGGCGTTGCCGGACTGTTTAATTAGTCTGCATTTACTTAATGCGAGCTGGACCAGAGCCTGGCCATAAAAAGGGTGCATCAAAGCTCTCGCAAATGATGAGCATTAAGCTGTTTCACAACGGTAAATTTAAGCTGAAAAAAAGAAGCGGTAAAACTGAAGGTAAAAAGCGTTGCCAGAGTGCAGAGTGCAAAGGCAGAGGCAGAGGCAGAGGCAGAGGCAGAGGCAGGAGGAGGGGCCAAAGGAGCCCGTGTGCATTTTAATGAAATGGCAACTGATTTAAAGCACTGCCCCAAAAACCAGTCAACTGTGTGCGTGTCCGTGTGCGCGTGTGTGTGTGTGTCTGGCAACAGGTCTGAGTTGCATTTTCATAGCATACTTTTCAGCGAAGTCAAAATGCGTTATGCATGAGCACTTGGAGGTGCAGCCGACCAGCGCCTGACACAGTTAGGCATCAAATTATGACAGAAGGCATCCTCCCCCCCCCCCCTGGCCACGCCCAGCGCCAACTGTAAAGGTGCTGCAGGTACATTTAATGACGTTCGCCTCTCCTTCTCTTTAATTTGCGGCGCATTCAGCTCGCTCAAAGCGACGTCGAAATTTATGCAATTAATGTGCCGCAATGCATTTCCCATGCACTTTGACACTTGCAGCGTTTTCCTCACTCTTCCATTTCCATTTTGCCCCTTTTTTGGCTCTTTTTCGACTTCTGCCAAATAAAAGTGGCCAAATTAGCTTTGGCTCAAAGTGGAAGCCAAGCGGTGGTGGCGGAGTCGGTGGCAGTGGCGGCTCTCGCCTGACAGTGACAGCATTTTGGTTGGATTCGGGTCTACGTGAGTCCCGTTTTAATTAAGCGTGCCAAATGCCCCACCCGAAAAGTTTGTAAGCCGCCCCCGCCCCCCCTCCCACCACTCCTTCAATCCTCATATTCGCCCTGAAGTGCTGCACTTATAGAAACTGAATCTCCGTCTACCTCCCTCCCTCTCGCTCTCTCTTTCCCTCTACACATGGTCATCTCTATCTCCATCTCTCTTCGTTATATGGCTGCTGTCACTTGTTCGCCCTCAAAACGCATTTGCGGCTTTGTTTATTACTCTCACAGATCGTTATTGTTGTCGTTGTTGTTGTCGTTGTCGTTGTCGCTTTTGCTGCCACAACGAACATGGCCAACAAGTTTTGTCATGTGCGGTTAGCCAGAAATGTCGTCGTTGTCAGTGCATTATGCAATACCTGCGTGCCGCCTATATATTTAGATATATATATTTATATATAGAAAGAGAGAAAGAGAGAGAGAGAAAGAGAGAGAAAGAGAGAATTATATGTCATGCTCTATGATTGAAGGATTCCAATTTGGAATCATTATGAAATGTCTTTACTTAATTTTAAATATTAATATAAATAGAATTAAAAATTAAATTAGTATGCAACATATCTATCAATTGAGAGAGAGAGAGAGAGAGAGAGAGAAAAAGAGTGAATTATAGAATAATAGAATAGGAAGACTTATGCTAGAAAGAGAGACAGAGCGAAAGAGAGAGATAGGGAGGGAGAGACTGAAAGAGAGTGTGAGAGAGATGAGAAAGTGAGTGAAGGAAAGAGGGAAAGAGAAGAAAACATCTGATCGCCAGAAAGAGCCTTAGCTTTGTATAATTTACAGGTAAAATGAGAAAATAAATCCATACTAAGCGCCAACTATTCAGTTGGGGTCATAATATAAATGATCGTATTTAATAAAGCTAAGTTCGGAATTCCTCCAATTGCTGAGATTATTGGGCGGCACAGCTCAAGATATGTATGTGGTTAGACTCAAAGCGCACCCATCTAATCTGGCCAGCTCGTATCTAATCTGGCCAACAACCGAAGCAGAAGAAGACTGAAGAGACTGCATCCCCTCGACCGTCGAAGAAGTTAAGTTTGCAATTATGTATATAGTTAAACTAGAATAATACCTACAGACGTACGGGCCCACAAATAAGTTAAGGTACAGATAAGTGAAAAGTTTCTGGCTATAAATATCAAAGAACAGACAGAAGGACAGACAATGAGCCAACAATCAGATGACAATCGCCCTTTTTGCCCTATGAACATTGTTAAAACCATTGACTGAAATTAGCTAAAGGAAAGTATATTTGAAACACGCGGGCTCTTATATATGTACATATATATTACTTGCAATATTACATATTCATAGTATCCTAACTGTTTGTAGTAGGACGGATTTTCCTGAGTCTGTGATTGGCGCCTGCCAATCTCTTCAAACTCTCGGATGGGGGCTTTGCGCGGTAGCAATGATAGCGAGTGGTTGCCTTGAGTTTGTTAGTTACTTTACTTTAGCTTTATTACGAGGGGTGAGGCACACATAATTAATTTTTATGAACTATAACCGAGTTTAATGGCGATTCGCATCGAAGTGCCAGTCACTCCTACCAGTGTGACCGCCTTTCGCCAAACTGAAAAACTCCGCCCTTCGCTCCCCCACTGATCACCCTGCGGCGTGAACACTAACAATTGTAGAGTAGCATGCTAAGGGAGTACACTTACTTCAAGGAGGAAGACTTAGTCGCGGCAGAAGCATGCCACGCTGAGCTTCACATAGTAAAGTAACTGAATGATCAGGCCACGCTGAGCTATGCAACGGCAAAGCTTTATCGCAGCTTGCTTATGGTTAGGATAGACTTAGAATTTAGTCATAAGAATGTAGTCAACAAAGCAACTACTCGCTCGACTCCAATGCAAATATAGTTATACTTTTTAATTATAGCATTGTAAAATATGTTATTATATATGAATATATATATATATATATATATATATATATATATATATATATATATATATATATATATATATTGGCATTGGTTCAGCGAGCACCTGTGGGGTCTGTTGACCCCACGGCCGAAACGGCTTCGAGCAGATATTGTCGCGTCATAATTAATTAAATTAAAATGATGACACAGCAAATCGCATTTGCCGATTGTTCAAATTTCGCCCGACGCGTAATTATCGAACATAATAGAGAATGTGTTTTACCCATTTCCTCCAGTTTCGCCCTGTAACAACGTTTTCCGCCAGCTCTCGAATCTAATTGAAATTATGCAATTTGCGGTCAACCAATTGAGCAACCAATGGACAATGCTGCAACAACAACAACAACAACAACAACAAACGGAGCAACAACAACAACTGGAAATCCTTTATGCGTGCATAAATAATTTTTAATTGATTTCCGATGATTTTGACAGCAGCTAATGGAATCAATGGGAGCGAGCGAGAGAGAGGGAGGGAAAGAGAGAGAGAGAGACATAGAGAGAGTAAGAGGCAAACAGAATGAGAAAGTATGAAATATAAATATGCAAATATTCAGATATATGTATATATTTTTTTATTTTAAATCAAATTATTATAAAATACTTTCACGACAGCCGCTTGTTACGTCATCAGCACGAGTAGAGCGAAAAATAAATAAATTCAAAATTTATTTGGGAAAAGTATAAAAGTGAAATACAAATATATATATCTATATACATAAATACATATATGCGTGCATGTATTTATCTTTATTTGCTTGGAAGCAAACAGAATGAAACGAAACGAAACGGAACGGAACGAAACACACATAACACCGCACGACCCATAAAGATCCGCAAAGAATAACATTTCTGACAGCCAACAAAACAAACAGCATAAACAACAAGCGAAGCGAGCTGCACATCATGCCAAACGGTCAAGATACCCTGTAAAATCTACAGAAACTCATTTATATTCAAAATATAAAAAATATATTAGAAGTAATTATAAAAACTAAACAAATATATATATATAAAATAAATATAACAATAATTATAATCAAATTAAAAATTATTTTAATGTTTTCATTAATTATTCGAATAATATATTTGTATGTAAAATGTACAATTTGACAGATATTTGAAAAATATTTTCATTTTCATTTTGAAAATATCACCTATTCTTTAAATTATATGTAAAGTAAATTATAGTAACCTAAAAATACTGATTATGAATTAAATGGAATTTAATTTAACAAAGAAGAAACTATAAAATATCAACAAATGTTGCTGTGGTTCTAAAGCAATACTTATTCCATATCTAATACAATATAATAAAGTTTATTCAATAGTATTTTAAATAGAAATTATGGCAGTTTTTATTTCTTTCAGTTTACACAATATAAATATAAATATCTAGTCTAACTTTGTTTTTCCAAATCTCTTTGCAGATACTATAAAAATATATTTGTTTACCTGTATTATCTTCTCCAATTATGCTCGAGTTTTTTTTATTATTTATTGATGTTCACATTTATTTTATTTTATTTTATTTATAAGAGTAAGCAATAATTGAAATTACATGCTAACTTAATAATGATAGCACTGGCAGCTAGGGCCTTCCGCTTGCTTACATATATGCATATATACATACGTATATTTATATTATTATATTATTTATTGATGTTCACATATCGTGGCACATTTGTCCTTCAAGCACAATATTCCCCTGCATCAGCAGCTGCTCTACAGGGCATAGGAACCACAGCATATTTAGAAAGTTTATGGTCATACACACACACACACAGAGATACATGTGGGTATGTATGTTTGGCGTATATTTACTTAAAACTTTAAATAACATTAATTATGCGCTAAGCCTTTCAAAACTGACAAATTTTGACGTTGCACTGGATTAAGTCACATTTAACGAGACATTCGACAAGCAGCAAACGAATTTTTAATGAACTCTGGCCACACACACGCCAAAACCCTCGACATATGTATGTATCTGTGTGTGTGTGTGTGTGTGGGTGGGTGTGTGTTAGCAGATACTATGAAAATGTGGGACACACATGCCAGAAATATATTGGACTTGTCGTAAATTAATCGAAATATTTAGATTAGCTGATGAAGGTTGCAATACTAATTAATGAATAAATAAGGGCTTCTCGTATATATATTTATCTATCTGTTTATGTGCGTAAAGCGAAAATTGTCTGATTAAATAATTAAATTAAATTAATTTATAATAATATGTTTTTTGTTAGTTCATATTTTGCATTTGCCTTAATAACATTATCTGTCCTCTAAATTAAATTGGTTTAAATACTAAAAAAATATATTTAAACTTATACCAATTTTAAAGGTTTGCGTTCTCTGGGCCTGACCTGACTTTGGCATAGTTTGTTGAACATGTAACAAAATGCTTAGTTGGCTTTGCTACCAGGCATTCAGACAGTTACCTGGATATTCACCTATACCAATCGATCTAATCTAACAATCTATTTGAATTCATACTTTGTATTACTCATGTTTGTCCAACTCGCTTTATTCCCAATTTGTTTGCACTGCTTTACGACCTTCAGCTATTCTTATTCCCATTTCTATTCCTATGCAAATCCTTCCCTTTTAGTTATCGTTACTTACTTGCCTTCTTAAGTAATTTAGTAAGTAATTAAGTAATTTTAGTAAGCATAATCCTAGCTAGTTTTCTATCCTCTTTTCTGGGCCACTACTTAATACAACAAATTTGTCTTTCTCAATCAATGTTGTTCAACATTCGCACTTTAATAACCTATGCCTAAAACTATATCGACTTATCTACTTATCAACTTTTAATGCGTATATATCTTTTAATTTATTCAAAGATACAGTAGAATCCGATTATAACGACACTCAAGGGATACCCGGAAGACGCTCTAACCGAATGTGAAAACAAAAATTTTTGGAAAAAACAAGTAAGAGTGCTCTAGTCGAGACTGCTCGACAAAGAGATCCCCTGAACCCTGCGAAGAACTGCGATTCCTAAGAGCCGCTAACATTCTCCGTTACTTTTATATGTATGTAGCAAGCAATACATACACACACACAGACGCACGCGCCAACACACAATCTGCTAACTGTGCATTATGACTTATCAGCTTCGCTGCTGCTGCAAGACGCCGATAATATGAGATATTAAATGTTTAATAACTTTTTTTCCAGTCGAACGATTTTGATCAAATTTGTTGGGCCTGATCATGACGTTCATTTGTGTGTATGTGCCAAAGCACAAGTCTCTAGTACTTGAAATACGTGATTTAGCAATTTGAGGCGAAATAGCAATTTGAGGGCGTGGCATCCAAAATTTAACAAAAACCGAAATTGCAGAAGTGAACCCATTGAAAATGGGAAATCAGGGTATAATGTTTTTGTTGGAAGGCGTATGTATGTAACAGGCAGAAGGAGGCGTGGCAGACCCCATAAAGTATATATATTCTTGATCAGGGAGACAAGCCGAGTCGATTTAGCCCTGTCCGTCTGTCTGTCTGTCTGTCCGTCTGTCATACGGACATACAGATGAACGCGTCGATCTCAGAACTTACAAAAGCTAGAGACTTCAAATTTTTTTTGTAGGTCCCTGTATAGGGTGTGCATATCGAGTTTGTTTCAGAAATTCGATAACTGTTATCGTTTTATTGTTATCGATTAAAAACGAAAATTTAAATTAAGCTATAAAATTCTATCTAATTCATCTTTATAGCTAGAGTCTTCAAATTTTGCATTTAGTGTTATTTAGGTCTTACGCGGTTTTTGTTAAATTTTGGGTGCCACGCCCCCTTCTCCTCAAATTTGTAACTCCCGTATATCAAATACTAGAGACTTGTGCTTTGGTACATACATACATATGGATGACATGATCACGCCCAACAAGTTTGATCAAAATCGTTCGTCTAGAAAAAAAGTTATTAAACATTTAATTTCCCATGTCATTGGCATGCAAACAGCAGCCAAAGAACAGCTGACGCAACGACTGGCGCTTGTGTGTTGCATGGAATAGCGGTTCTTCGCAGGGTTCAGGGTATACCCTAGTCGAGCGGTCTCGACTAGAGTTTTCTTACTTGTTTTTATTTTTCATTATTTCATTATTTTTCGAATTTTCATCTTATTTGATATTTCTCAGTTGCCTTTCATCTGTCCGCCTATTCACACATCAATATAACTCTTTGTCAATTACTGTCTCTCTCTCTCTCTCCCTCTCTTTCTCTCTCTCTTTCTCTCTCTCTCTCTCTCTCTCTCTCTCTCTCTCTTTATCTGTAATACATCTCCATATATCTTTAATTTGCTTGTTCCATTACTTTTGTTCTCCCATTCCTGCTCTCCTTTCTGTTTATTTCTAATTAATTTACCTATTTCATCCAATTCCTGTCCCTATTACATTTCCAGCTCTTCTTTCCTTTCCTATCCCTACTCGAATTCCCATTCATTTTCCTTCAGCTCTACTCGCATTGCCTTTGCCAACACCGCTGACCATAAACTCAGCCACAGCTTTAACACTAATTGAATTTGCAAACTACATTTAAACCTCAATCGCATGACAAGCCACAATTAAATCAACATGCATAAATACTTTTGTTTATGGCTTGAGCTCGTGTTCATCGGGTTCATTGCTCATCTCTCGCCTGCTAATGGACCTTCGCAGCTTCAGCCGCGCCTTGACATTGCCGGGTCGGCACTTGTCGTGTAAGTAAACACACTTCATACGCTGTGCTCAGCCTCATTAAGTCAGTCAAAAGTAGGAGCACTCATCACACGACACGAGCCAAACTAAACTACAACTGCCCGTAGCCGCTCAGCCGCCCTCGCCACCCTAGTCAGCTCTTTGTATTGGCCTGTCAAATGTTTCTTGCTTCTATTTTACCAACGTCGCATAAAACTTACGAAAAGTTTTTACTATGCCGTGGCGAGCACTAGCGATGGGCGCGTGTCATTCCAAATAGGTTACAAATCAGAAGCTTGCAATCATCCACATGTAGCTTACGATTAAATAGGATTTGATGTACTCAAACACTATGGGAGTCCGTTTAGCTGCAGGCTTAGATCCCAGCTAAGCTCTTCATATTTATGAACTATCTTGAAGTAAACATTTCGTGTCTATCAGTGGACGAGCTGAAACGATATATACTGCACCAAGATGAGTGCTGAACTCCGATGTATGCAAGCAGTCAACCCCATATCTATCCTCATGCTTCCTTACCTTCAGCAAATATTCGCAACAATTACACGAACATCTAACAATTCTATACTTTACCCATTCTAGAAATTTACAGAGATTTTTATGAAATTTAATATTATACATTAATATTATATTATTAATTATTAATATTGTAATATTATATATTACATTTCATAAAAACCTGTATAAGACTAGAAGTCAACACTACATGAGGTACTCGGAAACTCAACCACATATCTATATGCATAGTATCAATATATATAGTATTATTTAAATATAATCTTCATTATATAGTACTTATTGCTTGATACTCCTTTGTACGAGTCTTCATATATCTTAAAACTATTTAATGCATGCTCAAACTCAACTTATATAACATTACTCGACACTAATATGATCGTCGTATAGTATATAAATCAAGTATACGATTGTTCTTTATTATTGAAAAGCATTTGATTGGGAAAGTGTTTCCTTTGCAGTTCTATGCTAACTACTGTCGTGATTTCTCGTGTCACGAGCTATCTCAATTATCGCATCACGCATCCATACCTAGTGCAGACGCCAAATACACTTTGCATATTAGTCGTGCGTATTGTGCGTATATAGAGGCACAAGAACTAGCGTATCTAATGAGCAATTGTAAAGTTTGCATTTTCATGCTTGCTGTTGCCTCTTGTTTGCGTTTTCATTTTCCGCGCATTTTCCACAATTCGTGTTGTTGTCATCTTGAGCAGACCCTCGTTCGTCTGCTAGACGCCCAAGTGACAGCTTGAGAGCTAAATTTTCCAACGCAGCGCTACTTGGGATCATCTCGGTCAGAGCTAATAGGCCGCCGCGAGTCAGATGCGAAAATAGTTTTCCATCCATGCCACTGGGGCGCCGCCTCAGCCCCTTCAGCCCCTCGCTGGCGTCTTGAGTGCCTGAGTGAGTGATTCACGTCAACCAAGGCATGATTCTATGAAGCTAAATGAGTTGTCGTTTTTATTTCTGTGAGTGGCTGAGTGGGTGTCAGCCAGGGGGCAGACAATCCAGCCGGGCTGGGCAAGCAGGCGGCAACTCTTGCACGCTCTTGGCAACGCTTGAAATATGCCTGTGGCACAGTGAAAACTCGAGAAGTTGAATGAAAAGCTTGAGCAATTAAAGAGCTCTGCGCGACTCTCAGCTGAAATTAAGATTTAATTTCAGCAAATTTCACATTTAACCTCAAAGTTGAAGATGAAATATATGTGATAAATAAAGTCTTTGAGAACATTCAACGGGAAACACGTAATGTTAACGTAATCAATGTCTAGATAAAGAAGATAAATAAATATATATTTATTTAAAGTATTTCATATAGTAATCAGCCACAATCGGAAAGAAAGAAAATTATACTCATTGAAATCAAAATGAAAGTCTATGTCTCTCCAAAAAATTAATGGATATATGTGCTATAGAGCTAAAATATATAAATGCCCAAACTGCAACACTACCAAAGACCTCACCATCCAACACATATTGACCTGTCCCGCTACATCAGACCCTAAAACCCTAATCTTCCATAACAACTGTCCCATGTCTATCCTCCCAAGAAAAACGGTATAAGTTAATAAGGTTGCTTTAAACTAGTAAAATGTATAACCTAATATAAATATATAAATAATTGTATATATGTATATATATGTATGTAAGCAAGCCGAAGGCCCTAGCAGCCAGCGCTTTAAGTATTAAGTTAGCAAGTAATTTTAATTATTGCTAACTCTTATACATAAATAAATAAAATATAAATAAATAAAATATAAACAAATACTATTTACGGCTTCATTCGTGCTTTTACTGCACTTTTATACAGCCCGATATTTATCTATAATTTCATTTAGCAAATGCGTTAGACGATTTTAAATTTGAGCAAATATTTGAGTGCTTCTTTCCCCTGGTTCATCGACTGGAGCAGTCGAAAATATGTGCGCTTAATCTGTAGCTGCAGCTGCTTATTTACTTATTAAATATTTGTAATTTGCCAACAGCTAAATTTATTTTCCGAGCGCGAAAAAGACGATGCACTCGAGCAGCAGCAACTGCGCAGGAACTTTAATGACACATTTTTTTGATGAAATATGCAATAAGGAATCAGCGCAAGGCGCTTGGCTGCGAATTAATTGAGATGCCCTGGAAAAATATAAGATATGGGTAGGCCTAAGTTATGCAAATTTAATAATGGAATAATGGAAGCAAAGCTGAGATCTTTTGCTATAAATAAGAAATCAAATATAAAAGTACAGGGTATCTGCAATAAAAATATATGAGCTGCACAATTGTTATCATGTAGGGCATCTTGAAGTCGAGCTTCTATAAATAAATAAATATTTAAGCAGTTTATCATATAAAGCAAACTTAAACTGTAGTTAATGATCTAATTTGTACTCAATTATTTTAAGCTAATTTTAAACATTAAAGGGTATTTCAATAGTCGACCACATATCTACCCATATCGTACCCATATCGTACATATTTTTGTTTTAACATTCTTCTCTCTTTCGCTTTCTGTCTCAATAATTTACAGGGTAAGCTGCCAGTCGAGCATGATGTGCTATGCACTTGAACTCATTTGTAGATCTATCATGTTGATACACTGGGTATCTTGTGGACTCTCATTGCGCTCGTCGCATTCCTAACTTTGTATTTTTGTGCATATTATTTTTAGAGCTCAACTCACGCTGCAATAGCTCGCTTTGGGGGCAGCGCAAGGCAGGGCGAAGTTGCCTTGCAATGGATTATGGCTAATTTCTTGGAATTATGTGGGGCCGTCAAATGGAGCGAAATACTCCGAAAGAGTCTTGGGCGCTGCAACAGGGGGCATCTACCTTGGGCGCCTGTGTCGTGACGCAGTTGCGCAGCCTTCCTTCGCCTGTCAGCGGCAATTCCTTTTCTTTTAGCATTTTAATTGCCCTGACAGGCTAATTGGCCGAGTTGGCGTGGCCTAGCCGGGCTGCTATACCCTTTCCAGCCAACTGTATCGATATGCCCAGTCCAGGAAGCACTGTCTTTCGGGGCGGGAGTGGCTAATAATAAAACGCTCGCAACTGCCAGTGACAAGTGGGGCAGCAATCCGAGTTGCCACAGTTTCAGTTTCCACGATGGCGGCTGTCATTTCGTTTATTGTTGTTGACTCTGTGCAGCCACTGAAAACCAAAAACCAGAAGGAAAAACAAAAACAAAAAATAGAACAACGCAAATATGATATTTTAAGCGTCTCGTGTGCGCTGGCAGTCACGTCTGGGACATCAGGCACAGGCGGTGCCACATTCTGTGCCCAGCTCCACAAAGTTCGGGGCACGCAGCAAATGATTTGGCCAAAAACTATTTATTGAAAATTATCGTGTAATGTGCAGTCAGCTCGCTCACGCTCCCCACCTCTCCCCCTCTGAACCGCTTTTGATATGGGTTCTCGCTTATCGCCTAAGCTTCAGCTTCAGTTCCTGCGAAAACAGTTGCGGCAAATGTCAACTGAATTCATAAAAGCAAAATGCTTTCAATTGGCTGTTGCAGCTATTGAAAAGTGCGTGAAAATTGCTCTGCTCCCCTAGCTCCCCTAGCTCCCCTAGCTCCCCTAGCTCCCCTAGCTCCCCTAGCTCCTCTGGCAACTCTCCTCCTCTTCCTCCCTGCAACCCACTATCGATTGTTGGCCAGGTTCAAACGGTTTCGTACTTCTGTGTCACATGCTTCGGTCATTCGAAATGAAATTGCCGAATTGGAAATTCATTCCGCATCGAATCTTCCTGCTGTGCTCGTTTCATAATATGAATTTGGTTAGGCTTCTAATTAATAGGGCGGACAAAGGTGGGAAGATTCAGGCAATTCACTTTTAAATCGAACTGAAATATGGGTCAAACCTGATCTTGTAATCCAAATATATCGATGGCAATCGATAACATATTTAAAAGTTATCGAGCTAGAGATCAACCCACTAAAGATCATCAAAATCGAAGCTGATCAAACTGATTTTTAACAAATCAAAATGCAATTTTTCCTTTTTCCTAAATAAGCTCGAAAACTCGAAAATCTTCTATATACGCAGTACAATTTTTTCAAAATCTGCAAATGCAAAAAATATTTGAAGGATTAAACAAATGTCACAGATCGATTCGACTTTCATTAAGTTAAATATATTTTAGTTCTTAAACTTCCTTCATCAGTCATCAACAGATGTAAGTAAGCCAAGTTAACATCAAATTATAGCCGAGAATCGGGAACTGTACAGTTAGAAGGGAAACGCCCAGATATCTAAATTGAATCGGCCCATTAAGGGCTTCACCTGAACTCTTCGCAACTACCTAGAACTGCCCACAAATTAAGTTCTCGATGTCAACGTGCGATTGCTCAGTGCGTGCCGCATGCCGGATGGCTATCATGACTCGGTGTGGCATGCGGCATGTGGCATTGAGTGGAATTGTTTGTTTTAATTGCTTCCTTTTGGCTTGCATGTTGTTGACAAATGTGTATTTAATTTATGCAGCTGCTTTTGCTTTGGCTAAGAGTGCCTCAGTGTTGGCAAACGTTGGAAGCGACACGGTCGTGGACACGCCTACGCCCACGCCCACGCCCACGACCTCGTCCACGTGAAGACCCACACTACTCCGTGCCCCAGTCAGAATGAAGCCGCGTCGCCTGAAACTCAATATTTTGACAGCTTGTGAAATTTGAAGCTAAAAATTTTTGCTTTATTACAAATTTTTTCGTTGGCTCTGAAACTTTTTTGGGTTGATCGGAGTGAGACGCGGGGGGTGGGCCTGGGTTGTCACACACAGTGGGTCAAGTTGTCAACGCCACAGTTGCCACGTTCCTTTCAAACCACCCAGTGGCAACCACCCAGTGGCAACCACCCAGCGGCAACCACCCAGCCGGCAACTTGTCGCCACTTTATTAACTGTCAATCTCCGCTTGTTTTTAACTTCCACTTTCTTGGGCTCGTTCATTGCTCTCTTCAAAGCTTAGAAGTGGAGCATATGCTACTGTGGGGGTGGCATGCAACACGAAGAGGAAACAGAATGAGCGGAATGCAAGGTGGATCAAAGTAAAGGCACAAATACTACAGAAATAGCAAAAAGTAAAATAAATTGGCAAAATACCGTTATAAAATATAGATTAAATATCAAAAAATAAAAATACATTATGATTAATAAATAATAATATAAATAAATATATTTATTGACCTCCAAAATATATATATATCAAGTATTATTTTCAAATACATTTGAAAATGCTGATATTTATTTGCATTTGAAAAGCAAAAATATAACCGAAGTAAATACCATAAAGAGATATTATTATGGGAACCTATTAATAAAGAAGGTGAACAATTTGTAATAATTAAATATAAATATCTAAAATTTAAGTAAAATGGATCAAATTGTATATTTTATTTTACAATTATTACTGATGTTTGGTATGAAATTTCCTGTTTTATGTCAGTCTTTCTCTTTCACTTTTGTTGTTGTGCAACTCCTTCTTAAATATATAGACTCAAATCGTGCATAAATCATATTGCATACTTACTTTCGACTTGATTTAATCTCTTTCTCTCTGAATGGCAATTGGTCAATTATCGTTTCAGATGGTTCCTCGAGGATGTCACCTTTTCAGGTTTGCCGTTACATCAAAAGATCTAACCGGGATATCTTCGAAATTAAAACTTAGTGAAAGAGCTTGAATACAACATTAATAATAAATTAAACATTTAACAGCTAGTTAATGAATCAAATACTTAAGTATAACTAAAATTTAACTGTTAGTTAAATATGCAGCAGAAAATACTGAAGATTTTGACAGTTGGTACTTAAATCAGATGCAGACACTCCGAACTCTTTTGTCCGCTCTCAAAAGTTACAGAAGTAGTGCCACAAGCTTCTAAATCCCTAACTACTTCGAAAGGCTAACTTCTAATCGAATTGTAACTATTTGAATTTAAAGGAAATGACACGAAGATAGTATGTTCTTACGTCAAGTTTTCTAGTATTTAACTGTTAGTCTATTATGAAACAGTATGCACATGTCAAATAGTTAACATCTAGTTAAGCACGTGGTCAAGACACAATTCGAAACTTAATAATTTGTCTTAGAGTATTCAAGGTGCGGCTTGCTGCGGCTGTCGAAAGTCTCTGGAGGTTTCTTTCAGTGTTTGGCAGCTACTTAAATTGTTTTGCCTGGTGGTGCTTAATTTTATATGACAAGGCACGCACCTAGCACCTGTCTCCTCCGGCTATGTGCTGTCTCCTGTTGCGCCTCACAGAGCACGTAATTTAATATAAAATGTCGTGTTTTTTGAGAGAAGACAAACAGAAGCTGAACACGAGAGCATGTTCAATATTTTGGGCATAGTTGATATCGCAAATACCCTGTGTGTGTTAAATTGTGATTGTTTTGTTGACGCGGCGCCATGCGGGCGTGGCATTGAAGGCGTCGCATTCGCGTGCGGCATTCGTGCCATTAACCCAGTTGCTGCAACATCAAAGCAACAGCCCTGATGATGCTCGAATACGTTGAGTGCGAACACAACGTTGAGTGCGAGTGCGAGTGCGGCGCACAGTGGGGAATTCCCAGTGCACAAATGTGGAGGGGCAGACGGGGAGTCTGCAGCACGGCAATGGCCCTGCGCAAACAATGGACGTGCATATTGAAGTACATGACACAACTGCGGACAACAAAATAAAAGCTAACAAATATAGAAAAAACTAAATAAATACAAATACAAATACACACAAGCACACATACAGGCATACAGACATAGGAACAATGCAATGCGATGGCAAATGAAAAAGTGTACAACTTGCGATTCTCATATATGTATATATTTCGTGTTCCGCACAAACAAATTGCATACAAATACATTTTATCTGTTGTCAGGTTTTTTGTTTTGTTTTTGTGAACTGTTTTGTCAGCATTTCATGGCACAGCCTTGACATGCCACAGAGAGCGCTTGCAACTGCTGCATGCTGCCACATACTCATAGCCCACTCGAGCAGCGCATAAGGATAGCTCAGCTGGCAATCCTGTCGAAAAGAAATGCTTGATTTACTTTCGACATCTCGCAAGATGTCTTAAAGTAAACGAAGATCGACAACTTGAAGATATCTAGGACGAAATACAGAGCAAATTGAGAAAAGGAATTATGACGGGATACCTATGAATGAGGAGAGGATTTTCGATGGATACATCTACATGCATAAACGATTGTGTAATAAATATAAAAGAAATTGCAAGCATTCGAATATCATATATTGCATTTTGACCAACTCAATTAAGCTCACTTTTATGAAAATGGGCATTCAGGGTATATTGGTTTTGCTACATTTATTCTTTAGTACAGGCAGAAGGTGGCATGGTTGAGCCCATGGAGTACATGCATATGCTATATACATATAGTTGACTTCAAGCTTAAGCTCAATTCAAAATACATTCAATATGTGGAAGAGGAGCCTATAGAATACATAGATCGTATGCTCAAAATGGCATTGCAATCCGAACAGTGACACATAAGTGGTTTTATAAAGCTTTTGGTCAATTAGCAAAGGCACCTGGCAAGCAGCACCAAGCTTACGCATTTTTCCTGCAGATGTGCTCATGCGTACACATCAGCTGTTAAGAAGATAGAGCAATAAAGTGAATACTTAATACGTAACTCTTTATGCTTTACGTGTCTATGCAGGGATCCAAGCTATGCAGAATATTTAACAGATAAAAGGACCTTATTCGAGACTGCTCGACTAGGAGATACCCTCCGAAGTGCGGATACTCCAAATATTGTTTACTTCTTTTGCATATCTATTTCATGTTGTACGTCTGAGTTATTGAAAATTAAATTTAGTATCTTTTTTCTTAGTACTTTCTCCACATTTGTGTATTTGCCAAACCACAATTCTCTAGTATTTAAAAATCAAACATTTACAAAATCTTTCATTACACGGATCTACACAGTAAATTTGAAATCTGTAGCATTGAGGGTAAACAAAAATCGTAGTAACTTGATCGATTTTTATCAATAGTATAAGTTATCTAATTTTTTAAACAAACTCGTCCTGCATATGGTATACAGGAGTATACAAGTAGAATTTCAAAAACTGGATATCTCCCAGTTGGGCAGAGCAGACTTGAGTTTTCTTAAATATTTTTGAAAGTTTTACTTATTGTTTTCAAATCTTATTTTCCAGACCTATAGAGACCTACAAATAATTGTATTTTATTGGAGCTTTTGGCTCGCCTTCTCAGATGCCACTTGAATAACAAGTTGTATCCGCTCTTGGTAAGGATTTTGGCAAACAAACCGATGTCATTATGGGCGGCTTCAATTGCCACAGATTATACTAAGCATAAGCTGGCAGCCTGCCCCACAGCAACTCCACTTGGAGAGCAAGAGGAAGACGAAGAGCAAAATCTCTTGGCTACGATTACAATGGGGCAATTGTACGGGCACATGTTGCCACTTAGAGACCCGCCAGGCAGACCCTCAGGCAGTTGCCTCGGCCGGCACATTTGGCGCTTTGAGGCTGTCAACGAATAATTGGCGCAATTCAATGGACGAGCTGTGAAAAATGAGGCCAGGTTAAGGCCGACGATGGCCAGGAGGTGGCCCAGAGAGCATGTATAAATAAATAAATGTGTCAGAGGGCAGCGATTCAGCGGGCGAGGCAGTCAATAAATAACAAATTTGATTTTGATGTGCACATTTGCTGTGGCCGAATGTGGCTGTGGTGGGTCCTTGTTGGCCGTACCTTCGGCTGCCCACAGAATTCGAGGCCAATTAAAAATCTAATAAGCAGCAGAAGTTATGACGAGGACACAAGTTGCAATTGCCAAATGTTTGGCTTAATTAGCCCGGCCAGGACCAAAGCCAGATGAACCAAAGCGTAACCAAATGCCAACGTTTGTAATTTAAAACTGTCAGCGGCAGGCAAGGACTAGAGTCCTGTCCCTGTCCCACAACGTCTTCTCCCTCTCTTGCTGGGTCGCTGTGTGTGCGGCACATGTCCAGGCCCGGCTGAGTACTATAATTTATTAGCAACAGTCACCGCATAGACTAGCTCAACGCCACGCCCACTGCCAGTGGCACATCCGCCCACCCACGCTCCACCAGCACATCCAAGCACCAGGCACCAGGCACCACGCACCACGCACCACCATGCTCCGCCATGATAAATGGCATTTATATTGGGTTACAGAGCGTTTTGTGCTAACCAACGGCACACTTCTGCCAGCCATAATTATCAGCGTGTAGCATTTCGGTTGCCAACTCATTGTCGCCATCATCATCATCATCATCATCATCGTCATGATTATAATTATCATCAGCAGTCACTGTAAGCCGACATTTGTAATTATTTGCCGTAATATGACATTACTTATGCACATTTAATGCTAATTCCGCCCGATGTCCCCTACAAGAAAGAGTTGACTGTTTCTGGTTAGAGTTCCAATTGGAAGTGTCGCAAGATTGAATTTGGCCTTGAATAAATTAAGATTTGTCTACTACAATTATCTGTGTGCCTGCTGGAAACCCCAGTCGTGGTAAACGGATTAAATTTGTGGGCGAAAGGATGGGCGAAACGAATATTAGAATAACTTACTTTAACTTTAGAATCGGTTTAAGGATATGAATACTATAATACCCAGGTATACACGAGTATTCATTCCAAGTCTCCAGCTCAGTATCGACATGGAAATTACGTAAAACATATTTACCGACTTCGCTTTCATGAATGAGCTCGTTTCATTCCAAAATAACTTTAAGACACTGATGTGGATTCTTTTAGGAGGCAGTATGCGATAAGGTAGTCTGAATAAGCTCACATATTATTCGGATGAAGTGCAAGGATCAACTGTATTTTCTCCAATTTTGCAGATATGAATTCAACATTTTCTGACTCTATTGATATATAAATAGTATAGAAATACCTATTACTTGTTTTCCTTAAACAGAATTACAGCTGAAAACATCAGGTAATTACTAGCGCCACGCCCAGTTTATATTCGAATCTTAAGTCCCTTGCATTATAGACTTTGGGAATACGTGCGAAGAGGTTTGCCCCACCTTACTTCGCCTCTTACATACATCTTCACCAAAAATACCAAAATTCGTCTCCCAAGAGCTACAAATATGTGGAAATAAATAGAATACTAGTTCTATGATACCCTTAGATTCTTGAATCTTTTTGGGCAATTATCATTATTTTTCCTTTGGATACAAGCATTTCCGAGATTCGACTTGCTATCTGCTTCAGGCCCACATCAAGTCTGCCCTTACTGAATTTAAGTCATATTTACTTAAGTTAACTCTACGTTTTCTTATACCTATTCCTGGCTCCTCTGAGCCTGCTTCTAGTCAACCCCAAGGCCCATTCTCAGCGAGGGGTTTCCTCTCTCTGTTTACATTTTCTCTGCTTGCGACTTGCAACACTTTGCGCATGATTTCTTAATGGAAGGCCGAAATGGAAAGTACTGTGATCGCATTTCATTCTTCTCATTTCCTATGGTTCCATTCCATTCTTGTTAATTACAGAGAATAAGAAGAAGAAACACTTTAAAATATATGAAATAATGTTTACTCAGCGACTCTGGCAGTGGGGCTAACTTAGATGTTGACTTAACAGGCGGTCTTCTTGTGCACACACACACGCACACATACACTTAACTGTTGATGAGTCTAACACACACACACACACACACACACACATATGACTGCTTGGCTGGTGTGGAAAATCACAAAAACAAATTAGTTGCGTGTAATTTAATTTGAAATGTTAGCGCGTTTATCAAACAAAATGGAAAACTGTGCAATGGAGCAGCTGGTGTGCCGCTTGCCGCTTGCCGCTTGCCACTTGCCACAGTTAAAGGGGAAGCAAATGCTAATTGGATTTTGCCTTAACATGCAAAGCAGAGCATCCTGCCACTCCTGTCTGGGTGTGCGTGCGTGCCTTTGATGGCCAAGTTAATAAACATTAAACGCAATTATGTTGTTGATTTTTTTACTGCCTCAAGACTCTCGCCTGGGCTCCTCGCTGACTCTGACGTTGATGTTGATGTTGACGTTGACGTGGCAAAGACAAGTGAAAGCAAATAATCTGTGTTGGATGGCCTAGCCCGCTGCTGCGCTGAATCAATAAGCAGGAAAGGGCCGTTGCTGAAGATGAAATTAGAGCTCAAGCCATTCAAATAGATTATGCTTAGCTATCTTGACAATAGCTCCTTCTTTGTTCAAGTCGCAAGGATATATAGGCAGTTATTACACTTGGTTATAGATCTCCTCGTTTCGTCTTCTCTGTTCATGTTCCTCTTTACAGATATACGTCAACTAGGGGCGTTGTAAGCTGGCAAAAATGGTTTCTCCTATAGAGTTCTTGGAACTACCTCTGACTGATCTCATCCTTTGATATATACTTATAGCTCTATGATTTTATGATAGATCTCATTCTCAGGCAATTTACGGTATTCAATCTTCATCTTCCGTTGAAGGTAAGATGTCTTCATATACAGCGTCTCAAATCTCAATCTTTCCCACTCTCTCTCTCTCTTTCTCTCGTGCTGACTGGTTATCACTCTCTCTCTCTCTCTCTCCCTCTCTCAGTAGCTCTCCTACTCTGCCTGTTTTTCTCTCTTCCGTTACGGAGTTTCTTTCCTTCACCCTTATGGACACTCTTCATCTCGCTCTCTCTACCTTCATTACTCTCGTTCTCTCTATCTCTCTCGTCCTCTCTCTCTTCCTCTCTATCTCTCTCTCTTCCTATCTCTCTCTCTCTCACTCTCTCTGTGTCATCGCATTCTACCTGCTTCTGCATATCTTTCTTTTTCTCTTTCTCTATATCTCTCTCATTCTTTCTCCCTCTCGCTCACCATCATTCTTTCTCTTTTCATCTCTCTCAGTGTACGCTGTAAAGTATTTTAAAATCGTCTACACTTAAGATTGAGCTAACGGTACCCACGCCTTAACTTCAATCGCAAATTTTTCCTTGAATTTTCGTGGCTGTCAAAAAGTTTTTGAGAAAGTTTTCCAACGGCCTGTTAATCAATTTGATGCTCGGAACTGAGAAGCCGATGAGGAATCCTGTGTTGATTTCTTTCTTAATGTTTTTTTTTGTTTTTTTTTTTTTTTGCATTATACGCAAGTATTTTGCTGGCTGCCACGCAGTTGGCTAATTAATACGATTAACTACCAAAAAGCAAACACAATTGGCTGCTGGGCAAACAATAACACAAAGCACTCAACTTTTTTGTGGGCGGGGGCCTTGATGGGGGTTCGTTGGAGCGGTTGGGGTTGCTGGATTTCAGTTTTGTCAGGCCACTCAGCAAGGATGGCAGGTCCTTGAGCAAACACCATTACACACACAGAAGGAGGCGAGCGGAGCGGGTGTGGGATCTGAGTTTCAGATGTCGGCACCTAACGCGCTTTAATGCAGGTGATTAATTGCTTTTGAGGTTCGTCGGCTGCGTGTTGGAAAATTTTCAAAATTTCATTAGCTCCGTATATGTGTATGTGTGTGTGTGGGGGGGGGGGTGGGGGTGTGCAAGTGTGTGTGAGTGTTTGTTGAACTTTTTGGCAAGCTTGCGAGGAGCGAGCGAAGGCCATTGGCGTGACTTTTTCGGAAGACAATGCCAGCCCCATTTCTAGTTGGCTTAGACGAGCTAATTAAGTTAAAGCTGCCGCCCGGTTCAGCTGCTGACATACCCTGCCTGGTTCTGCTAATGATGGCAGCAGTCTCCCGGCACTCTCGCCCCGCTCGCTGCGCCCCTTTAAATTGTTTTTGATTTACTTATTTCCGGCCTGATAAATTACATTTGCCGCCAACGACAAAGTTCAGGCCGCCATTTTTGGCTAATGCGCAAAGTTTTCGCCAACTTTTGCTTGTAGTTTCCTATTTTATTTTTATTTTTATTTTTCTTGCATTTCACTTCACTTCCCCCACATCTGCTGCTCCCTCTTTCATCTTTTGGCGGCTTGTCAGAGATGTTGAATAATTTATTCATATGTTACGTGGCTGACAAATCGCACGTGGCGACATTTTCTGGCATTTTATTGTCTGATCCCCGCTGCGCAGTTCAAATGCAAATTTAATTAGCTTTCGCAGTCTATTAAACTCCCATTTACCGTAAATACATATAAATCAAATCCAAATCTCAGACAAACGGACCAAAACGTGATTTAAAGCCAAACAAATTCGAGCTGAAAACATCTTTTCAATTTGTTGTTGGACAAAATGTGTTTCCCAAGAAAGTTGCCAGCGAAGCGGCCCGAGCGGGTATTGATACCCTGCACTGCTAACAGTGGCGCGAGGGTCGTTCGACAGGCATACGGCGTATGCAGTCAATAAACCCTGTAAATACGTTATATGATATCATGGACTGTGTAAATAGTACGAAAGTACGTACGTAAGTAGTATAAAATATAAAGAGTTTTAATAGGCAATAAATATAATTAAGAAAATAAACACACAAAATGAGCCCAAAAAGAACAAGTTTCTGTGAATATAGTATTTTTTGTCTAATCTATCCATATAGGTTCCTTAAGATACCTCTCGATGGGAGTGGATATAAATACAAAGTGAAGTAATAAATGAAGGATATACTTTTTAGCACTTAAATAATACAGGGACTCATTGAAATATCTAGTATAATAAATCCTATAATTATTCAAATATAATGGAAAACGAAGCTGAAATATTAGTTAAGAAAATGATAATTTAAGAACAGCTTATGCTTCATATATTTAATGTATAAATATATTAAATACATTATATGTACTTTTTCGCAACTTTTAATTTATAAATGTACTAATAACCTAAAGTTAGCATAAAAGTATATAATAATAAATATAATTTATTTATTGCGTTGTTTTAACAATGTGTCTGTTCATCATTTCGGAACCTCACATACAGGACATTTCCTAGTCAACCCCTTCAGCAATTCGCTTTCGTTGCTGTTATAATTCGTCTTTGCTTCACTTGCGCAAATAATTTTGAAGCAGGGATTTTTTGATTTTGTTTGCTAGCCGGGAAATTGTTATTTTAAAAATGCAAAATGTTGACTGTGTTCCACGATTCATGGTCGAGTGCAGGCCCAGGCGTATGTACACGTGTAATGCAAGTACACAAGTGTAATGCAAGTTAGTTTTGGGCTTGAAATCGGTTGCAAACTGAATGAAATGTCAAATGTAAATTTCTGAATTATTTTGTGACTTATCTCATAAAATAATATTTACAATAATATACATATACATATACATATACATATATATAAATATATAGCCAAAGAACAGCTGACGCACCGACTGGCGTTTGTGTATGCGTTCGCCTGTGTATGTGTGTGTATTTTTTGCTTGCAATGAACGTACATATGCATGTGTACATAAAAGAAACAAAGAATGCTTGGAATAGCGGTTCTTCGAAGGGTTCAGGGGATCTCTTAGTCAAGCGGTCTCCACTAGAGTTTTCTTACTTGTTATACTATTTCACGTAGTGATATAGTATATTGGGTTTGTGCAATGTCCGTCATGCTGTCCGTCCGTCTGTCCGTCTGTCCGTATGAACGCAAACCATTTCCACGCTATTGAAGCTAGAGACTTGAAATTTGAAATATATACTCGTGTTTACCCTCGTCTGATAAAGTGTCAAGATTTTCCCGATACGCCCACTAGGGGCGTGGCAAATCGGAAAATGAATTTTCCTGTATCTCAGAAACACTACTTCTAGAAGGGCTAGAGAGTTGAGATTTTAACTGAACACTCATGTCGATATCCCAAAATCAAAAAGCTATGGCGGATATATCTACGCCCATTGGGGGCGTGGCAAATCGGGTCAAACTGTATCTTCTACAGTTTTAAAGCTAGGCACGTGGGATACTGTTACGATCCTATAAAGATCGCCCAAAAATTTTTATGGCCACGCCTACTAGGGGCGTGGTAAATCGGATCTGAATATATAGTGATTTTACTAGTTTCGTTATATTTTGAGCACTATTGATGCTAGAGACTTGATACTTGGTATATATACTCGGGTTAACATCCCACAATCGAAAAGGTATGGCGGATATATCTACGCCTTCAGGGGGCGTGGCAACTAATATCAGCTTATATCTCCGACAGTTTTATTGCTAGAAGCTTCAAAATTGAATGCTAAGTTACTGGGGGCTTCCTCTATCGATTCCCCAAAAATAAAAATACAGAAAAATACCCTGTATCCAAACTTTACATCCAAACTTTACAGTTATATTCCTGAACGCCCACTATATGCACATGCCAAAAATTATTTGTCTACGGCCACTGGGGGCGTGGCAAATCAAAACTGAAACATCTGCAGCTTCTGAGCCAATAACGCGCCACATAATGACTTTGTGACCTTTGACCTTGTCTTTTGATTTGCCAAATTATATATATGTGTTTGAAAAGAATAATTTATGAATACAAAATAACTAATAACGGGGTTCGAGGCCACACCTCTACGCTCGCCAACGAACTTAAATCACATTTTCTGAGCTGCCACCTCTCTCATTTTGAGAGTTGCCACCTCTCTTATTTTTAGAGATGCCACCTCTCTCGATTTAGGTGCGTGTTTTTGCTAAGGTAAGGGTTCTAAGCTTCGATCCTAATTGAAACTGTCTGGCCACCTCCAATGAAAAGTTTTAATCTGCAGCTAATTTGAGCGGCGACAGTGGGGATTTAAGGTTAAATTTAAACAAGTAAGAAAACTCTAGTCGAGACCGCTCGACAAGGGTATACCCTAAACCCTATGAAGAACCGCTATTCCAAGCATTCTTTGTTTCTTTTATATACACATGCATATGTACGTTCATTACAAGCAAAACATACACACACACGCACAGGCGCACGCACACACACACGCCAGTCGGTGCGTCAGCTGTTCTTTGGCTGCTTTGCATGGCAATGCTATGGGAAATTAAATGTTTAATAACTTTTTTTCTAGAGTAACGATTTTGATCAAACTTGTTGGGCGTGATCATGTCATCCATATGTATGTATGTGCCAAAGCACAAGTCTCTAGTATTTGAAATACGGGACTTACAAATTTGAGGCGAAGGGGGCGTGGCATCCAAAATTTAGCAAAAACCGAAATTGTGTAATGCTACAATAACATAAAATGCAAAATTTGAAGACTCTAGCTATAAAGATGAATTATATATAATTATATAACGGAGCATCGATTTCGTTTTTAATCGATAACATTAATATTAAGACAGTTATCCATTTTTTTTAACAAACTCGATCTTTTCGTGATATACAGGAACCTACATAAAAAATTTCAAGTCTCTAGCTCTTATAGGTTCTGAGAACGACGCGTTCATACATACGGACAGACGGACGGACAGACGGACAGACGGACGGACAAACGAACAGGGCCAAATCGGCTCGGCTTGTCTCCCTGATCAAGAATATATATACTTTATGGGGTCTGCCACGCCTCCTTCTCCCTGTTACATACATTTCAACAAAAACATTATACCGTGATTTTCCCATTTTCAATGGGTTCAGGGTATAAAAAATATGATGTGATAGATGCCCCTGTGTGCTGCTGGGACGTGAAATAGTATTTCGCTGTCGGTTGCGTCCGACAGCAACGTTCTTACTTGTTATACCCTGAACCCATTGAAAATGGGAACAAGTAAGAAACTCTAGTCGAGACCGCTCGACTAGGGTATACCCTGGACCCTGCGAAGAACCGCAATTCCAAGCAATCTCCGTTTCTTTAATATACATAAGTATATATATGTTCATTACAAACAAAACATACACACACACATACACAGGCGCAAGCACACACAAGCGCAAGTCGGTGCGTCAGCTGTTCTTTGGCTGCTGCTTGCATGGCAATGTTATGGGAAATTAAATGCTTAATAATTTTTTTTCTAGAGTAACGATTTTGATCAAACTTGTTGGGTGTGATCATGTCATCCATATGTATGTATGTGCCAAAGCGCAAGTCTCTAGTATTTGATATACGGGAGTTACAAATTTGAGGCGAAAGGGGCGTGGCACCCAAAATTTAACAAAAACCGAAATTGTGTAATGCTCACATAACACTAAATGCAAAATGTTAAGACTCTATCTATAAAGATGAATTATATAGAATTATATAACGGAGTATCGATTTCGTTTTTAATCGATAACATTAAAATGAAGACAGTTATCGATTTTTTTTAACAAACTCGATCTTTTCGTGCTATACAGGAACCTACATAAAAAATTTCAAGTCTCTAGCTCTTATAGGTTCTGAGAACGACGCGTTCATACATACGGACAGACAGACGGACAGACGGACAGACGGACGGACGGACAGACGGACAGACGGACAGGGCTAAATCGACTCGGCTACTCTCCCTGATCAAGAATATATATACTTTATGGGGTCTGCCACGCCTCCTTCTCCCTGTTACATACATTTCAACAAAAACATTATACCCTGATTTTCCCATTTTCAATGGGTTCAGGGTATAAAAAAGGGTATAATGGTTTTGTGAAAATGTATGTAACAGGCAGAAGGAGGCGTGGCAGACCCCACAAAGTATATATATTCTTGATCAGGGAGAGAAGCCGAGTCGATTTAGCCCTGTCCGTCTGTCTGTCTGTCCGTCTGTCCGTATGATTGAACGCGTCGATCTCAGAAGATATAAGAGCTAGAGACTTCAAATTTTTTTTGGAAGTCCGTGTATTGTACGATTCGATCGAGTTTGTTTCAAATATTCGATAACTATAATCGTTTTATTGTTATCGATTAAAAACCGATATCTTCATTTAGTTATAAAATTCTATTTAATTCATCTTTATAGTTAGAGTCTTCAAATTTTGCATTTAGTGTTATTTGAGCCTTCTGCAATTTCGGTTTTTGTTAAATTTTTGATGCCACGCCCTCAAATTGCCCCTTCGCCTCAAATTGCTAAATCACGTATTTCAAGTACTAGACTTGTGCTTTGGCACATACACACATATGAATGTCATGATCACGCCCCACAAATTTGATCAAAATCGTTCGACTAGAAAAAAAGTTATTAAACATTTAATATCTCATATTATCGGCGTCTTGCAGCAGCAGCGAAGCTGATGAGTCATAATGCACAGTTAGCAGATTGTGTGCTTGTGCCTGCGTCTGTGTGTGTGTTCTTGTGCGTGCGTCTGTGTGTGTGTATGTATTGCTTGCTACATATGTACATACATATAAAAGTAACGGAGAATGTTAGCGGCTCTTAGGAATCGCAGTTCTTCGCAGGGTTCAGGGGATCTCTTTGTCGAGCAGTCTCGGCTAGAGCACTCTTACTTGTTATACCCTGAACCCATTGAAAATGGGAAAATCAGGGTATAATGTTTTTGTTAAAATGTATGTAACAGGGAGAAGGAGGCGTGGCAGACCCCATAAAGTATATATATTCTTGATCAGGAAGAGTAGCCGAGTCGATTTAGCCCTGTCCGTCTGTCCGTCTGTCCGTCCGTCCGTCTGTCCGTCTGTCTGTCCGTATGTATGAACGCGTCGTTCTCAGAACCTATAAGAGCTAGAGACTTGAAATTTTTATGTAGGTTCCTGTATAGCACGAAAAGATCGAGTTTGTTAAAAAAAATCGATAACTGTCTTAATTTTAATGTTATCGATTAAAAACGAAATCGATGCTCCGTTATATAATTCTATATAATTCATCTTTATAGCTAGAGTTTTCAAATTTTGCATTTAGTGTTATATGAGTATTACACAATTTCGGTTTTTGTTAAATTTTGGATGCCACGCCCCCTTCGCCTCAAATTTCCAAGTCCCGTATTTCAAATACTACAGACTTGTGCTTTGGCACATATATACATATGGATGCCATGATCACGCCCAACAAAATCGTTACTCTAGAAAAAAAGTTATTAAACATTTAATTTCCCATAGCATTGCCATGCAAAGCAGCCAAAGAACAACTGACGCTCCGACTGGCGTGTGTGTGTGCTTTCGCCTGTGCGTGTGTGTGTATGTTTTGCTTGTAATGAACGTACATATGCATGTGTATATAAAAGAAACAAAGAATGCTTGGAATAACGGTTCTTCATAGGGTTTAGGGTATACCCTTGTCGAGCGGTCTCGACTAGAGTTTTCTTACTTGTTTTTATGTTAATTTTGGCAATATAAAACAACATTATATCGTGATTTTCCATTTTCAATGGGTTCAGGGTATAAAAAGGTACAATAAAAGTCGAGTATATTTCTGCAAAAGAAATTGTTTACATTTCTAAATTTACCTCCCGCAATTTCTATTAAAATAAGCCAGATTTGACGGGAAAAAACGAATATGTCATCACTGGTTTGCATACTCTTCCTAAACTTAATTGCGATCATGAGAGCGAGAGAGGAGGAGAAGAAGAGCGGATATGAGCACGTTAAATTATTTACAAGCGCTTTCAAGTAAACTATCACGCTGAGAGAGGAAGAGAGAGCAACAAGTAGCTCTCACGATTATAACGGCTCTCATGCTCAATATAAATATATTTGGGACGTTAGTGGCAAAGCGAATTCAGTATGCGGCGAGTAGCTGACGCGGCGAGTTTCCATTAATAAATAAACTCAGTAAACAAAGCTGAGTGAAGCAACCAAACTATGGAAGTGACGCAAACTAAGGCGTGCGAGCGAGACGCAACAAAAACAAAAACCAAGTCACAATGATACAGCTAAAATTTTTCGATGGAAATGCCGCTATAAAAACCTAACAAGCAAACAACAAATGTAGCAGGTACGCATGTATTTGTATACAGCAGAGGCCATAAATATATATAGATTCTTTATCTTTAATTATATAATATTTTATTGGAATTTGTATTCGCTGTGTAATTATGACTGCGAACATTTTGCCAGAAGACCACGGATTCCATGAGGAATTTGGCCACTGCGTGCCTGTTGTTAAAGAGACTACGCTATTGTTAACTAGACCCTGCCAGTGTTCCTCAGTTCCATGTGAAGCTTACACCCAGATTATCTGAATCTGGCAGTCACTAACATATGTATGTACACCCACACACACACACACACACACACACACACACACACACACACACACACACACACACATATCTATATATATATATATATATATATATATATATATATATATATATATATATATATATATATATATATATATATACACTAAGCATTTGCTTTTGAATATCAATTTCATATATCGATTCGCCCGTTGTGAAAAAGAGAGAGAAATGAGTGTAAGCACATAATGTAACAGTTAATTGCCTGTTTGCGACTTGCCCCTCGCTCCAATTTCCAGAAAGAGTCTCGCACAAACAAGAGCAAACAAACACATATCGGCGAGCGTCGGAGAGAGCGATAAGCAGCGCTCTCTAGCATTTCAATTAAATCGCCTCTCCTTGCATCAGCCGCAACTCACGTTCGGCATATACATTCATATTTGGAGGGTCAGTGCTAAAGCGAATTCAGTACACGGCGAGCAGCTAACGCGGCGACTTGACTAAAAACGCGGAGGTATGAATGTTGCGCGGCGCCTGCTAAAAAAACAATAACTGCAAAAAAAAAAGTGTGCGAGAAGAATAGAGCTAGAGCGAGAGAGAGAACGAATAGGAAACATCGAAAATACACGAAATGACGCAGCTTAAAGTAAATGCTAGCAATGTTGTTAGAAGATGTTTGCAAGCAACAACAAAACATGGAAGTGCCCTAACAGCAACGCAGCACTGGCAGAAGGTGTGTGCACAGCACTGCGCATGCAGATAGAAGCGATTAATGATTGATATACATATGTGAATATAATTTTGGTTTTTCTTTTGTAGCGTCACTATGGCGCAACGCCGTCGGCGAAATCGTTCGAAGAGATGCCGACTACTAGCGTGCTGAGAACATTGTGGAACTTTTTGCCAGGTGGCAAGTTCAGTGGTGGCGATCTCAATGACATAACGAGGGAATTGCTGAAGGAAAGTGGCGGAAATATTATTAAGATCAAAGGCTTCCTGGGCAAGCCGCCGATAGTGATCACAGAAAACCCAGATGATTTCGAAACAGTATTCAGACACGACGGTGTTTGGCCCAACCGAAAGGGCTTCGAGCTCTTGAACTACTACCGCAATGTCCACCGCCGGGACTATTTTGGCCTGGAGTCGGGTCTGCTTACGACCCAAGAAGAGGCCTGGGGCAATCTGCGTTCCGCTGTAAATCCCATAATAATACACCCCAAGAATGTCAAAAAGTACCTGAGTTCATTGGATCGCATTAACCAGCAGTTCATAGATCGGTAAGGCCACCGATAAATTGCTGAGTCAATAAACTCATCGATTCACAAATTGATCAAGATAACATTGATTTATGCACTTAACAAGCTCAAGTTATCGATAGATTGATTTTAAAGTGAAACTGATCTTATTTTAGCATTAAAACAATCCGCGATGCCGAGACGCTAGAAGTCCCTGCGAACTTCAAGGACGAAATCAGCGCCTGGACTCTGGAGTCTGTGGGTCAGATAGCACTGGATTGCAAGCTGGGGGTCATAGACAATACGAATCCGCAAGGCAGACATTTCTTCAAGCAGCTGCAACGCTTCTTCGAGCTGTCCGTTGAGCTGGAAGTGAAGCCCTCACTCTGGCGCCAGTTCCCATCTAGTTCGCCCAAATTGCGGGAGGCCCTCGGCGTCTTGGACGAGGCCCTTGCCTTAACCGATAAGCTGGTGCAGGACGCCATGGAACGCATCGAGAAGTCAACGACGGCCAAAAGCCACGAAGAGAAAAGTGTTTTGGAAAAACTGCTAGCCATAAATCGAAAATACGCCGTCATCATTGCGCTGGACATGCTCTTCGCAGGTGTCGATACGGTATACAGATCCCTCCACAGGTCAATGCAGTTGACTAAAGCCGAATCTTAAATTTCAGACAACGAGCACTTTCTCGGCCATACTGCTAGCCCTCGCCCAGCATCCCGAGAAGCAGGCCAAACTGCGGGCGGAAATTCTTGGCATTTTGCCGGAGAAGGATACGCCCCTAACGGTTGATTCGATGAGGAACTTGCCCTATTTGCGTGCCTGCATCAAGGAGGCTCTACGCTTCTATCCCCTCATCTCGGGCAACATACGCAAAACCAGCCAGGACCTAGTGCTCAGCGGTTACCATGTGCCAGCAGGCTGTGAAGTGGGCATGATCCATTTGAACCTGTGGCGCGACAGAAAACATTTCTCGCAACCGGACGAGTACATGCCCGAGCGCTGGTTGCGCGAACAGCAGAAGGAATCCAGCTCTGACGCTGGCTGCCCGATGGCCACCAAGTCAAGTCATCCCTTCGCCTATTTGCCTTTTGGCTTCGGCGTACGGAGCTGCATCGGTCGCCGCATAGCCGAAATGGAGCTGGAAATTGGCGTCGCTCGTTTGCTTAGGAACTTCCAAGTGGAGTTCCATCATCCGGCGGAAAATCCCTTCATCGCCTATCAGTTGGCTACGCCGCGCATTCCGCTGCAGTTCAAGTTTATCGACTTGAAGCACTGAGTGTGCCTTAAGTGTTCCCCTCTCTGTATATATCCTGTGCTACCTCTACGTCGCAGCTTTGGATGTTCAATAAAGCTTTATTTACGTGTTCCTTCACAGTATTCGACTACTAAACTAACTGTATCTTGTATGCAACTAGTTAGCCAGAGGCTGTCTATACGTTCGAGTCTAAGCCTGATCAAATTCGAGAGAACCATGACAGCAACACAAAATGTTCCTTTGCTCTGTTGGCTGGGATCAAAATATTCACAGTTTCGCTCGCTATTCACAATTTGGATTTGAAATTCTCTGCACTTTTCAGTTTCTAATTAATAAGCGAAAGTCTCCCTGCCCTCTGCGCCCTTCGACCCGCTCAGTTCATGCGTTTGGCCTTTGTCTGAGCTTCGCCTAGGGCCAGCTTAATTATAACTTTATGAGCTGCAAAGTTAGTTGCATGCCCCAAAGGTGTTGCGAAATGCGCTGGAAAAAAGAATGTGCAACACTTTCTTTCTATGCCATGCATATTCCTGTGTGTGTGTGTGTGTGTGTGTGTGTGTGTGAGTATATATAAATGTATTTATGTGTGTGTATGTGTGTGTGGTAGCTCACTCTTTGTTGCGGTCAGATGGCCACAACGGGCGTCGGCATCTGCTGCCTGACACTGCCTTCTGCATATATATTTATATAGCATATGCAGCAAATGGAGGGGGCGTGGCAGGAGCAATATGCATTTCTGTGTGTGTGGGTGTGGGTGTTGTGGCAGCGTTCAAACGACAACATAAATCCAGCGCTGCTGCTGTCTTCCTGGTTATTGTTTATTATACACATACCAAAACACACACACACACACACACACACACACATGCACACACACACACACTGAGTCTGGTTAACAAACACTGTGGACAGCATATGTGGGCGCAAATAGCGCATACGACATGGGGCCCGCACTAAATAAATATAAATATTTTAAGCGAGACTTGCAGCATCAGCAACACCAGCTGCAGCAGCAGCAGCAGCAGCATCTGCAATGGCTTCAGCATTTGCATTTGCAATTAGCTCAGCTCGGCTGTTGGCCTTAAACTCAATTAGATTTCAATCGAAAGTCACTTCAACTTGATCGATTTGTTAGTTCTTGCCTTCAATCTCTTGTTGATAAATCATTGCAAATTGCCAATAATTAAGAAGCCACAAGACGCGCATGCTCAGCCGGCGGATACCCTTCACTTTACAAATATTAATGAACTTTTGTATATGCACAAAGCTCGTTTCTGAGCTTTAAAATAAAAGAATGAGAAGCTTTACACATAAATGGGTATGCGAAAGCTTCCGCAATTTCCGAGCAGATTCATCTGATTACAGCCAAGCCAAAACGATCGACGTATGAGTAGATCACACGTCGTTGATCGGCCTTGGAAAAACGCAGCAGTCGTTCATGAAAACGAAGGCGAAATTGGATGATGTTTTCAAATTTCATTCCGCATGCAGCGTACTTTACAGAGCCTTAGTGGCTATGAGGCAAACCATGCTTAAAAATTGTATGGCCACTATAATCGTGGTTTCGCCTTCGATGGCAATAATATTAAATAATAAAATGAAATTTTTTAAAACAAAGCTCGTATTCTTACCTCCGACCTGCTTGATGTGTCCTTTGCTCCACGACTTGAACTGGATTGTGAAGTTACTCAATGACTAAGAAATCTCTACAGGCTCTTCAAAGTCCTTTTCGAGCTTAATAAAGGGTATTAAGCGCAAACAGAAAATCAAATTTTCTCTGTATGTGTGTCATGTTAGCCAAAAATGGAAACGTCACGTTCGGCACATTTAAAGTCGGCAAACGGCAGTCAAAAATTCAATTTGGCACAAAATAAACTCAAGCAGCAGAAAGTGAAAACATACTTGCTACCACCCTCCCTCCCCATCTCTCTCTCTCTCTCTCTCTCTCTCTCTCTCTCTGCCTCTTCTTCCCTTTCGCTGCGGTAGTTGGCACACATGTCGTATGCGTAATTTCAATTTAATTGATTTCTAGAGCAATCGCTTTATGCGCTGCTGCTTAACAAACTTTTTGCCAAAGCTTTTAATGCAGCAAGGACGCGACTTCTTCTTTTTTATTCGTATGAATACTTTGGCTAGAAGGTATAATTATGTAGTCGCGAAGTTGGTAACAGCTAGATATATATATATATATATATATATATATATATATATATATATATATATATATATATATATATATATATATATATATATATATATATATATATATATATATATATATATATATACATATATATATATATATATATATATATATATATATATATATATATATATATATATATATATATATATATATATATATTTTTTATAAAACCTGATCAAAGTAAGACTTATTTAGTAGTTGAAGTTTGCATTTATCAATGCAATGAAATAATAATTTTGTTTTATCTCTTTTTTAACCTTTCCATATCTAACATATATATATTATAGTCTTACATTTATATATTTTAACTTTTATATTATACAAAATTTTCAGGAAATGTCAAATAAATTTATTTATAGCCTCTTTATTAAGTTGCCGAATACTTAAGGTTCAGATTGTCATTCGTACAGCCCGATAAGTGGAACAAAACATGTTCTTAGCAACGGACACATTCTTAAGCTATATTCACTTAAATTAGTCAAAGTTAAAGTAAGTCAATCTTTAGAGTTTCCATGTCTACACTTGTCCGCCGAGGGAATCCTAACCAGAATGTTAATTGATTATGCCAAACAGAACATCGATCTGGGCAAGAGAGTATTTCCATAGCGACTAACCTAAAATAGTTGCTGTTTATACTTTTTTCCACGCTTTTGCTCTCTACTTAACTTTGACTGCGATTTGCTAAAGTGGTTTTGGAAAATCCTCGTTTACGTTTTCCATTTTTTTTTTCTACTTTTTAGCGTTTCCTCATTTGCCTTTTTGCAAATAAATGAGCAGCGTTCAAAGCTGTGCTGATTAATGCAACTTGAGTGCCAGTTCGACTATGGATGTGCGTGTGTGTGTGTGTGGGTGTGGGTGCTGAGTTTCATGTACATCACAATTAATCAAACCGCAATTGAGTTTTGCCCTCACGGCGGAAGCTTTGAAATTAATTTGCAGCTGCTTTTCAATGTAAATTAAAAGTTGAAAGCCAGAGAAAGAGACAAAACGAGAGAGTTAGCGAGAGAGAAAGAGAGAGAGAGAGAGAGAGAGAGAGAGAGAGAGAGAGAGAGTCAAAGAGGGGTAAGTTTAGATCAATGCATTTTTACGCTGACAACTTAATCTCAATCTTAATTTTTTGGCATTTAACAAACTTAAAACAGATTGCCAACTCCGTTCCTTTGGCTAAATTTAATAAACTAAAACCATTTGCAGTTCACTGAACTGACAGTAAATAAATTTAACCTAATTCGTACATGTCAATAACAACAGGAACCAAGACAAGACAAGCAGCCGTTGCCGTTGCCGTTGCTGCTGCTGATGCCGCTGCTCTGCCCTCTTTCAACTACTTCTTCTTTTTTGCTCTGATGCTCGCAAGGAAAGCTGACTGAATAACACCAACACCAAGACACACACACACACACTCACAAGCACACATACATATGCAGACATGATGCTGAACAAACAAGCGGAGCATTTGCTACAACGCGTACGATGGGCTTCAAAACTCTTTTAAAATTCAGTTTCTAAACCAGATTAATCCCTTCAGGTTTGGGTTATCCTCTAGAACATCTGCACTTTCTCAACTATTCCTATTAGCTTGCAACTGAAAGCCATGGAATAGAGCAGATTATATTTAACGATATTTCTTTGGCTTTTGCTGATGTATAAACAATTTGTTTGCACAACTATCCTTATTACTTTAAAATTTAAGACTTAAGTCAAGTGATTATTGTATATAAGCTTTCTTTAATAAAAATAATTTTAGATTAAGTTTGAAGTCTTTTCCAGAGATCACTTTAAATCTTAATAGTTTAAGTCAACTCCAAGCCTTACAGCTCAAGCAAAAATGGCCTTGCTCTAAAAATCACTTTAAAAATTGAGATGTAAGCTTTCCATACGTATTCCGTGTTTTACATTCAACTAAAGACATTTACAAAGAAACTTTTTTATCGGTTATTAATTGATCCATTTTCTGAAATATTTGTATATTTATTTATCGAAACTTGTATATATTATATCTCATTCTTTTCCACACATTTAAATCTATTTTCTTCCTAATTGAAAACTTCCACAGTGCTTTTCTATTGTCTGTTATGAAGTGCAAAGTGTAAAGCAAAAGCCAAAGATGACGACCGTTTCTTAGTGTTCGTATTTGTGTGTGCGTGTGTGTCTGTGTGTGTGTGTGCGTGTGTAGCTGTGTGAGTTCGCTCTGCTCGTTGACTATGCCCGTATTTGGCATTTTGCGTTTTGTGCTGTGGCACCACATGCTTCTGATGGGCTGCAGTTAATCCACTTAATGACCTCGATGATTTTATTGATGAGCACCTAACGCCAACGCCAACGCCAACGCCAACGCCAACTCCGAGCCCAATGCCAACATATGCCGCCTGATGATGAAGATGCTGGGCGCCCATATCGTTCCGGTTTACTTTCCACTCCATTCCATTCAATGCCATCTTTTTTCCGTGAATACTCTTGCTGAACTGGGTATGTTCGGCTATGCGATTTATAAGGCAGGAATAAAATCGAATCGCAGCAAATCTTGACTTACAAATTGCGGCTTGATTAAAAAGCAAAGCTTAAAATCCAAGCGTGGGTCAATCGTTAGTTTTAAGACGTTTTCCTTTATAAGAGTAATTAGGATGAAAGGGCATATGGAATACTTCACATCGAACTCGGCAAATTGCTCATTTTTTTCCTCCTGATGTTGTCAACGCCGCCTGTGCAGCGAGGCGTGGCAATGGCACTAAACGGTGTTGCCATCACCATCAGCAGCATCAACAACAACATCATCAACATCATCAACATCATCATCATCATTATCATCGTCGTTGCTATGTTTGTTTCCTGTTGATTTTTCGGCACTGCCACGGAAACCCACTAAATTAGTGACAGCGACTTTGGCTTCCAGCTTGGATTCAGCATTTGATAAAATGGCAGAGCGTGGCTCCCAGAGTGTGAATGCCAATGTGAGTGTGTGTGTGTGTGTGTGTGTGTCCTGTTTGTGTTATTTATGCGCGCGCATTAAAATACAATTTTTATGCTTGGCATTGCCAGACTTATCCTTTGACTCCCGCATCGCCCATCTGTCCCCACTGAAGGCAGCATCTTTATTGAGTGTAAATGCGCGTGGCGAAAGCATATTTATTTTCGTTGAGCTGCTTATTTATTTGGCAAATGGTTTTGCATTTGTCAACAACAACAACAATGACGACCAATCCAAGCAGAACAGTCCAGTTGCCCACCCACGTCGATTCCTCAAGCCTCGGCGACAACTTGCATTTCAATTTGGAGCGTTGGACTCCCCACTGGTCAGACCCGAGGGCATCCTCAGCTAACGCGCCACGGACTGAAAGCTGCTGAGCTGTTGACAAATGCCTGAATTTCCCCATTTGGATATTTCATTTTCTTGACTATTTTGGTTTAAGGATTCGCGTACTGTTTCGCATGCATTTTAAACTTCAGATTTCTGACTGTGTCCTAATATAAGTAATAACAAATATTTCATGCACAATAGAATTCCTAAGTTTTCAACAGTAAATCAGTCTATACACATTGATAGTGGAAATATTAAAAAACAAAAATCAAATAAATAAAAAAGAATTATATTTTATATTTCAGTTTCTGTTACGCTGTATAGCATGATATATCAAGATTATATATTATATGTCTACGCTCACGCAGGGTGTGGTAAATCAATTTTCCGTTTGATCTGCAGTTTTTGAGCCATTAACTCGCAACACAATGTTTTTGTGACCGTTGACCTTCTATATTGATTTGACAAATTTGATATATATGTATGTATTCAAAAGAATGTTTTAGTAGGAAAAAACAAGTAAGAAAACTCTAGTCGAGACCGCTCGACAAGGGTATACCCTAAACCCTATGAAGAACGGTTTTCCAAGCGTTCTTTGTTTCTTTTATATACACATGCATATGTACGTTCATTACAAGCAAAACATACACACACACGCACAGGCGCACGCACACACACACGCCAGTCGGTGCGTCAGCTGTTCTTTGGCTGACATGATCACGCCCAACAAGTTTGATTAAAATCGTTGCTCTAGAAAAAAAGTTATTAAACATTTAATTTCCCATGGCATTGCCATACAAAAAGAAGCCCAAGAACAACTGACGCACCGTGTGCGTGCGTGTGTGTGCATGTTTTGCTTTTAATGAACGTACATATGCATTTGTATATAAAAGAAACAAAGAATGCTTGGAATAGCGGTTCTTCGAAGGGTTCAGGGTATACCCTAGTCGAGCTAGAGTTTTCTGACTTGTTATACCCTGAACCCATTGAAAATGGGAAAATCAGGGTATAATGTTTTTGTTGGAAGGCGTATGTATGTAACAGGCAGAAGGAGGCGTGGCAGACCCCATAAAGTATATATATTCTTGATCAGGATGACAAGCCGAGTTGATATAGCCATGTCCGTCTGTCCGTCTGTCCGTCTGTCTGTCCGTATGTATGAACGCGTCGTTCTCAGAACCTATAAGAGCTAGAGACTTTTTATGTAGGTCCGTGAATAGCACGAAAAGATCGAGTTTGTTAAAAAAAGTCGATAACTATTTTAATTTTAATGTTATCGATTAAAAACATTATCGAATGTTAGTTATAAAATTATATTTCCCACGTCTTTATAGCTAGAGCCCCAAATTTTTTTGTAAGTTTTATATTTACTTTATCTAATTTTGATTTTTGTTAAATTTTGGATACCGGCTCCAAATTTCCCCAAATATTTAAATTGAAAATTTCATTTAAATCCATTAATTCGCGCAGAAGTTATTAAACAAAACGTTTGGCCAATCGGCCAAACACGTGACCAGCAAAGCAAAGCAAACTGTTTTCCTATACATGTGCACACATACACGCATACACATTGAGCTGCGTGCCTCTAGCAAATTCTAAGACCCGCAAGTTTTTGTGTATATATTTCCAATAGATGGCGCTATGATTTGCGAATTATCAGCTGTTCAATAAATCGAAACATGGCGCTATTGGCTAAACAATTGAAAATGAATTGAATTTAGTTTTCTGTGCGTTTATACGAAATGCTAATTATGCAGTATTTTAAAAAACGCAGATAGCGCGGGGTTTAGGGTATCTCCTAGTCGGGACCTCCGACTAGAGTTTTCTTACTTGTTTTCTTCTAATGTTTTTTTTTTTGCATTGATTTGATTTCTTTCTAAAAATCATACGCGAGATATAAATCGCTGTCGACAGGTTTTTCATAATCATCACTAATTATATCTACTTCACTATCAGGAGAAATTATTTTCTGTCTTAATGAGCTGATAGCAAATATAAGCTTCGTCGCATTGGTTGAATTGCTTTGAAAGCATTTGTTAATTTTTGCATGTCTTGCAATATAGGCTTTAAAAAATAACAAGTACAAATGAATTTTGTTGTCACAAAACGATCATACAAAATTTTTCCCGCAGAGCAGCAATTCCAAACTGCGTTTTTTGCTCATGCCGAAATTCTTGTAGCTGTCTTTTCAATAGATAACCATCCAGTGTCACAAACCCTTGAAATTTTAAGCGGTGCAAAATATATTAATTATTTTATTTATTATAAATAAATTGTAAACGACAATAACATGTACATGACACACATGTTATGGGTAAGCAATTACTAGACATTAGCAGAATCTAGATTTTTGAAACGATTTAGAAATATTAGAACATATAACGACCAGTGCGCGGGTCATCCGGGGGCTGACGGCATCATATATTGGTCATGTGTTGGCTGAATCATATAAATCTTAAGACCACATACATACCTACTCATACATGCTCGCGCATTCTACGGAGTAGGCAAGCCTGCTCCTAATGTGAGTGTAAGGCGTTGATAATTGCTTGGTTTAATATTTGCTATTTGAAAGTACTTTTAATTTAAATTTTCGATAATGTTAAGCATGCAAAGTATTTCACTCCTTGTGTTCAAATTATATTCATTCTCACATTGGAAGGAAGTATATTGCCTTTTGCGAAAATCTTTTTTTCGTCTTCATTTATAAGCCGAAAATTGTGAATATATTATGTTTTGTACTAATTCCGTTTCATTTTATGCACTATTATTAATAGTAACTTGAAATTTTAAATATGTACTCGGGTCGACACCCCAAGATCAATAAGAAATGGTGGTTGTCTTCTATACTGTTTGCACTTATAAATTAAATTGACTAATATTTTCTTGACATCTATGATTTGCCGAAATTGATGTATGTACATATGTATGTATATGTTGGAGCGTCACTCATATTATAGTTCGGCATTGTTTTAGCGCAGCGAGTTTCAATCGTACTTAGATCCCGAACATCACCAAGTTGGTGATGTTACCGAACCACACTCGGCGACAGCTACAGACGCTGTTTCCCCGCTAAAACAGGACTTTACCAAACTACAAAAAACGGCGACCAATATCAGCCTCATACTACAATTGCGATTCTGATGAAAGACCCAAAGACGCACCAACACAATTAAACTATTTATGCTTCGACATATACAAATCGTATGCCGCAGTCGATGCGAACTCAAAGAGCGGTTTATTTCATAACAACTTGCTTTATTACGGATAGTTTAAAACTAAAAACAATTTAATCCCAGCCTCCTTTCATATTATATTAAAGTTACGCAGCAGCAACATGTTCTCAGAATTTGAATGACTCCGATTAATTAATCTTGGTTATCCAGAAATTCTCGTTGTGAACTAGTTTTGTAGACATCATCATTACGAATATGTCAGTTTCCTCTTCGTTCAAGATATGTGTGTACTTACAAATGTAAAGATAATGATTATAATAAGTATGTATTGTTTGGGATACAAGTTTTATATTATCTTTATACAGGCTAAATCTGAATTATTTTGATTGGTGGATACATTGGTTTGAAATAACAATTGTGTTATCCTGAATTTTGTTACAATATTGTTTTTCTGGCAATTTTGGTTTACAATATATTAATGGAATTTGAGTTTGGTTAATTTTCTTTGATTTTTTTTAAATTGTGTTTTATATTAACGCGAAATTCTATTTCTGTTAGTAATTTGGTTATGGTCTGGATCTGTTTGTTTAACACTGTTCAATAACTTTACTGGGGTTTTAAAATCGTGTATCACTTGGTTCTGTGTGTACAGATAATGTATTGCATTATGCGAAAAATGTTTTTAGATCTACTATGGATGTCAAATTTCTTTCCTTCAATCGGATGATTCGTGATTTCTCGTCGACAGTATTATTCCTTTTTTGTATTTTATTGCAATGAACGCCCTCCGGGATCCTGCATCTCAATTGCGTACCTCAAGCATCCCCCACCTGTTGCAAGTCGTCTGTTGCGTAGGGCGGTATACACCTCCTTCTCGCTACGAGATCGTCCAAATTCCTTAAGTAAGATCACCTTTAGTAACCTCGTAACGGCTAGTATCCAGCTGGAAACGTCCGTCCTGTTACAATATAGCGAATGCATCTTCCAGGTCGTTCAACCATTTGTTAACATAAGACAAATTGTCGGCGGAGAAACGTGAGACCATATTCTCGACGATATTGCTGCGGGTTTCTCCAATTGCCTTTGCAAGCTTAAGATTTGCTACTGTAGCTCCTTCAGTTGCTTTTGCTTACGTAGAATGGCCAATTGATCATCCAGATCAGGGAGAGCAACAGCACAAGGAGTGATCGTCATAGCAACGAAGGCGGGGTAGCAGTTGGAACGGCGGACGGTGGGGCAGTAGGCAAGGCAGCGAGCTGCATGCGCCGTACAGCAAGTGGATATGCCGAAGGAGGCATCATGATCAGCGCCCCTGCTGAGCAGCCCCACAGCAGGTGGGGCGGAAGGCAGGGAGGTGTCCAGTGGAGTAGCTGCCTTGGTGGCCCCTTTATTTGCACCTCCACATCACTTGCGTGCTCAATTTCAATCATTTCTTTATTATTTCTGAAATGTAGTTCAGTTCGTATCCCACTTTTGAGATGTAAACTTCAGTCTAGAGTGAGAGCTAGGACTATTAGAAAACAAATAAATACTGAAATATATATGTATATCCTGTGCCTTTAGCATGTTTTCTGTACTCTTTTTTGCCATTGCTTGTAAAGTTGTCTGTGGTAACTTTTTCTCTTCTGACGGCTAAAGTGTTGACCGAACCAGGCAAACGTTAGTGCCGTTTAATGATGCATTAAAGCGTTAACGTTAATGTAGGCTGCGCTAACCTCCCCCCCACACGCACACCCTGATAGGCGACACAAACACTTTGTGCTCGCAACACTTGGCGCTTTAATTAAATTTTCGATAATTGCTTGCAGCGAGTGCGGCGAGCAGCTCGTCGACTGTCGGTAGCTGGCGACAACTGCAACACAGGGCAACATGAAAATATTTAAGTGGCATTTTTAATTGATTAAAAAATGGCGCCTGCATTGGCGCAGCCAGGCAATGTGGCTGGACCAAGCGGAATCGCAAACCGAATTCAGTCGGACATTTCACATTATGGCTAGTTGTTGCGGCGTTTAATTAACAGGCCGTACAAGCAGTTTCTCCTCTTTTTCATTTTTGTATTTTCCTCCTTTTTCCTCGGAGACATTTTTAATTTCCTTGAACGCATCGGAAGTGGCGTCAAGCAAACCGGAAGTGGCACCGCACGCAGCAAAGCGCACGGCGCATAATTAACTTGTAGGCGGCTACAACTGACAACCTGTGCCCGCCCCGCCCCGCCTGGCTTCCATTCTCCACCCTCCACCACGCAGCAACCACTTGTAAAAGTTGGGAGTAAAAAGTACGCGACACATAGAGCAACAACAGTAAAAAACAAGTAAGAAAACTCTAGTCGGGCGTCCCCACTAGGAGATACCCTGAACCGCGTGCTATCTGCGTTTTTAAAAATACTGCATAATTAGCATTTAGTATAAACGCACAGAAAACTAAATTCAATTCATTTTCAATTCTTTAGCCAATAGCGCCATCTATGGTTCGATTGAATAGCGCCATCCAAGTTTCGATCCAACTGAGCAGCTGATAATTCGCAAATCATAGCGCCATCTATTGGAAATATGTACACTAAACCTTGCGGGTCTTAGAATTTGCTAGAGGCACGCAGCTCAATGTGTATGTGGGTATGTGTGCACATGTATAGGAAAACAATTTGCTTTGCGTTGCTGGTCACGTGTTTGGCCGATTGGCCAAACGTTTTGTTTAATTACTTCTGCGCGAATTAATGGATTTAAATGAAATTTTCAGCTTATGATCAACATATTTTATTAAATTTTGTCCAATTTTTAAAAATGTAAACCCATTCATTTACTGGCTTTGAGTGCAACTAACCTCAAAAATCAAAACTAGATAAGGTAAAAATAAAACTTACAAAAAAATTTGGGGACTCTAGCTATAAAGACGTGAGAGATATAATTTTATAACTAACATTCGATAATGTTTTTAATCGATAACATTAAAATTTAAATAGTTATCGACTTTTTTTAACAAACTCGATCTTTTCGTGCTATTCACTCTCTAGCTCTTATAGGTTCTGAGAACGACGCATTCATACATACGGACAGACAGACGGACAGACGGACATGGCTACATAAACTCGGCTTGTCATCCTGATCAAGAATATATATACTTTATGGGGTCTGCCACGCCTCCTTCTGCCTGTTACGTACATTTCAACAAAAACATTATACCCTGATTTCCCATTTTCAATGGGTTCAGGGTATAAAAAGAAATAGGAAGCCAACTTTCACTGCGTCTAAACTTGGCCAAGAGAATTGAGAAATGAGCAGACGCCGGCATCACTTGAAACTTTGGCCATAGCTCGAACATAATTATAAAAGTTTCGACAAGCATTTGCCAGGTGGGCAAGCGTTGCCACAAATCTCAACTTGCAACGCACAACGAACGGAATAGAAACTTGCGACTTGGACAAGAGCCCAAAATGCCAAAAGCCAAGTTCCAGTTCCATTTGCTGTTTCTCCGGTTGTTGTTGTTGGTGGTTCTTTCTACTGCTGCTGTGTTAATTAGCCTGCCATTGGCATTTATGCTTAAACACTTAATGAGCTCGTTGAAATCGAGGCTACTCGCCCAATTTAGCCCCCGCTCTTGCGCTAATTGCTTTTGGCTAGCCTACATACAGAGTCAGCTTGACAGAGTCCTGCATATGTATGCCATGGTGCGACTGCGTATGGGTATTTGTGATTTCTGGCGTGTCATTCAACCAGCCGGAAAATGGCTTATAGCGCTCCTAGTCTGGTTAATAACAAAGCCCTGGCTGCCTCTGTCGTTGACAACAACTAACAAACTAGAGATGAGAAAGTGCATCGATTCGCAAGGACGAATTCAATATACTCTACAAATTACAATATATGTAAAAGTCATTTAAGTTTGATTTTCTTACAATTTTTGTTATAAATGAGGGAATATACATTGGTTATTTATATGTAAATATGTAAGCAAGCCGAAAGCCCCAGCAGCCAGTGCTTCAAAAATTAAGTTAGCTGTAATTTCAATTGCTGCTAAATCTTACAAATAAATAAATACATTGGTTATTTAAAACAAAGTGTCTTTCGCAATATCATTAATTGCAATTAAAATCACACTATCAATTTCTTAATGCTATCGCGTGAACAATATTTTTGTTTAGCCCTTTTTAGCTAAGACCAACAAACTGGATGGTTATCCACTCGAGAGCAAACGAAATCTAAACCACACCTGTAGGTACGACAGGGCTCGTCGTTTTAATAATTAATATAATTCCACCTCGGAACTGGCCACTCAAGATTTATGTATTGCGTGTGTAAATCGGGAAATATTTTTCCAATAAAAGCATTTAGTGAATCAATGATTATGCGGAAGTCGGTCGGTAATTTTGTACATTAGCTTCATCTTTAGTTCTCTTTCTATCGCCAATGTCGATGAGTTCTTTTGAGAATGTTTCGAACAAACTTATTCATAAATTGATTTATGACCACGATGGCTAAATAATTATATACGCTTTTTCGCTTCACGAAATATCTCTTGGAACCAAGTTGCCCCACAAAGCTAATGGACTCACTCAGCGCTGAGCTAGTTGAACAAAAGAGTTTTCGTATGAGATATACATAATAGAAGCAAGTAAGAAAACTATTGTCGAGTCTGCTCGACTATGGGATACCCTGAACCCTGCGAAGAACCACTATTCCTAAGAATCGCTAAATTCTCCGTTACTTTTATATGTATATAGCAAGCAACACATACACACACAGACGCATGCACAAGCACACAGTCTGCTAACTGTGCATTTTGACTCAGCAGCTTCGATATTAAATGATATTAAATGTTTAATAACTTTTATTCTAGACAAACGATTTTGATCAAACTTGTTGGGCGTGATCATGTCATTCATATGTGTGTGTGTACAAGTCTCTAATACTTAGCAAAAACCGAAATTGAATAATGCTCAAATAACACAAAATGCAAAATTTGAAGACAAACTATAAGGATGAATTTGATAACTAAATGAAGATATCGGGTTGTAATCGATAACATTAAAACGATGACAGTCATCGATTATTTGAAACAAGCTCGATCCATTCGTGCCACACACGAATCTTCACAAAAAAATGAAGTCTCTAGCTTTTATATGTTGTGATATCGACGCATTCAAACATACGGACACACAGACAGACGGACATGGCTAAATCGACTAAATATATCAAGAATATAAATACTTTTCGGGGTCTGCCACGCCTCCTTCTAGCTCTTACATACATTTCAACTAAAACATTATACCCTGATTTCCAATTTTCAATGGGTTCAGGGTATAAAAAGAAAGAGGAGCCACTTAGGCGGCGAGTGTCACTGGGAATGGAAGCTGTAAGGCCTATGCTCCAGCGCCAACTGCGAGTACTTTACCTGTGGACCAGCAGCACTTAGAAATGGTTTGGACTTGATGTGGGTTCTGGGTGGGTGCTGCTTTCTTATCTCACAAATAGGCATTGTACTCGTCCCGGCCCGGCCAGGGTGTGTTTGTAGGTATATTTTCCTTTGATTTTTCGCATGCACGCATGAAAATTGTTTTCCTTTTGTTTGGCGCGCAGCACCAACAACAACTATTACTAAGGCAAGAGGTTGTTGGCAGCGAAGCAGCCAGGAAACTATGAAGGATTATGGATCTCTCTCTCTCTCTCTCTCTCTCTCTCTCTCTCTCTCTCTCACTCTTTCTACTGTTGCTCCATGCTTAGCTCCTTCCGCTGCTCTAAGTGTATGCTCCATGGGCGTGGCAGGCACCAAAAGGCCGCATAATGACAATGGACCAATGTACAGACACAAGAGACAGAGCGCGAGAGGGAGGCAGCCCATTCAAATGGGTCACGAAACCGAGCAATGCGCATTAAAGGCGATGAAGGCATCCAGAGAGGGAGCTGCAGCAGGTAAGACGTGATTGAAAATTGAATGGAGCCAAGGCAGCTGTAGGGGGAGTAGCAGAAGCATGAACAGAACAGAAGGCAGAGTACGGTACGACACTTTCCCGGAAGGATAGAAAGTGCTGTTATCGTTGCATCAGTCTCCCCCACTTCACATATGAAAAGCCAGCTTAAAATATCGAAGCGAAAGTGCCTGACATAAGATAAATTCAGGCATTGCGAGCAAGCTATGCTAAGTCTAATGAAATTTGCTTGCTGCAACTGAGTACACTACATATGTATGTATATCTGAGGCATGAAAGACAAATAAAAATAAACTGACTTAAGTTGGTCGACAGACTGACGGAATCAGCCAGATTATGTGATTGAACAAGCAACAAGTTTTAGCTCGCTCTTCTAGTCTTTAAGTTAAAACTCAGCATCTTTCATGCTCTCTGCTTTAGATTACAAACTGATTCTTGTATCAAAAGGGAGATTAGTAACGATTGAACAAACAGATGCAGACCTCTGCCTCAGAGAAACATTTTTAACTCTTAGAACTTAGCTGAGATTCATTAGGAATAACTCTCCGGAACAAGCTCTAACTTTAGATGGACTCCGAGTATTCAACTTCTTGTTTCGTAATTTTTAATTTGACACCAGCAAGAGACTTATTATGTGAGAAACCGAGAGATTACGCAGAGAGCAATATCAATTGAATATAAATTTGTTTTGAAATATTCCTCTTTAGTCATGTAGACATCATCTAATCAATCAATTGAAAACTAATTTCAAAATACTCTAGTTTATCGATCAAAGGTCATTTACAAGATGTCAAATGCTCGGGAGCCAATCCTTCAGCCCCAAATGCCCACAAATCAAACCAAATCCTGCCGATGTGCTCAGCTGGATGGTAAGCTTTCAAAACACAACTACGAATGAAGCTAATTCCGAGTGAAGCATTTATTATTATAGTTGGACAATTTATAAGCGCAAATAACAAGCATTAAATTCTGATGCAAATCTCAGGAGCTGAAATCCATATAAAACTTTGTATTTATATGGACGTGTGCTAGATATCGGTGGGTGTTAGTGTGGATATGGGTGTGGTGCGAGTGGTGCTATTCACAGTGAATTCAACGAGGGAGACAAACGGCAGCCACTTAAAACTGTCACAAGTTAAAAACCGCAACACTGCAGCAGCAGTTCCATAAGAAGGATAAGAGGGTATGGAAAAAGGAAGAGAGCGAGAGAGAGAAACAGAATGAGAGAGGGGGAGCTAGGGAGGAGTTCGTAGTACGGTCTGAAGGACGTGGCAAAAGAAAGACATTATGCGCCGGCATACCGCACAACAATTTCACAGACAATGAATACATTGGCAAAATGAGGCAAGACATGGACGCAGACACACACCCACACACACACACACACACACACACGTACAGTCAGACAACAAGAATTTAAATAAATGCATGTGCACGAGCTGCCCGCAAAAAGGAAAAAAATATACAAGCAGCAAGAAAGAAATCACAACAATTGTTCGGGCGGAGCTGGTGCTGCGGGTTAGCTGGGGCCAGGCAAGAGTCAGCTGCCGCACCACGCCCCCATTTAGCCTGGGCGGGGGCGTTAGCAGCGATGACTTTGCATTTTGCATTACTTTTGCTGGCGACTTTGCTTTGAAAGCAGTTTCGAAATTATTGTCTCCAGCTAACATTGCCGGCGGTCCTGCCACTGCTGCTGCTGCTGCCGTTGATCCTGCGTGGCCTGTTGGAAATCCAGCTTCAACTCCCACTCCAGTCGCAGCTGCTTGTTGCCAACTTCACCACATTTCAATGTTGCGTGTAGAGTTATTTCAAGTCATTGTTATTGTTAGAGACAGTACCCATTGAAAAAGCTAAGAAAAAGTTGGGTATTCTGACTGAACAATTGAAGCATATCCTATACCTGCAGTTCAGAAGTTAATCAACTTGAATAGACCCATTTTGGAATGAATCAAGTCTCTCTTAAAGACAATTTGAGAAGTTATTAAGAGAAGAAGCCAACAGTATTTAGTAGTCAGAAATCAATCCTAACTAATTCCTATTAAGCTCCAGTAAGTCCTCCTTGATGATTTAAAATTGATTAATATCGACAATTGTTAGTTGACGATTCGGACTGAGTAATGATTGATTACAGTTGTTGAAAGTGGGCAAGAGCAGATTGAAGATGAACTGTGAAATGAGAGAGTTGATTCCAAGATGGAAGTTATTTGCAATAGGACACTAGTTGTATAATTAACTTACAATAGTTACATATTTTTATGCTTTTCGTTTAATTTTACTCTACTAACAAATTATATACATATGTATGTCAATAAAACAACCGCATTTATTCTTATTGGAATCGTCACGTTTGTGTATTCCTATTGGACGTTAAATGCGTCAAACTACGAATGATATGAATAGTCTCATGGTAGGCGCAACTCGAAATGTGTACATTGCAGAGTGTCCCTGACTCGAACAAGCTCGAATCTGGTATTTCATTGTTGGCTTTGTTGCTGTTATAGTTGGTGTTGTTGTGGTGTGTGCTTACACTCGCAAATGTCTTATTTATGCTCAGCACTTTTCGCTATCCCAGCGACAACTGCGTTTTTGCTCCATCTTGTGGCTGCTGCAGCACAGATCACCGCAGGTGGGCGGAGGCGGGGACCGTCCGTCAGGGTGGGGCGTGTGGCTAAAGTGTGGGCGTTGGGTGGATGTAAACTCCTTGGCATTATATACACTGTTGTGGCTGTGGCTCGTCTCAGTGCCGTCTGCTCTTCTTGTGGCTTCACTTGCAAATGTTGCCCCCACAATACACTCTATGTATCCAGCTCTGTGGGTGTGCCTATGAGCGAGTGTGAGTGTGTGTCTAGTGCTCTACGCCATTTGCATTGACTTGGGTCACGAAGGTAACTTCAGTTTCAGCAGTTAGTTAGCAACTGCGGTCATGTTGCATAATCCCTCACACGCACAACCAGAGAAATTAGCGCATTTTTATTAAGGCGTTTAAAAGGAGACAAACTGAACTTCTGGGTAATATTTAACAGAATTGTTTATATTAATTGTTAGAGAAGGTCTGAATGTCTTATACTTGAATGAGCTGTATAGTTACCATAATACACCTACAAACTGAGTAATGTTACTCAATTTCACTTTTAATATAAGAGATCCATTCAAGTCAAATATTGTCCCAAATCAAGTCTCAAACAGCTAAATAATTTGATTGGAAGATCAAACTATCTAAATTGATGCAATGGAAAAACATGATAGCACTAAATCGTAACTTAACTGGCTTAAGCTTGAATCAGATTCATTTACTGGAACCGAAAACATCGAATGCAGCTTTGTCTGTGGCAGCACACAGTAAAATCCTAATTGTTGGGTGACTTCCTGGTTAGTTATTGTACATTAAGGATAATGATTAATAAATAGCTAATAAGTAGGCTTTTTCCGACACTAGAACCACCTCCAAAAAATGTATAAAAGACGGAATTGACTTTGAGTAAGATTGAGATTGAGTAAGCCTTTCTGGCGAAATAAATGCGGGAAGTTTTATTATCCGTACATTATTATCTTCTAAGCCAGTATTTTCATCACATTCCTTAATGTTTAAGACATTTAATTGAAGATTAATTTCTGGCAATCCGTATTCCTTTTGCAAAATTTTCTTCATTATTTTCTTCCCAAGCTATATTATCAATAGCATTTTGTAGGTCATCTAAACTTTTATATTTTCTATGATTGTTATTTATAGTATCATGGAAAATAAAACATTACGAACTCCCTAAAATAGTGACACCTATCAGTATTTATATTAAATCTTCTATATAAAATTATGCTTGGTCTCTCCCTTTCTCTAACAACGCCGCTGCCATTGAAAAGTGTTAAATTTCTTTGTTGAATACTTTGTATTTCGACGTCATCGAAAGTATTTCTCTCTCTCGAGCTATATATAGTTTGTTGTCAGCTAAGAACATTTCTTCTAATGCATCAGTGCGTATAACATTAAAAATATGTCAGTTGAATCAATGGGTAACTTTTGCAAACTGTTGTATAGACCTATGGATCCTAACCCGATTCTTTGACATATATTTCTGTACCCAAAATAAATTTAAGGCCTATGTTTTGTAACTTTTGCTTAATGGTTACATTTCTCCATGCTGATCTCGCTTACAGCTTCACGCGTCAGCTTTAAGATGCCTTACTGGGACTTAATAATATAATTACAGAATAGCAGCAGCACGCATAGGAATCTAATATGAGCTGAATGAATGAATATTTGCTATCTGTAATAGAAGTAAATTCGTGCTATAAGAGTTGAGTCTAAAAGCTGCTCGATCTAAGTGCTTTTTATGCCATTCAAATCCCATAGAAGAACAATAGTTTCACAATCAAACGGATACTCCAATATGCACTGAATTCTTTCAAAATTTCAGCGATGTACATCTAGAGACACGAGCTTAATGTCAAAACTTAAACTGACTGCCAGATTTTCTGAAAATTTTAAACTATCTAAATTTTAAAATAATAAAACTAAAAGCTGCCCAACTGGTCTCAGCAATTATGAATAAAGTTGGTAGAACAAACTGTCTTATCATCGCCATAGGAGATGTTACAATAATAGCTATAATAATAATACCCTTTAATACCCCATAGCCATCAACGTGGCGAATTAAATTACTTAATTGTTCCTCATAAAGAGCGTTTTCAGCAGAAATGCTTTGAGTGGTGCTATGCTTTCGCAACTTTTTATAGTTCAGAAATAGTGTATCACTTCTTCGGCCTCTTCTATCGAAGTTCCTAAGCTCAGACCCGACAATAGTTGTAAGACTCTCTTTACATTTCCTTTTAATACCAGCAAAGATTGATGGGAAAGAGTTCTTGAGAATAACAATCCTGGATCATGTCTAAAGGCCCGTGACCTCCCCAGGTGCGATAACAATTCTGTGCATGCCAATATTTTCAACAGGAATATTTTATAGCAATGTTTCCGGGCCTCCCGAGTTTATTATTTTCTCTTCAAAATCATTTTGCCCTTGGACACCAGTTTGATTTGCGTGCTCCAAAGTTGCGGAATTAAGTTCCGTGTCATCTGTTGATGCAACAAATGGTTCATTATCAGACGAAAAGGAGGTATGGAAGATGCTTCCTATATAGCTCTGTATTGTCCAAACATCTAAAAGCCCCTCCTATTTTAGAAGGCCTTAAGGTTTCAGCCATGAAATCATTACTAGATTCTATTCTTCGCTGAAGGTGTATCTGAACAACCTACGCTTCATGAAACGCCCCTGGAAGGGATATTACCAAAGGTGGGGAGAAATCAGTCATTCCGATAGCTCTGGAAAATCTAGACCATTTGAAATAGCAGAATTTGGATTTTTGTCTAATTTTACTTTTACTCTTGCACTATATGTTTTGCAAAAAATCATTTTATACCCTGAACCCATTGAAAATGGGAAATCAGGGTATAATGTTTTTGTTGACATGTATGTAACAGGCAGAAGGAGGCGTGGCAGATATACATATATTCTTGATCAGGGAGACAAGCCGAGTCGATTTAGCCCTGTCCGTCTGTCTGTCCGTCTGTCCGTATGTATGAACGCGTCGATCTCAGAACTTACAATAGCTATAGACTTCAAATTTTTTTGTAAGTCCCTGTATAGGGCGCGCATATCGAGTTTGTTTCAGAAATTCGACAACTGTTATCGTTTTATTGTTATCGATTAAAAACGAAAATCTAAATTAAGCTATAAAATTCTATCTAATTCATCTTTCTAGCTAGAGTCTTCAAATTTTGCATTTAGTGATATTTAGGCTTTACGCAATTTCGATTTTTGTTAAATTTTGGGTGCCACGCCCCCTTCGCCTCAAATTTGTAACTCCCGTATATCAAATATTAGAGAATTGTGCTTTGGCACATACATACATATGGATGACATAATCACGCCCAACAAGTTTGATCAAAATCGTTGCTCTAGAAAAAAAACGTTTAATTTCCCATAGCATTGCCATGCAAAGCAGCCAAAGAACAGCTGACGCACCGACTGGCGTTTGTGTGTGCGTTCGCCTGTATATGTGTGTGTGTATGTGTTGCTTGTAATGAACATACATATACATATGTTTTAAAAGAAACGGAGAATGCACGGAATAGCGGTTCTTCCCAGGGTATACCCTGTAGAGCGGTCTCGACTAGAGATTTCTTACTTGTTATTATTGGAGCCAGGGAAAACTGAAGATGAACGTCAAATATCTTTTCTGTTTTCTGCACAACATTCTGCATTCCAATAAAAGCTCAAACAATTTTCTCGCCTTGGCGTAGAAATCACAAAACCTAACAAGAATAGCTGATATGGACCCTGTTTAGCATATAATATGTATAAATTCATTATTTCTACATTCAGATAAATTATTGGTTGCTCTTTGCCATTCCCTATTCCCTGAAATAGTTTCTACTCGCAACTGTCTATTATGGGCAGCATTTCGACTATTTTCATCTATTCTATTTCCAATGGCGAAACCCGTTGGGACAAACTCTTATTTGCATCAACTACATCTTGACAATTGTGCAAATGCGCACTTCGCCTTGTTTGTGTTACGAGCCTGCTCAATGATACTACGAAATGGATTGTCTCTAACCTCCGATCTTTGGCACTGTCCAGTGTCTTGTCTTTGGCTAGCTTGCCGTATAGAGTCATGTACTTTTGCTCGTGTGCCCTATAAACTGGGTCCCGACCGACGCAAAGTGCCAGCCAATTGCTCCTGTGGACTCACTGGAGAATTGGTCTTCTAGTTGCGTGGCACTCTGTATTCTGTCTGCTCGTTTGCCCTAACCCGTGTCTTGTTAACGACTTGAACGACAGGAGGTATCAGATAATTTCTCTGTCTCGTATTTGAATTTCTTCGTTTAGTTACGCGAAGTAGGTTAATTTGGATTGCTTAAATTCTTATCCTAAAGATTCATACTTCTACAAATCAAATTTCCAACCAATTCTTACAACTCCTACAAATACAACAGCTGCGAGCCGCCTTACATGCTTTGAATCTTTCTGTAGAATTTCTGCACATTAGCACTCATTTCATATGTTGCACCTATGTAAGTCACTAGAAATCTCATCATCGCTCAACTTTTTTATTATATGCATGCAAATGTTTGATCACGTTGTTATTCGGCTTGAATTTGGTTTTCTGAAATTTTCCATTCTACGTGTTTTTCTACAATATTGTTTTGTTCCTCTTTGTTCTAAGTAGCTAAAGGTAAGTTTGCCTTCCCGATATTGAATGTCGAATTCAAATGCTTGAAGAAATGCCCACCAACGATTCACTCTATGCTCGCTTTTTTGTCGCTTAGAATGATATTCACCGTATCGCACCGCTGCCTAGAGTCGGCACCAGGCACGTCAGAGTTAAGTTTAGGCAGCACGAATCTGCCATTTTGTCGAGACTCGCTGGCAAAGTTTTCTCCATGAATGCAGGTCTTGAATTAGGTCCCACTTCTGATGTCGGCAAGTTCGAATAAAGAGTCGGCAACATTGTAGAATTCCATGAACAACATCATAGAACAACACTTTTGCGCCCCAACACACCTACATATTTTATTAATACGCGTTCTGAATTGAGACTGATCGAGGACTTCGGTGTTATTCGTCCCCATATCTACCCACCCTACCGGGACAATATCTGTAACGTTAGTATAATTGTCCCTGATCTATAGTTGCTAAGTAAAACATTTTATTACCTTTTTCGTGCCTGAAAAGGGTAATTGATAGACTCAATGTGTTTTGGTTTTTCTTCTTATACACAATAATTAAGTTGTTAGTGCTTTTTATCTAGTTAAGAAATCTTATTGTTTACATTTTTTTCTTCTTTAATATTACTACCCTCGTTACGATAGCTGCTTACCGTACAAAGAAAAGGTTGATGATAGGCAGACAAGACTAAAACAAGTAAGAGTGCTCTAGTCGAGACTGCTCGACAAAGAGATCCCCTGAACCCTGCGAAGAACTGCGATTCCTAAGAGCCGCTAACATTCTCCGTTACTTTTATATGTATGTACATATGTAGCAAGCAATACATACATACATACAATACATACAGTCGCACAAGAACACACACAGACGCACGCACAAGCACACAATCTGCTTACTGTGCATTATGACTCATCAGCTTCGCTGCTGCTGCAAGACGCCGATAATATGAGATATTAAATGTTTAATAACTTTTTTTCTAGTCGAACGATTTTGATCAAATTTGTGGGGCGTGATCATGACATTCATATGTGTGTATGTGCCAAAGCACAAGTCTCTAGTACTTGAAATACGTGATTTAGCAATTTGAGGCGAAGGGGCAATTTGAGGGCGTGGCATCCAAAATTTAACAAAAACCGAAATTGCAGAAGGCTCAAATAACACTAAATGCAAAATTTGAAGACTCTAACTATAAAGATGAATTAAATAGAATTTTATAACTAAATGAAGATATCGGTTTTTAATCGATAACATTAAAACGATGATAGTTATCGAATATTTGAAACAAACTCGATCGAATCGTACTATACACGAACTTCCAAAAAAAATTTGAAGTCTCTAGCTCTTATATCTTCTGAGATCGACGCGTTCAAACATACGGACAGACGGACAGGCGGACAAACGGACAGACGGACAGACGGACAGGGCTAAATCGACTCGGCTTCTCTCCCTGATCAAGAATATATATACTTTGTGGGGTCTGCCACGCCTCCTTCTGCCTGTTACATACATTTTCACAAAACCATTATACCCTTTTTTCCCATTTTCAATGGGTTCAGGGTATAACAAGTAAGAAAACTCTAGTCGAGACCGCTCGACTAGGGTATACCCTGAACCCTGCGAAGAACCGCAATTCCAAACAATCTCCGTTTCTTTAATATACATAAGTTTATATATATGTTCATTACAAACAACACATACACACACACATACACAGGCGCAAGCACTCACAAGCGCAAATCGTTGCGTCAGCAGTTCTTTGGCTGCTGTTTGCATGGCAATGCTATGGGAAATTAAATGTTTAATAACTTTTTTTCTAGAGTAACGATTTTGATCAAACTTGTTGGGCGTGATCACGTCATCCATATATATGTATGTGCCAAAGCACAAGTCTCTAGTATTTGATATACGGGAGTTACAAATTGGAGGCGAAGGGGGCGTGGCACCCAAAATTTAACAAAAACCGAAATTGCGTAAAGCCTAAATATCACTAAATGCAAAATTTGAAGACTCTAGCTAGAAAGATGAAATAGATAGAATTTTTTAGCTTAATTTAGATTTTCGTTTTTAATCGATAACAATAAAACGATAACAGTTATCGAATTTCTGAAACAAACTCGATATGCGCGCCCTATACAGGGACCTACAAAAAAAATTTGAAGTCTCTAGCTATTGTAAGTTCTGAAATCGACGCGTTCATACATACGGACAGACGGACAGACGGACAGACAGACAGACAGACGGACAGGGCTAAATCGACTCGGCTTGTCTCCCTGATCAAGAATATATATACTTTATGGGGTCTGCCACGCCTCCTTCTGCCTGTTACATACATAAGCCTTCCAACAAAAACATTATACCCTGATTACCCATTTTCAATGGGTTCAGGGTATAAAAAAAAGGGTGACTCAAGACCAAACTATAATTTGTTCTAACATTTTTAGTGTCCATTGAATTTATTTTATTGGTTGATTATTTTTATACTATTTCACGTAGTGATACAGTATATTGGGTTTGTGCAATGTCCGTCATGCTGTCCGTCCGTCTGTCCGTCTGTGCGTATGAACGCAAACCATTTCCACGCTATTGAAGCTAGAGACTTGAAATTTGAAATATATACTCGTGTTTACCCTCGTCTGATAAAGTGTCAAGATTTTCCCGATACGCCTACTAGGGGCGTGGCAAATCGGATCTGAATATATAGTGATTTTACTAATTCCGTTATATTTTAAGCACTATTGATGCTCGGGTTAACATCCCATAATCGAAAAGTTATGGAGGATATATCTTCGCCCTCAGGGGGCGTGACAACTAATATCAGCTTATATCTCCACAGTTTTAGTGCTAGAAGCTTCAAAATTGGATGTTAAGTTACTGGGGGCCTCCTTTATCGATTCCCCAAAAGGGGCGTGACATACAGATAAATACCCTGTAATTTTCGCATTTTTCGAATGTAAGCATCCAAACTTTACAGTTAGATTCCTGAACGCCCACTCTATGCACAGTCCAAAAATTATTTGTCTACGGCCACTGGGGGCGTGGCAAATCAAAACTGAAACATCTGCAGCTTTTATTTGAAAAGAATATTTTATTAATACAAAATAACTAAATAAAGAAAATATAACAAAAATATCAACCTGACCGCACCGGGGTTCGAGGTACGCTGATATCACAACGTATTACGTATTACGCTTATATCACAACGAACTTATATCACATTTTCAGAGTTGCCACCTCTCTCATTTTGAGAGATGCCATATCTCTCGATTTAGGTGCGTGTTTTTGCTAAGGCAAGGGTTCTAAGCTTCGATCCTAATTGAAACTGTCTGGCCACCTCCAATGAAAAGTTTGAATCTGCAGCTAATTTGAGCGGCGACAGTGGGGATTTAAGGTTAAATTTTAAATAATATAATGTGATAGATGCCCCTGTGGGCTGCTGGGACGTGAAATAGTATTTCGCTGTTACGATTTATAATTGCGCAGCTAAATTTAATCATATGATTCAATAATCGATTATTAAATATTTTTTGCCATCACTAGTCAAAGGTCACAAAGTCATTATGTTGTGAGTTTAAAGTCCAAAAAAGCTGCTAAATAAAAATTTTCACGTTGCTCTTAAATCATAGTTAAATTAAACCCACTTCAGCTGTATGTATTGTGTATATTGTAATATTTGGCTAGACTTCATATTATAGCTCAAATCCAACATACTTTATAGTGTCCAAATAATAACTCAAAACAAATTATGCATTTTGCAATATTTTATGCGTAGCGCATAGCAAGCATCGCTGCGATGTGACGGGTCAACTTCTTTTTGTTTCGGCCAGAGTTTTTAGCAAGGGGTAAAAAAAGGTTTGCTGGCGTGGGTGGAGCTGGGTGGAGCTTCTGGAAGCTCTGTTTTTGCTGCTTTGGCCATGCTTCTACTTCACTCGGTTCTTTTCTTATGCAGAAACCCATTCAAGTTGCTATTGTTGCTTTTGTTGCTGCTCTCGCTTGTTATTTTTGCATAATAGAAAATTGTTTATATGCAATACACATAGATATGTATGTACATATAATGTATATGTATGTAGACAGCGAGTTACTCTGGAGCTGTGTCGTTGCCCAAAACAAAAACGAAGTCTTTTATGCTGCTTATTATGGCTGAAGTACAGCCAGACCTGAACGGCCAGCCAAGCTCAGCTAAGATCCAATGTTTATTGTGCATATTTTAGCGACTCTGCTCCTGGCGAGGTGAAGAATGAAAACGAAAACGAAAACTAAAATATTAAATTGCATTTAAAACGAACGCATAATCACATTAACTGAAAACTGTCGCCCCTAACTTAATAAGCAGCCAAGTTTGCAAGTTGGCCAATGCTGGAGTCGAGCACGGGCCGAAGGAGAGACGTGAGGTAGCAGAGCCTAGGCTTGAGCTGTGCAACATGGCACGTTATAGAATTTAACAAAATTATTTAAAATTCCGCAACTTTGGCTGTTGCAAAAAGTGGGCCAACAGCAAAAACTTTGCAGCACAGCAGCTAGGGACAACAAGTGCAGCAGCAACAGCAATAGCAACAACTTCATTCCGCAGTCCAAGGGTCAGTTTTGCGAGCAACTTTTAAATTAACCCTAATTCCAACAGAAAAACAAATTTATATTATATATATATATATATATATATATATATATATATATATATATATATATATATATATATATATATATATATATATATATATATATATATATATATGTATGTACCCACGATATATATATGTATATGCATTTTTCAACTTTAACAATTTATTAAATGGGTCAAAAGCCACTAAAACTTCATTTATCATTGCATGAGCAGGCAACACGCCCACTATACAACATTCAACGCCTCCCTTAGCCGGCTTGTCCCTATATATTTAGCTGACGCGCAGCACTCGGTACAATTATTGCTGGCTATGTCGTTATACCCTGTACTCAGTATCGTGTAGAGTATATAGGGTAAGTATACTAACACTTATTACAAAAATATTGATACTAATGCTTCATTATAGGTCTACCATGACATTTTATAAGACACATACGTTCTCCACAGGTTTGTTTGATACAGAAAATATCGAAACATATGCAATAATAGATCTCATTATTTGTATACCTTATAAATCTGTTCTATATATATATATATATACATATAGACTTATATTCAAAGTATTATACAATAATAATGATGTAATATTGTTCACTTCATAAATCTATGCTATATCACTCACTATATGGTAAATAGAAACAGTTAATTCCCGATGAATAGTTTTACATTAAAAGCTGACATTAATTATAGAGTATATGTATATTTGGTCATAGCCGCTGTGCAGTCCAACTTGTTGGTCGCGTTAAAATGCCAACAAATCGCAGAGACGAATGAGCTCAGCAACTTGAAGTGTTTCCGGTATGCCGCAGCAATTTTTTTCGCCTTCATTCCGGCTAGTGGAACCTGCCCACTTGAGCCCTCCCACTTGTCCGGCGCGCCAGCAACCAACACCCGCGCCCAACCAGCACCACCACCTGCCGCCACCGCGTGGAATGCACAAAGAAAATACACGGCACAAGTTTGTCGAGCCAAAACAAGCGCGGAGTTGGAAAAAAAATGCCAAGAATTATACAATTTATTAGCACACTGAGAACCGAGTGCAGGACGAGTATCAAAACCGGGGACTGATGGGGATAATAGAATTTTAAATATGCATGCACGCCCAGTTCTGCTTCTTCTTTTTTTAATTTCAAAGTTCAACTCGACTGCCGCTGAGGAGTCTATTAAAAATTAAACATCACGTGGGGCATTTTTATTTTACGAAATGTAGAGAGTAGTCGCACGTAAGTTGGAAGTTGAGTGTCCGCACTCACAACGGGTTACCTCTAGGTAATGCGGAGGGAACGCGCAGGTCAAAGTCTTGATAATTGTTGGACTGCATATTTCAAATTACATAATTGCTAAAGTATGATGGGGCGATACAAATGCAATAACAATTAAAAGCTTAATTTGAAAATGTATGAGTATAACATTTGAGTATAATCGGCTTATATTTATTTTATATTTATATTTTTAATACTGATTTCCCTTTAACGAACCACAAAATATTTGAATTTGAATTTTAACTTAACAGTTGCTAACGTGCGCTGCAACTAAAGCAGAGCTTTCAGAGCTTTATCGATTAGTTTTAACGAAACTGTGGCGGTCGGATAATCAGCGCAGACCTAACGAAACTTAGCCGACACAAACCAAACGATCTGGCAGCACTCACATTTAGCAGGTGACGAACATTATATTAAACAGTCTTTAAATATTAGTATTCAATATTGAAAAAGTATTAAAAAACACACAGGAAGAGCCAGTCAAATAAAGCTCAAGGTATTTGGATTGTGGCGGCAAATCGATATCTTGAGTTGCTCGTACCTTGAAGTTGGCTGCATTGAGGCACTCAAATGGCGCAATAAATTTCAAACTTGTTCATTTTATTGCTAAAATTTATTTTTATTTGTATCGCTAATGATATAATCGTACAAATAAAGCATATATATTCTATATCGAGACTTTAAAGTTCTAATGCATAATTGCAAAAATCACATTTCTTAAATTAACAGAAATTGAGTTCAAAATGTTGCTTTTTGGTGATACATAGGAGTTACTAAGGAACACTGGAAAGACACTAAGATTACTGCTACGAGGTACTCCAGCGCTCCCACAAGCAATGTATAATACTAGCTAACAAACTATGGAATCTTAGAGCCCTGTATAAAAACTAAATAAAAGGAAATATGAGCTTAGGCATCTCCGACACTGCGCTGCAGTGGGCGATTCTCCACCAGCTGCTCCAGGGGCAGCAGCTTGACCGTCTTGTAGCCACGGTCCCGTTTCAGCCAGAGCCAATTGTCCCCGTTGAAGTAATCCTCGATGTGCTCCAGACTACGCCCCTTTGTCTCCGGCTGGAACAGGCACATGAACACTGTTAGCAGAAAGCTGGAGACCGCGAAGACGAGGAAAACGCCGCGCATCTTCAGAAATGCTTGCAGCGCCGGAAAGGCCTTGGCAAAGATAAAGAGAGCCACATTCATCGAGGCAAATACACCGCCAGCTGTGCGTCCACGAATGCGAGCTGGGAACAGCTCCCCGATCATGATGCCGGGCATCACCATCAAAGCTGTGTTGAAGACTATGTAGCCGAGGAGGCAGCCGCCTGCCACGAGCACGTCGTAAGGCATCTTGGGCTGGCCCATGCGTATATACATGAACACACTGAGAGCCAGGCAGAAGATGCCCGAACCGATGCCCGAGAGGATCATGATGAGACGTCGGCGCACAAAGATCAGGATGCTGCAGAAGATCATGCAGCAGACCACACGCACAGCCGCTGTCCAAATGGCCGCCTGTTTCGTATCAAAGTCAGCTCCAAACTCCGAGACAATGTCAATGGCGTAGAAGATCACAATGAAGGTGCCAGAGAACATCTGCAGCAGCGAGAACACAACCACAATGAAGAGCGGCTTAACGGCCACACGCTGGCAGCAGAGCCTGAAGATGTTCTCATTCGTCTTGGTGGTGGCTCGCTCCTTCTCCAAGCGAACCTTCATGTCGTTCAGCTCCTTCTGGGCGGTAATCTCGCTGCCCCGGAGAAAAGTGAGCGCCTGCAGCGCGCGCTTCTCGTGCCGATTGCGCAGCAGCCAGGCAGGTGTCTCCGGTATGAAGTAAATTGAGATGACGGCCAGAGCAGGTAGGATATTGGCGCACCAAGCCACTTCGCGCCAGTACAGGACGGTGCCTAGCGAATAGACGAGTAAAATTCCACAGGAATAGGCCACGTACGGAGCGCCAATGAGCAGACTGCGCAGATTTGGCTCGGCCGTTTCGGCTATGTACACCTGATTGGAGGAAAAAGCAATGCATTTGCAGTAATATTAGTATTTATAAGAAATTTCTGAAGAGTGCGATAACTTATGGAACGTGTCTCCTTCTTGAAGTGAAATGAGTATATAGGTTTTGTGCATTGCCCTTCATGATGTCTGCCCGTCTGCCTGCTCACCTGTCTGCTAGACCAATGTTGAATATTTACCCGTTTATACTCTCGTCTGATAAGGAATCAAGATTTTCGCGATACGCCACTAGTCGCATAGCAAATCGGGAGAACTCTTTTTTCTACAGATTTGCACCTATGAACTAAGCACTTTATGATTTATTTGCCAACAATTACAACGAAGATCCAAGCCGATAGTTTCTCTATTGAGTTATAGTACGCCTTAATCAGACTTAGGTACAGATCTATCTCTTTCTAATTCATAGTGGGCTTAATCAAATTATAATAATAATTTTGCATTCATAGAAAGCATAGGGTATAGTCATTTTTTACAGGGTGAGCCAATTGCTTTTCAACTGAGACATTTGCTATTTTATTCCAATCAGCAAGGAAAAATATACTTTATTATAATATAAATCACTATTATCTTATGATTATTTCGATAAGATAATGACCGACTAAGAAACTCATTTGTGATGCCCTGCGAACGGTATCCTGGCAGAGGTCAAGGAACTTGTGCGAGATAAAGCCAAATCAAGTTAAGTTAAAAGAGATAACTTCAAGACGATACCCCAATTTGACAAATTACTTCAGTCGTTTGTTTTCGGGTCTATCAACTTACTTAATTCGTTAGTAAGTAGTTTGGCATTCATAATCATGAGGCTTACATACTACGTAGGTAGTTGGTCACAACAGATCCAAAATGCTCAATATCGACAGCTGTAATCTAACAAAACTATACAGATGTGCGAATCGTATCAACTGATAACTGATATATCGTCAACGTAAGTAATACCCTTCCATATATAGACACACACTTGAACTGAATAGGTAGTTTATATAGGATAGCAGCTAAGCACTCCCCATGGAATCACTTAGTTGCCAGAACTAAGCAAGATGAATTCGTGACAAATTCCTGGAAGCAGAGAACACGCAACCCACCTTGACCTCGCACAAGTTCTCGAGCAGTCCACAAGCGACAACAACTTTCCCTTAATCAGAGAACGCACACATGCGCACACGTACACCCGCGCTCTATTGTCTATAAACAAACAATTTGATCAAACTGAATGGCAAACAGGGTCACAAAAACATCAAGCAGCTGTATCAGCATAATCCGAAGCTTAATCATAAGATCATAAATCTTCAGCCACTGCCGCAGACGACAATTAATGAAATACTTTTTCGAGGCACACGCGCAACAAGCTTCTGTTTGGGGCGCAACCCCCTCAGGCCCGCCCCGAGCTGGCAACAACAAACTTATTATAGACTAAGGTCAAGAATCCGGAACTTGACGCTCTGTGTGCGGGAAGCGATTTGCTAATGCAAATGGACTGCGTCGAATTTGGGAGACGCTTTCGTTATCATTTTGGCCGCTGGATAAGTCATGGGCAAATCCATAAGATAAATAAACAAATGCCGGCTGTGCGAAAATTGAGCTATTCACTTAGCCAGCTGCGGCAGAGAGAGAGAGAGAGAGAGAGAGAGAGAGAGAGAGAGTGAGAGAGAGAGAGACCATATTGCGGATTAACATACGACACAATAGAGCACTCGATTATAGTCGGAACAATGGAATTAAGTGAGCAGTTGACAGGCAGCTGACAACCGACAAGAGACAAGAGACAGGCGACAAGCGTCAGCTGACAGCTTTGTTGTGCTTTTTGTCACATACTCGTCTGCGGCGATAGCAGCACAACAATTCCTACTGGGGCATCAGGGCTGTGGACTTATGTCACATATATTAATCTGGTTAATGTGTCAGTTGGACAAATGACAATGTGAATGAACTTTTTGATATTGGCATTGGTCCCTCTTTATTACCTGGCCGGGTCCACCCAGAATTCCAGTCGCAAAGCCGCAGAGGAAACGCGCAAATATCAAAGCCTTCACGGAGCTCGACATGGCCATTGTGCTCCAGCCCAGGAACAGGGGTATGACCGACACCAGCAGAGTCTTGCGACGGCCCAGGTAATCGGCCAACGGTCCAGAAATTATCGAGCCGAACGGCGTGGCCAAGCTATGCACGCTTGCTGCGAGAAGAACAGTAATAGTAAGCAGCGATTAATTATCAGAGAGAATAAACAGATATATAAATAAGCAGATGGGTTGATAGATATGTATATAGATTAATAAATGGGTATATATAAATGTTTATGGGGACACATAGAATATAGAACCGAATAAACTTAAGAACTGTTCGATTGATAAATCTCGACTATTATTATATACATTTATAGCACAGATATCATAAGTGCTCTCTTACCTATCCAAGAACCGGTGCTAACATCTATGGGCACCTCCGTCGAATTCGAGCTAAGCTGCGGCAACAAAACCGCTGAGTAGCCAATGGGCATGCCACATCCGGCGGACAGCAAAAGAACGGCGCAAGTGGACAAAATCTGATTGGAAATACAAATTAAATATCATTTAAAACTATTCAAATTTTAAACAGAAAATATATATATATATATATATATTTATATATATATATATATATATATATATTTTATATATATATATATATATATATGTATATATATATGTATATATATTTATATATATATATATATATATATATATATATATATATATATATATATATATATATATATATATATATATATAACTGATTCGGACTTGAAGGCTCCGAAACTGAGGAACAAATAGGGTTCGTTACGCTCGTTAAGTATATTGTACGGTAAATTCAGAGTGTAAAGAAACATTTTTCCATTCGCCACGCTACATGCTACAGACATCTGTGTCTAGTCCTAGTTAGACTAGGATAAATACAACTTAGCTTGGTTGTAAACTCAGCAATCTAGAGTGCATTGAGATATCTATCACAATGTACGCCTGAAGACCCAATTGAATACTAAAGATGTAGCGCCAATAACTGCAATTGGTGCTTAATTGAATGGGGAAGCGACTCTGCTGCAAGCTGATGTTGTTTTGATTGAGAGACGAGCAATTGGCGGCAATTGAAGTTGCGACACGTTGCAATTAAAGCGACTGCGGCTGACATGCAACTGACCCGCTTTCCACTCGAGGTGTCAATAGTGATAAACGATCTATGTAGATCGAGAGAAGTACAACCTACGTGATCTCCGTGCCTGTCACTCAAATTTGTCATGCGGCAATCGAAAATGCAGTCTACAGTGGCATTCAAAAACTATTTGTGACGTCGACATTCATTTGGCTCAATTCGCGTCACATGAGGTGCTCTGTGTCATATTTTCTAATCATGCGAACAAATTTCAATTTATATCTTATCGTTATGCCCTTCACAATTAGTGTTTGTTAGCTACTAGAGCTACTAGACAACGTCATTGGTATTTAATTTAGTTGATTAAGACAGAGCGAGAGAGAGGGTGAGAAAGAGAGAGAGAGAGAGAGAATTGGCTTTGAAGCTTCAATTCTTTTCGAAGAATTGGAAAACACTTTAGGAAAAGCTTTGGAAAGTTGTACCTGATTAGATTTTAATTTTCATTCGATCTAAATATTGCGAGACTTCAGAAGTAGGCAACAATGTCATTAGCCATTAGCCATTTGTCTCCCTTCCCCATATTCCTTATATTGAAAACATTTCTGCCTGAAGAAAAGACAGTGAGAAAGAGAGAAAGAAGTTGACTCAAGAATTGTTGAGTTCTGTTTAACATTAGCAGAGAGAATATCAAAGAAGAGAGAGAGTGAGAGCGAGTAAGTGGCTGGGAGATACGCAGAGGGAGAATGATATAGCTCAGTCAAAGATTATTGGAGTATTGTTTACTGCTCACATGCGTTCGATAACAAACGGAAGAGAGAAAATGATTAAATTATTGCTCGACTCACATGTCAGCTCCAAATACTTTTCAGAGTAAGAAGACTTATACAATGAGCTCAATAATTTGATTGATTTATGATACCCTACAAAATCGTGTGATTGTAAAATTTGATTGATTGATTTATGTTATTTCTGAATGGAAACCCCTACATTTTGCCTTGGCTGTCAACTGTAATAAAGGCTTGCACACAATTATTATGGAGGGCCTTATTAGTCAGCTGGAGTCTGTTATTTATAGACAGTTTCTAAGCGGGCACCTGTCTGCTTTGGTGTCTGCACTGGAGAAGGCATACTTCGCTCGAATGCGCAGCTATTTAGCCGTTTGGCTGCATTGTTGCAATAGCTGCTCCTGATGCTGCAACAGCAGAGCTGATTTCGCTTTCAAGGACAGCTAAAGTTGCTATAAAAGAGAGCGCCAAGAGAGCCGAACTCTCTCTTAAAGCGAATACTGCTGAGAGAGCTTAAAGCTTTGTTTGGAGGAGAGATAAGTCCGCTGCCAACCTGTTTTTCTTGCAGGCAAGCATAATACTTTTTTCCATACCTGATTAATCATGCCTCGTCGATTGGCTGCATCGCAGTCCTGCTCGTCGATGGTCGACAATTTGCGCACCTTTTGCTTCGACATCGGCATCGACATCGACATGGACATGGACATTGGCACTTTGCACTGAAACTCCGAGCCGGGCACCATGTGATACGCCATCTTCTGTGGCACAATTTTGCTGTACTCCTCGTACTCCTCATCCCTATTCGAGGAAGACAAACGAAACAATAATAGCAATTAAATAGTTGACAAATCAATTGAGACTGCAATTGGTCGTCATTGTGATGTCATCTGACATCACGGCTACAACTCGTGAAACTGTTTTATTGGCGTGATATGTCTCTAATAGGATCATAAAAGCACTCAAGCTGTCGTCTGCGCAAGGGGCAAAGGATATGATTGAGGGAGGCGCACGTAGCTAATAAACCTCAATTGATCATTGATTATTTTTCAATGTCATGCGCTTAATTGATTTTATTTTCTTTTAATTCACTTTACATTTTCAAGTGAATTAAAATATTTTATACATTTTAATTGTCATTTTTAATTATCGAACGCCTTCCGATCTGAACAAGCTCAGTTCAACTCACTTCAGCAGAAAATCAGAGTTCAACTCAAGCGATTTTCGTATCACATTCATATCTCCACCACAAGCCACAGCCGGTTCGTTAAGCACTCTGAATTAGAGAGCATTTTGACTGGTTTAAGTGCCATTCAACTGCAGTCCGAGCAGTCGACACTCGTTAAGCAATTAAACAGGTCAACCTACAATTACAGAGCTCCGCAGGAACCAATGGGGCTTCCCCGGGCTAATTGCCGACAAACCTCCTATGAATGCAGGTGAACATTGAGTGTGCACTTTGATAAGATTATTTGATTATTTCAAGAAGAGTTAAGAGATAATAATTTAAAAAAGAGGACTCGCTGTTCGGAGCAACAGTCAAAACAAATTTCAATTGTTGATTTGTGAGCAGATCATAATCAAGCTTGAATAGTATATAAGATCCGATAACCTTCCTGCCATCTCACAAATATAACTCTTAACAATAGATAAGGGATGACCTTAGTGGCAGCCGATGACAACAGTCAGTTTATGCAACTAAATCTTCTTCCCGTCCCTCCGCTTCACTTCAAATATATTTTTCTCTCTTTCTCTCGATCTCTGTAATCATCACATTTATCGATAAATATCGATATTCAATCTACGAAATTGAAATTAATTTTAAGTACTCGAGATCCTAGCTGGTTTTAGCTTAGCTTAGGCTCAGATGCAGCAAAAAGAAACCCGAGAACAGCTGGTAAAGGCAGTTGGCTAATCCGACGTACGGTATACGTCATATGCTCATAAGCCATGTGACGGAATTTCAATTTTTGGCTTTGTTTTGTTTTTTTTTTTTTTTTGTTTTATTTCATTTGCTTTATTTATTTTTTGTTTGGTTGATAATAAAAAAAAAAATAAAAACAAATGCCAAGCGGCGCCGCAGCTAAATGACAACAATTTTAGCGGCTTTTCGCAGCGAGTTTTATTTTTTTGTGTTTTGCGCACGTTTTTTATTCGATTTGCCTAATTGACTGTCAGCTTTTTTTGAGTCTATCGTTTTGTTTGGGTTTTGTAATTATTTTGCTTGGCGAAAATAATTATCAATATTTGTTCGTACATTTGTTGCTGTTTTTGTTTAATTTTGTTGCATTGTTTTGGTTGAACAGCTGCGTGTGATGCGAACAACTTTTGTTGTTGGTTGTCAAGGCGAAGCTAAGACTCACCTTGATTCACCTGTTTTCTTCGATATATTTGCTGTATGAATGGCTTTTGGCTGTCTGCCACGGATGATAAGGAAGCGCGTGTGACGCTCTTCGAGTTTGTTCCAAACTACTTTCAAATGTTTTTTATGTTACCAGGAATTTGGGTCTTTACTCTGTTCTAGAAGAGTTCCCCTTACGTTGCAAAGTACTTGATCGGAATAATTAATCAATATTATGCTCTCTACTTTCAGTTTATAAGAAAGTTAAAAAAGGATTTACATTTTTTTTATTCTTTAAATAAAATATTAGAAAACTGTTGACAGAAATTAAATAGAGGAAAACAATCTAACAAAATCATTATGATAAAAACCTAAGAAACAAATTTTTACTGTTAAGAGAATTTCAGTTGAAAAACAAAATGTGTCGCTGAGTGAGCCAATAGGCCCGCATCTTGAACCTTGAACGTTCAACTTGCAATTTATAGCTAATTTATAGCATTGACCGAGCCAAAACAGAACGACTAAGCGTGAATTGCATATAAAGAATATGGAAAATAAACAAAGCCGCGACAAATTCCCATGTTCGCATTATCAATAGAGCTGCAGAGTTATGTTGAATTAAACAAAAATTGAGGAAGTACTGATAAAGACATAGTTCAATGTACCAATGTAGCTCAATGGCAATTGTCGAAGTTGATACCTCGCATTAGAGAGGATCAACTGGTTGCTCTACAATCAAATGACACGAGTTGCAAATTCAAGAATCACACGATGTTAATCAATCATCTGCGTGATTGATGTCAACGGGAAAGCTGAACGCGATTCCTTATCGAGCGAAGTGTTTCAAGTGTGAATCGAACAAGTTTCTATGTTGACCACACAAATTAGACAAATTATATATATATATATATATATATATATATATATATATATATATATATATATATATATATATATATATATATATATATACATACAGTAGTCAAACTTCAGCTGCTTTGTGGCTTGCCAAACTAATTGAACCAATTAAGCAGGCACCAAAAATTAAGCTAGTGCAGACTAATTGTAAATATATATATTAACCTATATTATTACAAAATATATTAAACGCATTGATTTCATAGTCATTAGCGCTTCGTCTGTTGTTCTGTTGTCATGACTGCCGTAAACGGCGTATGCGTAATTTAATTGCACAGCCCGCTGGAGAGGCCTACGCATTGATAAGATAACTGCTGTACAGCGTGGGAATTTGTGAATTGTGTGTATATAAAAACTACACGACAGTAGCTACGGGAAGTCGCCCTATCGCACTAATTAACAACTTCTTCAAATAAATTTGATAATTACTAAAGCTAACGAGGCAAAGAAAATTAATGTTGTGTCCAATTAGAAGTTTTGCTATCGAAAATATTGTTTTACAATCAATTGTTCACTGCTTGTGAATTCAATCAATACATATGGCAAAGAAGTTAGGCAAAAGCCACTTCCCATTAGGAATATAATTTCACAATAGTTTGCAATGCGTTCGATTCGCTATCAATCAAAAATATGTTCCCATTTCCCAATTACAAGTGACTCAAACTGGAATTTCGGGCAAATTTCATCAATTGGCGCCACCAACAATGACTCAGTAAATTTTAATTGATTTGTAAGCTGGTTAGATAACCCAACAATCTATTGACTGTCTGCCTGTAGACGCCCTTATCGCTCCCATCGTAACTAACTCTGATTAACAATTATTAGCATGTAAATATTTTGAAGCCTTCCACAATCCTTTTGTTGTTTATATAATTATCTCATTGAATATTAATACATATATTATATATGTATATACATATATAAATAAACAAAATAAATACAAATAAAACAAGTAAGAGTGCTCTAGTCGAGACTGCTCGACAAAGAGATCCCCTGAACCCTGCGAAGAACTGCGATTCCTAAGAGCCGCTAACATTCTCCGTTACTTTTATATGTATGTACATATGTAGCAAGCAATACATACATACATACAATACATACAGTCGCACAAGAACACACACAGACGCACGCACAAGCACACAATCTGCTTACTGTGCATTATGACTCATCAGCTTCGCTGCTGCTGCAAGACGCCGATAATATGAGATATTAAATGTTTAATAACTTTTTTTCTAGTCGAACGATTTTGATCAAATTTGTGGGGCGTGATCATGACATTCATATGTGTGTATGTGCCAAAGCACAAGTCTCTAGTACTTGAAATACGTGATTTAGCAATTTGAGGCGAAGGGACAATTTGATGGCGTGGCATCAAAAATTTAACAAAAACCGAAATTGCAGAAGTCTCAAATAACACTAAATGCATAATTTGAAGACTCTAGCTAGAAAGATGAATTAAATAGAATTTTATAACTAAATGAAGATATCGGTTTTTAATCGATAACATTAAAACGATTATAGTTATCGAATATTTGAAACAAACTCGATCGAATCGTACTATACACGAACTTCCAAAAAAAATTTGAAGTCTCTAGCTCTTATATCTTCTGAGATCGACGCGTTCAAACATACGGACAGACGGACAGACAGACAGACGGACAGACGGACAGACAGACAGACGGACAGGGCTAAATCGACTTGGATTCTCTCCCTGATCAAGAATATATATACTTTGTGGGGTCTGCCACGCCTCCTTCTGCCTGTTACATACATTTTCACAAAACCATTATACCCTTTTTTCCCATTTTCAATGGGTTCAGGGTATAAAAAACTTAAAACCTCGACGTCACATTTTTACTAATAATTTCATTTCTAATAAAGTATTTGCACATAAATAGATAAATAATTTTAATATTATATAGCCAAGTGATGGAGATAATTGGATATATCTATATATCTTTTATTATTGTTATAGTATTTTACTTATATCCCAAGTTATCACAATTACACATGTCGAAACTGGCCTGGTAACTAACTAAAAATTAATCAAATATGGAAGATTTGCTGCTGATTTTATTATACCCTGAACCCATTGAAAATGGGTAATCAGGGTATAATGTTTTTGTTGGAAGGCGTATGTATGTAACAGGCAGAAGAAGGCGTGGCAGACCCCATAAAGTATATATATTCTTGATCAGGGAGACAAGCCGAGTCGATTTAGCCCTGTCCGTCTGTCTGTCCGTCTGTCCGTCTGTCCGTATGTATGAACGCGTCGATTTCAGAACTTACAATAGCTAGAGACTTCAAATTTTTTTTGTAGGTCCCTGTATAGGGCGCGCATATCGAGTTTGTTTCAGAAATTCGATAACTGTTATCGTTTTATTGTTATCGATTAAAAACGAAAATCTAAATTAAGCTAAAAAATTCTATCTATTTCATCTTTCTAGCTAGAGTCTTCAAATTTTGCATTTAGTGTTATTTGGGTCTTACGCAATTTCGGTTTTTGTTAAATTTTGGGTGCCACGCCCCCTTCGCCTCCAATTTGTAACTCCCGTATATCAAATACTAGAGACTTGTGCTTTGGCACATACATATATATGGGTGACGTGATCACGCCCAACAAGTTTGATCAAAATCGTTACTCTAGAAAAAAGTTATTAAACATTTAATTTCCCATAGCATTGCCATGCAAACAGCAGCCAAAGAACTGCTGACGCAACGATTTGCGCTTGTGAGTGCTTGCGCCTGTGTATGTGTGTGTGTATGTGTTGTTTGTAATGAACATATATATAAACTTATGTATATTAAAGAAACGGAGATTGTTTGGAATTGCGGTTCTTCGCAGGGTTCAGGGTATACCCTAGTCGAGCGGTCTCGACTAGAGTTTTCTTACTTGTTTTATTTCGTTTTGTTCGCACAATGGATTTTCGAAACTGCTGATCTATAGATTGATTGACATATTGGCATCATACTTATCATAATAAATAAAGTTGATAGTCATTTTGTATGCTTTTAAAGGTGCTAATGGGCTCTGAATAAGATGTCGACTGGCTATTGTGAAATAATATTATTATACCCTGAACCCATTGAAAATGGGAAAATCAGGGTATAATGTTTTTGTTGAAATGTATGTAACAGGGAGAAGGAGGCGTGGCAGACCCCATAAAGTATATATATTCTTGATCAGGGAGACAAGCCGAGTCGATTTAGCCCTGTCCGTCTGTCCGTCCGTCCGTCCGTCCGTCCGTCCGTCCGCCCGTCCGTCCGTCCGTCCGTCCATCCGTCCGTCCGTCCGTCCGTATGTGTGAACGCGTCGTTCTCAGAACCTATAAGAGCTAGAGACTTGAAATTTTTTATGTAGATCCTCGTATAGCGTGCGCAGATCAAGTTTGTTAAAAAAAAACGATAACAACTATCGTTTTAATGTTATCGATTAAAAACGAAATCGATGCTCCGTTATTTAATTATATATAATTAATCTTTATAGCTAGAGTCTTCAATTTTTGCATTTAGTGTTATGGCAATGATCGCACAATTTCGGTTTTTGTTAAATTTTGCCCCCTTCGCCTCAAATTTGTAACTCCCGTATATCAAATACTACAGACTTGTGCTTTGGCACATATATACATATAGATGACATGATCACGCCCAACAAGTTTGATCAAAATCGTTACTCTAGAAAAAAAGTTATTAAACATTTAATTTCTCATAGCATTGCCATGCAAACAGCAGCCAAAGAACAGCTGACGCACCGACTGGCTTTTGTGTGTGTGCGCGCCTGTGCGTGTGTGTGTAAGTTTGGCTTGTAATGAACGTACATATGCATGTGTATATAAAAGAAACAAAGAATGCTTAGAATAACGGTTCTTCATAGGGTTCAGGGTATACCCTTGTCGAGCGGTCTCGACTAGAGTTTTCTTACTTGTTTCTACTTCAATTTGATACTAAATGAGATTCAGCAAAAGATCTCGTTTTAATCATAATAAATAATTAATCATATTTCTTCTCTTCTTATAGTTCTACCGAGAATCAATTCATCAATTTATTATATAAACAATACGTTATACAGATCAATCAGATATCTCCCTGAATATCTACATATGTATGTAAAGTGTAGCTCGGGGAAATCTCTCAATCTCCGCTCACGAGCTCTTGCAGGTAGAAATGTCTATTTATAGCCGTATTTCTCATATGAATTCGTTAGCTTTGTTTCCGTAGAACAGATATATCTTATCTGGTTGTTCAACAGCAACTCACACTCAACTACCTGTTCGAATCGAGTGTCGCAAAAGCAATCAGCGCACAAATTTCACGATTTATGTCGATTACCAACGAGTGGCGAACTCGAGATTAGGCATGAATTATAAAGCAATCAATTGATTGCTCATATATTTGTCCAGACAGAAACTTATGCAAATGATCTTTTCATATACATATTCCAATTTGCATTTTTTTTGTTGTATTTATTGTATTTTTTAACATTTCAGACAGACTGAGCTTTTGGATGTGTTATCAGCAGTCGAAAGCATTCACAGTATTCGCTGAGTAATCGAAACTCGCCGGCCGAGTACTTGAGCTGAGGATTCAGCAGCAACTCTGAGATCTTGTTGGAAAAAGCAAAAACTATTTATTGTGATATTGAGAGTCACGACTTAAAGTCTATTTAGTTGAATATGCAAAATAAGTTGGGCAGACTAAGTCAAACAGTCGTTTTGTTTGTGAAAATAATTTCTCGTTATTGTTGTTGCTATATTTTGCCTTTCACATTTACCTTTCGTTGTTCATTTTGTAATTAATTCAGTCAGAACACGCAAAGCGCAATTGCACAATTTTGTATAAGTCGACGATTTTCCAGAGTCAGAGACTTAATTTAATGCGATACTTAAAGACACATTCGATGTTAACATTAAATATAAACGCAGACACTTAACACACACACACACACAGAGGCACGCACGCACACTGATACACACACGGATTTACACAGCAATACAAACAACACGCGCTGATAATGCAAACACGTTGCGATCTCACGTCGATTTCTTTTGCTGCCAAACTGCGAACTGACTTCAAAATGTGTGCAAAGGCGGCTTTATATTTATGCGCGTCGAGTCGATCGTCCAATTGGTCGACCCGCACGCACACAGGCACACAAATGCGAGGGCAGTGCGAAGAGTTTCAAGTGTCAGCAATTGTGTAGAAATAGTAGAATTCAATTGATGCTGAAATCGTTTGATATCAAGTTAAACTACATACATAATTATAGTTTATAACCATGATATACAGATGCAATGCAGATGAAAGGCTGATTACTACATTACTGCATTATTTGCTTTATTTTAAGTTTTGTGTTATTTATATATAGTTCAGATACAATAAAGTTTGACTAGAAATATATACGCAGTATGAAAAGTTAAGATTAGTATTATTATTATCATATCAACTATATAAATAGTGTTATAACATTTCATAATTGAAAATACTATTGTGACATCCCTCGCATGGTAGCGTAAAAAGTTCCGGTTAGCATTTCTGATATGGTGCACACTTGCTTTCTCTCTCTCTCTCTTTCTTGGCATTCTTCTCTTGCCTTGTCTGACTGCTCTTGTATTTATAAAATGTTTAGCCGGCAAACACTTGATCAGCTGTTCAAAGCGGAATTGCTACATGCGTAAGCCGTAGGAGAGAGAGAGAGAGAGAGAAATATAAGTTCTCTTAGCAAGCGAAACTCTCTGGACTGAACTCAAGCTACAACTTAAGCGCTCTTCAAATATCGTTTCTGCTGCTGTGGTTTGTGTACACGCTAAAAGCTTCAATTACAGTTTGAGGATCATAGCTAGAATGATAGATTTAGTCCATTTTAAAAACATTACAATGTTGATAATAATAAGTATACGGAAATAATAGTATCAATCACGTGCAGACATTTTTATTGCACACTCCCATCAAAAAGCTTTCATTCATACATCGACTACAAAGTCTGCCCACAATTGCTAACAATTATCCCTCAATCGTCAGCCTTAGTTATGCCTGCCAGCCAGCTGCTGCTCTGCTGCGCTGCTACTCCCCCCTTATCGTGGAGCTTTTTAATGCCTTGTTAACGACCTGTCAAGGTCTCCTTTCCATGCGAAGCTCTTTTCGCTGCGACACAATCGGAAATGTTGCCGAAGGGCCAACAGATGCTGAATTGAAAAAGCTTTTCATTCATAACCTTGCACAACAAGAACAACAACAACAACAACAAAAAGAAAGATAGCTGTAATGTAAGCTAATGCAGCTCGCTAATGCTGCTTTACACGGACTCCGTTCGGACTCATTCTATGAAACTATGGCCGTTACGCTTATTATTATAATATTTTAAGTTTTGTTTCTGTTCCTGTTCCTGTTCCTGTTGGCGCTGCTTGGAAACTTTTATTACGCCCGTGGGTGCTTCGCTTATAATCGCCTTATAGTTTTACCCTAATGAACGGCTCTTCCTGCTAGCTGCTCTTCTTCTTTCGCCTTTTTCGCCTGCGCCTACGCAGCAAACGAAGAGAACAGCGGAGACGGACGCCAACTGTTTCTCGTTAGATTGTATACGCACTAAGCTTTAGCACAGCACAGCAGCAGAGCGACAGAGTGAACTGATGCAGCCTCTCGCTCACTGAAGCTAGCCGTGGCTGCTGCCCGCGTCGACGCCGACGTTGCTTTCAGTGTCTAGGTCGAGGTAGCAGCGAAGGCGGCAGCAACAACGACAGTGACAGCTTTTTTTACTCGAGTTGAAGGTGTCAATGTGTGCTGGGGTGTGCATATCTGTGGGTGAGTATGTGAGATATGTGTGTGTGTGTGTGTTAGTTGAACTGAACTGCCAAATCCCAGTTACACGCTTTTTATATGACCAAATTGTTTCGTGGACTAGTTGAATGGGAGCGCCTACTGAGGGAAGAAGCCAATCACAGAGGATGGGGTAAAACGAGAGAGAGCTCGAGCTGGAGACAACTAGAAGAGTGCGAGTAGGTTAGCCAATGGTAATAATATGATTATAAATAACCTCTCAAAGAGTCATAGGACTTCACACGCTGGTTTATTGCTGTCAAAAAGACTCGAACTATTTTGGTGCATCCTCTGCTCTTTATTTAGAATCGCAAACTTTCTAAACTTTACTAAGCTGTTCGCCCCCAAAAGTATGCAACAAATCCTCACTCGCACACACACACACACATAATTAAGCGAATAGATATTCAAGGATCTAATTTACAATGGGGCACATACTCGCACACACCCACCCACACATAGACACGGGAACCTACACAGCAAAAGCAAAAGCAAAAGCTTTGAATTCTGCCTCTGCCGAAAATTGCGGCGCTAGTTAATCAAATTGTAAATCAAACGCAGCTGCAACGTTGACTGCGCTGCTAGCAGCGCTGCTATAAAACATACACTTTATGGCAAAGGCCGCGCTCGCGCTTGCCAAAAGCTTTTTTCGCGCTCACGCAAAAGCTTCGCTATGTGTGGGTGGGCAATGATGCCGACGTCAGCGTCGGCATCGGCTTCACTGCTGCTGTTAGCGTTTTGCTTTCAGTTGCTTTCGAATTGTGCGCCACGGCGGTTGCCCCATGTTAACCAACAATCAATTAACACCAAAACCAACAACAGCAACAACACCCACAACAGCACGAACCACAACAACAACAACTCAATAAAACATTTGCGCTGCCACTGAAATTGTGTAAGTCGCGTTCTAAAAACGATTTGTAAATTTGTATCATTTTTAAAAAGAAAAAAAAAATTGAGTTCTGCGTGCGTTTAATTCACGTATCGTACTTTATTGTGCGTGTCCTTACTGTAGTGCGCGTGTCCTTCGTGTATTTTGTGTTGGCCGCAATATTAAAAACAATTCAAAATTCGATTCATGTGATGGCAGGCGCCTTTTAACGAAAGTAAAATCAAAAATGTTAAACCAACCAAAAAAAAAAAAAAAAATATATATATATATATATATATATATATATATATATATATATATATTTACATACAAGCGCAGTGGCAAGGACCTTTCGGTGGCCAATTGCCCAGTTGCAGCCATGACACCATCTGCTGCATTAAGTGTCCAAGCATATGCCTCGCCTACATGTCTGCGATGTGTTGTCTGGGCTGCATCCTGGCCAACTGCTCCATTATCCTGCCTTAGTCGGTTATACGCTGATTTCATTACCAGCTAATTAACTGTACTATGCTCTCGGTGCACTGACCAACCACAACATCCTCTTTGCTGACCTCCGCGCCATGCCTTGTGCTGCTATTCTGTGGATTTGTTGGCTTTAATGGAAATTGGATCCGAAATTAGAGTCTATAGCTTACTTATAGTGTTTGCTTACACCAGTTCGCAGTGTAGCTCAACTCCAATTGAAACAACTTTTCAGTGTTCGCAAATTTCTTGAATAGCTCTTTAATATTGTGGAGTTCTGCCTGAACATAACTTGTCTTATGAACATAACTTATCTTACTAAGTCAGAAATAACCCCTCTCTGTTAAAACTAGAAATTCCACTTCTATATAAAGATTTCTTAAAACAGAATTCAAGTTAATTTTGATATACCTATGAAACTTTTGGTTTATCTCTAGATACGATTTAAAATTCGCATTCGCAGAGTTGTTTGAAACTTTTGTTTGGTTGCAGGCACAAATGTTCTTCATATGTCGTATGCACTTCCTTTAAGTGATCCTTTTGTTATCCTCAGCATGTAGGTCTATATAGTATACGTTCCATTCATACACGTCTATGCATTTGGGCATGTACACACTGCTGGCAATTGCTGCAATTGAGTTGCGTACTAAAATTTAAGAGGTCTTCTGTCGTTTTGAACCCAAAGGTAGTCGACAAATATTTGGACAAAGTTTTTGGGCAACCTGACCTCTACAGCCACGACCCGTGCCCCACAGGCTTTACTGTACTCCAGCCAAGCGTAGCCGAACGCAAAATTAATTCCAGCTTCCGCTGTCCTGGCACAACCGAGCAGCGCAGCATTGCAAAACTTTTTGCTGCCTTCTTCTTTGCTATTCGCAGCCAGGCTCATTGTTATTGGAATGTCTATGCTTTCGTTGCGCTCTTTCACTTTTTGCGCACGGCCCTACGTCCTTGCTATCGGTATTTTAATTTTCCCATCAAATATGTAACGCTCTGGGAATGGCATTTCTCTTATTAATAGCTGTTCGAAACTGAGCTCTTATGGACTGTACATAATTTATATAGAAATAAGTCTTTCAGTTTTCGTTGTGGCCCCTGCCATTGTCTCATGACTCGGGCTTAGAGCAGGCTGTATACGATATATTTATACTACATATGAGAGTCGGTAGAAACTTTCAGATACTCCATCATGAATTCTAGATGTTGAACCTTTTCCTGTATACGGAAAGCAAGTACTCTTGTTTCCATATGAAATAGTGTAAACTGGACATATCAAGCTAAATCAAAATACATAGTTTTGCTATAATGCAATATTTCTTTAGTTTCAATATATATTTTTCTATTCAATACTACTTCTACTATCTTCTCTTGAGCACTATTTGATCGTATATCACAGAGAAGCCTTGAGAGTATTTATAAAAATATAAATATGACTTTCTAACGTATACTTTACAACTTATATTGAAAAACTTGAAAACGAATTTGTTAACTCTAATGAAATAATGAATAATTATCAAATAAAATAATATGATCTAGCCATAGGTTCAATTAAGCCAACTCCATCTTCATCCACATCTCTGTTAAATATTTGTCAATTGATAAAATAGGTGCAAAACAGTTTATTTTATTCTCAACTGCTTTATTTCGAAAATAAAGTTCATACTCTGTCGCACAGTTAGGGTATGAAGTCGCTGTTGCTCTCATCTTTTATTTTTTCATTTCGGTTTTTTATTCTTTGGCCCGTTTGCCTTTTGTTATAGTTATTGCTGTTGTTACCTTAGTATCCTTGTCCTTGGCTGGCGCTCGTCAATGCTCGACGTCGCTTTTTGCTTTCCTGTCTGTTTGCCTTGTGCCTGGTTCCTTCCTGGTTCCTGCTCGACGTGAACGTGCGTTGTTTCCTGCTCACACAGATTCGCTTGTCCTGCCGTGTCCTGTGCCGTATGCGTGTTTGCCTTGGCTCTTCTTTCCTACTTCCCGCTCGACCGCCTCCTCTCACGTCCACCAGTGCCTCTGGCCTTATTTCTTCCCTTCTGCCTTTGCATAACCAACAATTAACGACTTAAAGCTGAGGAATTAAACGCAATAACAATTAAAGCAATTAAAACAGTAACAACAACAACAGTAAACAAGCTGCTTGGTAAGTTTTGCAATTTGATTATTTATATTATATTTATATAATTATGTACAATATATATATATATATATATATATATATATATATATATATATATATATATATATATATATATATATATATATATATATATATATATATATATATATATATATGTAAATATTACAAGAGATCTGTTTTCGCACAACTTCTATTCGAATATATCTAAAGATTATATTGTATTATTCTTATTATATATTATTCTCCGCTGAAGAATTCAAGCTGCTCACAGAGGTGCAAAACAAAGCTCACAAATCGAATCAAAGCAGGGTACGGGTTGAACCACCTATCAAGCCACAAGCCACTTCACACTCCCTCGATTTGAATACAATTATTTTTATGGACAACTGAGTTTTAGAAAATCTTCTGTTTTTCTCGACACCTTTGACTTATACGCTGTGGACTTAAGTCTTTGCTCCTAATCAACGTTAAGTTATAAAGCAACAGTCTTTCCTGCTAAACCACATATTCATGATTCTCGTCTCTTGCTGGAAAAGCAAGTAAATTGAAATTGAATGCTGACAAAGTTTTCTTTTCTTGTTTTATGTATACTTTTTTCAATTTTACTGCAACTGGGTTTTTGGTAGTATTTGTATCCTTCTTACTTGGAAAGGTTGCCAAAGGTACATAAAGCGAATGCCAGCATGACGAAATTCGATTTTTGCTGTAAATCAAACTAATCAAATCCACCAATCAACTGGAAATGCCGACAGTTAAAATATTAAATATACCCTAGAAAATAATTTTCATAATGTGGATTGATTTTGTTACTTCTGAGAAGCGGTCGATTTCACGTATATATTTTTTGATAAATATTGATAACATTTTATTTAAATAAAGAGATCGAGACGAACTCAAGTTCAAGTGAAAATTTTTACAGAAGCAATTATGTAAGAGGTGTTAAAAGGAAAGCCAGACACGAGGTGAAAAGGGTATATAAAGGATATATTGGTTTATGCAATATTTATCTATAATATTTATCCATATGCAATATACAGATAATATGAAAATATGCTCATACGAAATGATTTTTCCTTTGCGCCTGTAAAATCGAGTTTTCCAGCCAAAGCGAGCCATACATAATAGAGCAAAGAAGAGCAAGGGAACAAATAGATACGTATGACTCTTAACAGCTTAAACTGATCGAGAAATATAACGCTTGAATAATTCTACAAGTGCGTTCAACATTATACAATTCATTTGCCTGACCTATTAAATAAAGATTAAAGCTGGTTCATGACACATTATATATATATATATATATGTCTCACGTGCGTGGCTTAGTGTCAAGTACAGAGGATGCACGTCCTTTAGCGGACACTCTTTCCCTGAGTAAAGGTTGTGAACTTTGACCTTAACTCCAGCGACCAGTCCCAGTGCCATTACCACAGCAATAACAATATCAACAACAACAACAACAACAACAGCAGCAGCAGCAACAAAGGCAACAATGCTTAGCTAAGCTGTTAAACAGCTTGTGCATGTCCCCTTGCATCCTGTTGCCTGTATCCTTTATATCCGACTCTTAGCCTTGTCGACAACTACAAACAGTTCCTCCTTCACACACTTACCTCTGCCACGCCCCCTTCAGCATTGCTGCGTATTGTTTTTATGGCTTTTTTTGCAACAGTTTTGACGACAACTGCAACTGCAACTGCAGCCGTATGTGTGTGTTTGGGTGTGTGAATGGGGGTGTGGGTGTGTGAGCGTGTGTGGGGCTCACTGATTGCATTAGTTATTTGCGGGTAACATTGACATTTATGTGCTTTTAAGCGCATCCTTTGCTTAACCCCAACAACGTGTTTTAAAAACAATTTAAACATTTATGTAAAACACATGAAAATGAAATTGAAACGGAACCACATCTTAGAATAACTTAACTTACTCTGATAAAGGAACACTGTCATGACTTCCCTAGATCTAATCCGGCTTAGGGTTTCTCTCACGCAGCTTATTTTATGCGGACAAATTATAAAATCTGGAAAATTCATATCTGCTTTTAATATGGATACTCTTATATCTTACTCTATAGACTACATATCATCGCATTTTTTCAAATTAGCTAGTTGAGCAATTAGACTTCAGACAGCTCTTAAAACTAAAGGCAAATCGGTTTGTTATATAAGCCATAACTTACTGCTGCACATATGTATATATATAGTTGGGGTATAACATATATAACATATGTCAATAGGTTATGTAGCATGCTATCCTAAGGCAAACGAACTAAAGCAAAGTAACTAATCTGACATAGCCCTATTCTGCCTGTATCACATAACAAAATTTAAGTTTCTTTCGCTTATATGTAGGTTCTGATAGTGGCACGTTCACAGACAGAGGGACAGCCCTGATTAAGAATTTATATACTTTAAGTGGTCTGCCACGCCTCCTTCTGTCAGTAAAATATAACACCATTCCCATTTTCAATGGGTTCAGAGTATAATAAGTAAGAAAACTCTAGTCGGACGTCCCGACTAGGAGATACCCTGAGCCCCGTGCTATCTGCGTTTTATCAAAATATACTGGATAATTAGCATTTGGTAAAAACGCACACAATATTAAATTCAATTTAATTTTAAATTTTTAGCCAATAGCGCCATCCATGTTTCGATTCAATTGAACAGCTGATTATAGCGCCATCTATTGGAAATATGTACACTAAAACTTGCGGTTCTTAGAATTTGATAGATGCACGCAGTTCAATGTGTATATGTGTATGTGTGCACATGTATAGGAAAACAGGTTGCTTTGCGTTGCTGGTCACGTGTTTGCCGATTGGCCAAACGTTTTGTTTAATAAATTCTGTGCGAATTAATGGATTTGAATGAAATTTGCAGTTTATATTCAACATATTTTATTACATTTTTTAAAAATTCAAACCCATTCATTTCTTTGCTTTGAGTACAACTAACTTAGATTTAAATAATTTGGGGAGATTTGGAGCCGGTATCCAAAATTTAACAAAAATCAAAATTACATAAAATAAATATAAAACTAACAAAAAATTTAGTGGATTCTAACTTCAGAGATGTGAGAGATATAATTTAATAACTAACATTCGATAACGTTTTTAATCGATAGCGTTTAAATTAAAATAATTATCGTTTTATTTTAACAAACTCGATATTTTTGTGCTATTCACGGACCTAGATAAAATTTCAAGTCTCTAACTCTTGTAGGTTCTGAGATCGACGCGTTCATTAATACGGACAAACGGACGGACGGACAGACGGACAGACGGACGTGCGGACGGACGCACACGGACAGGGCTAAATCGACTCGGCTTGTCTCCCTGTTACATACATTTTAACAAAAACATTATACCCTGATTTCCCATTTTCACTAGGTTCAGGGTATAAAAACAACAACTTTTATATTAAAGCTGCATTTTAAACTAAATTACAAAAAAGTCTCTTAGTTTTTAGTCATCATCAATCATCAGAACATTTAGTCCCCGCATGACATTTATTGCTATACTTGATATATAAATACATATAGAGTTCTTTTCATACATACATACGTCTGTCCGTATTTTAAGATGTCATATGACTTGCAAACACTTTTTCCAAGTGACAGCCATATATATGTTTTCCATTCACCTGCTTTCTCAGCCAAATGCACAAATGCATTTAGATAAAGCCGAGCAGCTGACAATGGCAGCAGCAACAGCAGCAGCAAGAGCAACAGCAACAAACACAACAGCGTTGGCAGCTTAAATTAAAATTAATTGAAAAAAAATAGATGTTTTTCTGTCTATTGTTCAAGTCTCAATGGCTATGGTCTATATAAAGGCAAAGAGAGCAATTCTTAAGAAAGGATATTTAATTTCCTCTCTATTTACTTTCTGTAAATAGATATAAATAAATTCAGTGTGCACAAATCGCTTTGGACAGTTTAAATTCCACTTGTGTTTATATTAAGTGTATGTAATTTGCCTTAATATTAAAAAAAAGTGTTCCATAAATTTAATAAAATATTTTTTAATCGAATTGCTTGAGTGAGGCTTGAACCGTCAACAGTTTCAGAAATTAAAAAAAAAATTATTTTTTCATTCGACCGTGACAGGACTCGAACCTGCAATCTTCGGATCCGAAGTCCGACGCCTTATCCATTAGGCCACACGGTCACTTGTGAGCAGCATGGCAAATATAATACTTGAGCCAAAGCACATGTGAGGCAGATTTACTTTTACAAATAGCAAAATTTATAATTTTGTAAAGTTTAATGATTGTAAAATTTTTGTATTTTTATACTATTTCACGTAGTGATATAGTATAATGGGTTTGTGCAATGTCCGTCATGCTGTCCGTCCGTCTGTCCGTATGAACGCAAACCATTTCCACGCTATTGAAGCTAGGGATTTGAAATTTGAAATATATACTCGTCTATATCTTCGTCTGATAAAGTGTCAAGATTTTCCCGATACGCCCACTAGGGGCGTGGCAAATCGGAAAATGCATTTTCCTGTATCTCAGAAACACTACTTCTAGAAGGGCTAGAGTGTTGAGATTTTAACTGAACACTCATGTCGACATCCCAAAATCAAAAAGCTATGGCGGATATATCTACGCCCATTGGGGGCGTGGCAAATCGGGTCAAACTGTATCTTCTACAGTTTTAAAGCTAGAACGCCCAAATTTGGCACGTGGGTTACTGTTACGATCGATTACGATAAAGATCGCCCAAAAAATTTATGGCCACGCCTACTAGGGGTGTGGTAAATCGGATCAGAATATATAGTGATTTTACTAGTTTCGTTATATTTTGAGCACTATCGATGCTAGAGACTTGAGACTTGATATATATACTCGGGTTAACATCCCACAATCGAAAAGGTATGGCAGATATATCTACGCCTTCAGGGGGCGTGGAAACTAATATCAGCTTATATCTACCACAGTTTTGGATGCTAAGTTACTGGGGGCATCCTTTATCGATTCCCCAAAAGGGGCGTGACATACAGAAAAATACCCTGTAATTTTCGCATTTTTCGAATGTAAGCATCCAAACTTTACAGTTATATTTTTAAACGCTTACTCTATGCATATGCCAAAAATTATTTGTCTACGGCCACTGGGGGCGTGGCAAATCAAAACTGAAACATCTGCAGCTTCTGAGCCAATAACGACCGCACCGGGGTTCGAGCCCACACCTTTACGCTCGCCAACGAACTTAAATCACATTTTCAGAGTTGCCACCTCTCTCAATTTGAGAGTTGCCACCTCTCTTATTTTGAGAGATGCCACCTCTCTCGATTTAGGTGCGTGTTTTTGCTAAGGTAAGGGTTCTAAGCTTCGATCCTAATTGAAACTGTCTGGCCACCTCCAATGAAAAGTTTGAATCTGCAGCTAATTTGAGCGGCGACAGTGGGGATTTAAGGTTAAATTTAAAAAAATATAATGTGATAGATGCCCCTGTGTGCTGCTAGGACGTGAAATAGTATTTCGCTGTCGGTTGCGTCCGACAGCAACGTTCTTACTTGTTAAAAAATATTTTGTAAATAAAATAAAAATATATTTAAAAAAATTTTATTATATTTTTTTATTCAAATTTAGCTTTGAAACAATGAGCACTGTCAATTATTATTTTTTTAATTCAAATAAATTAAAATTTATTGGATTTAATATTTTCAAATTATGAACACTACCTTAGATGTAGAAAAAATAGTATAATTTTTTAAATCTTTCTTCCAAATCTGAAAATTTCTGAAATGTAATGTAGTCAAATAATAATAGAATTTAATCTATTCTGTGTTTAAAATGCCGAAACAACAGATACAGTTGAACTACGCCCTATAAGAGTAAATAATAATTACAAAAGTACAGATATATAGAAAAGAATATAATATTAGATAACAAATTACTGTAAATATAGTCAAATTCATGTTGGGCAGAATTCTGGACACTTCTAATAGCCAATAAACTCTTAGCTATACATAAATTCAGGGTCATCTCGAGCATGCTCCACGTGCTCCTTGCCTGTAACATGTGGATCATCCGATTGCTCATCGCTACTCAAATCATCAAAGCTATGTACACGTTTCACTACTCTGCTCGGGATATAGCCATTGCAGAGCAAATAAGATTCAAAATCATGCAGTCGATCACGGCGCTCCTTTTCCACGTGATGAAGCTTTTCGTAGTGTGGTTTCATGAATTTGTAGAAACCGAAAGCAAGCGGATATGTGATTGCCAAAGCCTTCAACACGCTCACGTATACAGTGCGACCCACCATGCGATGACTGAGGTGCTCGTAAGGGCAATGAGTGTTCAGTATAAACTGATAAATGGGCGTGTCAGCCCTTCGCAGTGTCCAAAAAGCAATGCAGCAGCCATTGTGTAGCAGAGCATCATAGGGCAGCATATCTTCCGGAAGAAGAATCTGTAGCTCCAGTGTACAACGCGTTTGATAGTAAATGACCTCGGGTCGAACAACATTTGAGGGCAGCTGGACCAGCATATAACGGAATTTTTCGATAACTGCAGGCCCTGGCGATTCCGACTCCAAATACGTAATTTCCTTGAGCGACAGATTATTGGCACAATCGTCTGGTAGCAAGTCATCCTGCTTCTGTTTCTCCTCCTGCTCATCCTCCAGCTCCATTAATGTGCATTTCACGAGACAATTGTACAATGCTTCTATGCTACCCTCCGAACTCTTCTGCTTCTCTGTCTGATTTGTCGTTCTTACGTTATCCAGTGGCTGCTGCTGCTTCCGTAGCTTTTGTTGCAAGCGCAATCCATTCTCCTTGCCTAGCTGCAGCGCCATTTTGGCAAAGACGCCAACTCTGCCCGAGAGTACAGTTTCTTTCTTTAGATTTAGCTTTACCCGCGGCGGCATATGCTCTTTCTGCAATTCCACTGCTTGACATGTGTCCTTCTCCAGGAATTCCAATAGTTTCGCCTCGGTCTTTTTGCATTTCTTGGCCAATTGATTACGCAACAGCTGCTGGCTCATGGTCAGGCGGCGCACATGAATCTGCAGGCTGGGCGCATAGCTTGTCACGGCCAAGTCCTGTACAAAGAGCGTATGCGACAGGGCCATCAGAATGCGTGCCTGCAAAAAACTGGGTTGCGGCACAGAATTCAGCCATGTCGTACATTGCTGGCCATCAGTTTCATGCCAATTGCGTTCGCCTGTGTAGGGCACCATGCCCACGATGCGTACGTCCACTGCCAGCGGCGGCTCATCACGTAAATGTTCGGGGCATATAAACAGCTTGCCGCTAGTGGTCATAAACTGTCGAGTGTCAACATCCAGTGCCTGCACCATTACAGCCACGTCAATCCGCGAGAGATTCAATTGAGCAATGGGATCCACTCGCAATATTCTCACGCGTTCATAGCCATTCGAGTTGCGATATACACAGACTTGCTTGACCAGCGGGGGCCAGACACGCACACACTCCAACGATTGTAGCAGCTGGAGCTCCAGATCCAGCGTACCGTTGCGTGGCAGCATTCGCCAGCTACCACCAAAAGGTAAATGCTCCAACAGGCGAACACAATAATGTGTCGGGGTATAAACGTGTATTAGCTGCAACTTTACATCCCCGCTAGCAGGCATCTGGGCGGACAGCACCAGGTCATGCGGCAGCAGTTGATGGCGCTGCTCGCATTGCGGATCGACACATTCGCCCAAGCTGAGCATCTGGTCGCACAGCGCTGATTCATTGCCCTTGGTGCGTTCCAGCTGCTGGCGTGTAGTGCGAGCCAGCTGGAGAACGAGTTCATCCACTGGCTGATGCATTTGCAGAAAGTCCACCAGACGCGGCAGCTGATTGTTATTGCTCTCATCCAGCAAGACCAGAGAAAGTAAATGATCTGAAAGACATTGTTTAATTCAGGCATAAGAGATCCTTTATAACTGTTCACTTACCCTGCTCACACTGATGCGCCTCTGTTTTCTCCTTCACCTCCCTAGGTGCTAATTGATTTCGCAGATTTTCAGCGAGTGCCAGATGACGAAGCTTAAACAGACTCCAGCTGTCGCTCAAACTATAGTGCAACAGTGTATGGGCATGTCGTACATCCAGCTCCGGGCAGTGATCGGTGCAAAGCAGCAGCTCCCCTCGACTCTCCTGCATCCAGCGATGCACATGATCGCGTACTTCCATGTCAGCCGTCTGATAATAGGGTAAACAGTCGTATCCATGCGATGATAACGTCCCCACCAGCTCACGTATGTCCAAATCTGTTTGGCAAGTGATGACAGTCCTATACAGATGCGGCGGACGCTCTCGCAGCACACGCAATACCTCTTCTGACTTGGCTTTACGCTGTTGCAGAGAGATTTGTAGGCGGGTGCCGCCATAAACAGCTGCCTCGAGCGCGTCACCGAAGAGTACCAATGGCTGAGAATTGAATTCGCGCACCTTGGAGAGCAGCTGCTTTTTAAATGACTGCGAACTGATTACAAGCTGCGGGCGTTCCTGCTTGGTTAATACCAGCAGCTGCCGATGAACCTGTCTCAATTGCTCAGCTGGCATCAAGTCCACATCATCGTAAGCCACAAATCGCAGGTCGGGCAGCTTTAAGTTGTTCCCGCACATCCATAGGAACTGAGCTGGCGTAGCTACCAGGCAGCCAACTCCGTTGAGTAACCTCTGAAAGAACTCCGGGGTGTGGGACGAGGGTACCGTCAGTACCAGCGTTAGCCACTCCTCGTTACTCGACTTACGCAATATTGCATTGCAGAGCACTTTCATTTGCTGCACTCGAGCCAAATCGGCGACCAGCACCAACGCTATGGGTCCATTCAATCGCCAAGATGGCGATTGAGCTCGGTGCTCCGTCCAGGTAGTCAACACCAGCTGGCACATAGGCGGCACATAACTCAACGTGCGTCCACTGCGCGGTGCACTCACAATAACAGCGCCATGGCCTGCACCTTGATTGAGATGTGGCCAGGCGTAGCTTTGCAGTCGTAGCAGTTGGGTCAATCTCAAGCGCCGCATCGAGCTTTGAATGTGCGGCAAAAACGATACCTCGCTTAGATTGCGGGCAGGCTGCAGCTGCACATTCGAGTGGGCTACGGCGTACTCCGAGCAATTCGCCACGAGTAGCGGTCGAGTGTTGTGCTCAAATGGAAAGCTTTCCCTCTCATTGCAATTATTGCTTTTGTCCAAAAAACGCTTTACTGATAACATTGTCAAACTGCAATGACTCTTTCAATGTTTTCTATACTTTTAATGAAGTTGGCTGCGCTTGCGCCAGTAAGTACTTATTGGGCCAAGCATCGACATGAATATCGTAATCGATATGAGCTTGGTATTTTTGCAACCTTTTAGTACTTCTAACGCCCAATTCAACATATTAAATAAATTTTTTATTTTTACGAAAAGTTTGTCAACGTTTGGGCTTGACTTTACATGAGGGTGCTTGAACATTATTTCACTAAGACTAAAAGACTAAAAGGTGTTTTGTGGCTAAAAACCTCTGCACGTATTTAAATGGCTAGCGTTCGGAACGCTCATTAATGATTTGCTGCACTATCAGGCCGCTCAGTATTTGTCGCGCCACACGACAGCCATGGCAGGGACATGTCTGTGAATTTGGTATATGCTGCAGGGTGGCTGGACTCTGTAGACGTCGCTTGAGCCCCAACAATCGTTTGCTAGCCGCGCGTGACCTGCAGCAGACAACACTGTAGATGACAAGGCCTAGGCCAGTATTGCCAGATCAGTCAGATTAACGGCATGGAAACTTTAAATGAAACTCACCTCCACCCACGATAAGAATGTGCAGCATCAGGGCCACAAAAGCCACTCTCCTCAATGGATCCATAGGAACGTAAGGAACTTGTTCTTCGTTAATGTGCCTCGTAAATGTATAACCTTTCGAATAAGTTGTCGTATTATCGACGTCCTCTAGCACCTGCGTCCCATTTAACCACTCATCGTCTGAAATAGTTGAGATTTATTAAACTTCTCCCAAGTTGTGGAAATAATGGCACTTGCCTGTAAAGTTGTTGGCCTCCACGAAGCCCACGAGCAGCAGCAGCAACAGCTTAATCAGACTTTCTTTTAGCGTCTTCATTATTCGCTTTGCTGTAGTTTCTTTGCCTTTCACTCACAAACTGAAGCTTCGATCCGCAGCGACTCTGAAATGAAGTCTTGGCCCCTTCATTCAGATGGGCGAAAACAGCTGCAAGCAATCTGTTTGGCGCAGGTACGAACATTTGGACTTGGACTGTCAATCACCAGAGATATAACTAGGTGCGGGTGGGGAGGGTAACTTCTGGAAGCATTTCTCACTGACTTTTAATCCAAACATTTTGCATCGCGAGAACTGAGGAATCGTATCAAACGTAGTCGTCACAGAACTTCGTTTGGCTTTAGTAATTCCATGTGTACATTTATAATTTATAGTCCTCAATTCGTGACAGAGTCGGACCATGAAATACTTAAGACAAGCGACGGAAATGATTTAAAATCGAAATATGTGTTAAGTATCTTACAGTGAAAAGTAATTCAAATATTCCTTAAGTCATTCCAAAATCAAGAGACGCTTTTAGGAATGAAGCGAAGCTCCGATTGAAAGTCTTCGCTCATCAGGGAATTCCATCAATTGATAACAGGTTGACAGTGACTGTGCTGGACATTTACAGGGCTAGGCAGTAGAATCAAGCACTCGATCAGTCATAATGAAAGTCAATTGCCTGTAGATTCATATCGAATGTAGAAGTTTATGAGAATTGATTCTTAAACAAGTTATGTACAATTAGAGGCTACGTTCGTCGGAGCTTAAGCCTATCACAAGTCTTTATTGTAAAGATATCAGCATGTTGAGTTAGCACTCGGTTCCATTCAGGCAGTCCTCAAGGCAACGCTCCTTCCGCGCCTTGCTGCAGCGACGGCAGATGCAGTCGGCGGCGTTCGGAGTGTGCAGAAAGGTCATCTCCAGCACATGGGCCGTCTCTGAGGGCAAGGAGGGCCACACAATACTCTGCGTGCGTGGAGCATAGGTGTCCAGGCTGTCAGCCTTTCGTCTTGCCAGGCGACAGCAGGTGCAGCAAAGGCAACCTGTCAAGGAGTCAGCTTTAGTGTCAACCATACGTGAGAAGCAGGAAACCAAGACTTACCCAGACAGCCGAGAAGACTCAAAGCTAATGTGCCCAGCCCGGTTAGAAAGAGTATGCGATGGCTGTGGTAGACAGCACTTAGTGCGGTCGCAAAGTTCTGGCTCGGACTCTCGCTCACACAGACCGACGCGCACATCGTCTGACAGACCATGATTAATAATGCCCAAGTAATGGAAATGCATCGTGTGCGCTCGCCCAAATCCATTTCGCTAATGACTAAAAGACTCGCCGCAGCTCCACTGCAAACGCACTGCTGCTACTTGGGGCTACCCACCGAAGTCGAATGGATCCCAAGAAGAAAACAAAAAACAAAACAGTTGTGCAAGCTTCAGCGACATCGCAAAATACCTTCAAGCAACTAGCTGAAGTACAGCTCACTAGTATTGCACTTTATAAAGTGACAAAAACTACCGAGTGCTTGATGTTGGGAATGAGATAATAATATAGAATTACAACAAATATTTATAATATTAAGCCTAGCGGCCCAAAGCTTGTTCCAAGTCTATTGAGTTTTCGTCGAGCTATGGGCGATGAAGACTTGAAGGAATCTAATGAAAAACTAAATACAAATTATAAATAAATATTATATTAAAGCTACTCCCGACACAAATCAATGAAGCTCAATTATGAGTGGGAAACAAAGTTCAAACCATTTAAAAAGCAAAAAAAAAATTGTTGCCGCGTGCCAAGTGGAATGCCGTGAAGTGTCGACCAGCTTTGCTCTTCTTTTGTTTGAATTGCCATATATATATATTATGTATACATACATACATACATAGATGTATATGTATATGTGTGTGTATGCTTTTCTGTTATTGTAGCATAAAACGTGCCAATGTTTGCAAAATGTTTTCGCGCAGACAAATGGAAAATTTCTCTCGTTCGTATCGATGAATTGTGGGCTGCCATTTAGGCGCCAGGCCGTGTGCCAAGGTTGATTTGCATGAGAGTCTTTGGACTAGGATAATGTTATTATAATAGAACGTGCCTATGCCCTCGCACAGCTCCAGCTGGACGACCGCACGCCACAGAGGAGGCCAGCAGCCACACAGTCTGTTTGTAAACTCTTTATTGGCTCTGATTTGAAATGCGTCCGGCTGAGCCGTGCTCACTGCTAGCTGGTCATCATTCATGCTGTCACCTTTTAAAAAAAATAACAGGGACATGCCACGCCCATTTCCACTGTCGCTCGCTGTTAAATCAGCGCGAGCGCACTCGTCATAAGCCAAATAAACAGTTGAGAAATTACATTTAAATTGCAAATTTTAAATTTTAAGCACTGGAAAAACGTACCCACACACACACACACACACATACGTAGACAACGACTGAGTGAAATTTATGCGCAAGGTAAAAAATAATAATACGAAAAGAAAACGAAAAAAAAAACAAAAACAAACAAAAATAATAAGAATAATAAAATCAAGCGCTCAAAAAGTTTTTGACAAAAACATTAATTCACTTAGGAAATATGACATAGCGTTAGCACTTCCTTCTTTTCATTATAATTTTTGTTGTATTTTGTTTGAATCACATTTGTCTCTCAAGTATTTTTCATATTTTCTTGCCTTTAGCTGTTGAAATTCAAATGAAATGCATTCGCTCTGCGCTCAAGGCGATGCGTTAGCAACTTTTCAGGCGGCGCCATTAAAAACTGGCGACAAATTGAGCGGATTAAATGGAAATGCAATTTGTGTTGCCCCACTTCTCGGAGGGGCCCCGATGAGATAATATGCAAATGCAAGCAACATTTGCGAGCAGATCGATGCAATCTCCTCGCCGTAAATAAAATATATTTATGGGTTAGAGCAGATTCTGCTCTTTGAAAATTCGATGTAAATAAACGAAAGGGAAAATGCAATTTCTTATTCCCGTTTTATATTTGGAGGCAACGGTAATCGATTGCCAAAGCCTATCGATAAATTGCGAAACTTTCAAACTAGCTGCACTAGGATGGATAGTGCTGCCCATCAACATTGATGATAGTGCTGCCAATCAAGATATCGAATTTTAAACTCATTGAAAATGAAATGAAAATGATAATGACGAGTAAAAGAAGAAGGGGATTCGGTCGGAGATATGGTAGATAATTTTTACAATTTATTATTATAAGTAAGTATAAGTAAGTAGCATAAATATAAGACTAGATTCTTCGGGAACTTGCAAATCAACTCGAAAGCAACGAGAACTGTGCCTCTTACTTTTAACGCCTCGCATGAAGCGACAAATGTCTATATTATATCATACATGTGGTGTATATTATCTTAAGATATATTTAAAATATGTAACTATAATGCAATTTACGATAAATTAAGTTTTTTGCGAGCTCGCAGCGCTTTACGCACTCTGAACAAAATCTCGGTTAACGTGTGCGCTTAAGTAATATCTTCTACTTCCCTTTTTTTAAGCATTCAATCAACAAAAATTACGCATTTCGAATTCATAAAAATCAAGTGAAATGCCACTTTACGCGCATTTTGATTGAGATTTAGCGCTGAATTTGCGATTACCCACAACGACGAGGACTAACCCAGCGGACAAGGACATCTCTGGCATCTTGCCACAGTCCCATGAATATTTTATGTAGCCAAGCAGAGAGTTAAAGACAAGAGGGAGCAAATAGCTTTAAACATGACGAAGCTTAAATACGCTCGACAAAACTGATTATGGCACCAAATTTTGAGAAGCTTCTGAAATAGAGAACAAATATACCCCTTTTGGTGTATCACAAATACATTATATCCAATGACTATAGTTTGTTTCATATATCTCTCTAAAACTTGCCTTTACAATCATAAAGAATCTGCCTGCAAGGCAATAATCAACTCCAATAGTTGAGTTCAGTGTGGTCAAATGTAAAAAGCTAATTATAATAAGTTCTATTTGCGAAACTCTGGCTCCAAACTATTTGTGTTCTTTGTCAAAATATCTGTCAAAGGAAATATCTCTTTTATAAGGGTATGAAAAGTGGCAAACGCAACAGAAACACGGCAAGACTGCGGAGCAGAAAAGCGACGAAAATGCAGAAATTCGAGAAATTTATTTCTGAGGCATCATCTATACGCCGCCCCTTGGCCACGCCCCATTTACAGCAGACAGGTACATTTAGAGCAAATTGGTATCGAAGCTGATTTGCATGCTGCGTAGCTGGTTCCTTCACGGACTCTCAATAATCGATGGAACGTCAAGTTTCTGTTCATTTCTCTTTCGCTTTTTGTGTTGGCTGCAACAAAAAACAGAAGAGACGAGATAAAGGAGAGGGCAAATGTTGTCAGCTGTTTGCTTGTCGTGCTGATTTTTCAATGCATGCGAAAAGCCCATGCCAAATGCACAACTGAGGCTGAGGCTGAGGCAAAAGGTCGAGGCTGTTGTCCTCGTTTGCTGGTTGTATGCAGCCTTCACAGGATCAAGTTCAAGCTTTTCAAGTGCTACGGCCTGCCCACAGCCCAGCCCGCAGCGCAATGGTCCATTTCTCGCCCAGTTAGATGACCACTTAAAAATTGCCGAGAATTGTGCAACAACAGCAACAACAAAGTGTGGCATGAATGAAGGCGACAAACGATTACAATCATGATGATGTTGATGTTGATAATATTTTGATGAAGTTCTCTTGGCCATTGTGTAAAAAAAAAAATACGTAACATTTTTGACTTGTGCATGAAACCCTCTTCCTCCCTCTCCCACTCCCTCCCTCTCTCGCAGTCGCTTGAATGGAGGAGTGAAGAGGCTAAACTTTTACAAGCAGCTCAAAATGCTCTGAGATGCAAATACTTGAACAACATTAAAAAGGATATTAGATAACAATGTTAGCTCTGATATTTCGAAAGTGAAATTCTTTTATGGAATGTTTTTGAATGAGTGTCTCGCGTAATACGCTTTGATATTTGATCTTAAATTGAGTATGCATCCACAGAGACTGGAGCGCAGACATAGATCAAATGCAATGGATTGAGAAGATGGAACGGTTATAGTTATTGTCGACTGCCGTATCCTCTTGCAGACAGGCTATTGGATTTGAACTAACTTAGTAAGGGCTTCAAATTGTGGGTGATATACCTGTATTTTTCTGACACTACTCACCTGTTGTGTAGTAGGTAAATGTACATCATCCTATGCTCCATATAAGAGGTCTCTGGCACAAGCGCATACTGAACCAAGCTGCAAACTCTAGTCAGGACTGCTTCGCTAGGAAATATACTGAACATCGGACAACTCCCATTTTCAAACAGTCTCGGGCATAAAAAACGAATTCGAATTATTTCCTTATTATAAGCCATCCATTATTATAAGTCGGCGAAAGAGCAGATCCTTCACTAAGCTGTACTATCATGCAAGAATGAAAGAATATAAAAAGATAATTTGAAAATAAACCCAATTTACGGGTGTTTCAAAGCAATTCGTTGCTCATTGAAATCTTTTATAGATATATCGATCTTTCCATCCCAACCCCATCCCAAATAGTTCTGCCTATTTGCATGCCAAGGATATGCAAAATTTTGCTAAAACGGAAATTGCAGCTGGGGGCACAGCAAGACGATGATGGCATAATGGCAAAATAAAAACCAAATATATAAAATATAAAGTATATATATAAATAAATAAAAACAAAGGTCTGTGGTGCAACGCCACGCCCAGCTGGAGGCGACCTTGGGGCTGGGCCCTGCGTTTCGTTCCATGCGCTTGCACATTACAGTCCAAGGTCAATGGCTGTACGGTGTGTGTAAGCAACAACGACAGCAACAACAAACAGAAAAAGAACAACAACAATAATGAAAAGCGCTCGAGAACATTTTCACACTCGAATTGACCAAACAGAACGAAAAGAGCAGCCAAAGCGTCTAAAAAGAGCAGAAAACGAAAGGCGAGCAAAATCCAGGCTCAGATGCTGTTGTACGCTGCGGGTACTGCTTGGCGTATACGTAACGCTTAATTGCTACTTTGGGGCGTTAATCACACACACAGACGCCCACACACACACACACACACACACACACACATGCGTGTGTCCACATTGATGTACGTCTGTGTGTGTGTATATATTCTGCACATTAATTATATGGTATATGCGGCATGATTCAGCACTTAAAGAAGTTTCCAGCAAGTTTTGCAGGCAACTCGTTCTCGTTTCACTCTCCCTCCCTTTCTCTCTCTCTCTCTATCTCTCTCTGTCTCTCTCTCTCTCTCTTTTTTTTTTCTATCCACTGCGTGTGTCTCTGCTGCTTGTGTTTGGCAACAATGCAGTTGAAAGGGCTTTGGAATGTAGCTGATATGAGTGATTGATTGGGAAATTCCCTTAGCACCTTTAAACGTTCGGACGTCGAAGCGTCAAAGGCAGTTGAGAAACAACATAAAGTTATAGTCATTCTAAATTATAACTCACTTCAACTCCAATTTGAAACTAACCCAATTTACTCTCAAGTAATTGGCATACACGAAAACCCTTTCTGCTGTAAGCCTCTGTACTTTAAGCCCTATCGCCCGCTGCTTTAGTCGCTTTTATTTTTCACAAGAATTTCGTTGGAGCCTGCGCAGATATTAGCCAGCTTAACTTCCATCTTATTTAATTAGGCTCATTTCGCATTTGTAATGCATTACAGCGCATGAAGGCAATTTGTTAAAAATTAAATGAGAAAATGTTAATACTTTAAATAAACCGATTTTAAGGGGCGCCCAAATTGAATATGATGTATGAATATGTTCTTTTAGAGTATGCTCTCGAGGTAAACAGAGAGTATCCTATCTTTTGGAGTATCCTCTCAATTAAAGCATTTTTCTTTGCATGGTGGAGCCTAAAAAGTTTATTTCCAAGTAAAGAGTATTACAGCTTCGTATTGCTAGCAAGCTTTTTCTAGTCGTAGCTTTATCAGTCGCCCTTGTAGCTGAACCTTATTTTGAAAGCAAATCGAAAGACAAGTTCAAAAAAGTTTTACAGCAATAGTCGAGCACAGAGAAAATCTTCTATGAAACGACTAGGAAAAAAATAAATAAAACTTTTAGTTAATTTGATCGAATTTCGCTGTACTCCTTCTAGCCTTGCATTAACAAACAAATCAATAAAATGCGATTTATATGCCGCGCGATTGCGAGCACTTCATGCTATTTTAACTGCCTGTTAACAACTTAATAGCCACCCCAATGCTGCACCCCTCAATTGGCCGAAGACTCCCCTTCGCCACGCCATTCCATGCCCACCCCCGCCCATGAGCCCAGTAGCCATTTAAACTATTTGCAACAAATGCCGACGATGGCGCCGGCGCCGCGCTGTTGCCGCACAATTTGCACAAAGCCAAACGATTGTTGTTGTCGTTGCTGCTGCTGCTGCTGTGTGTGTGTGTCGAGTCCAAGGCTGGGTGATGTGGCTGTGTGTATATTCGTTAACTGGCCACAAGCATTGGAATCATTAAAAACTATTTGCTGAGCAAATGCCGCAGCACAAAAGCCGCAGCCACAGCCCCAGCCACAGCCACAGCTACAGCCACAGCCACAGCCGCTCCCTCAGACTCAGACCCACCACCAGGACGAGAACTTGAATGGAACCAGCACTAGAGCCCGGCGCACTCCCAACAGACCGCGAATGGTGCCAACAAAAATGAAAGAAACTGCAGCAAAAACAGAACAGATACAGCAGCAATGTGGTTAAAAGCCAGTATGAACTCAAATACCAAATAGTTGTGTTTCACAAATGGAACAACCCACAAAAGTTCAAACAGAATTTTCGGCATAGGAGAAGAAAACAATGTGAATAAATACTTATTGTTATTAAAGTTATTATACTTACTTACCTCCTCTAATATAGAATTCATGGTATCCGTAATGCGAAGCGGTAGTTTTCTACTACTATATTGACTACACTATATCATCACTCTCTCTCTCTCTCTCTCTCTCTCTCTCTCACCCTTTATCTGAATCTCTCTCTCTCTCTCTCTCTCTCTCTCTCTCTCTCTCTCTCTATTACTGTATCCCACATTCTCCATCTCAGTCTACGCTCAATTTGTTTCATCTACCCAACTGCTGCGACTCTTTGGGAATGGCCAACTACACCAAGAGCTCATTGACAACACTCACATAAAAACATTCACAGCCACTCACTCAAATGCACATTTGGCTGCCTAATTATCAAACTTGTCAACAGATTGCCACGCACAGCAGCCACAGTTAAGCCAGAGGCAGAAATGGCGCATAAAAACGTGACCAAGAACTAAAAGGGCTTGCATCGTGCACATCGCATCGTTTCAGATAATTCAGCGGAAAACACAAACGCGCAAAGCTGAGTGTGTGCGAGAGTATATATATATGTGTGTGTGTGTGTGTGTGTGTCTATAGTGTGGGGAAGGCAACAGCGTCAAGTGTCATTATCTCAAGCACTCATTAATCTCAAAATACTTGATCAAAATTGGCTCAAAGTGAAATTCTGAAAGCTTTTAATGCCAACTATGTAGCTTAGCTAAGTCACTTTCAACTATTTCAAATGAGACTTTATATCGGTTGCATCGGAACACCTGTGAGACTGAGTCTGGCATCTGTTATATCATATGTATCTCTATAAAATCAGCATAAATAAAATACAAATTTAGCTGGAAGCCACGTGCACCTCTCGACCCTTATGGCAATGAGCTTTTTCGATCCGTAGGCCGAAATAGGCATTTCGATAAAATGAGTATCGAGAAATTGATTCTGTGCACTCGCAAGTATGTAAATGTGACAAGCTGACAAGGCTCACGACATATTGAATTTCAGATTGAGTTGGCCCTCGTCCCCACTTTAAAAGCCAAAATCTATCAATTCCATTTGCCATGTTTCATTTTGCATATATAATCTGCATCAAGGTTCAACTTGAATGTCTTTCTTTCTATTTCTGTTGTCGTATTTCCCCGAGCAAAGTCTTTTGTTGACGAGCTGCGAGAACAACTGAAAGGTAAAACCTTCGCAATCTGTAAACATATCCATAAAGCTGGTGCCCTTGTTGGTGCTACCTCTGCTACATCAGCATCAATTGAGTTAATTTTAAACATGAATATATATATATATATATATATATATATATATATATATATATATATATATATATATATATATATATATATATATATATATATATATATATATATATATATATATATATTGCACACTGGTTTTTTGTTCAATGCCAGTCAAAGTGCAAAATGGAATGGAATGGAATCGATGCAGCTTTTGTGCCAACCTTTTTCACACCCCGACCCCGTTGGGAAACGGAAAAACAAAATGCGGCAGCAATCGCGGAAACATTTCGCTATTTATGCGAGTTAATTAACATGCTTTATTTAATTACTGAACACAAATTGAGTGGGCAACTTTAACAAGCGATTGGTGAACGCTTTGTGAAATTCCCTCGCAAATTGCACTTGAAACCCTCGGTTGAAATTGTACTGATTGGGCTTAAATATGGCTCGCTTAGTTCACATATCCCAAGTCATTCTATCTGTCTTTGTTTGCTTGCAGGGCCACCAACCATGTCCTAAAGGCTCTACCCCAGCCACGCCCCCATCAGCAACAAAAACAACAACCGGGCGATGCAATCGAGTGCCATCTGCTACGAAAACTTGAATTTATGAAGCGAGCGACATAAATCACAAAATACGAAAACCAAAGAGCAGCACAGCAACAGCTGCACCGAGAGGCAGACAGCGCCAGAGCCAGAGCCAGAGCCACAGCCAAACAGTAGCATGCAATTAGCAGCAACAACTGAGCCCCAACATGGATAAGAAATCAAAGACGAAATCTAAAACGAAAAGCCTGAAGCCGAACAAGGAGTCAAGCACCCAGCTGGATGTGGATCTCTGGGAGGTAAGAGCCACAAACGGTTGAAGATGGAAGATGAAAAATGGGAGATGAAAGACAGAAGATGGAAGATGACGGAAAATAGAAGATGGGATGTAGAAGATGAAAGATGGGAGATGAATTATGAAAGATAGAAGATGCAAGATGGAAAGATAAGAGATAGAAGATAAAAGATGGGAGACAGAAAATGGAAGATAGAAGAGACGATGGAAGAGAAGATAGATGATGGGATGTGGAAAATGAAAGATACAAGATGAATGATGGAGGATGCAAGAAATAAGACAATAGACAAAAGAAGTTGGAGGTTAGAAAATGAAAGATGGAACAAATAAGACAAAAAAGATGAAAGATGAAAGAAAGAAGACAAAAGACAAAAGAATATTTAGGATAGAATATAGAAGGCAGATATAAGAACTACGTAATAAAACGATATAGGCTGATGTTTGTCAAGTCTATGTCATGGAAGGTTAACTAACTAGGCTATTATTCAATTTCTTGCAGCAAAATGAGGATCGTTTCACCAGCTGCGCGTTCGACTTGGAGCGAGGGAAGCAGCATAAATTACCTCACAGTGGCAAAACAGGCAGCGCAGCAACAACAACAGCAGCTGGAGTTGGAGCTGGCGGTGGAGCGGGTGCAACAGCAGCAGCTGCCGGTGGCAGTGTGGTGTGTCCTGGCAATGCGGCGGCACCAACACTGACACCCACGCCATCGGGCAAGCAGGCGACAGCGCCTCAGCTAACCACGACGCCCACAGCCATAAGCATTGCTGGCTGCGCCTCCGGCACGGCGCTGGTCACACTAGATGCTGATGCGGTGGCGATTGAGACAGGCGATCCGGAGCGCGGCAACTGGACGGGACGCTTCGACTTTCTGCTTTCGCTGCTTGGCTACTCCGTGGGCCTTGGCAACGTCTGGCGCTTTCCCTATCTGTGCTACAACAATGGAGGAGGTAGGTCCACTTCGCATATATCCTGGCCTTAAAGGTCCTGTGATGAACAATGTTTTGCTTGCAGGCGCTTTTCTAATACCCTTCACAATCATGCTCATCATAGCGGGTCTGCCGCTCATGTTCATGGAACTCTCGTTTGGCCAATACGCTGCTCTGGGTCCGGTGGCCATTTATCGACGCTTCTGCCCTCTATTCCGTGGGCTGGGCACTGGGATGGTCATCGTTTCGGCCATTGTCATGCTGTACTACAACTTGATCATCGCCTGGACCATATTCTACATGTTCGCCTCGTTCCGCACCCAGCTACCTTGGCAGAACTGCGAGCCGGAGTGGAGCACGCAGCGTGAGTAAACAAACTTAAATTGATTTGATGGTGGAAGAGCTGTGGTCCAGACAAACAATATTTGCCGGCAATAAATTAAGCAAACTGCAAGCTGTCAAAAGTTAAACTTTAGCCTTGCCAAAACTTTTGCTTGGCCACAATGGCGCAAACGTGGTCGTAATGCCTAAGCGACAACGCCCATCAAAGCAGATGACCCATTGCCAAATTGACCGGGCTATTTGATAAGCGTAGTAAAGAAGTTACTCAATGCTTTATAATTTTATTATATTGATTTTCATTAGCGTTAACTGCATCAGAAGCAAATTGGCTATACACAGCAGCTATACGAAGTAACGTCGATTTCGATTACAGCTGCATAGCAATACTTGAAGGTTTTAATCATGAGAAGGCTTTGCTAATTTAAGGTAATCGCTGTAATTTCGAATTTAGCGATCGATTGATTGACCAACTGATGAAAAGTAGAGTGATTGATTAATGAATACATTGAAAACTACATAAGTCGATAATTATAGCACTAATTATGCCAATCGATAGCACAGACATATATCAACAACGATCGCTAATAATCCATTAAAAAACAAACAATGGAAATATATGTGATGAAATGCATTGAAGTGAGTTCTTGAGTTCTTGGAAAATCGATCTAATAGTAATTATGCTTATAATCGATGGGATAGGATAGCAAGCCAGTGGATTTTAGGTATCGGATCAGTCATTAATTAGACTCTCTGCATTTGCGACCATCGATAACACATTGTAAGCTTTTCAACAAATCGATAACTATAATTTTTACGTAAATTCGCCAGCTAGGCCTTTATATGTTCGCAATCGACGCACACGTAAACAATAAAAACCAAGTTTTTTCTTCTGCCCAAAAATGATAATAATAAACAGACAACAGCAACAAGAATAACAAGAATAGCAAGAATAAAAAGAATAGAAAGAATAACAGCAACGGCAAAAAATGTTGGGCCGCAGCTCGGCAACGCCTTGGAGTAGGCAATTGTTTTTGTGCTTCTATTCGTTTGACATCGCAAGAGGCGTGTCCACGGCGGGCGTGTCAGAGCAGCGCATATTGTGCGCGCTTAAGCGTGCAGTTGATTTCTTTACACAGACAGACAGACAGACACACACACACACACACACAGATAGAGATGTAATACAAACACACGGACACAATTTAAAAATTTGTCCGCCACGCGAAGGACATAAATCTTTAACGAGTCTTTGAGAGTAGAGAGGCAGTCAAGGCTATACTAAGTGCGAAAAAGTAGAGTATTAGATATAACTCTGAGGGAATATACGACAGAGAATAGATAAATTATATCGATTCATCCAAAATTTACTCCATATGAGAATCTGCGTTGAAGCCTCAAACAATATGTTTTTAGCCACGGAAATTGTCAACTTAATATGTTGTCTATATATTAGCTATAATTATAGAATGATTAATCGGGGGATAGGGTATTAAAAGTCGTTGCTTGAATATGTTACAAATTGCAGCTTGTTTTGCTGCTTTTTTATGCGACTCAAGCTGCGAACTTTGCTTATTTTATTGCGGCTGCCTCAGTAGCACTTAAACTTGTATACACACACCCACACCCATACACACACACACACACACACACACACACACACACATACACACACAGAACACTCATACACCCACCCACACACACTGAAGTGGTGCTCTGTACAGGCTACAGCCCGTACAAGTAATAATCATAGCAACAACAGCCAGCGCCATTGAAAGTTTTTGCATGAGCTTCAGCAGCAGCTGCTACTACGCGCCACCCACGCCCATTGCCGCTTGAGCCCACATGATTTAATATGGCCGCCATTGATGCAAAGGCATAGCCCAAAGCAGAGGCACCAGCAACAGCACCACCAGCAGCAACAGCGAAAAAATACTCTGGCATTTCCGTTTTGATGGTCGGCAATAGAAATCGATATGCGCAATCAGGGCGATTTCATTGTTGGCTCCGCCCACATCATGTTCCTTTCACTTGCATACCCTGTACAAAAATAAAGTTCTTAAAATAGTTTAAGCGAGCTATACCAATGTTAACAGACACAAAAGGAAGTATTTCAAGTTCTATAGCCATAAAGCTTATGCAAATTGAAGGCGGACCGACAAACTCCTCTTTAACCGGAATATAATTATGGATATCGATAAGCTTTCATATTCCTTTCCGAGTTAGTTCTATTGGCACTCTTTGCATAACCGATTATATATATATATATATATATATATATGTATATATATATATATATATATATATATATATATATATATATATATATGTATATATATATATATATATATATATATATATATATATATATATATATATATACATATTGCCAGCTATTATCAGTATATAGTTCAACCACATCATCTTTACCAACCAAATATTCTCTCTTGAGTTTACATATAAGAGTCCTTTATGCTATGATTAAAGAGTTATTCTTTCAAATTGAATGGCTTACATAGTATCTTCGTTGGCCAGACTACTTTACATAGGCGTTTTTACTTATCGTCTTCTCCTTCTTTTTCGCTGGAGAAAAGAAATACTTAAGATGACAACAGTTATGTCTAAACACTTTTTGACATTCAATCGGCGGTGACGGCGGCTGCGGCTGCATGCCGATTCGCAGCCCTGTGCTGATGCTTTTTATAAGCTCTTTAGCTATATACATACATACATACATACACACACACACACACACACACACACACACACACACACACACACACACACACACACACACACACACACACACACACACAGTCAGACATAAACTGTCACACAGCCGCAATCTCAGGCGGCAGACAAGCAATTTCTATAGGATTTCATTATTGACACTTTCACCTCGTCTCGCCAGTGGATTTGGCCTCGTCTTCATATTCGCATTCACAATCGTCTTTAGCCCCATTCTCATAGTCGTCCTCGTCCTGGTCTTCGTCCTCGTCCTCGTCCTTGTGCTCAATTCACGTTTCTCGTCTCATCGAATTTTAGATGATAAATGTTTACTTTTAGCCTCATGATTAAAATGTGTTTAACTTGTTTGTTCATTGATTGAATATCTTGCACTCTCAGCCAGCGCCAACCCCAGTTTGTTTGTGACCCTCAAGACAAACACAAACTCGACACATAATAGCAAACAATAACAACAACTCAAACACTTTCTCTGTCAATATTTTGCTGAGTGAAGTCTTGTTTTCAGTTTTCTTTTTTTTTTATGGACATTGCTTGTCGAGTGAAGGAATTTTATTTCTGTTTCACTGCTCTCACTATTTGCCAAGTATCAGTTAATGGCCCAGACAATTAATGAGCAATATGAGCAAATATTACAGGAATCCAATCAGATTATTGAGAGAGAAAGGTAAAGATAACTGACTGACTGGGAGAGGGAGAGAGACAGTGAGAGAGTGATATAATGCTGAATATTTAATATATGATATATTGTAAGGCGGCGATAAATCTGCCGCCTCACATTTAGTAGTAAGTTAGTATAAGTATCATCTTATTCAATAATAAGTTAAGTTATAAGCTTAATTGGAACTTGTTTTAAGTTTATTTTTGTACAGTAAATAAGTATAGTGAGTAAGAGATTTGATTAGGAGATAAATAATGAAGATTAGGTGTTGGCGCAATGGAGCGCAGAGGCGGCCCATGGAGGGCCGCCCTTATTAGGTTTAAGTTAGAAGGCGAACCTCCCTTATATGCGCGCCGATGATCGGCAATGTAGCTAGGCGCGCCGCGGCAAATTGAGAGCTTCGTGGTGAGAAGCAGCGGCCGCGACAAATTGCATTGCCGAGGTCGGCGCGCGACCGGCCGAAGGGCGAGTAAGTGAGTCTGGAGCGAATAGTGAGAAGGTGAGGGCGTGTCGCCGCCAGAGAGCTAAAAGGGAGGCAAGTGAAAGTGAAAAGTGAGACAAGTAGAAGAAGACTAGGGAGAATATACCAGAAAAGGAGACACGGGAGGAAGGTCGAGGAACCGTTAGTTAGATAAGTGGAATAAAGAAGAAACCGAAATCTTTGTGTTTTAATTTTGAAAAACATATGTATAAGTGCTAACGAACGCTCGATCCTCTACGTTTGTGTTTCGTCTGTCAGAGCGTAAGACCAGCGGACAAGTTCGAGCCTGCTGCCGCGGCCAAAGTTGATCGGCGCGGTGCAGCGATCGCTGTCGCGCTACTCCCAGGCGAGAGCAGCTCCGGCAGCGGCCGTGAGTTGCCGTATTTCCCGTCCCCTCCCCAGTGCGTCCCAGCATCCTATAAATTGTCTTGTGGGTAACCCTGCGCCAGGCTGAGTCTGCCTATATATATATATATATATTATTTATTTTCAGGTGGAACACGAAGCTTATATTGCAACAATATAATTTGTAAATAAACATTAAACTCTTTAAATATAATCATACAAAGATTAAATTGTTTAGAATTACTTTAAGAAATGTTCAAATCAAATCCTAAGCTATGTTGAGTCATAGTTTCAACGTATCTTTTGTGTACTATATTTATTTGCTTCATATTTTAAGAACGCAATGAGTTTATTAGAAATCATCTCCACCAATTTGTTAGAAAATATCCAGTAATGCCGCTGGAAAAAACTCGTTTTAGTCCACTTATTATCCTTTATAAACAAGTTGAACCGATGTTTCACTCTCTCTTTAGTTCGTATTTGTTGTTTATTTTTTACAACCTCTAATTGGGGCCATGAGGTTGTTGAGCTAATCAAAGTGAATGTTATGGACATAACTAACATGTGCCTGACACATGGACCAACGTGGACCAGCGACAACAGTTTGTTAGTAAAAGTTTCTATAGAACAAAAAAGTTGCGGGCTCCTCAGATCATGCTTAAAGGTCACAAAATTTAATGGCAATTCCTCAGCTAGACGACTTGGGAGCGGCTTATGTAACAATCTTATCATTGTGTGCGTGTGTGTATTTGTAATCAAATGTAAGATGCCAACAGGAACACACACACACACACGCACACACAGGCACAGTTGGCTGGGTAGGCACGCTCGAGTTGGCCAAATTGAAAGGCAGACAGTTTTGGGCTCCTGCCGCATTCACATAAACTTTCATATGATTTGTAACTGCGCGTTCTATCAGGTTATCCATCTCTCTCCCTCCAACACACCCGCTCCCTTTCTGCGTCTCTGTGTGAGCGTGTGTTTGTAATAAAATTAATTGCATAACAAATAAAGGCAGACAGGCAAATTAAACGGCGTGTAAACACTTTGAAGCCAGCCACATGCAAAAATAAGATTGGGAAATGGGAAAAGAAATGAAAAGGAAAAGGAAAATAAAATAAACACAAAATGAACCCAACTGCTGCTGCGCTGAAAAGCGTTTGATTTTCATTTTGATGCTGATTGATTAGATGATGAATATGCTCTGAAAAGTACATACATATGTATATATGCGTGTGCATACATATGTATGAATGTATGTATAGAGAGGACCCATATGCTTGACCTTGGCTTAAACGTCGCCCGCTAACAGCTTTTTAGCGCGTATCCTATGGAGCGTATGCGTAACGCGGCGCAATCGAATCAACATTGATTGAGTTGGTTTCAGGCTCTTGTCAGACTCTCATATTAATTTCAATGGAGTCGCAGTGGAAAATTGACAATATTTAAGCTCCAATTAGCCAGCAAATTGATACATTTGGCACACACATATGTGGAACATATTTAAGGTAAATTGATATGCGAATATTGTGAAAGGCACAATAGAAGATAGTAAAGAGACAGGCACGTACTGTGCGAATAGAAAGGCTAAGGCGGAAAGAGCTGCCCTTGTCTGACTTTAAAGTGAACAAATTACTTGACTTTTAGTTTGGTTTTAGGTTGACGAAATGAATTGAAATTCTTTTAATGACATTTTACCAGGAAATACTTCACCTATCAGTAGCCTAATTTGAGAATAGTTCTGCTTTTGTTTCCTATCGCCACGTTTATCTCATTTGTGTATACATCGAGCTGCTGGCGCACCTCGAGCTCAATTAGGCAGCCGTGTTACTAATGATAGATAAAAATATATATCCATATACCTATAAGTCTTGAGGCATGTCGGTCCATGGCAATCCCGTGCCAAGTCGGAAAATATTGATTTTGTGATTTATTGAGGTTGCATTTGCTTGCAGCAAATCGAAAAGCCCTTCTCTGGAACAAAACTCTCCTAATCACATTTGTTTCACTCTCTAAATGCGATTAGGTTTTGAAAAGGGTTACAATTCGCCAGTCATCAAACGTGAAATGTTGATCGTAATCACATGTTTGAAACACACTGCAGCTGATTTGAAACATAATCAAGTTATCCAACTTCTTCTGCCTCATCCACACCCGCAGCCACGCCCACGACACAACCAACCAACAGTACATGTGGCCATCCCGAGTGGCAACTGTACCTTTTGCTGAAATGTACAGTACTGTTAGCTCTGTTTATTGGCAGCTACGTGAGCTGCATGGCCGATGTGCAAATTAATTGCATGCCGGATTGGCAGCAGGTACAGCCAGGCACGATTTGCCAGCTGCCCTGGTCTCCCCAAGGAAGCCCGTATTAAAATTAAATGCTATTAGCAAGCGGTAAAGGACTAAAAATATCAGAAGGATTCACCAAATGAAAATCAGATTGCTGAAGCTATGCCTCCATGGCTTGGTCTGGCGCAGCAAGTGACATGCACCTTGGCTCAGCACTAGCTGCCACACTTCATTTCCGCAGCAAACACACAAACTGTCGAATTCTAAACTTGGCAAACGAACAGCTACAGTCAGCAGTCAGCAGTCAGTAGTCAGCAGTCAGCAGTCAGTTAGTCATTTTTGCGGTCAACCGCTTGTCTCGTTAGTCAACTGAGAGACCCAAAAAACTTTGTCATTTCGCACACTCACACACGCATACACACGCACACATATAGGCAGGCAGATGCAGGCCACGCCACCAGCTCAGAAACACCAGCTTACATACTTTTTTACGCCCTGTGTGGCTGGCGTCGAGCGTCACAACTCAAATGTCATAATCAGCCGCTGACATTGGCGGCGCCTTTTGGCAGCCACAAATTGCTAGAGTCAGGTGTCCCAAAGTCATTTAAAGCGCGGTCTTCCCCCAGCTCCTCGTTCTTACACTTAATATGCACAAAAACTGCTTTATAAGCCGCTTGAAATTTGGTTTATGACTCGGCGAGAGCCCGACTTATGCCGCTGTCATTTGGCATGTGATCCGCTCATATAATATTTACTTAGAGCTCAATGGATTTTCTTATTGCTCTAAATAATAAAAGTGCAAATGGCTTTGTTCGCAATGAACTCAGTCAGCGTTTCTATTGAACTTTGTGCCCTTTCGTCAATATCCAACATCGATTTGCTTGCGCCTCAACTTCGCTAAGCACGCTCTTCAAATTTAATCAGGCCTGGGTCAACAGCTGGAACTCGTTGCTCCCGCTGTCATAAGGGCTGACAACCCTTTAGACCATTTAACCCTTCTTACATACCCTGCATCAACAAAAGGATAAAGCGGATGTATTCGACAGCTATATTTATATTACGAATATATATTACCAGTATATTGGTTCCTGTTCTTTATCCAATCAATTACAGAGTATCTCTGGGACTAGCATCTCCTAATTATTTAGTTATACATGATTTATAACACATATTTAAGAATAAGGAAAAAACAGAGTTTCAGTTCGATATCAGTGAGGAATTCTAGAAAGCTTGAGATAGTTGACTTAAAAGCAGCTGCTGATCAAGCAGAGAGACTGTTAAAGGGTGACCCAAAGTCGAATGATATGCAAAAAAACATTTAATTGAAGTCAGCCGTAGGCTGATCAGTTATCGAAGTCCTTGTAAATATGCTTCATAGTACAATAACACAGCCAGCTAGAAGAAACTTAAACTTATACCGTGCCGTACCGGCCTTAATGAGGTACTTCAAAATAGTGTCCTTCAGCAAACTAAATACACAGATGGGACTCGTTCAAAAATCCTAAGAGTTCAATCAATTGTTTCTAGTACAGGGTGTTTCCTAGTATCATGCACCACTAGCTTTTGGCGTTGCGTTTCTTGTTTGCTCGCCGACAACAACGACAGCAGAACAACAACAACAACAAAAATAACAGTCTACCCTTTTCATGTTTTCCACTGATTTGCTACTTTGTCCTTTTAATTATGAAGTCGCACAAAAGTTGTTTAGCTCGTCCTTTTTTGTTGTCCTTTCCTTTTCAAGCGTTGCTATTTCCTTATCTTTTTCGCTCTCCCCGCTGCTGGGCTGGCAAATAGTTCATAAATATTAAAAAATTTGCTCCCCTTTATGCATAATTGAGTGAATGTCAGCTTGAATTGCTCAGCAGAGCAGGACTCTAGTCCTTCTTGCCTTTGTTTTCATCCTGTTCCTGCTCAATTTGCTAACTGGTGTATGGCCCTTACAGATTGCTTCTCCTACGTGGCAGCCGATCAGTGCGATGCGATTAACGGCACCTACTATCTCCGCAAGTGCTACAATTCCACCTACGCAGAGGCAAACAACATTACGGGCCTAGCCCTGCACGCCCTGAAGCGCCCCCCGGCCGAGGAGTACTTCAAGTGAGTGAACATTGTCGGCTCAATGGAAGTTGAGTCCATAGCCTTAAATATAGATAACTCTCCTACTTTTGCTGTTCTCTTCTCCTTTCAGCAACTTTGTGCTGGGCCTGTCGGCGGGCATCGAGGAGACGGGCAGCATTAAAGTCTCGCTGGCCGCCTGCCTGCTCATCGCTTGGGCCATTGTCTTTCTGTGCCTGTGCAAGGGTGTCCAGTCCTCCGGCAAGGTCGTCTACTTCACAGCGCTCTTTCCGTATGTGGTTCTGGTCATACTCTTCTTCCGTGGCGTTACCCTACCGGGCGCCAGTACGGGCATATTATTCTATCTAACGCCCGATTGGAAGCAACTGGCCAATGCTCAAGTGAATCATCTGACCCAAGCAAAGCCTTCGCCATAATATTTAAAGCTTATATTTTCTTTACAGGTCTGGGGCGATGCCGCGGTGCAGATATTTTTTGCTTTGAGTCCTGCATGGGGTGGCCTCATTACCCTCTCCTCATACAACAAGTTCTCCAATAACTGCTATAAGTATGTTTCCGTTTATCTATCTCAATAGAGCTACAAATACTCCGTATAAATATCTTCCTGTTCCTTCCGGTTTCCGAATGACGAGCTCATGTCAGCATAACATCATTTAAGACGATATATAAAGTTTTACCAAATTCACAATAACTGACGAGGACTGTAGGCTGGTGGAGCGTACTTGCTATATATAGGCGGTGAGGGTACGTCCGTCTAACAGCTTGTCAATGATATAATGTGCTAATAATCAACCTTACAGCAAAGATTAAACTAAGTCAACTCGCATAAGCGAGGGGGGACTAGATGAAAACATGTTGACTTAGCTTAATATGTGTTATAAATGGTCTAAGCAGTAAGTAAATCCAGTTAAGTCTGTGGGTGCCAGGTAGATGCTCGTAATTGATTTTTTGTTTGCGTCCCCTTAGAAATAGTATCAATAAAACATCGATAAAATGAAATATCAATAAATTTGCATACCTTGCAGGGATGCTCTCATCGTTGCCTTCTGCAACATAGCCACCTCGTTCTTTGCGGGTCTCGTCATATTTTCCATAATTGGATTCCTCGCACACGAGCTGGACGTGGAGGTGAAGAAGGTTGTGGATCAGGGCGCTGGCTTAGCATTCATTGTTTATCCAGAGGTGGTGACTCGCCTGCCCATCTCGCCTGTCTGGTCTGTGCTGTTCTTCGTCATGCTGCTCACCCTCGGCCTGGACTCGCAGTTTGCTCTGATGGAGACCGTAACTACTGCCATTTTGGACAAGTTCCCGAATCTGCGACAATACAAAACTTGGGTTGTACTCTTTGTGGCCATATTTGGCTACACGGGTGGACTCGGCTTTACTACCAATGTGAGCATACCTTCGATATCCCCCACTGATAACAGTCGACTTAAATGTCATTTTCCCCAGAGCGGTATGTACTGGCTGCAGCTGATGGACAAATACGCCGCCAACTGGTCTGTGCTGCTCATAGCCATATTGGAGTGTTTTCTAATCGCCTGGATCTATGGGTCGCAGCGTTTCCTCAACGACATCCAGGGCATGATTGGCAAGCGCTCGCGCCTATGGAACTTTTTCTGGGGCTTCATGTGGCGCTATATAACCCCAGCAACGCTATTGGTAAGCTAACTCCGATTCGAATTCCGATTCTCTTGTTCATTCGGTGTCTCTAATCTCTATTCCGGTTGCAGTTCATTTTGTTCTTTAACTGGGTGGAGTACAAGCCCGCACAATATGGACATTACATATACCCTTTGTGGGCAGATATTGTAGGCTGGATTGTGGGTCTGTTGCCGGTACTTATCATAATTGCTGTCGGCGTGCAGCAGGTCTGCAAGGCACCAAGCCATCTTGGCTTCAAGGAGCGACTCAAGCATCTCTTGAAACCCACCGCCGAATGGGGACCTGCCGGCAGACCCTGTGTCAACTTGCATGCCGAGCGTTATCAGAGCCAGAACTACGATGGTGTGACCCACACTCAAATACTGATAAGTGGCGCTCCAGCGGAAGGGATGCCCTACGAGGACGCGGGCAACGACAACGGCAACGACAACGACAATGATAATAGCAACTTCAATGTCAACGGCAATGGCTATCGGGATGAGGTATTGCAACTCTGAGAGCGGGTTAACGCATCCTCGTCAGCGATGGCTGCCAGCGATGACGTTGATGTGCTGCCTATGACGGTGGGCAAGCTGCGCGGGCCGAGCATATTAAAGTCAGCGGCCAGGCACAGCGGCAACAGCAATCAGCAGCAAGCTCAATCGGAGAATGGACGTAACAAATCCATGCCAGTGGCAAATCCCAGTCGGCCGCCACTAAATGATGGCCAAAACACACCAGCAACAGCAACAGTTGCAGCAACCACCAAAGTTTTGTCTACAGGTACCATGAGCAGCGGGCGTGAGTGCAACACCATGTCCACATTTACTATAGTTGCCAGTGGTTCTGCTGCTGAAACAACGGCCGAAGACCAAACTAAGTCGAGGACAACAGCTGCTGTTGTTGCCACCACACAAGCCAAGGCAGCAGCAGCAACTAGCAATAGTGCTGCGATGCCAGCTGGCACGAAGCCAACTATAGCTCTGACTACTTTTATTCCAGCCACAAAGCCAATAGCAACTGCTGTTGCTAACGGCATTCCCAGCAAAAGTGCTGCAACAGATGCAAGTGTAAGTGTCGCCAGCAGAACAGCGACTTTTGGCCCAGTTGGTGGGCCAGCAACAGTTGCTGCAATTCAAAAGTCCCAAATAACAGACCCAGTAAACGTGTCAACAAAGCTAAAGCCGAGTGTAACTGTTGCGAATAAAACACCGAAGACACCGCCAACCGTTGCTGCAGTGACAGCATCTACATCAATTATGGCCACCGACAAGGCAACAAAGATTATTACAACCATAGCCAAGCCAACTGCAAGTATTGCTACTAAGCCAGCAACAACTGTTGCTTCCATAACAGCAATAACCGTCAGTGTTACTGCCAAGCCTCAAGCAATGACATCACAAGCTGTCTTAGCAACAAGCGTGGATAGTAAAGTATCAAAGCCACCGGCAACATCGGCAACTGTTGCCAGTAATGTCCCGAAGACAGTAGCTGCAGCAACAGGAGTGGGATCGGCAACTGTTACAAGTAACATGACTAAAGCAGCAACAACAACAGCGACTGTTGCAAGTAACGTGCCAAAGACAGCAGCGCCAACATCAATAGTAACTGCAACAGCAGCCATATCAGTCGTTGGCAGCAACACAGCCACTGCCACAAAGGTTGTTTCTTCAACAGCAACCGTTGCTAGCACAGCTCCTCCCATTCTTGGCATTAATACTACAGGGCCAACTCTAAAAGACGCAACTAAAAGCCCAGCAAGCGCAGCACCAACTACAGCTGCAGCAACTGAAAAAGTTGCTACTACAAAGTCAGCTGCAATTATCGCTCATACGGATGCAATACCAACAACAGCAGCATCTGTGGGCACGTCAGCAACAGTAAAAGCAGCAACCACAGCAGTTATATCAAATGCCACGGCAACATCATCCACAAAGAAAGTAACAGTATCAGCAACAGCTACAGTAACAGCAAGGCCCGCAACAACAACAGTCGCATCAAAGCAAGCATCTCCTACTAAAGTCGCAACTACTTTCCCAACAGCAAACACCACAGCGAGATCGCCTACTAAAAAGAACACCACAGTGCCGTCAACGGTTTCGACAACGGCTTCGAAACCCACAGCAGCATCACCTAATAAAAAGGCAACAACTTTCCCAACAGCAGCAACATCAAAGCCTGCAACAGCAACATCACCTACTAAAAAGTCCACAACATTCTCAGCCACAGCAACATCGCCCACAAAAAAGTCCACAACATTCGCAGCAACTCCAACAGCTGGGAAGTCGCAAGCAAGCAAACAAACAACAGCATCTATCAGCAGCAGCAGCGGCAGCATGTCCCCAAAGGTGACCAAACCAACGGCAACAATAAGTTCGGCAAAGACATCAGCAAATACTACAGCAACAACAGCAAGCAAAACGAAAGCAGCTGCAACGTCTAAGAAGTAAAATAAAGCTCAACTCGAAACCTGATATATACCGTAGTTCCAATATCGAACACTATTTTTCTAAGTACCTATATATATATAGTCTAATGTAAAGGAATTTGAGCTAAGCAAAACATTGTTTTTTAAGCCTATACATATATATATATATATATATATATATATATATATATATATATATATATATATATATATATATATATATATATATATATATATATATATATATATATATATATATAGATGTGTGTGTGTTATATATATAGATATTTATATAAATGTTATATGTCTGTGTGTTTATATAGATTTAGATTTATATAAGTATTTATTTGGATTATATTTACTTTGGCAGCGAACAGCGACAGAAATTTGGTAGAGATTGCAACAATTTAAGCCATTTGAAATAGTTTCCGAAAAAACTATGAGCATTTGCCACAAATCAAAACTGTTTCATAAGAACAGACTTAAAACAGATCAAATATGAATTGCAAATTTCGGAGTACCGATTGAATTAACCCTTGCAGTACAATATGGATAGATACTTTTATCGAGCTTAGCGAAATCTGTGAATGCAGTTTCGAATAATTGAATGAAGGGTTTGCCTCGGCAATAATGTATCCTTATCATTGATATAGAATTTGAGGTACTCAGTTATCGCTAACAATATACTGTATTGGGTCTGCCACGCCTCCCTACACTTGAACGAAACCATTATATATTGTTCTCCCATTTTCAAAGGGCTCATGCAAAGGAAGAAGACATAACTACATGCCCTCTTTATTTGTAGAATCATAGCAATCTAATTCTGAATAAATCAATTCTAAAAGGGGCATCAATCGAACACTCAAAGGAACTTTAAATTTTCTATTTTTTTTTTGTATGCAATAAATATAATTTTTGTTTACTAATAAGCTAATAAGGCCAATTTCTTTATTATGCCACTGCAAGGGTCTTCAGGCAGGACTCATTAGAAATGTTCGTGGGTGTGTTTCCTAGCAGCCACACTAATAATAGTTAGTATATTTACTATGTTCATGACTCAGCTACCTAACATGCACACCAACTATGTATGATTTACGTGCTTTATGTTCACCTAAGTATTATGTTGAAAGACTCATTGCAATTACCAAAAAGTTAACGTAGTTTTTAGTGAGTCACGAAATGACTCGTTTGATTGTCGTGCGAAAGAAAGAGTGTCTATAAAATATATCCCGATTACATACATATATGTAGTTATATATTGATTATGTTAAGAATCATTAGAAACATAACCGAATCGAGAGCAATGTGCAAATGCAATGGAAAAAAGACCCATTTATATATATATATACCCTATATACACATATATATATATATAAATATATATTGAAGTAACTACATATACACAAATAATATTTATTTTTACTGCAAGTTTTCTTTATAATATATTTTAAAAATATTTTTAATGCATTTTATAAGGCTCGCAGAGATCACGGCAAGAGCTGGACTTCTGTTTATTTACTTTTAGTTGAACTCTTATGCATGCTAGTTAATATTTATAGGCCTGTATACTTAGAAGTATGAAAACAGTAAACAGGAAAGCTCTATTCTGATAGGCCTAAATAAATGAGAGACTCATGTACCTAACGAAATGAAGATACGAGTGGATTTTCAGGATGCATATTCCTATGGATCTTACAGCAACAGAAGAACTAGAAACCAAAAACTTACTCTAAGCAAATATTTAGAAATGTTTTATGTGTGTCACTAAGTAACTAAACAAATACCTAAATACAAATAACAATAATTAAATTAACGGAAAATAATAGGAAAGAAATCTAATTTATATAGCAATTATTGTGTATTGTTGTTGAAATATACTATTTATAAAACATATACATATAATATATAACATATATTATTAGATGAAGGAAAAAATGCAAAAAGCGGTGTGTTGCCTAAAACAAAAAGAAAAAAGAAGAAGAAAAATAAAAAGAGACAAATAGAGTAAAATTATATTGTATTCAAAAATATACCTATAACATTTGTATGTGTTTGTACATCTAGCTAGTGGAAAACTAAATAAAAGAAAAGATAGTATAATATTATATTATATGATCTATGCAAAATCAAAAATATTTTAAATGTTTACATACAAAATTGCAATTTAATTTTGTTAAATTTGTATGTTAAGTTTCCAACTAGATTCAAAACTGTAAACCCGAAATTTGTGATAATTTTTTGAAACTATGTTAAATTTTTTAGATTATGTATTGTCCACATAGGGGAGTAGAACTTAGTTATGAGCATGTAAGAATATTAACAAAAACAGGAATTTTATTCAATTGTTGTTATTGAGTTGTTGTTGTTTTAGCGCAGTAGCTGTGACATAATATTACGAATCAGAGTACCTAGAATATATGTGTGTTAATTATACTATATATATAAATATCTATATATATATATATATATATATATATATATATATATATATATATATATATATATATATATATATATATATATATATATATATATATATATATGTATATATATATTTATTTATGATAGCCCCACTGTTGAAGGATTAACCCATTGTCGCATGTCGTTTGTTTATGTGAATGTGTCTGTACCTGTAAAAGCTACAAAATTATTGCAAAAAAAAAATATTTATATTTACATATAAAAGTAAAGAAATTATCAAAAAAACAAAACAAAACAAAAAAATCTAAATATGGAAATATTAAATGGCTGTTAAAAAAAAATTTAAATATGTTTATGTGTATAATCAAATTGCAATTGAGGAACTCATATATATTAGTGTACATATATACACATAGTGTACATATATTTTAAGATTTGCAAATCGAAAGCAATTTGCTCAAATCAAAATTTTGATTTACCCGTACTCAATACCTAATATCTAGCAAAAGCTGTCAATTCCGGCGAAATAAATGTTACAAGTATGCTCAACCATTATATATGTGAAGGAATATAGCACTTAAGAAAATTTATTTTAAAATTACAAATCAAATAATCAAAAACAAAAACCCATTTCGAAAATACAGGAGCTTCAAATTTTGTACGAAACTTTGAGCTACGAGACGAATAAATAAATCGAAAATAGTTGAGAAATTATTACAAAATTCATATCGCTACATTAAGCCTATAAAAACCCAAAAATAGCTATACGATGGAATCTGTAATCTGTAATCTTGAAAAAATTTAACTCCACCCACCTTTTTAATACGCTCGATGTACAATAAAGAAAAAAGCTCACTGAGAGGCAACACTATAACTAAAGGCACTTTAATGAAGCTCAATAGAGTATAACGATTAAAATGAAAATATGAATAATGCATACGAGTATATATAGGTGTATATTCCGCAAAATAGAATTGATGTATTAAGTACTAAATAAGTTAAACATAAACCAATATGCAATTGATTTAAGTTATTTTATGCAGTGGTCGGCATTGATCGATTTGACGATGCTCCATGGCTAAACAAGCTCAGTGTGGATATTCCTTGAATGTCTTCTGTTTGCCTCGATAAACTTCGAGTTTAAGCTTCAGTTTTGGGCATGGGGCATACTAAACGTAGACTAAAACAATGTTGCTAATAACTGTACAATTAGTTTGTGTGTACTACTATACATGTATTAACGATACTTTTCTCATTGTTTGCTCAAAGTGTACATATTTTATAGGTCAAATAACCCCCGAAATAAATGTTATAATATATATAAATATTTTAAGCAAACATTGAGCAAGTAATTCTTATAGTAAACAATAATTTGCTGTTGTAAAAGGCCGACTATGCACATAGAAATTTATTTTGTGGATGTCAAATTGAAAGAACGATCGAAAATTCCCAAGCGGCCAACAAAACCAAATGTACTAAACAAATGTTACTTTATTAAAAGAAATATTATTGTATTATTAGATAATTTATGAATAAATATTTATGGGTTTTAACAAAAGAAAGTCTGCAACTGAAAGGGGAATTGACAAAAAAAGTGTAAATTGTGGAGGGAAACAAGGATGATAGTTTTCCCACGGATTTGATAACCGTTATGGGCACCGAAGGCGTAATTCCCACCAAATTTAATCTGCCTACTCTCGCATAAACGGCATTAATTATAATTAAATTAATCCGGCCAAAGAGAGTGGCTCTTTCTATTTAAAGAATTTCATATAAGTGACCGAAGACAGAAAAAATTATCAGTCTGTGAGAGCTAGGTTTGAACCCGCGGACGTCCACGTTGCAATCGGTACGTTAACGAGCGACGCCACAAACGCATCCCATATTGCTTCGTCTAATTTTACTTGTGTTCAAGATCGACATTTGAGTGAATTTCGGAGTATAATTTTCACTGCTTACGTGCAACTGCTTAACGTACTGCTTTACATCTGCATTTTACCGCTTTCATGAATCGTTTTTATGCCCCACTTGAACTGCTTTAAAAGGCGCTTCGAATTTGATTTCATGGCAAATTTCGAATTGTTAAACAGCGTATAATGTTCAGCTGTGTGACGGTCTTATAAAAAACACATTTGTTACAATAAATTTAAGAGAACAACATACTTTGCTACCAAATGGCTTCAAAATCACTCCGACTACTGCGTAGCCTGTGCGTAGCTTTTCCGTTGATATTGGCTGTGGCTAAGAAAATGCTAGACAACTATAAGTGGTGCACTTCCGCCTTGGGTGAAAAATGTACCAACTGACACACAAATTCAATGTACTATTTGTATGATTTAAATTGAAATAAAATCTGTTAAAACATAGTAGTATACGCTTTTCGTCACGCCATTCAAAACTAAGGCAGCAATATAGAATATGAAATATGAAATAGAATAAGAGTCTCAAAAAAGCTCAACGAAAATGCAAGGCTCCGAAGTTCAGGTATTTTGCCCTGAAAATATATATCAATTCGCTGTCCTCCCTTTATTAGCTAATCTTATAATTTGTATCAGCCAAAACGCACTCAGAGCTATGTGAACGAAGCCTATCGCTTGGTGCTCGAGAAACCCGGCGTGGAGGAGGTGCTCATCATGAACCATTCGGGTGTGCCAGTCAAAACCTCAATGTCCCGTCAGGATGCACTGCAGCACGCCTGCCTCTATGACAACTTACGTGAGAAGACCCAAGCATTCCTACAGAAGCTGGAACCACCGCAGAATCTGACCATGTTACGTGTGCGCACCAAATTTCACGAAGTACTCATAACACCCGATGCGAAGATAACAATCTTGGTTGTACAAAACGCGAAGGATGCGCACATGAAGACTTTAGATCCATAGACTAGAGCCTCATCAGGCCCACATCGTTTTCGTTCCTACCCATGTTCATGACTAATCAATAAAGTGAGAGCTGCCTCTGCCAGGCCGAATTCACTCAAAGAAACATATTATTCTCGGATAACGCCGACCTACAACTGTTTGCTTATCAATAGCCCTGACTTGGACGCACATACACTGACACACATGCCGGCAACAGGGCCACCCACACATGCGAACGCCACTTTTCTTTTAGTGCTCAGCTGTTAGCTCAACGCATTCGTTTAGCAACAGTTGTGCGATTGGCAATTATAATAATGCGCACTCCATCAAGCGTTTGGCTTGCTCTGTCGTTTCTCCTTTCCTCGGGCTTGCATCCTGTCCACTCTGAGATTTCAAGTGCGGCCCACAATTCGCAAACGGTAGTCGAATCGGTGCTGGAAGTTTATGCGGAAAAGACCAGCATCAGCAGCAGCAGCAGTGGAAACAGTGAAACTACAGTGGCTCCTGATGATAGCAAACCTGACTTCGAGATAGCGCCCATTGTGCCTGCACACATATATCCCTATTTACTGCTGTCGCTGTGGGTAACCTGCATAAGTAAGGGAAAGTGGGTGATATGGCCGATGGTACTGAACCGATACTCTTCTTCTTCTTCTAGCCAGCATAGTGTGTTGTTGCTTATACTGCAAGTGCCGGCAGGGGGATAGTATGACGGCGTACAACTCAAATGGCTTTCAGCTGCAGGAAGTGCATGTCCTCAATCATCCTTTACCGCATGTCCAGGGCTGCGTTTGCCTTGGCTGTTTGCAGCGACAGGAAGCCAGCAAGGTGCAGCTAAAACACGAACACTAAACACAGGTGGCTAAGTTGCAGATATATAAGAGTATATTCAAGATTTTAGCCATAGCTATGTATGTATACATATGTGTGAGTAGGTATATATATTCATAAATATATATATTTATAGAAAACTTAATATTTGAACAGAATTCCGTTTCTGTTTTTTATCAAAGGTATTTAGGCACTTTGGTCTGACTTCAATTAATTGACTTCAGTAAATAAAGTCACATTCTTTGGATAGTTACGCTTCAAAAGAGCGCATTCATAATACCTCATCCTATTTCTAAAATATGTTGAGCGTGTTTTGCGCCTATTTAATCTGCAGCTTGGAGAGTGTAAGCTGATCGACATCCAACGGGGAGAGGCTCAGCTTCATATTAAACTGTGCAGCCAGCAGGCGCAGCACATCAAACTCCTTGTCTGTGTACATTTTGCGGCTCATATTTAGGGATTGCAAGGAAGACTTATCAAACTCCTCCAGCTGCGATTCGAAATCGCGTTTAAGTTCAGCATCTGGAAAGTTTTCTTCAGATTTCGAGTCCGGTTGGTCTCTGCCGACTAGCGCGCGTGACCAAATTTCACGCATAGACTTTTTATATTTGCTAACACGTTGCTCCACGTTTATAATCTCCTCGCTAATCTCCTTGTTGTTGGGCTGTTTGGCCTGCGCCTGCACAAAGCATTTGCGTGCCTGGTCGTAATCTCCGAGAGCGGCTAGTGCACGACCCTCTTGGAACAGAGCCTTGCACGAGGGCTGATTGGAAGTCAACCGCCGCAGAGCTTTCATGGCAGTGCACACGCTAGCTGGCTTGTTTATCTTGTTGTTGCACACCATTAGATTGGTGTAGAGCGTGATGAGCAGCTTCTGCTGCTTGGCCTCGTCCTCTTCATCTGCCAGACGACAATAGTTGAGCGAGGCAATGGCCCGTTCAAAAGCCGCAACTGCATTACGATAGGAGCCACGTTTCACACAATCCTTGCCATGCAAATGCATGTCCTGGGCCTTGGGAAACACGATGGCAAACTTGTTGCGATCCTCGGGAGCAATCTTCTCCAGAGAATGCTCATCGCCAATCAATGTGAATTCAATTACTTCGATTTTGAACAGCCCATCGGCACGCGGCTTAATGCGCGGCGGGCAGCCCATTTCGTGGAACAAGAGCTTGTATGATATGATGAATTCCGCTTGCTCGTAGACGTGCATGGTGCGCACTGCAGCCTCCAAACCCTCTAGAACCGTATTCTGACCCGTTTCAAACTCAAATTTCGTCCCACGCAGCATGGACGAATCGAATGGAGCGGTTTGGCCCTCCCAGTAGGCGGTGTAGCGCAATGCCACGCGAGCCTTATCCGGAACGAGGCCCTGCTCCTTGACACCTGCTCGCGTGATCCGCTTGTAAATATTCTCATCCACTGGCGTCATCAGCTGGCGCAACTCATCAAAGGAACGCGTCCAGGGTGAGACGAGCGCCTCATTATCAATTTCGTCTTCATCAATATCGTCGTCGTTGCCATCCACAGTAAAGTCATCATAAGCTGCATTATTGTAGTTTGCTGTATCTACTTCAAATTGAGTGCCTGTTTTTATCAAATCACTATAAAAAAAAAAAAAAAAAAAAAAAAAAAAAAAAAAGTATATAAAATTATATGTATGTATTCAAGTCAGCTTCATCACGTTGGCTTTTCAAACTTAAACTTACGCAAATGATAATGGCTCCTTGAGCAATTGAGGAAATGTATTGTAATTATCCTCCATTTCAAGATACAACTTTTTAATCAAAATATTTCTCACTTTTACAATGCGCTACACAACGACGGCGATTTTCTTCGCAATAAGGAATTCACGAGAATGTTTCAAGCAGCCTCTCGATAAACTATTTCCGTGATCTGTCATCGAATTATGCCAGTGTTGTAAAAGGACGTGCTTAAAGCTGCGTACGCACATTTACCCAATTTAAAAAGTACAAATCAGATGCTCGCACACGGATCTTAAGATATATACAATAAATTGATTTTTATTTGAAGATTTCTTGGAAAATGAACACTTGCAACGCGCAAATACCAGCTTATACAAATATCTTTTTTGGTGCACACAATACAATATAATACAAAATAACAAACAAAGGTAGTAAACAAGGAATGCTTAATGATGGCAACAAAAACCAAGTTTAGTTTACTGGTTTTCATTAGAGACGACGATATGATTAATATGCATTCGAATTTATGAGGTAATCTAAAATACAATTATATATAAAATCATTTGTGGTAAACTAATTAGGCTTCCGACCAATCGATTCACTTCTTTAGCAGCTTATTCATCTCTTTGTTTTGCTTGCCCATGTTAATGTCCACGCTTTCAATTTTGTAGTTCATGTTGTCCAGCAAACCGTTCTGCGACTCAATTTCCGTGCCCAAATCAGTGGCCAAGAACTTAAGGCGTGACAAATTGTCGCACATTTCGTCGAGATTCGATTCCAGCTGCTGCTGGAATGGATTCGCAGCGCGTTGCTGAGCCTGCGTCTGGCGCTGATGAAAGGAACTGCTATCATCTCGAATGCGACTAACTGGATGATTATCATAGCGCTCTGTTGGTGACATCGGCTGCTTAGGTATTGCGCCGCTACCGCCGCCGCCACCACCACCACCAGCCCCTGCCATGGGATTGACATTGGAGTTGGTCTCCTGTGACATTTGACTACCTGAAGGTGACGCAGCGGCCGTTGGAGCCTCCCGATTGCCAGAGAGATAGTTCTTAAGGCCGCCAAAAACACTTTTCAATCCATTCAAATGACGCTGACTGAATCTTAGTGTAGAGTTTATTTCATCCAATTGATTTGAGGTCTTCTCTAGTTGTTCCCGCTGCCTGGCCAGCTCCACAGCTGTTGCTCTGCCCACATCCTCCGTTTCGTAGAGTAGACCTGAATACGAGATTCTCTAATTAGTACGCCCCCAAAATAAGCATTTATTTTTTTTTTAATCTACCCAAACTTTTTTGCGTTGAGTCCAGCGTACGCTGCTCTATTTCTCTGCGCTTCTCCGCGTAGGCCTGCCTCTGAGCAGCGATCGACGAAGACGTTGATATCTCGTCATCATCTTCAAACGGATTCGTACTGCGCCGTGGCCTGTTTTCTGCACTTGTTCGCGAGTTTCGCAAAAACAAGTCATCGTCTACGTCCGCAAACTTATCTATATCAAAATGATCATTTACTGGCTGCAGATAGTTATTGGCCATGCTTGACGTCCGTTCGACCAATAAGCACAATTATTAGAAGAATTCTAAATTGATAATTTTGTTGTCGTTTTGTCCAATTTAATATTAAGGTATTTTTTCTTTGTTGTTATTCGTTGCACTTATCGGATATATAATCGTTATCTAATAGATATCGATAGTTTCAGCGGAGAGAGCAGTGCGTTAACAGATTTCTTTGGCAAGTGTAAACTGTTGTCTATGCATAACATTAAATAATGTAAATTAATAGAGAATTTTATGATTTGGTATAGGTACAAAATTATAATTTAGTATCTCGTGCATACAATTAAAAAAAAAAATATGCAGCATAAAACAAGAAACAACTGTAAATATTTAAATAATCGATTGTCGATAAGCCATCTCTAATGTCAATCTATGCACTAACACATCTCTACTGTATCAGACCGGACGTCTCCGCGTCCGCAATTTTTACGTTTATTTTAAACGAAAAAAAATCTTTTCTAAACAAAGAAACTAATTGTGAAAATTTAGCAAAAATTTAATACCGAAATTAATAGCGTTTTATTAAAAAATACACAGAACACTTTGCTAACATGCATTGTACCTTAAAAATTCTGGCCGCGTCATGTGTCATCATCACACTGCTTGCTGCACAAAACGCTGCTGGTGAGCGTTCTTCGACGGCGACCAAAAAAGGTTCGCAGGCGAATGGAAACTTAATCGAGTTGGACGAGGATAATTGGCATTTAATGTTAAATGGCGAATGGATGATTGAATTGTAAGTAAAATCGAACACTAGAAATAAATGAAAAAATCAACGCAGACGCAGTCTCTGTGGGGTGTTGCCTGCCGGTAAGCAGCTACAACAGCACCAATAACAGATACAACAACATCGACATGAAAGCTTGTGTTGGAGCTGGTTCTGGTTCTGTGGAATGTTGCACTACGCTAAGAGACGTGCGTTGCGCGTTGCTGATTGGCTACGTCATTTGCTGCCTGCCTGAGTCATGATTCGGCAGCTGCGTTTTTACAGCTGTTTTTGCAAAAACCCGAAAAAAAAATAATTAAAAGTCTTAAACAAATATTGAAAGAACATAACCAAAAATATTCAACGTGTGCTTCATAGTTCCTATTCTAGGATATTCATAATTTAATAACAGGACTATAAATCTCCGGATAAGGGACGATGTACTTAAATTGAAGGCTTCATATTGCATATATTTATATTCCTTTCAGATAATCCGTTATATTTTGAAACATAGCTTCTTTCCTAAAATATTGCATTGTGATTATCAATCAATCATTTGATAATACCCACTGTGCATCATTTGGATATGTATATTATTTTATATATTTCTTATTATATTCAAATCTTATTCCTGAAGCTTTGCTCCTTGGTGCCCAGCCTGCAAAAATTTGGCGCCTGTCTGGGAACGCTATGCCAGCACAGCTAAGGATGTTAATGTCCATGTGGCCAAGATCGACGTAACCACATCGCCATCGCTTAGCGGACGCTTCTTTGTTACCGCTTTACCCACTATTTATCAGTAAGTATCAGTATAATATATGCATATAGACAGAGTTTTTAATGTTAATGATATTTTTGCATTTAACGCAGCGTCAAGGATGGCGAATTCCGTCAGTATCGAGGCGCGCGGGATGCCGATGCTCTGCTCTATTTCTTGAAGAAGAAGTCGTGGCAGAGTATTGAGCCGCTATCCTCCTGGAAGAAGCCCGACACCATTCACATGTCCCTGCTGTCCTACTTCTTTAAGCTGTCGCACACATTGAAGGTACTTAGCCCATGCAATCGCTTGTTTACGTCTGCTCCGGTTTGGTCGGTTATGTCGTGTCTTAGTTCAATGGCCGCATGCGGAAGCTTATCTCGCGAGATTGGCCCAAGAGGTTATATTGCACGTATTGTCTATCTCCCATTCAACTGGAACAGTGGAGCAAAGCCTATTGGCAAGGCTTAAAGATTGCTAAATCAAATTAAATCGGGCTCAATCGATACATTTTAAGCTTCCGCACAATTGCCAGCTTTTACGTAATTTATATGAATGTATATATTGTATGTTGTATATACTAATAGCACACACAAAAACTCTTTAAGGATTTCAACGCGCGCCTGCAGGAGGAATATGGATTGCCTACTTGGGGCTCTTATGCACTGTTTGCCATTGCCACAATATTTGTGGGAGCTGCTCTGGGGCTGATGCTTGTGTGCATTGTGGACTTTGTTTACCCGCCAAAGAAGTCACAGCGGCAAAGCTTCTCCGAATCACAGGAGCATCTCGCCGAAGGCGTAGAGGACTTGGCCACTGAGGAAATCGAAGATGATGAGCAAGCTGTCGACGCTGAGGGACGCAACAGCGATGATGAAGATGAGGAGGGGGAGGATGAGGAGGAGGATGATGCCGATGCTGAGGTGAAGGCGGAACAAGAGAAACAAAATAATGGTGACAATGCCAACCAAAGTAAAACAGACAACAAGGCTGAGAAAACAGAAACGACAAACAACTCAGCCGGGGATGAGGCGCCCGAACTCACAGATAAGCCCAGCACAGAGCAAGTGCGCAAGCGTAAGCCCCGCAAGGCGGATTAAAAATGTTCAAGGTATAATGAGGGTGGCAACAAAAAAGACTAACATAACATTACAAAAGAAACAAACGAAACATTTAAACATTATAACAACAAACGAGCATTCTGCAATTTGTTGCTAATTGTAATTACGAGCCTGCTTTGAGTTGTTTAAATTCGCGCACAAAACACGAGGAAATTTTGTCTTATTTGCAACTGTACTCCAATTGAAGCTGCAGCAGAATTGTGTAAAAACTCAAAGATTTAGCAAGCGGCGAATATTCGAGTATCGGCAATCGCATCCTAGCACCAACATGTATTTCATAATTATAAAAGAGTAACAATAATTAAACAATTAGTCATTTTACTTAACGTTTGCGTTCCTCACTTCATTTAAAGTTTCGCTTCTAATCAATGTGTTCACATTAATTTCTGAGGAAAACAATTTCCTAATATATTTAAATTCCATGAATAAACTGCAAACTGTATTAAATTTGTGTATTACAAATGAAATTTATGTGTCTTTCGTCAATAATCTGATGCAAATATAGCATTTAAAACCTCTTGATCAGTCAAGAAACATTGAAGCGACCAACTAACATGTGACTGTCGCTGAGAAGTAGGCAAAAAGGAAATGCAACGAGAAAAGTTTAGAATATTAGGAATCCAATTCAATGATAAAAAAAAAAATAATAAAAACCATTCAATGTGCATTTTACTAATTGTGTAATTCGATGTAAAACAATCACCATTAAACAATGATATATATGTACCTACAAGAGTTTTGGTATATATATATATATATATATATATATATATATATATATATATATATATATATATATATATATATATATATATATATATATATATATATATATATATATAAGTGTGTGAACTAAAGTGTATCCCGATGTGAAACAGTTTAAACTTAAAATTAATATATGCTTCTTTTGAATATAAAAGAGAATGAACATTCTGTACTCCATTTGCGCAGTTTGCGATTACATTTTACGTTTCAGTGGTGGCAGCCATCCTTTCATCCGATGCTCATCCGCCAATGTGCTGTCAAGGTCCAGGCTGGATATACGCGCTCTGGTTATACAAGCTCTCTTTATACCCGAGCAAATGCTTCGCATCTAGGACAAAGACGTCGCCCTGTGCTTGGTTGCACATATAGAAGGCTCTCTGGCATTTGCGTGTGAAATCCTTCTCCAGAGTCTTATCGACGTGCGTATGGCGCCGGCAAGTATCCGCCAAAGATGACGAACGTTTCTGTACGTGGATCTCGCGTTGCGTTTCGAATGGCGACATAGGGCTATCCTGTAGCTGAGCCGTTACAGCCGTTACATACCTGTTCATCGCATCCGATCTACAATTTTGAATTTGGTTTTTCCTTTTTTTTTTACACATATATGTATTTTCGGACATAAGCCGAGACTAGCTAAGAGGAGGGTGATCGAAATGAAAGAGACTGACTTTTCCTTTGTAACTTTGATGTATTTGTATTTCAGTTGTTTGTTGTTTGTGTGTAATTTACAAGATTGTCCTAACTTAAATGCCGAGAGCGAGACTAAACCAAAGATTTACAGTTGTTATACATTTATTTTCTTTTTATTAAATATCTTTATTATTAGTGTATGACAAAATCCCTGCAATTTCGTTATATTTAAAACTACAAAGACAATATATATGTATGTGTGTGTGTGTGTGTGTGTATTTGCCAAATTTGTTGTTTCTTAGAAGTTCATATTAATTGTTGCCAAATTAATAACTATTGTTTACACATTGTTATTGTTACTGTTGCTGTTACAGTAATTCGTATAAAAAGGTATAAAAGTTGTACATATATTCATGTATGTATTAAGTTCATCTGCGCCTGCTCTTAAACATAAACTTGTTTAATCTGGCTGCTTTGTTGTTGCTTGGTTCTTTGTTTGCTTCTTCACTTGGCACTTGTGATCAATGAATTAACTGTTGCTGGTTTGTTAAATATATATTAGAGAGAAACAAAATGACAACATTTTGATTTGCTAAATAAATAACAGATTCAACAAATGGCTATGGCTATTGTAGATTCGATTCGATTCGATGTAACGGTAGGGACTCTGATGGGTTTGTAGGTACTTGGTGTTTGTGTGTGTATAAATAAATTTTCTATATATAAAATATATATTTGATATATATTTGTTTGGTTGTAAAAATTGTACTATTGCAGCGTATGGAGGAAGATTGTGGGGAAAGGATATTCGGAGTAGGGAATATTTTGTGTTTGTGTTCATGTTTTCAAATACTTTAAGTAATTGTGTGTGTGTGTGTGTGTGATAAATTTTGGATTTGCAGTTAATTCGTGTTTCTTTTCTTCGTACTTTTAACAAACGCCAAATGATTACACATATGTATATGCATGTGTATGGGTGCATATCGTGTGTAAGTGGTTTTCCGACAGCAAAAAACAATCGTAATTACTTTAAATATTTAAAAAGCATTAATCGTGTGCATTAAACATTTCCCAAATGCGACTGAAAGCAAAGAAACGGACAAAAAATATACAATTCAAACTGGAAAAAAATGACAGCAGAACGATAGGTTGTATCGGTCTCTGGGAGCTATCGATAATTACGTTCATTTTTTGCATTAAGCTTTCAGTCACATTTGTGGGGGGTTGACGGCGTTGCCATTGTTGTAAAATTAACTTTTGTTTTGAAGGCGCGCAAAAGCTAATTTTAAAACAACGCAATTGACTTAAATTACTAAATAACTGGCTAGTTATATATGAGGTATTTGTATGTGTTGAGTGGTGATTGTGGAAATTTTGTGTGGCAAATTTGTGAAATTTTGTAAACCGGTCTATTGCATAAAATTGCAGGTCCGTCGCCTTGCAGTCGCAAAGGACGTGGAAAAACGTAGCAGTAATATTTAAAAAACTAGTTGCCGCTGGCTATGCGACAAAGTCGAGCGGCCGATTGAAGCCACCCTTGCGGTTCATATACTGGCGATACTTGCGCTTGAGGATTACATGCACTTCACCAACATCGTTGCCCTCGACTTTCTTGTTCTTGGTGGTGTCAAAAGTGCAGAAGCCCATTGTCTTCAGCATCTCAACCTCTTCCGGCGATTTACCCTCCAGGTCTGCTTCATTGATCTTCGGACGCTCTGCAGCTGCACTCGCTGAATTGTTCCGTGTGGCGCGTCTGGATGTCGAAGGGCCCGAACTGCTGCCTGCACCACGTGAACGGGATCTGTGAAAGGATGTGCGAGAAAGAGAGAGCGGTTCCTACTTAATGAACTGGAATTTGATTGCATTTAAATTAAGAACGGAAATACATATGTGTGCGAGATGCACTTGGACAAACTAGGGCAGGGTCATTTGTACATGCATATAAATTAGACTGCAGTTTGAGGATTTAATTATGAAACGTGACACCTTTCAATAATATTATAGAACCGGTTATGAACCCAACTCATTTGTGGTTGTCGTGTATTTTTGCGGACTGTTTACAAAAGATAACAAAATCAATGCGTGTGTGTGGACTTAAATTTAATAGCAAGCAGCTCTGCTCCGCTCTGCCTAGGACATCTCCTCGATAAGTGCAGCACGCAGCTTTGTTGTCACCGTGGCCGGCTGCGCTTGGTTCAGTTTGAACACGCTCTCAATAACGGAAATCTCGGTGGCGGTTGTATTCATGCCCACAAACGAGATCCAATCATTGACGACCATACCGGCAGCCAAGACTTCACTGCCGCGATTTACAGTGCCCGCAACTAGGGGCACTTGCAGCAGAGATGACAGCTCATCCTGGTCCTGTATGCTCGTCTTGGGATGAACCATGCCACCCTGATTGCTCAGCACTGTGTAGGAGCCCACCAGCGTGTTGTCGGCGATGGTCTGACGAAAGACTTCCACATTAAGCACATCCGATATGATCTCTTCCGTGTCCTTATCCAAGTCGGGGTGCACCAGTGCCACATAATCATTGCACGCAATCACATTGCCCAGCGCAGACAAGCGCTCCTCCACACGCTGTATTTTAACGGCATCCGGCAGACTATTGCGCAAATGCTGCAACTCCTCGTCGGTGGTGGAATGCGGCACTAGTAGCCCGTTGCGATTGCCGACAGTGAGCCGGCCAATAATGCGGCAGCCTCCGATGTTGGCATGGACGACCGGTATGGTCTCGGCCAATTCAGCCTCGTACGCACTGTAGAAGGTCTCGGATCCACCAATTGCTACCAGGCAATATGTGTTTGTTAACTTGCTGAAGACGCCAATATCGTCATTGTTCTCGAATTGCACGCGCAGCGCCATTTTGTGTCTGATTTAGTATTGAGTTATTTTATGTCGTACAGTAAAACTATATTCGCTTCGAGCTCTCTTTGCTTTCTAAGGCCCACACTATCCGCTGTCTGGTTTTGACACAACCTAATAATGTACTTTAAATTATGTTGTGAAATTCGCGTATTTCGCTTCACGTGGTAATTTGCTAAACAGTTGCCGAAAGAACAAATGATCTGGAGATGGGCGACTGCGAGCGAGCTAGTGAACTGTCAAACACACACAGGGTTGCATGATACCATAAAATTGAATTGATTGAACTAGTTCATTGCGTGAAATTGCCACGCTTTAAACTTAACTTTGATTAACTTAACTGAGTGAGTGATTATATACGTAATAAATATGTTTAAAAAATCGCTAGTACTTTATACTTATCGATGTGGTTTGGTACACTACACTTGCTTATTCACCTCGAACGCCTTCCTCTCGCACGGTCCCTGTCACGGCTGCGACTTCTGTCGCGCTCACGATCACGTTCCCTGTCACGCCGACTGCTGCTGCTACCAGTCCCAATGGCTTCTCTTTCTCTTGAGCGGCGTTCTCGCCTTTTTTTGCGCTCTGTGCGCTCCTTTTCCCTGCGTCTGTGTGCGGGCGAAGCGGGACTGCGACTGCGACCCATCTTAATCCTTAATTTCTATGTGTACGTTTTTTAAACGTTTAGAAATATATAAAATGCCTATGCAGAGGGTCACATTTGATTGACATTCTTATAATGGACAATTGACTATCGTGAATACTCACCTTTGCTTAATGCTGTGTCTAACTTAAATTGGGCGACACCGGCATTAAGTCAAGCTAAACCTAAAACTAAACGTAAAAACGAAGCGCGTTCCTTCACACCCGCGACGCCAAAACAGACTGCAAATGGCCGCTGGCCATAACAGCTGATTGTGGTCCATATATGCAGTACTTTACTTTATTTCGGAATGTGAGTGTAACCAGTTTTCTGCAAAATATTCGATATTTCCAAGCATTGTATTCGATATCTCACAAAAATACCAAAAGGCTCTAAGCAAATGTTGCTTCGTAAATAATAGGAAAACTATTAAGTTAACTAGATATAAATAAGTTAACTAGATAAAATTCTATATTTCCAAGCTTTCAATACCACTTTCCATAATATCAACAATTGTTATTTTTTCAGTCATTTTTTGGTTTCCCACGACTACCGCCAAAAGGAGCTGAATATCGATAAGAAATGTAAGTACATCCCGTCAATCGTTTTTAAACTCATTTCGAAGTAAGATTCAACTTCAATTGATCTCTGCTTATGAGTTCTACATTAATTTAAACAGAAGTCTCAGCAGAAGTTTAATTGAATAAGGTCATCGTTAGCTTACATACGTATACATTTATAAATATTTGTGTGTGTGTGGAAACATGCATCCCATAGCAACGATCGTTTTGATTTTACAAATTAATAATATTATTTTCAACCTTTACATAATAAAGATTCTTTCAAATCGCCGGCGCCAGCTAAGCGCAAGCGATTCCATTTAGCATACATTGCTACGTTGCCTACATAGACGCATTACCGCACTATCGTCTACTGCTCTTATCAGGAGCGGGCTATGCAGCTAATTGCCATGTTGTTTATATGCGCGAATAAGCACAACAAAAGACAGCAATGAAGAAGAAGCGCAAACAGCTGTTACTTCATACCGGAAAGCTCTTGGCCAGAGCTTTTGTGTTGGGGCCCGCACTGGCTGAGCATCGCAGTTCTCGATTTGCAAGCAGCGCCGGTGGGTGCGCGAGTTCTTTTCCATTTCGCTGTTATTTGTGTATAATAATTCCTAAGCGACTGGCAAGATGGGCGACGCAATGAAAGTGGAGGTGGAGGACATTGAGAAGCTGTTCGAAATGGACGGCTACCTAAAGCCTTTCGAGCGTGAGATACGTCGCCGGTAAGTGCGAGTTGTGATCAAAATGGCATTGCATTTTAATTTGGGCACGACGCGCATCATCTAATCCGAAGTTTGCACCGGCTGATAAGCGGCTCAGTGTGGAATAGGGCAGTGTGTTGTTGTTGTCGTAACACTCTATGTATTCATATCAACTGGCTTTGCACTGTCGCCCCAAGTGCAGTTGGAAAAGTGCGGCGGTCAATGTCAGTTGAAGGTCGTGCGTATAATTTACTTTGCTTATTTGCCTTTTGCGTATGCGTGCGATGACGCCTAGATGCAGCATCAACATTTGGAACTGCCGTCGCGCCATACATATGTGCATTAGCATTGCCCTTGAGATCTGAACTTGATTTCCGTGTTTTCTTTTGTTCATTTCGATGCAGACATGGCGTACTGAAGGATTGGATTGCTAAGATTGATCAATGCGAGGGTGGCTTGGAAGAGTTCTCGCAGGGCTACAAATACTACGGCCTACACTTTCAGCCGGATAACTCAGTGGTAGCACGCGAGTGGGCGCCGGGTGCAAGAGACGTTTACCTCACAGGCGATTTCAGTGAGTATGCGACAAATGTGTTTGAGGCGAAATTCTCTCCGCGAAAGATCACCTTTAAGGATGTGCAAGCGAGCTAGCAACAGTTTTCGCCTCGCTTGCGAATTCGCCCTAACACAGCCCACTTAAAAGCTGTTTAAATATCGATAGCCAATCAAATCGATTGTAAAGCATATCTCAATTTAAAAAGTATATTTTAGGCAATTTGCTGAATATGGTCATTCTAATACCGATAGTAAGCTATATTATCGATAGTTAGGCGGCCCCATTTCAATGTGTGCTTTTCTAAAGATAAGCTTTGTTGCTAATAATTTACATTTATTTAAATCCCTCCAGACAATTGGCAGTGGGAATCGCATCCGTACAAGAAGTTGCCCTTCGGCAAGTGGGAGCTTCATTTGCCCGCCAATCAAGATGGCAGTCCGCCGATCAAGCATCTCAGTGAGATAAAGGTTATCATCCGCAATCAGCATGGTCAGCTTTTGGATCGTCTTTCGCCCTGGGCTAAGTATGTGGTGCAGCCGCCCAAGAGCGCCAATCAGGGCGTCAACTACAAGCAGTATGTGTGGCAACCGCCAGAAGGAGAGCGCTATCAGCGCCAGAACTCGCGACCGCCCAGGCCCAAGTCATTGAGAATCTACGAGTGCCATGTGGGTATTGCCTCACAGGAGCCTCGAGTGGGCAGTTACGATGAGTTCGCGGATCGCATTGTGCCGCGCATAAAGCGTCAAGGCTACAACTGCATTCAGGTGATGGCCATCATGGAGCACGCCTACTATGCCAGCTTTGGCTATCAGGTGACAAGTTTCTTTGCGGCTTCCAGTCGCTATGGCAATCCAGAGCAACTCAAGCGCATGATCGACGTAGCCCATGCCCAGGGTCTCTATGTGCTCCTTGATGTGGTGCACTCGCATGCGTCCAAGAATGTGCAGGACGGCCTTAATCAGTTCGACGGCACCAACAGCGGCTTCTTCCACGACGGCGCACGTGGCGAGCATTCCCTTTGGGATAGTCGTCTGTTCAATTACACGGAGCACGAAGTGCTGCGCTTCTTGCTATCCAATTTGCGTTGGTGGCACGATGAGTACAACTTCGATGGCTATCGCTTTGACGGCGTCACTTCCATGTTATACCATTCGCGCGGCATCGGCGAAGGCTTCAGCGGCGACTACAACGAGTACTTTGGGCTCAATGTGGACACAGATGCACTCAACTATCTGGGTCTAGCCAACTATATGCTGCACAAGCTGGATCCCGAGGTTATAACCATAGCTGAGGTACACATTGTCTTCTATTCCTGACTATTTCCTATTGCTAACTTGTTTTCTCATTGGCCATTGGCAGGACGTTTCTGGCATGCCAACACTGTGTCGTCCCGTGACGGAGGGCGGCATTGGGTTCGACTTTCGCCTGGGCATGGCCATTCCAGACAAATGGATAGAGCTGTTGAAGGAACAGACCGATGACCAGTGGGACATTGGAAACATTGTACACACGCTGACCAATCGTCGCTGGATGGAGAACACGGTGGCTTACGCGGAGTCCCACGATCAGGCGCTTGTTGGCGACAAGACCATTGCCTTCTGGCTGATGGACAAGGAAATGTACACTCACATGTCCACAGTGTCCGATTCGTCGCTAATTATTGATCGTGGACTGGCACTTCATAAGATGATACGCCTCATCACGCACGCCTTGGGCGGGGAGGCATATCTTAATTTCATGGGCAACGAGTTCGGTCATCCCGAGTGGCTGGACTTTCCGCGAGTGGGCAACAATGACTCGTACCATTATGCGCGTCGCCAGTGGAATTTGGTGGATGACAATCTGCTCAAGTACAAATACCTTAATGAATTTGATCGTGCCATGAATGAGTTGGAGGAACGCTATGGCTGGCTGCATTCGGGTCCCGCCTATGTGAGCTGGAAGCACCAGAGCGACAAGACAATCCATTTTGAGCGCGCAGGACTCGTGTTTGTGTTCAACTTCCATCCGACTCAAAGCTTCAGTGATTACCGTGTGGGCACCAATTGGGCTGGCACCTACCAAGCCGTGCTCTCCTCCGATGACCCAATCTTTGGCGGCCACAACCGCATCGACATGAACTGCAAACATCAATCGGATCCCTGGGGTCATGCCGGTCGCTCCAATTTCATTCAAGTCTATACGCCCTGTCGCACGGCCGTTGTGTACGCGCGTATTAGCGATTAGGCGCGCTCGTTGGACCAATTTGTTAATATACACATATATATATATTACCGATACTATGTGAATTTCAAATTAGCTATAGTTATTGTTTATGTTACGAAAGCCATCATTGAAATATATACACAACTGAGATATAGTTTTACAAGATTGTTCTCGATCATTTTGGGAATCATCTGTGAAAATCTCGCCCATTGAAATGGAATTCGGATGATTTATCTCAAAGATTTACTTACCTCAGTTCTTAAATTCATTTCCATGTAGACAATCAGATATTTTTATTTTGAAATTTTGTATTTTAGTTCTTTATTTGCTTTGAATTTTTAAAATTGTATTTTTGTTGTCGTTTATAATAAATATATATATTTATATATGTATAGGTAATTATTATTCATAGACTTTTTATACATAATGTACTCTTCTCATGTTTTGCTTAATTATTTGCTTGCAGTTTCGTTTACTCGTTACGACTTAATCTATATAATTATCTTACAAAAGTGTGCCTAACTTTTTTCAGTGTTTTTTTTTTTCTTTTTACTTCTCGATCTTAATATAAATATGCTTTGAATCCTTATCATTGTCTTCCAATAGTTATAGTAATTTAGTCCCTAACAATAACTTTAGTTTTGTTTTGCATTGTGATTATGAAAAAATACTTTGATCTTAACTGTGGTACCGCGCTTAGTGTTAACAACTTAGGTCAGTGCTATGCTTCAATTTGTAGGCTTTAATCATAATTAATGTATTATTGTTAACGTATGCGGATGGCTTAACAAAATTGCAAATGATAGTTTTTTTTTTTAATAATATACAACATGTAGGGGAAAAGTGGGTGGATAGTCTCTGGTTTCCTGAGAAACAACAACAAAAAATTAAATAAAATAGAAAATAAATAGTTACGGACAATACTTGAAATGAAATACGTTGCATAGCTGCCTAATAATCAAAGTGGCTTCGTCTATGTATATATATATATATATATATTATGCAAAGGAACAAATTAATATATATATATACAAATAGTATTTAGAGTTAATTAATAATATAAAAATATTTAGTAAGCTGAAACTCAATTCGTATATGTGTATATATTTCCGTTTTAGCAAATAATACAGCTTAAGTTTCTTTTTGTAATTATTAAATTAAGTTAAACATAAATTTTGTCTGGCGCTGAGCCTTTGTGGCCAGGCCAGCGCCTGGTCAAAATATAGCTAGAAAACTGGGCTCGGGTGTCGTACTGTTATTTTGGTTACTTTGTTTTTGCACTTATGTATAGGCTACTCTTAATGCTTAAAAAATAATTTAATGTTGTTTGAAATTTACAGAATTCGTTGCACAGCACTGGCTGTGCATGAGTGTGTGTATGCGTGTGTGTGTGTAGCTGTGTTGGTGTCTGTGAGCTTACATTGTGAACAACATTTTGTTGTTTTCAATTTGCACTTTGCGCACAACATGAATTATATATACTATATAGATAGTATGTTATGTTAGGATTCTTTATGCTTAATGTTTCATATATGTATATAGAAAAATAAATTTGGTATGCACTTGTAACATTATGTAATATCAGTTGTGTTTTCTTCTTCTTCTCTTTTTCGCATAGCTTTCAATTGAGTTGTGGCCGCTTTTTAAGTTTAACTTGGCTTTTATTGTTCAACTATCATATTTAATTAAATTTGGTTTTGATTTGCTTTTGTTGTTGTTGTTGTTGTTGATGATGTCGTTGGTGGTGATGGTTGCGGTGGTGGTGGCCAAATGCGTCGATTTTTTATATATGCCCTAAGCAAATAGGCGAATAGAATATTGTGGATAGAAATCTAGGACTCTGTTGCAGCTGGCAACAAAGCAACACAACGAGCTGTGCCACGTGTTGCTTTGTGGCGAGTGCAACGTGCTCGATGGGGGTGGCTGAGCGATTAAAAGAAATATGTGGTTGGCATTATAGTGGCATTATTCAAAAATCGACCCATTTGGCCACCCATTAGACCCTACGCGGCAAACAGTTGCGCTGCAGCAGCAACAGCTGCAGCCTGCTGCTGTTGTTGGTGCTGCTGCTGCTGCTGCTGTTGGTGATGTTGCTGCTGCAGTGGCGCCATGATTGGTATGGCGGTGCCATCGGCCGTCAGCAGCAGCGTCTGCGTTTGCGCTTGCGCTGGCTGCGCAGCTGCTGCTGTCGGCTCAGCTAAGGCCATATTGGCTGTCGGCCAGTCCGCGGGCAGCACGATCAGCTGCTGCTGGCCAGCTTTGCTGGGATGCGCTATGATGCTGCCGTCGGCTGACTGCACCAATATGGTATTTGGCGGCAGGTTGAAGCAGGTGACAGTGCCATTCGGTCCCACGGTTTGCAGCTGCAGCGCTGGAGCCTGCTGCTGTTGCGGCTGCTGCAGCAGCATAGCTGAGGTTGTCGTTGCAGCTGTGACCGCTGCTCCTGCTGCTGCAGCATTGTGATTGCTGTTGCTGCTGCTGCTGAGATCAAGACCATCGCTGTCGTTAGCTGTCTGCTGCAGCACCTGCTGCTCCTCGCAGCCAGTCGGCTCCTCGTCGATGACCTCCTCGACCAGATCATCTTCGTTAAGCTCTTCGATGATGTCGTCTGTGTTGTCCACGTAGCTGGCTGCGTCCAGCGCCACGTTGCCGCCCGCTGCACCTATGGGCGGCGAGGGCGTGGGCGTCGGCATGGCCAGGTAACCATCCGCCGATTTGGCTGTCAGTGCTGTGCCTTTGGGAATGCGAAATTTGCGCAGGATTTGTGCTGTCGATGAGCACAAGGCAGCATTCACTGCATTCACTGTATCATCATAAGCATCCTCATCAATGAGCTCCTCCTCTTCCTCGATTAGCTGCTGCTGCTGCTGTTGCTGTTGCTGTTGTTGCAGGTTAGATGCTTCTGGCGTAAGGATAACCTGACGGTTGCGACCGGCATTTGCGTTGACACGCACCAAGGTGACTGCCGGCTTGCCACCCGCTTGACTGCCATTAAGAAGGGCGAGTGGCGGATGTTGCTGCTGTGATTTCTGAACAGCACCGCGTGCGGCCAGCAGTATGACTGGTGTCTTCTTGCCAATTGTTGTCTTTATGCCATTGCTGTTGCTACTGCTGCTAACGTTGTCGTTGTTGCTGTTGCAGGCGCTGTTGTTGTTATTGTTGTTGTTGTTGTTGTTGATGCTGGCGCTGCTGCTGTTGTTGTTGCTGGCATTGCTATTGTATTTAGAGTTTGGAATGAGAGATGAGACAGCATTGGGATTATTAGTGTGTGTGTTGAGCACTCGGAAGTCGCGTTTGCTTTTCGAATTGCTACGATTATGTGTTACAAAGTCAGCGAATTTGTCAACGAAGCTGACCGCGGCGCTACGATTGCTGTTGTTGTTACGACAACTGGTGCGGGCGGTGCTGCTGAGGCAACTGCTGTTGTCGGCGGCAAGCAGAGCGCGTGAATTGGCCTGCTTCACGACAATCTCTTCGTAATAAATGCGATTCGCGTCGCACTGGCGGCGTTGATCGTTGTTGTTATTGTTGTTCTGGTTGTTGTTGTTGTGGATGTTGTTCTGAATGTTGTTGTTAATGTTGATGTTGTTGTTGCGTGGTGTGTGTGGCCGCTTGAACCGCTCGTTCTTGTGGTTTATGTTGTTGATGTATGCTTGTTGTTGTTTAGAAGAACCTGTGGTTGTTGTTGTGTTGACGCATGTTGTTGTTGTTGTATATATGAATTTTTGTGTGCAAATCATAAAAATATGACATTAAAACAACACAAAACATGAACACAACGGGCGAACCAAAAAGTTGTCGAGAAAAATGAAGAAAAAGAAAAAACATTTGGTTGAATAAACAATTTGATTAGCATTTTGCTCAATTTTTGGTATTCTTTTAATTTAAGGGTTTTATATTGTTAGTCGCTGGGTTAGTAAATCATAACATATGTATTTGTATGTGTAAATGTGTATGTGACAGGTTGGGTGAGTTAGGTATGTATGTACATGATGTGGACGGGTGTGCCAATTGCTGGGCCAATTGTTGAGTGAGATTAATCAAAAAGGATGCAAATGAAAATGAATTGATTCGTGCAGCCTAGAAAGCGTTTGGGGTAACACTGTTAAGTCACGAACTGCACTTGAGCTCATTCCGATATAAAACGAAAATATGGAATTTATCGATATATCGATTAAATATTCAATGAACTAAATGTTAGTTAACAGAAATTACAAAACAGCTTACAGAATTGAAAACTGATTCGAACAGATTCGTTTCCCACAATAACAAAATCATATATTAATGGAAAGTTATAACTAAAATTTAGGATTTACAAAATTGTTAAATATAATTAATCCCTATATTTGTCTGTAATATGCTCCTATTAGTATTACTCTGAAACAATTGACTGTCTGCTAGATGTGTTAATAATGGATAATGGACAATGGATCATGACATGAATGCGCTTATACAAAAGTTGGTTAAACAGAGAAATAATAACAAACCAAAACTTAAATAAAAAGCGAATTAAACAAAAAGTACACATACCTTGCACTTCAAAAGTCCAATTCTCTACTTTAAATTATATATATACATATATATTTATTTATTATATATATATATATATACGTATATATCAATTGTTCATGAATCGATTTTATGTGAGTGTATGGGAGAGCGTCCGTTGTGAAACAAATGCAGATGAAATGCTTATGAAGTGCACAAAATTAATGAAATGTGCAGTTTCCTGTTGTTTTTGTGGTTGTTGCACGCACACGCACACAAGCGCAAACACAGGCACACACACTCGCTCGTTCGCTCGCTCACACACGGCCAAGCAGTGCAGTATAAGTTGAATGTATGCGAGTTCATCCACATGTATGTTAGTGTTCAGTGTTGTAAAATGTGCGTGTTAAATGAGTATTATGAGTAAGCGTTAAGATTTTAAACAAATTTTAACATATTCAGTAAAGTATTTCTTTTTTTTTTGCATTGTAAATGGCTTCCATTTGCGTTGCTTTTCATTTTTCATTTTATCATTCGCTCATTGTTTTTAAAAATTAAAAGTTATTTATTATTATTATTCATTTATTATTTGTTTTTTTTTTTTTTTGGTACTTTGGCTGCATTTGTCGCTTTTACACATTTTTCTGTCGTGTTGCTGTTTCAGAGCGCTAGAAGCACGGCTTCTGATATATCGTAGCTATAGTTTTTTATATAGACGAATTTTGATTGATTGTTTTTTGATTGATTGGTTGGTTGGTGGGTTGGTTTTGTGTACATAAAATAAAACAAGAGAAAAAGAAAGAAAAAAGAACAAAATCGCATTGAACACATTGTAATTAAAATCATTGGCGGAAGTGAAGAAAATAAAATAGCAAACAGATAATGTCTATGTACAATAAGTCTTCAATATAGGTGAGTTGTTTTTGTTTTTTGTTCGCAGATGGTAAAATGTTAATATTAAAAGTCGTATTTTCAGAGCATTGGAAGAGTGTACAGAACCAAAAGCAAAAATAAAGCTGAACTGAAAGACTCGATGTATACAATTTGTACGATAAGGAATACGATATAAATAAATGCACAAATTGAAATTAAAAACTAAAACTAAACTAAGTTAAGCAACATTGTTAAATATAAAAACGATAATAATATGATATAAATATATGGTCAACTCAGAATACTTAAATACATATGCTTAATGAAAAACTACAGGAAAATTGACTAAAAAACTAAAAACTAAATTTTGTTAATGCGCATTTTCGTTGTTTTAATTCGAAATTCAAATTGAAAATTTGGGTTCGAATGCGCTGTGTGTTTGAAAGTAGTGTATGTTTGTGTGTTTTTAGTGGTTTCCGCGACGTTGTTCAACACTAGTCGAAAACATAAGTGAAACGAAACGGAATTGAACGCAACGTAACGGTTCAGCGACAGCAAGTACGCAGCGCCGCCGTCGACTACGCAACAGAACTAATAAAGAGAGAGAGAGCAATAGACAGAAAGAGAGATAGCGGGTACTTAGACTGAGAGAGAGAGAGAGATGGCGAGTAAATCAAACGAGGACGCGATACACTAAAAAAGTTACTTAGATTGCAGCGAGGAGCATAGCTTCATTTAAATATATATATATATATATATATATATATATATATATATATATATATATATATATATATATATAAATAGAAATAGAGAGAGAGAGAGAGTGAGGAAAAGAGAGTTATTTGAGTGTGTTTACCTAATTTCTTTGGTTTCCAGCAGCGACGAGGTGTTCACATCGTTCACCGCATTTATCATCGAGGTGGGCGAGAATGGCAGGTGGTACATGGAGGCGGTGTCCAGCGTATACGCATCGCTGCTCTTTATCAGCAGCTCATTCTTGAGCTCCATAAACTGTTGGTGCGGATTGTGGCTGAATTGATGCTGCTGCAGCAGCTGGTGTGATTGATGTTGCTGTTGTTGTTGCTGCTGCTGCTGTTGCTGGTGATGTTGTTGTGCGTCTAGCGCGTTCGCATTCAACGTAGGCTGCGCGCTCGCATGCGTGGTGAATGTGTATTGAGGCGCTGCCGTGGCACTCATCGTGTAGGGACAGAGATCGCCCAGGTCTCCGGTATCCAGCTTGGGCTGAAAGCTTTGCAGGCCATCGGGCGTTAAAATCTGATAGCTTTGCACGGTGCCGATGACATGTTGTTGCTGCTCGTTGGGCAGTGCCGGCGTGGCCGCTGCCGTCGAGCTGAGGTAGGTCACATTGTCCAGCTCGTAGTGCGTGGGTTGCGTCTGCGCTTGGCTGCTGCTCACCTGCTGCTGCTGCTGCTGTTGCTGTTGCTGTTGTTGCTGCTGCAGCTGAGTTGTTGTCTGATACGTTGCTGTCGTCGCACGCTGCTGCGGCGCTGGCGCCGTGGTGTATATGGTCTGCGTGCCATCCAGCTGCAGCGGCACTAGATTGCCGGCCTGGTCCTGTATCATGATGCTCTGGCCATGCAGCTGCTGCTGCAGCAGCGCCTGCTGCAACTCCAGCTGATTGGAGTAGATCAGTGTTGTCGTCGTTGGTTGTGTGCTCTGCGTGGGCGTGGCCTGGCCACGCTGCAGCGTCATAGAGCTGCTGGCCCCGGGATTGGCCAGGGCTAGCTGTGCCCCACCTGGCAGTATCATGCCGCTGAAGTCCAGCGAGGGCAATGTTTGCAGCTGCTGTTGCTGCTGTGGTGCAGCCACTGCCGCTTGCTGCAGTTGCTGTTGCTGCTGCTGCTGCTGTTGTTGTTGCTGCTGTTGCTGTTGTTGCTGCTGCTGTTCAGCTTCCGCATTCTGAACCTCATCCAACACGCTGTCAATCTGCGCTAAACGCTTTTTGGTGGGCGTGCTGCTGGGCGTGGCATTGTCGCCTGACTTCAGTTTGCGCACGCGCGGCGTTCTCGTGGTGCGCGCACGTTTCGCTGCTGGCGTGGCCGTCGTCTCCGCCTTCTGGGGCGTGCTCGCCGCCGAGTTGGGCGGCATGGGCACGTCTCCGTGCTTGTCCTTTTTGTGCATTTTCATTTTGTCTGGCCGCGAGAACTCCTTGTTGCAGATGGGGCACGCGAAGATCTTGCGGTTCTGGCCCTCGTGGAAGAGATACGCGTGCCGCTGGAAGCTGTACTTGTTCTTGAACGTCTTGAAGATGTCGTTCTTGGCACAGACCAGGCAATAGGCCACGCCATCGATGATGTGCTCGTAGCGCGCAATGTCCAGGCCACGCACACTCATCTTCTCCAGATACTCGCCCTGCTCATCCTCCGCGATGACGCGCGTCTTGCGTTTGCGCTTCTGCTTGGCGGCCGCCGCCTTGGAGAGCATGCCAGGAATAGCATCGTTTATGGCGTGTTGTGGCTGCTGCTGCTGCTGCTGTTGTTGTTGTTGTTGTTGCTGCTGCTGCTGCTGCTGCTGCTGGTGTTGGTCGTCGTGGCCGCTGATCGTGTAGCTAGTGGTGCCAGCTGCCTGTTCGGCTGCCTCGGCCTCCACCTCGGCCTTGATCACTTGGTACTCCTCGAAGTCATGGTCGTGCTCCATGCTTTGCTCCTCATACTTCACTTGCAGCCCACTCTCCTCGTCCTCCTCCAGCATCTCCTCGTCCTCGCCCACATGCTGCGGCTCGTACTTGATGATGTCAGCCGCGGCAGCGCTGCTGCCATTGCTCAAGCAGTCGCTGCTTCCGTTCTCGCTCTTCAGCACATGGTACTCCTCGTAGGTGCTTCCATCGAATTCAATGATGGTGCCATCTGTGTTGACCAGCGCTGTGGTTGTTGTTGTTGTCGCTGCGCCAGCACCGCCTGCACTTGCGCCTACACCCACACCACCGTCCACGCTGCTAACGATGGGGGTCGCTGCGGCGGCGCTAACCGCCGTCGTGGGCAAGCCACCGTTATAGTTCTCAAAGACTATCGTCGTCGGCGTCTGACCATCCTCTCCCGTTGTGGTTATATAGTGATATTGTGGCTGGTGCTGCTGCTGTTGTTCCGTGGCTCCATTTGTTGTGGCGTTCGTGTGCAGGATGGAGGACGAACTAATAGTTGTGACCACATTGTCTTTTGTTTATATTGATTGAAAGTACATATTCGGTTTGGTTCATATAAAAGATGTGTTTGAATGTAATATTTGCATAAATAATCAATAAATCAATTCGAAAAATCGACATTGTATCTAAATCGAAATCGAAATCGAAATACAATTCACTCAAAAATCAAATACCGAAATCAAATGCTGTGCCAAATGATAGCTACAAATCATCATCGAGCACACGCAGTTTTTAGATGGGGCGGCATATCGACTATTGAATAAACCCCACTAATAGCTGCTGCATACACTACATACGAAAAGAAGTGAGTGAATTGGTTTCTATATTCATATTTTGTTTGTCGCTTCAATTTGTGTGTTACTTAATTACTACAAATTACGTAAGTATTCGTTTTCATACAAGTAGCAAACGGTAATTAAATGAATTTTAGTCTCTAGAAAATAGTCGTTCAAAAATAAATATGCTTCAAGAATTACGTGTTTAGAAAAGTTTCCAATTTTCCAATTTGATATTGGCCACTCTTAATTGTCGTAACTAATAACTAAGAAATACTAAATAATACCTATGAGTGCAAAATACTTAAACTCAAATATTCTACGCGCCATGCTCACAATGGAGTTGACCAAATAAATGATGATGGGCTGCACTTTTCACGAAATGGGCAGCACTTTTGTCTTAATAAAACGTTACAGATTTCAATTCATAAATTGGGTTTCGTAGGCGAAGTAGATAATTTGTTCATTGAAACAAAGACTTGACTGTAGCACAGTTTTGAAAAAGTGGTTCTTTATAACATCAACTCCATTGTGAGCAGCGGAAAAAAACTTAAGAGCTAAACTAAAAGAATTTAAATAAACTGAAAAAATACATACGCTAAGTTAATAAAATAAAAAATAAGTAAGTTTTGAGCCTCTTGTCAAATGCGCTTGCAAATTTATTCAAATTATTCATATTCATTAACATATGTTTTAAATATATATTCTCAATATTCAACATATATGTATGTGTATATGTATTGTCGGGGTCTAATTTGTGCATTTAGATATAAATGTTTTGTTTTTTTTTCGGCTACTCTATATCTTTTTTGCATTAGAAATATAAAATAGAAATGAGAAATTACGAAGAAATATGCTCAGCAAGACAGAAGTTTTTAATATATGATGTACGAGGTGTAAAAGAACTGAAAAGCGATTGTTATTGGTTTTTGGGATGTATATCCTCTATATTTGTTTTTGTTTTTTTCCCCTAATTGTTTTCTTTATATTTAAAAACACCGCAAATGGAGGACGCATTAAATTGAACAAACATATGGTGAACGAAATTTGTATGTATTCTTCTTTTTGGGAAAACACAATTGTGTAATTTTCTTGTTAGCTGCAGTTTGATTTTTGGCACAAAAAATAAGATTCTTCGAAAATGAAGGAAAGAAATTAGAGTTTCGACTACGGAATGTTAATGCGTTGCATGATGATAATGAATTGATGATAGCACTGGATATACAGATTATATATAGATGGTAGTAAACAATACATGTTGCCAATTGGAATTGTTAAAATAATGAGAAATAAAATAGTTAGTAAATTAGGCTAATAAATAAAAGGCAAAAACCAAAGAGACGAGCACACAAAATGTAAGCAAAACATACTACAGAAAACGACAAACGCAATTGATAGGTTTTTCTTAATATCTTCTCAAAGAGTTACGTTACGAGTTACGAGGCAGGCAGGAATTGTAACTTACCGGCGACGCTGGTAGCAACATGTTGCTGCGGACTGCTGTTGCTGCTGGCCACGGCAGCGGCTGTCGTGTGATATGTGGCCGTTGCTGCGCTTGTCGCCTGTCCATTGGCATCACAGAGAATTTCGTTTTGCAGCTGATAGACATTGCCATCTGTGCTGGTATATTGTTGCTGCTGCTGGTGCTGCTGCTGCTGTGGAATGCCATTCAGTGTGTTGGCTGCGGGCAACATGTTGATGCTAACAATCTTCTGTTGCTGTTGCTGACTAGATGTTGTTACTGTTGTCGCTTGCTGCTGATGCTGCTGCTGCTGTTGACTTAGTTTTGGTATTTTGCCTTCGAATTTACGCGACTGTTGCATGAACTGCAACTGTTGCTGCTGATGCTGTGGCTGTTCGCTGAGCACACGTTTGGCATCTGTAAGAATGCGTTCGAAATTTTAATTAATGTGAATTTAAGAGTTTTTTGTTTGTTTTCTTTTGTGATGTTGGATGTTGGTTGGATGTGGTTGTTATATGTTGGCAGTTAAGCGTTTGGGATTGTGAAGCAACACACCGACACACACACACACACACACACACACACACACACACACACACACACACATATATATATATATATATATATATATTTATATATATATATATATATATATGGTATATTCATATACACACATATATACATATGTAGCAGAAGCGAACGAAGCTGCAGCGGAAACAAATCGAAACTGAAACTGAAGCCCAACCAGAAGTCGAGCTGCGTGTACAGCCCATGCATAGAGTCCTTTTTAGTAAAACAGTTTTGGTTTTTGGTTAGTTTTTAGCATAAAGTTTCCTTTATATATATATATTTATATATATATGTATAGAGTGCTCTCATATATTTCTCAGGCGCTTACAAATTAGGACACAACTTTGACGACTTATTTTTTAGCAAAAATTTCTAATTTCAAATCAAATGTACAAATACAGTAAAAGAAAAAACAAGTAGGAGACAAGAAACTAAAACGACGACGATGACGGTGAATAACAAAAACGCTGACAAAAGCGGCTATGAATGGGGGAGTTCGATCGGATTAAAATGTTAGTCAATAGTTATTTTGCTGTTGTTTGGATTATGGTTGGCTGGATTAGCTGGATGTTGGCGATGATGGCGGTGACTGTGATTCTTATGTGACTATGCTTGTTGTAGTTGTTGTGACTGTGGCGTTGCAGTGGCTGTTGCTGCTGCTGATGTTGCTACTGTTGCTGATGCTGCAGTTGCTGTTGCTGATCAAATTGTTGCTGCTGTTGCGCTCACCTGCGCTAACGCTGCTGCTGCTGCTGCTGCTCTTTCTCTCAATGACCTCTGCAAACGTTGCTGCTGTGCTGTCTGAAGCTGATGTTGTTGCAGTTGAATTGATGATGCTGCTGCTGCTGGCAGCCGTCTCCTTTTTTCGCTTTGTAGGCGTTTTGCGTGGCGTGGAGTTCGCCTTAGCGCGCGCACCACCGCCGCGTGCCCCTCTTGATGTGGAGGACGTGGATGTGGAAGAAGCTGGCGATATGGAACGATCGTCTTTGTTGACTCGTGGACTACGACCGCGACTGCTGTTGCGTGAGCTATTCCGCCGCTTGCTCGTAAGCCAATCATCATCATAGTCTGCATCATATTTACGCTTTTGCTTTCGCCGCTTGAAGTCCTCCTCCTCATCGTCGTCCTCTGCAAAGATTGAAAGAGCAACAAAGCAAAACAAGAAAAGTATTGACTGTTTCGCTCATGTTAAATTTGGCCGTCTTCAGCTTACCAGTGCCGTCATCCATGTACTCCAGCAGCTCCTGCTTGGTCTTGAAGTCAGCAGGACTCTGCAGGCTCATTGTGTCCTCGGGCGTATACTCAGTTTCTTCCTCGTTAAGCGTAAGCACGCTTTCTTTTAACATGGCCTTTACATCGTCGGGCACATTGGGATTTTGTTGGATTTCATCCAAGTCCAAATCAGGATTGCGCTCCTTGAAACTCTTCGCCTTGGTGGGATTGCATTGTTTTTTCATTCTGCGATTAATAGGGAATTATTATGTTATTATTGAAATCTAGGAATGGCGCTCGAGAGCAACCCACTTTTTATCACACAGAAGGACATCGAGATGCGGAGGGAGTGGCGCTGCAGTCGGCACCAAATTGGGTGGATCCTCGGGATGGCGTCCAAGATCGCGTCCTTCCAACCACGCATCGTAACGTTCGCTCTGGAAACGCTTGACAAATGTGTCCATTGAGATTTTGACCATGTCATTGCTGCAGGTACATTGCGTCGCACGCTTTCCGTACTCAATCCAGCGTTCCATGGCAAAGTTTGTGGATTCTGCGCAGTTGAAGCCATGATTGAAGCCGGCGTGATAGCCGAAAGGAAATGTAATCATAATCTCACCCGATTCCTGGGTAATCTGTATGAAACATGGGTAAAATATTGAGTACTCGGGAGCAGGACCTTAGAGCGACGTTTGTCTGAAGTTCGAACTGGCTCATATTTCTCAACTTCTTCTCTTGCCTTAAAGCTTCTTGCACTTCGTAAGCACTCAGATTCCGTTTGGCCCTATAGCTTGTCTTAGCATGCGGACGATATGCCTGGTCTCGACGTCGTAGGCAACAGACTATTTGTGCCATTGCTAAAGTCTTTTTAGAAGTTTTGAACTTATCTAAAAAAAAGTGTTTCCCGGCTGCACTCTTCATCCCCACTGCGGACCATTGTGAATAACTTTTTGGTTGATTGGGCTCAACACACGAATTAGCTTAACTCAAGCAAAGTGTCTTCGACTCAATTATATCAGACTAAAAGGAAAGATGGGCCGTTTCACTTGCATAGCAATAAACGGAACTAGTTGTGGGGGGCATTCAAAAAGGCAACTGCATAAGAAAAGGATCCGAAATATGCCCAGTTCGACTAGAGTACTTCAGGCATTTTGAGAACTAATTTCCCACATAGATTTTACCTTGCTAACGGGCACATTGTGCTGCTTAAGTATCTGTGGCGATATGAGCGTCATTTTATGCCGCAAATACGCATTGCAGTTCTTATAGCTGGCCGGGAAATATTGATTGGCGACTTTCTCCAGCCGTCTTCCGTACTCGGGCGGCACCACATACCACGTTTTGGGTGCGCCAAAGTGCAAATAGTTGATCGAATACAAGTCCATGTCCTCAGTGTGCCAGGCGAACGTCGTTTTCCACATGCCAAAGTACAGGTAGGCAGTGTTAACGCCGTCAATTTGTATGTTATAGTCCTTGTTGACGAAGTCCAATATGCTGCCTAAACGATTTATGTTCCAGCTCTACGAGAAATTGTGGAGGCATGAGAAAAAGGACTCTCAGTTAGGTCCACTTTACACTTACATCCTGGTCAGAGTCTGTGATGCTGCCACTAACATCGGCACCATAAATGGGAGCCACATAGGTTATATTTTTCCAATATTTACGCTCCAGATCTTCGAAATCGAAGTGCTTCGGCGTGGCATAGCGTTCGGTGCTAGCCAATTCGCTGAACTGTTTAACCGTCAGTGGTTTCTTTTGTATATTGATCTGTTGATAATATCCCTGTTTTCCAGTAACCACCTGGCATATGGGTGCGGGAATCGTAACATTCAAGGCATCCAAGTCCGCATAGCCGCTGCGACGTGGTACCCACTCAGAGGGTGGCACCACCTTGGCTAGGCCTGCTTTGTGGGCGCCCTGTGATTCCATGTAGGCTACGTATTTTGGGAAGTCCTTGAACTCCTCCCATGTGGGACGGAACACCATAATGCGCGGTATATCGGTCATTTTAGTTTTCTTTCTTTATAATCTTTATATCTTACTCAACGCGATCTGCAACTGTTAGAGAAAGAGAGATATGGATATACATATATATAGAGCGCGAGAGAGAGACAGAGAGCGATATATTAGCGGTCTCTGCTGTCTGCATTAATCCAGCGCAGATGCCAAGAACTTGGCATGAATGCGTGCGTGTCCTGCCTCCTGCTTCTGTTACCGTTGTTGTAGTTGATGACAACGTTGTTGTTGTTGCTAAGCAAACAGGAACAGCTGCAACTTCATTTTCGAGCGCCCTTTTTCAATGGGACAGCCGGCAACAACAACAACAGCGGCAGTAGCAGCAGTCAGGCAGGCAGCCAAACAGGCAGGCGGGCCGAACAGGCTTCACAGACTGGCAGGATATGCAGCGAGTCAGCCAGTTTGAATGGTCTGCGATCAATAGATGCATTGATCGCGTATCTTGATTACTTACAATAATTTTTAATACAAATATGGAAATCGAAATCGTTAAAAATAGGTGCTACAAAGTTGCTTAAAATTATTTTTGTTTTAGTGCTGAAAGTTTAGGATTTTGATTGTGTAAAAAAGGAAAAGTTGGGGATAAATTTGTTAAAAATGTTTATGCTGAAAATTCGACAAATTTATAAATTCCGAAAAAGAGTTAATTCATATTTATAATCGAAGTAAATAGTATAATACCTATATACTATCTGCCTTGCAAGCAGGCGTCGTTAATGTTTGTTACCGATTATGTTTATAGTTAAGATCGTAACACTTTAAAAGATATGAATTAGATTTAATATGACCTAAAATGTGATTTAAAATAAATATTATTAGGTTTATTAGTTTAATTAATGAATAATAAATCATTCCCTAGCATTCTTATACCTTATAAAAACCCGATCTTCAGATGATATGTGGGCTTTCGAAAAGTCCTTAACATTGAGTAAAATTTATCTCTGATCTTACTTGAATATTCTATATATCTATGAGTACCTTAACTAAAGAATTCGACTTTAATTTAATCCAAATTGAGGGAACCATTACCATTCAAGCTCAAAATATTAGGGTTCAAAAAAGATTTCAGTTCAAAAACATTCATAATGAATACATTTTGATTCTATAAGGTTCTCCTCGTAGTTTTAAATTGAACCGAACTGCGTTTTCTGGGTTAATGTAATACATACACGAACACATTATATGTATCTATGAATTGAGAAGAAAAACTTAAAACTACAACTTAAGCGACACACAAATACTGTAGTACACCGCGGATGGAAGAGTCTCAGAAACCGTTCCGTGTGTGTTAGATAAGACAGTCGATTTCCAAATCTAGCTGTTCCATAATCAGAAGTAAAATTCAACTAATCCCCCCGCAGTTGCATACATACGAAAAGTATAAAGGACAGCAATTAAAATGGCGCAGGGCGAAGTAGCGAACAAAATAAAAGAGGATACTCCGTCTGAGAAGCACGCCCAATAGGAATGTGGAAAAACACAGGAACCAAAGTACCAACCTCTTTGCGAAATGTTCAATGATTATTGGCAGCCAAAAACAAATTGATGAATAAACAAATTTAAAGAACGAACAGGAACAAGGACGACAGCGACAGTGACGACGAGCACAACGCCGTGCGAGACATTCAAGCAAACTACATCGATGAAAATTTACGCAATTTTGGGTCTACGCAGAAAACTGTACCACCACCCGATGAGGCGACGACGACGACGACGACGAGGACAACGAAGAGAGCCTTAGCGACGAGTGCGCGCTGTGTGCGCAAGCGAGAGCACATGCTATCAACACGAACGGGCGAGTAGCAAAGTAGCGAGTCACATTTGCACCGAGAGAAAGAGAGACCAACTGCCATATAGACATACACACAAGTGTGTATGTGTATATATGTACAATATATATATAAATATATATATATATATATATATATATCTGTGTGTGTGTGTATGCCATTTGGGTGTATAAGTAATATGCATTGTGTATGTGTAGAGGGAAAATGTTTGAAAAATTTAAAAGAACTCACTTGTGTGTGCGCTTCGGCTGACTTCGAATATAAATGCAGCTCGTACTCCTATTCTTGCTCGTACTCCTATTCTTGATCTCTCGCTCAGGCTAGTGTAATCCCACTTTGCTCGTTTATTGGTTGAATTGGCTTTGTTTCTGTAGTTTATTGCACATTTTGCTTTTGTTGTATTTTTGGCTTTGGTCGAGCAGAAAGAACTTTTTCGTGTCCTCTGCCTCTTCTGTTTTGTCACTCTTTTCGTGTGCTACAGCTACACTTCTTGCTTTGCTTTTTGTTGCTTACGCTTAGGCGCTCTCTCTTGCAAATTGCGCTCGCGCTCTCTCTCTCTCTCTCTCTTTCTCTCACACTCACTAGCTCTATTCTATTTTTTTCTTCTTTCGACTGGCGCTCGCTTATTTTGCACAATTGCACAATTTGTTGTTGTTTATTCGACGCGGAGCTATTCGCGTGCTTATAACTGTAACTTTTTACTTCCTTCAATAATGTTGGCCTGCAACATTTGCCGAGTGTCTGCACTTGTATTTCGGTTTTGTTTTTCGTTTTTTGCTTTTTGTTGGTAACTGCCGGCTGAGGCGGAGCTCTCAATGTAGTATTAAGACTCTGCTGCTGCTGTTGTTACAGTTATGTGCATTTGCATGTGTATGCGTACATGTATTTGTATTATATGTATATTATGAACTGCTGCTTTAGACACACACACGGCAACGGCAACGGCAACGGGCGCGGATCAGCAACATGTTCTGAGCTGTCGGAGCTGCGAGCGTAAACTGAAACCAAGACGTGCCTGGCGAGGACGAAGCAGCGCAGCCAAACGACAGCGACTGCGACGCTGACTGCGACAGCACAGACACACACACACACACGCGCGCAGGCGAACGGCCAGACACAGACATAGAGCGTTGTCCTTTTAATGCGAACGACGGTAGTAAAGCGTAATGTGCAAGGAAAACCAAGAGCGAACGCTCACAATATAACGAGAGCAAAAACAAGTTTGACAGGATAATGCTTGCTATACAAATATACAAATAGGTGTGTGTGTGAGTGTGAGTGAGTGAGTGTGTGTGTGTGTGTGTGTGTGTGAGTGTGTGTGTGTGAGTGTGTGTGTGTGAGTGTGTGTGTGTGTGTGTGGAAAATGCAGAGGAAAAACGGCAGTTGGTTCGTGGCAAACAATAGATTTTTGCGCAGCAAATGTTTTCTGAATTATTGGCAAAAACGAGCTGCAGCGAATGCTTCACAAAAACAACCAAATTTGCTATGCTTTGTATTCTCTCTCTCTCTCTCTCTCTCTCCCTCTGTATCTCTCTTTCTCTATTTGTCTCTCGCATATACAGCTAAGCCACAAAGAGAGCGCTAACTAAACCGTGCAGCAGTTCAAATGCGCCTGGATTACACGTAATTACGCTTTGTACGAGTCCGCGACTTAGAGAGCTCTCTATGTTGATCTGGGCACAGGATATGATATCCCGATCACTCCGATCCGCGCTAATCTACATATTCCTCAGCTGGTACCTGGATGGTTTCCTCACAGCCCAAATATTTCCGAGAAAATCAAAAGAGGATCAAAAGTAGCTGGTTATCGTCCTTAAATTAAAATTCGATATCTTTGCGAGACAACTGCTTTGCTCTATGATTGATCAGAGTAGGTTTAGTATACTTTTAATGTTGTAAAATAAGTTATTTCATTTATTTCCCAGGAACTTGGCATTCCTTATACAAACATATGTGATGAAGGGTTTTACAGGGTCTCTTTAAAGTTGTAATTAACTTTGAACCCATTTAGCCAAACATTATTTGTATTATCTCTAAGCTTTAAGCGACGATCTCTCAAGCTGTGGCTGGAGGTAATGAGCCAGCCCAACTGCTCTTACACGATGTCCTGGTAGCCCCACAACGTTCTCGAAACAGGAATAGAGTCAGCAAGGAGAAAAAGCCTTCAAGTACAGAATTTAAGCAGCCGGCGAGCAAAGCGAAAAAGCGAAACCAAACTAATTACAAGAAGAAAGAGAAACGAACGGTGCGCAGGGAATATAATTTACAACATGTCATTAGCTGGGCAACGCCTATGCTGTGCGCCATGGGTGAAGGCTGGGAGGAAGTAGGGAAGACGAGGAAGAGAGAACGAGGCATGAGTAGCAGCAGCAACGTCAGCGACAGGATCAAAGCGTGACGCGAAAGGCCGTGCGCGCAAGAACTGAACAACATGCATTAAGGCAAAGGAGCTGAAGTGCATTTCGTATGGGGAGCCGGATCCTGCGCGCTGTTAAACTCACAAACTTGTTTTTTACAAACACAGCTCAAGCGTAGCATCGAGTAAAAGACTGAAACAGAGAGAGAGAGAGAGAGAGAGAGAGAGAGAGAGAGAGAGAGAGAGAGAGAGAGAGAGAGAGTTTGAGAAATGAGAGCGAGCAAGACCGAGAGCGGCAGAGCGTCGCAGCGAGCTTGAGCAAAAGCGACGAGAATGACCAAACGGCGGCGTCAACTTCCGGCAGGACAAGAGCAGACACACGCACACACATACACACCCATGTGCATACACACACACGTTGTGTACACAATGTGGTCATTGACTGAACGGTAAAAAGCGAAAACAGGAACCAAACAGCAGCAGCTAAAGCAACAACAGCAACAACGACAGCCGACTGACTGGCGATGACGTCGTCCTGCGGTCGCTGTTGACGTCGGCTGAAGCGAAAGCGCGTAGAGAACATAATAATGCGCGTCCCCTATTCACTATAGCGTGTGCTGTTTATGTATGTGTGTGCCTGTGTATGCGTGCCTTGTGATTCACGCAGCATATTTTCTAATACAATTTCATTTTCTCATAAAATTTCAATTCGCCAACGGCCTCAGCTGCCGCGCCAGGAACTACACCAACAAAGGCAACAGCAACGGCAACAGCAACAACAACAACAACAGCAACAACAACAAACGTTATTTATTATTCTAGCGCTGCGCTGTGCCCGTTTTATATCCTTTTGTGAGGCTTACAGCACACGCGTCATACAAAAAGCAAAGCGCGCGTCCCCTTTTTTTCAAGTTTCCCTTTTGTTATCTCAATTGCACAACTGTGTTGTTTTTTTTTTCTCTCTCTCTCTCTCTCTCTCTTTGTTTTTTATTCTGTAGCATTTTTTGGCTCGTTTCAATGCTTTGTTTTGCTTTGCATTTGCCGACTGTTCATTACATTTGGTACAAATCTGGGGACTCGAGGACAGGGCTCGGGTGCCAGTAGGCGCTCGCTTTTACAGTTTATCTTTTCTGGCGCTGTTCGTATTTGGTTATTGTTGTACTTGGATCGCTGGCCGCCATTGCTGTTGTTGTTGAAGCTTTCAATGCTTGCTGCGCTGCGTCGTTCCTGCGCACTCGCAATTGCAATTGCTCTCTCACGCATACATTCACATAGAACACTCTCTCTCTCTCTCTATTTCGTAGTATTTAATGGCTCACACTCTCTCAGCTGTCGCCTTTGCGCCCAGCTGCCGCCGCAATCTAATTAATTCTCTTTTGCGCTTGGCGTTCCGTTTCGCCTTGTCCGCCATTGTTTGCGCCGTTTGATTTGCGCTGCTGCAAAATTGCTTAGTGCCGGCGTCGCAGTCAGCGTTTCTGCTGCTGCTGCTGCTCCTGCTGCTGTTTCTAATGCTCGCTTGTGTTGTTGTTCTCCTTGTTGGTTTTTTTCTGTTGTTGCTGCTGCTGCTGCTGCTCTTGTTCTTGTTGTCTACGCACGACGCGTCGTCGCCGCCGTCTTGAATTGATTTTATTTGGTCAGCGGCGCCGCCATTTTGAAAGCGCAAAGCAAAACTGTTGTAGCGCAAAAGAATACAAGGCGACAAATATAACATTTGCATGCTAACGGCGCGCGTGCTTAAGTGGCTCGTCGACCGGATAACAGGAGCATTCGAGGCAGCGTAGGCTTTTTTATGGTTTTACTTTTACTTACTCGGAAATGCTCCAATTACACCATTTCGAAAAGCGAGCTTCAATTTCACCCTACTTTATGGAACATCCTTAATAACAAAGAATATGCTATATGACAGGTAGGAAAACAATAAATATCATCAAATACTTCACTCCCAATTCGAGTATTTAAAGTTAAAAATGCAAAAAACTAATCTTTTTTATGTTCTTAAAGGACTTGAAACTCGAAGCTAAAAAACTCCATGCTCACAATGAATAATATTAAGACGATAAATCTGAGAAAATCATATATTAGTTGACTAAAACACAAGCATTTGAATTACATTTATTAAGTTACGGAAATTTGTTTGTAATTGTAATGAAAAATTATATTATTATTTAATCTTTCCATAAAATGATATATTAATTATTTCATAATGTTTATACTATTGCATCACGCTCTCAAGTATTGCATAAGCTTTGCAGAAAAACTACAAAAAAGTATGCTATATTTATGTAAATAACTTTGTTGCAAATTTTGAAAGAATTATAGAAGGCTTTAAAGCTTGATGCATGCAAATGTTAGATTTACTGTGACCATCTAATAAGTTCAATTAATCTTCACAATTTTTGCTTAGCTAAATTAATATATTTGTTAAAATCTGTTTAAGTATTTAAGTCTTTGAATTCCAAGACTCTCAACAAAGGGAAAGCCTTTTTTTACTCAACAACCCATTTAAGACCAACCTGTGCGACCTTCAACCCCTTTATATATACAAATATGCAGGTTGGGTCAATGCCAATTTTATAACCCCAAAAAATACTAATTACCCTCAATCGGGCCACACACACACACACACGCACACACACCAAGAGCAACCACTAACAAGGACGGACCTGTTGCGCTAGCCACAAATTTTTAGGGGGTTGTCTATACTATATATATGAGGGTACACCTGCGATTAGGTCGGGAAATCTATGCTAACAAACACCACCTAGAATAGAGAACCACCAGAGTCAGTCAAAACAAACAATACAATATAGATATATATATATTTGTATATAGGAAAAGAGAGAGCGGGGGTATGTTTATGTTATGCTTTATGAATGGGAGCGCGACTCTAACTACCACCAAGTCGCACTTTGTTTTGGTTTCTGTTGTTTTCTTTTTTTGGGAAAACTCCTAAAAGTGACGAAGACGTTGTGTGGATGAGGCTGATGACATGCCGGCACATGCCAATGAACTGCAAGGTGGGTAGCACGCTGCTCTTGCCAGTGTTGGTGGTGGTGTCGGCAGTGGTGGTTCGGTTAAGCACATGACCAAGAGCGGAGCAAAGCAGAGCACATGGCTTTTCCGTGGTGGTCGGTCGGTCGGTCGGTCCGTCGGTCGTTCGGTCGGTGCCTTATATTTGACTTGGTGGTTGCTGCCGGCTTACTCCCTGAATGGTTGACTGTGGGGTTTTTTTGTGCCCGGTGTCAAACGTCCTTGCACCTACAAAGGCCGTGGTCGCCTTACGCCGTCTGCAGTCTGTGTTGTTGTTGTGAGCGGAACCACCCCATGCGCCATGTGTCCCAGAGCCAGTGCGCCAAAGTAGGTCGTGGACATGGTCGTATTGCCGGTGGTTGCTCTGCCTTTAACTCTACAGCAAAGCACAGCAGAGCTCAGCTCAGCTCAGTTCAGTTCAGTGGTGGTTCCAAAAATATATCTATATATATACATATGTGTGTTGGCCCAGACTTGTCTAAGGGTTACATTTTGTTTATAAACATTGCGCAAAAACAGCTGATTTTTGGCAACATCCCCCATCAAGCGTTATGGTATGCGTGTAGGGTCGGTTACAACCAGAGCCAACCGGGCCAACACTCTAACCAGCTGATGAGCCCAGCAAAGGCTCGACTCAGTACGGCCAACTCGGGCAGGCCAACACCTGCATTTCAAGTGCTTAGTCCAGACCTCAGAGGCAGCAGCAGCAGCGGCAGCAGCTGCTTGACCCGAACCAAGCCTGACTGAATGACTGCGTAGCCATCTGTCGCCACGCAAAGGTTCGAAGGATAATAAATGCTTTGAATGCCGGCTGCAACGAACTGCCTCAGCCTCAGCCTCCGCCTCTGCCTCTGCCTCTGACTGCCTGCCTGCCTATGGCAGCTGCCCGCTGTTGCATTGATTGTGACTATAGGCACATCTGTTTTCAACTGGGAGTTCCCCTAAAAACTAGATACGACAACTGCATCTACTGGTGGTGGTGGTGTTGCTGCTGCTGCTATAAGCACTTTGGCATGCGCCATGACCCAAAGGAAAGGACTTCCAAGCACAATGCACAAGGCAGCATCTGCAAGGCAGCAGTTGCTGATGCAGTTCCAACTACAGTTGATGTTTCAACTTGGCAGCTGATGGACGTCGCTCGATTGATTGGCTGCGGTTGTTGCTATGAACACACTATGCCATGTAGTGTGTGTACCTCTCTCTGTGTGTGTGTGAATTGATGCAGTTGAGCGATTTGTGAGCGCTGTCACAATCTAGATTCAATTGATTAATAGCCATAATTTATATTGTGGCAAAATAATAATTGATTTGGGAATAGTAACTAGACAAAGATAAAGCAATTTTATGCATAAATTAACTAGCTTAGCTAATCAATCGATTTCTAAAAACTAAACTCATAAATAATGGAAAACGGAAAAAATTAAAATCCAGACAAAATGTTAACTTTGCAAAAACAGTTTCCTTTTCCCACTGCTTTTAATATTCAACTCAATTCTAATTGGCAACTGATCAAATTATTTTAAAGCTGCTAAAGCACAAATCTCCTGAGCAGGGTGGAGGAACCAAAGGGTAAAAGATGGTTAAATAATAGCATTTGATATAATGTGGTACTGCTCAGAGAGAGAACTATTTGAATAAATCTCTCCATGTTTGGAGCTATTATAAACCAGTTTAAATCCACTATATAATTGAACCGATATGGAAAATATAAAGGAGTGTCCGTATCGTATCTCAAGCCTCAATTTAGATGGTCTCTAAAAAAGAATAGACTATTTATAGTATAGAACCACTAACCAAATAATATATAATAATATTAATATTTAATATTAATAATAATATTATTTGCTCAGTTATAGAACTGATTCGATTCCATATAAACTACATTATTGAATATGGATCATTTTTAGAATCGCAGCTGGTTGGATTTGCATATGCATTTAAGTTTGGGTTCTCAGAAAGTAGAAATGGATTTGAAGTGTAATGTTTCCAGCAATAAGATTGCATATGCTGGTTAGGCCACATTAGCAGCTGGCAGAGCTGCAGAGCTGCATCACCTGCATGTGCCCCCCAGTAAAAAGGAGCTCGCTTTTCAGTGCCACCAGCCAGCATATGGATATCGGAGATAACAAAGTACAGCAACGTTGCAGAAATATTAAAAACCAGACGTTCCAGAGGCAGCTTTTCGAGCAACTGTAACTCAATACGTATGCAGGGGCACGATCGCCCCAATTGAGCGAGGAATAGGACCCCAACAAAAAAGGAAAAAAATATGGAAGGAAAAAAGTTTCAAATTGCATTCACAACTTGTTTTCGGAAAACCGGTAGCTCACACACAGGCAGAGAGAGAGAGCGCGAGAGGGTTTATTGGGCGTGGCCAGGACAAGGTATTTGAGTCGAAGCGATCGTTCGACAGAGATTACATACAAGTTGTCTGGCAAAAAAAAAAAGAAGTAGAGGAAGCTAACAGTTACAACATTTGAGATTTCCGTTTGGGAAGTGCAAAAAGGTAGAGAATCAGCTAAACGTATAAAGGACGAGGAGCGAAGCGAGCTGAAAGCGGAGCGAAGCGAGCTGAAAGCGGAGCGAACGAAAATCACGCACATCCGAGCTAAAAATCCTGTCGCAGCTGCGCGTGTGCATCCTGTGAAATGTTTGCGCAGGCGTACATTGAACTTTGCTTGGGTGTCCTGTTCCCTGTTCCTCTCTACTCTCTGTGTGTTGTCCTGCCTGCAGGTAGGCCGCAGACACAGACATCTAGAGGACCCGAACTCGAACTCGAACTCTCGCTCAGTCTCAGACTACGAGGAGCAGATGTTTCTCTGGCGCTGTCTTTGTCGCAGGTCAGTTGTCGCCTGGGCTAGCCTGGACTCGGCCCTTTGTTTCGATATATCCTGCCTCGTTGCCTCTGCCTCTCTGCTTAAGGGTTGTCTACGCACGTCAATAACTTTTTTTATGCCTTTCAAACATTTGCTTGTCGCTTTGTTTACACTATGAGCCAAGGCGCGTTCGTTTGATTAGAAGAAGTCATTAACACCGCGATAGCTCAGCAGCTGTCGTCTTCAATTTCGGGGCGTGGCAAAGCTAAATATCACAAATGAACAGCAAAGCTGACTACAAACCGAATTAGCTCAAAGAAATTATTTAAATGCTGTCTAAATGCCATGGGGAAACAAAGAACAAAAACTTTTCAAACAAAAAAATAATAAGAGAAAAAAAACTATTAATATTGTCTACTTGTAGAAAAACTTGTTTTATCTTTTTTTTTATTTTATACTTTGGTAAATTGGACGAGATTTTTTAGAGAATTGAGCTCCAGTCCTTGGTAGAAAACTTAGCTTACCGATTCTCTCTGATAGACAACTGATCATATATATATTGAATAATAAACGGATGACAACGTGCATCATCCTCTGTGCAAATGATGCTAACATATGTATATGTAATTATAAATAATACAAAATCCAGCATATTCCTCCCTTTTTTTGGAATCATGCTTAAGTGATGAAATCTTTTTAAAGGCCGTGACTAGATTTGACTTACATATTATGCTATGCTAAATGACACTTGGATCGTGGATCGGAGACTGTTGGAATTCATTTCATGATTTAATGAAAACACCAGTAAATAGGTACAATCAAATTTTAGATCTATTAGGTCAAGGCCTTATCAACTTCAGAAACCAAATTTAATTTGGTAAAATATCTGCTGAATTAGTTTACTATATTATTTAAATACTATGCCAATGACATCGCAGACCGACAGGCAGACAGACAGACTTTGCATAAAAATTAGTATACTAATTGACTAACGAATAGTCAATCTTAATCTCAAGTGACGCATATAATAAACCCAAAGAAAAAGAATAAGAAGGAAAGAGTGGGCCGCAAACAGAGCTGTCAATTAGGCTCGACAATGCGGCTCACTGCACGGCAGAAAGGTAACTTGAAAAATCGATTTCGTGCAGAACTTGACTCAATTGCACTTTTGAACTTAAAGCTAAGAAAAATTAACTCACCTTTAATTAGGAAGTTGTTGCAGCCCTTTTTCGCTTACATGCCGGTGGCTCGTCAGTTATCGATAAAAAAATGTCTTTAAGAAATTCGCAATAGTTTGAGACTCAAAACACAATTGCAATAACAAACGGCGTACGTGACCGAGAACAGTACTAGTTCACAATAGACGTGTGTATGCGGTTTATTTACAATAGATCAGCTCGCCCTGCTGGACATGCCTAAGTATGGGTATCCATGCTTGCGTGCGTGTGTGTGCGTGTATCTATGTGTGAGCTAGGCTATCTTCGAATCTGTTTATTGTTGTCCTCATTAAAATACCAATATATTTGCTTTTGTGCTTTCCAATTTGCAATTGGCGTCTTCTAATCAGTATTCACATACAGTTACACTTCTCAAATGGGAGAACGCGTTGCTCTCAGTGGTGTTCTCGTTGTCCATTGGCATTTCTGCGATATATTCTGCACACGACATCTTGCCTTTAGTTTCACACACTTGAAATTTTTAGACAATGCAGTCACTCACTATTTGACAATGAACAAATTACTAAATACACAGAAACTACAATTTTTTTTGCTAATTTTAACAAAACCCATTGAAAGAACTAGAGCTGCACTACATACGATAAAAGGCTTCAAGCATCGATAGTTCTTTGAGTACTTTACTGCATTGTAAAATCAGTAAGAAATATATATCGATATTGTCGGCGAAGCTATCTGCCTGCGTTGGTCACACCTTTTGCACACGTTTTCATCTGTGAATGCAATTTGCATGAGGAGCTTAAAAAGTGAGTTTGCCTTCATTATTAAGTACATTGCACCATCCAAACCCATTAAAACGGGCAATATTTTCCATTAAAACAGCTCAATTATAAATACGAATACGCATCATGCCAGAACAGGAACAACCAAGCAGCGCCGATGCGCCATCCGGCGAAGGTGGCCCACCAAAGACGGCCAAACAATTGGAAAAGGAGGCCAAGAAAGCTGAGAAACTAGCCAAATTACAGGCCAAGTTGGATAAGAAAGCATCAGCAGCACCAGCGGCGAGTGACAAGAAAGAAAAACCTGAAGTAAGTGCCTTTGCAACCAATTGTCATAGGTTAGGTCGATTGTTGTTGTGCTTGCAACACAGTAGGGCATTAGGTAGGGCATTTGGGCACTTGGGCACTTGGATGACTCATGCACGTTTTGCTTCTTCTGCCTATTTCAATTTCAATTCCATTATTTGCGTGAGCCGTAAACATTGCAAAAAAAAAGTGAAAGGTAATTATGCCAGTATTGTTATACTCTGTAAAGAAAATGTGGATAAGGGGAAACAATAATAGAGATATTCTTTAATAATTAACTCAATTATTTAGTATAAAGTGTTTGTCAGGGAAGGTCACTTATTGCAAATGTACATCAAGCGTCTCGCACTATAAAAGATAAGAAATTCGATTCTGTTGGTGCTACAGGGTATCTATAAGCTCGCCCTCTAACTCAAATTTCTTCCATTATTTTGCTTGTTTTGGTGAAAGTTACCGTCACGCTTTTGATCTTACAGAAACGCACAAAAGAAGTCAAAGAAGCAGCAGTTTATACGGCCAGCACAGCGCCTGGCGAAAAGAAGGATATCAGTGGATCGCTTCCTGATGCATATAGCCCACGCTATGTGGAGGCCCAATGGTACAGTTGGTGGGAGAAGCAGGGATTCTTTACACCCGAATATGGCGTAGGCGTTATATAATATACACGTTTTAAACTAATTTCTAATGAGCTTTTCTTCAGCGCGATTCTATTGATGCAGCTAATCCGAATGGTAAATTTATAATGGTCATCCCTCCTCCAAATGTCACAGGCTCCCTTCACTTGGGTCATGCCCTGACTAATGCCATTGAAGATGCTATTACGCGCTATCATCGTATGAAGGGACGCACTACATTGTGGGTGCCCGGCTGTGACCATGCAGGTATTGCCACACAGGTGGTGGTGGAGAAGCTACTTTGGCGAGAGGAAGGTTTGTCACGCCACGATTTGGGCCGTGAGAAATTCATCGAGCGAATATGGAACTGGAGACGTGAGAAGGGTGGCCGCATCTATGATCAACTGAAGGCTTTGGGGTCTTCCTACGATTGGACTCGTGTGAACTTTACCATGGACCCGAAACTGTGTCGGGCCGTTACTGAGGCTTTTGTGCGTCTGCACGAGCAGGGAGACATTTATCGCAGTTCACGACTAGTGAATTGGTCGTGCTCGCTGCGCTCTGCCATCTCGGATATTGAGGTGGACAAAGTGGAGTTAGCCGGACGTACGTTCTTGAGCATACCAGGCTACGAAGAGAAGGTGGAGTTTGGTGTGCTTGTTAAGTTCGCCTACAAGGTGGAGGACAGCGATGAAGAGATCATTGTTGCCACCACTCGCATTGAGACCATGCTGGGTGATACGGCTGTAGCTGTGCATCCGCAGGACGAACGCTATAATCATCTGATTGGCAAGCATGTAATGCATCCATTCTGCGATCGCCGCTTGCCCATTGTCAGCGACGAGTTTGTGGACATGAATTTCGGCACGGGCGCCGTTAAGATAACACCCGCCCACGATGCCAATGACTACGAGGTAGGAAAACGCTGCAACCTGCCATTCATTACCATATTCAATGATGACGGCTTCATTATTGGCGACTATGGCGAGTTCACGGGACTCAAGCGTTTCGATTGCCGGAAGCAGCTGTTGGAGAAGCTTAAGCAGTTGGGACTTTACCGTGAGACGCTTAACAATGCAATGGTCGTGCCGATTTGTAGTCGTTCCAAGGATGTGGTGGAGCCGCTCATTAAGCCTCAGTGGTATGTCAAGTGCTCGGACATGGCTGCCGCTGCCACGGAATCTGTGCGCTCTGGTGAGCTAAAGATTGTGCCGGAGCATCACACAAAGACCTGGTATCATTGGATGGATGGCATTCGGGACTGGTGTGTCTCACGGCAGCTCTGGTGGGGTCATCGCATACCCGCCTACCATGTCAGCTTTAACGATGCCAGTATTAAAGCCAGTACGGTGAGCATTAAACTCGATTTACAAACCTTATCATAAATTTAACATATGTACAAACCCTGTCTGCAGCCTGATGATGAACAGTATTGGATTGTGGCACGAAGTGAAGAGGAGGCTTTGAGCAAGGCGGCTACACGGTTTAGTGTGGATGCCAGCAAAATTGTGCTGCAACAAGATGAGGATGTGTTGGACACATGGTTTAGTTCCGGTCTGTTTCCCTTCTCCGTGTTCGGCTGGCCGGACAACACGGCTGATTTGAAGGCGTTCTATCCTACTTCGCTGTTAGAGACGGGCCACGATATTCTTTTCTTCTGGGTAGCACGCATGGTCTTCTTTGGCCAGAAACTGTTGGGCAAGTTGCCGTTCAAGGAGGTATATTTACATCCAATGGTGCGTGATGCGCACGGACGCAAAATGTCTAAATCGCTGGGCAATGTTATTGATCCTATGGACGTTATACATGGCATTACACTAGAAGGTCTACACGAGCAACTCATTGGCTCCAATTTGGATCCACGTGAGATTGAAAAGGCGAAGATGGGTCAGAAACAGGACTATCCACAGGGTATACCCGAGTGTGGCTCGGACGCCCTGAGATTTGCACTATGTGCCTATATTACGCAAGCTCGCGATATTAATCTGGACATCAATCGCGTGCAGGGTTATCGATTCTTCTGCAACAAGCTCTGGAATGCTACGAAATTCGCACTGCTTTACTTCACTGGCGATGAGCTCTACGATACGCAGGTAACAATCTCCAATCAATCAAATCAAATGGATGCCTGGATTCTGTCCCGACTGGCGGCCACCATTGAGACATGTAATGCTGGCTTTGATACCTACGACTTTGCGGCTGCTACCAGCGCATGCTATGCCTTCTGGCTATACGATGTGTGTGATGTGTATTTGGAGTGCCTAAAACCAATCTTCCAGAGCGGCAACGCCGAACAACAAGCTGCAGCTAGGCGCACCTTGTATGTTTGTCTGGATTATGGTCTGCGCCTTCTCTCGCCTTTCATGCCCTTCATCACCGAAGAGCTGTTCCAGCGTCTGCCAAGGGCGGAAACTACGCCAAGCATTTGCGTAGCCAGTTATCCAAGTAAGAAATAACCAACCAACCCCCAGCCCAATTTTCTTAACCTGCTTATAATTTCCACAGCGAATACAAGCTGGCGCAACTCACAGGTCGAATCGGATGTAGAATTTGTACAGAAGGCAGCGCGTGTTATACGCTCTGCCCGCTCCGATTACAATTTGCCCAACAAGACCAAGACGGAAGCCTATATCGTGTGCACAGATCCAGCCCCTAATGCGATACTCAAGCGTTATGCGAGCGATTTGTCCACCATTGCCTACTGCTCCACTGTGGCCTTCGATACAGCACCACCCGCTGGCTGCGCCATACTCACCATCTCGGGACAGTGTGAGGTGCATTTACTGCTAAAGGGTCTGATCGAGGCGGACAAGGAGATAGCGAAACTTCACAAGAAACGGGACCAACTGGAGCAGACCGTCAGCAAACTCAGCCAGGCCATTCAGGCCTCTGACTATGCCTCTAAAGTACCTGCCGAGGTGCAAGCGGCCAATGATACAAAGCTAACCGAATCCCGTACTGAAATCGAACGCATTGCTGCTGCCATTGAGACGCTAAAGCTAATGTAAAACATTGATCCCTGGGCTGGACAGTATGAGCTGCATTTATGTTGATATTCTCCTAGACGCTTGACTATACTCGCTTAAAAAGAAAACTGATAGAAAATATCAAATGACTTTCTGTTGCGTTAAACCTTTTTTATGTATAGCTACAATTTACAAAATATGTGCTAATTTATCAAATGCAAGACATGATTTTAAAAGAGTAAAACTATAGCACTGTTTATTTGATTAATTTATTGACTGTATAACGTTTATTTACTGTTTCTTTGGGGAAATATGCCAGAACACCGTTAACCATAGAAACAAGGTTTCTCAAGAAACCTAATTCCGACTGAATATCCATGGTCCCATATGCTCATTACCATTGCTTCTTAGTAATCGCTTCGAATCTATAAAATATGTAATTTCTTGGATTATCTGGGGAAAGGGAAGTTGAAGAATAAATACATACTTTACCCAAGTGTATAACATTACTCGGTTTTTAGGTATAAACACTGGGGAACAGAGGCATAATTGTGACTCATCAAGTGCTAATATTATCCCGGTACGTTCAGCGCTGCAAATCGGGAATTTCTATTTTCGCTGGACACCTGGAACTCAGAAATAAATTTAAAGTGGAGATATTCTTACATATTCTTATTTAAATCAAAAGACGGATCGCATGGCTGTGAGGGCATAGAAAATTAGGAGTATTCCAAATTGTTTAGTTATTGAGTACTGTTGATGCTCTTTTTGTATGTATGTATATATATTCGACGAGAAAATATACAACTCGACTTAGTATATATTTGCGCTACAAGGCAAAGAAATCCGGGAATAATGCTTTTATGAACATGTACATTCAGGCAGAAGGAGGCGTGGCAGACCCCATGGAGTATATATATTTTTGATCAGGGCGACGAGCTGAGTCGATCTAGCCATTTCCGCCTGTCCGTCCGTATGGACGCTGCGATCCCGTTAACTAGAAAGTTAGAAGTTTTCAATGTGTACTCGGTTATACCATTAAAAGTACGAGTTTATCATTTTTGTTCAATAACTCATCCCATTTCCTTATTATCAATCAAAATCGTGGCTTGGCCACCGTTAGAGTTGTGAACTGGGTATAATTCTATTTCGGATAAAATGTCTCTTATCCATAAATTTTCAAATAATAGTTACGACAATCTATCTACAATAAAAGATATGCAATAGCTAGTTTCCCATAGCAAAGCCCATACTGCAGTCCCTGCGTAAACTGCGAAGTTTGTGTGCGTATGCATTGCTAATATATTTGTATGTATAAAAGAAGCTTAGGATAAGTGGAATATCTCTTCGCTACTTTTACTTGTTTCTTAACGAAATGAAATGTACTTAGAGAACAGTTCGCAGTACCTCAAGACCATGGCTCGTTTCCAGCACTCTGATTGAGGGCTGTATTGAGTCCTTAGCTAGACGCCGAGCTGGAAGTGTATTGAAGAATACTCTCAATCGATTCCAGCAGTCTTTCAAGCGTCCATTGCCCAGCCGGCACCCGCGTGGAGGGTTCGGTCTGAGGATTTTTGCCAGCCAACCCACTTTACCCATGTTACAGAAAAAACTTTCATTGAGTCAATGCCGAAATTAATAAATTTCAAGCAAATGAAGGTTAAAGAAAACTTTTCAGAATCTTACCCGATCGATCACTTATGATAGTCTCTAATGAAAATAGTTTAAGTAAATATTTGAAAATGAATGTAAATAAATAATAGTATTTTTGGCAGAAGTGTAAGGAGTCTAAAGATGAATTTCTGATCAAATCGTGTATGTGGAATATAGAACTATAACCTCTATAATCTCTCTTTCATTATTCTTAGAACTATCTTAAATACTAATCTAATTCGGCTTAAAGCAGGAGAAGGATATACATATGTATATAAAATAGCCGGGATTTGAAAAATCAAGAAACTCTGGAAGACCTTTTGTAATTTGAGCCAATACAACTTATAAGGTCTAAACTAAATCAGATTTAGAATATAAAAACTAAACTAATCTACACTCTATAAACTAAGACCTACAATTAGGAATCAGAAGATTAAATAATTTATAAGTTTACCCGGTGAGCATTCCATAGATCCAGATTGGAAAAGACATACCTCCGGGGCCTATTTGACACGCATGTTAAAACGGAAAGCTTCCAATCAAAATCGAGACGTACCTCAAGTGGTGCTCCACCAATGCCGCCCATAGAGGTGGCCAACAGCAATAGAAGGAGGGCCACTTCCATTTTCCCAAATGGAGCTAGTATATACATGGTATCTGTATGTCTCAGCACAGCACAGTCCACAGCGGAATGTAGAGAGGAACTGCGGCATTTTATTGGACTGCTGCAGATTTTATACCATTTGCTTCTGTCCCCGACACAGGGTGGTCCACGCAATATGGCGCAGAGTTGGACCGGATGGAGAAAGACGAAGGGAGAGTGGGGGCACCCCGTATGATAAAGTGGGCAGCGTTTTCCTTGATGCCGCACTTGCACCATATTTCAAATAATTTGTGGTAAATACTCCAGCAAACACAGAAGGAGAGTGCGTCTGGCCAAGATTTAAACAAACATAAGCGCATTAGGGGCATATGTTCAATTTGATTACGTGTGCGGCGGCGGTGGCGATGGCTGTGACTGCGACTGTGGCTGTAGCTGTAGCTGTAGCTGTATATTGGTTAGACTAGTGCTACTGTCTTCCAGTCTATTAATAGATTGGTTTGGGGTTATGCCGCTAGAGATAGCACAGTTAACCCCAATTTAAATAGAACGTTATTCTGTGACGTGCTTGGTCTCAGTCGGCGCACATGAATGGAAGCGAAGAGTGTCCTTGTGGAGTTGACTTTAAATTGTTCAAGAAATGACAGAAGTATAATAATACGAATCAAAATACGCTGATAAATAAGTGCCATATGGCATGAATGATATTATCTAAGCATTAATAAACTCCTTTAGTAATATACTAATGCAGACAAAAGTTCTTCGAAGTTTCTTTTCAGATTTTTCTTATATGCATTTATTTTCAATATTTCCCATGAATCTATGTTCATATATCTACGTCGGAGACATTTTAAACTTACAAAAGTATATTTTTTAGGCAATATATCAATTTATCTCATAGCAGCCTTCAATTAAACATTACATTTAATTTTAATTTTTAGCACATAATCCTAAGCTAACATTGAAGGACATGGACATCGCATCGCATCGCATCGCATCAGATACATCAGCCAATTATCTGAGCTTGAAGCTAGACACCAAGTTAAAGTTAATTGCATCTGAAAACAAAGCTTCGGAGACTAAAATGAAATCAGAACATCAAACATCCACCAAAAAGAGGCATCGGCGCAGCTGCCATTGTTCCTACTCCAGCTATACACGAAGACTTCAATATACCAAACTTCTTTGTTACTCAAAGGATTTCAATGAAATTCGCATCTGCATATTCTGCTATCTATAGATCTCTATCAATTAAATTAAAATACAAACTTCCACTTATTGGCTAAATACTATATAATATAAAATATACACCAAACCAAACGCATGCAAATTTAGACTGAATTTCTGCCGCGATCAATAATGAAATAAGTTTAATTTTTTATTTTGAAACAATATCATTTTTGTATTTAATGGTTGCAAGTCAATAAATTATCAAATCTTGTTTTCCATTTTTAATCAGATTTCAGACGTTATTTCTGGTTGATTTCGAATGTAAATGACAATAAATAGCATAGATTGTGTAGGATATATATATATATATGAGGCAAATGGATGTATAGATGTGGGTATAATAAGTCCTACCAGGTGAGGCGTGTGGCATGATCCGTCTTTCGCTTGGACATTTTGATGTAGCCCAGAAACTGAAGTTCGGCCACAGCGCGAGTAAAGCGTGCTCTAATCAAAGGAAAGCCAGATTAATAATAATTAATTTATACATATATATATGAAATACTTTATGAAATACTCACTGAATCTGTGGATCGATCTGCTCCTGTGGCACTTCATTCTCCTCTTGTTCGTCGCTAGCCCGCAAAACTGAACGGAATGCCTGCAGCCAGTCGAACAGATTAATCATGCGGCCGCACTCCAAGTGCAATTTGTAGACCACCGACAAGTCGGGCATGGTGCTGACCAGTTGCGACTGTTCCTGGAGCTCGCAGCATTTGCATTGCATATAGAAATGAGGATTATTGAGGGCCGTGTGCAGTGCGGCACGAGGTGCTCCAATAATATTCCGACGCACTGTCGCAATGTCACTGAAGACGTAGATCTCGTGGAGCGGCGGTGCCTGCTGCAACGGACGCAGATGGGCAAGCACCAAGTCCGACTCAATGAGAGCCAAAATCTTATTGAGCGCGCGGCTAAACGCCGACGTTAAATGCTGTTTATCCTGTTTGCTGCGCAGCAGCAGCTGGGCCTTCAGCTCCTGGCGGGAGGCAACCTGCGTGAGATCGCTCAATGTGGAGCTGTCTGTTAGAGGATGAGTTTCAGTGGCAGCTGTTTGGGGCTCCATGGCTGCCAGTTCAACATCATTGAGCAACTGCTTGAGCGCTTGCAGCTTAGCGCGCATCAAGTCCGAGCACGCATCGCCTAGCTCTAGAGGTGCTATCTGCTCGGTGAGAAAGAGCTCAGTGCGTGCAATGCAGTTGCTTAATTTGGCGACAAATTCGGCTTTGGACATAAAGCTGAGCACCTGCCAGCATTCTTTGTACTCCGGCTGCTCGCTGATCGGTTTGTTTAAGCAGTTAACGTAAAGCTCTCGCCGCAACTTGCCCAGCGGACAGCGCGGCAGATCGGCCACGAGCTCCGTGAAGAACTCCAAGCAACACCGGAAGAGCATGAAGTGCAGCAGACAATCGCGTAACAGCTGCGGCAGCTTCTTTTTCAGATAGTCATCGTCGGTGAGCACGGCTATGATGCGTTTGCAATCGTTGATTTGTTCCACGTAGGGACGAAAAGAGGGCAGCCGTCGAATGGTTTCCATGTCCTCATGTGTCAGCTGCTTGATGCGCGACAGAGCCTGGCTGTAGTTGGTGCACAGAGCGTAGGCATTGCCGGCAAAGTAGTGCTCCATGAGACAGTATTTGAAGCCCTGTATAAAGCCTTGTATAGAGAAGTCGTAGTAGAGGAAGATGTGCGTCAGAAACTTGAAAGCTTTGCCGGACAAATGGAACACATATTTCGGCGAGAGCAGCACCTGGTCGAGCAGCTGGAAGATAAGAAATATGTGTAAGTGAGGCAAGTAGCTGAGCGGGACTTTGAGTTCTGCACCTCATTTAATCCCGTGGGTGCCGCTTGGGTCTGGAAAACTCGCAGCCTGATCTTGCTGCTCACATGGTAGGGTAACGTGCTGTGCACCGCTGTCATGGCGGTGGCTACTCCTAGCACTAGGACAAATGGCAGTCGAGCGCATTGAGCGCTGAGTATAAGAATGAAATCCTGAAGCACGTTCGCATTGAAGCACTCAAAGTCCGGTAAAATAATGACTAAGGCCCGTTGCCTGTCCCTGCCAGAATAGTTGTTGGCATACCAAGCATGCAGATGCTTCATGGTGCACTGCGTGCGACGCAACCGCTTGCGATCCCGCTCACGTTCATCATTTTCGCCCTCCACGTCCTGGCTCTCAGACTCGGACTGATCACCTATTAGATTGTATACCATAGATTCCACGGCCGCTTTCAAAGTGGCGCAATCTCGCGATTGGAGCACGCAAACTCGAGCCGCTTTCAGTGCATGAAGACGCTGTGTCAGCGTCTCGAATTGCTTTAGATGATCGGGCTGATTAATGCCTGTGAGCAGCGCCGCAGTGGGCAGCACTTCACTACTATCCATGCCATCAGGACTCTCTCCAGCCACAAAGTCCATGAGGTCCTCAAGCGTCCGTGCATTGCTCGCCGTTTGCAGCTGCACTATGTGATTGTGGATCTGATCCCAGCATTCGGCGTAGGCAGCATAGAAAGGTTGGGTGGTCAGCTCCTTGCCAAGCACACTGCTGCTTGCCACAGAATGTTTTCGTTTGATAGGTGTTCTTTTATTGGCGCGTGTCGCCCCATTCTTATATACAAAGCAGCCCTGAGCAGATATAGGAAATATTGTGAATATCAAAATTGTCAAACTTGAGCGCTTACCTTTGAAACAGATATGGTTGGATCCATTGATTTTGCCTAACTAAACACTGTTCTGTATTCTGTGCTGTTGCAAAACTTAAAAAATAATTGCTTGTGTCAGCTTTGTGCCAATTAAAGTTTATTCGCAGCAATATCAACAACAAAAAACACTAAATGTAAACAGCTGCATCGCGCCAAATTTCGAAACCTGTGAAGTTGGCTGCGTCTGAGAAAAGTGCTGTCCATCAAGTTCATGTAATCGACATCTGTACAGAGCGCGCTAATTCAAACATGCGTGACGTTATGAAGGCCTCGAATTATTGGCGATTGACATGGGTATTTGTATACGCCGGTGAACATCACACGCATCACTCCACTTTGGGGCGGTTTGGAAAGTTAATAAATACATTAGCAAGAAATCGTAGAATAATATTAGCGCAGCCAACAGATAGTCCTTGTCCCGAATTTCAGCGAAGTGACCACCATTGATTATTTGCGCATGATACATTATAAACTGTAAGTTACAGAAATTAGCTAACTTTATAATAAATCTGAATACTTAATAGCCCATACAGTCACGATGCTAAAGATAACGAGCGCCTGGTAGACATAATAGGAATATTGCACATTTGCGACAATGTGAAGCATTAGAAAGTACATGGCCCCGATGATGCAAATAATTCCAAATACAACGAGTACCACAATATCCCCAGTCAAGTCGTGCTGCAAGGTGTGTAATTTACGATATGAATGATGTGGCTATTATATATGTATATACTTGCTCACCGGAAGGAAGCAGCCGAATAAAGTAAACACTAGGAGCACCAGGGTCAATATAAGGAAGCTAATCAATAAATGATGTGTGGATTGATGCACAACCAACGAAGTCACACCTATGACAATGCACTCAAACTGTTGAACAATAACATAAGAAGATGATAGATATTAAGTAAGTGCACTAACTATGAGTATGGCAATTATCCAATTGACAGGCGTGAAGAAGCGCAAATCCTCGAAGAATATGAACACAAGTACGAGCAGTAAGCTGAGTACAAAGAATATTATGCCAACCCAATAATTTGTAGTGAAATATTTATTTGTGTTATCGCTGGATAAGAAGTAGGTGAAGAAATAAATGTATGATTAGGAGATAGAACGACTATTACTTACAAAAAATGAAACAAATACCACTGGAGCAGAGCAAGCATTAGAAAGCATGCTGTTATGGTATATGTAATGCAAACGAACTTTCGTCGTTCAACTTTGTAATAATATGGCCGCGCTTGTAGATCGGACATTACACTAATTGCTATTATATGTACTTGTGCGTGTGTGTGTATGTATATGTATATAGTTTATAAGAGAGTGACTAAATGAATTATGACAATAAAGTAAATGTTCAAATTTACTGAGACAGCTGTTACGACTTTTAGTGCTGCCCATAAACACAGATTTGCTTTCAGAATGACTCTCCATTTAAGCGCTAACCAACACTGGATGCATTTCGCGCATTAAGACTTGTGCATTTCATGAAACAATCGTGACTGTTTATGTAAAATGCTAGAGGACGAACTGGATATCTATGATGATTTGGATCAATTCCAAGAAGTTGAAACTAAAGTAAGTGTATGCTTGTAGTCAGTTCAATTAAATCAATTTGTTTTGTCACTAGAAATGCAAAGAATTGGAAGCCTGGGAGGCGAAATACGAGGCCGCACAGCTGGAAATTGCGAATTTGCAAACAGAAAAAAAAGCACTTGCCAAGAAAATCAGGACAATGGAGGTAAATTTTCAAAATCTACTCGATACGGCCAAAGCGGAAATCAAGCGCAAAGACGCACAAATAATACAGCTACGTAAAGAGTAAGTAATAAGTAATAGTAAGAGTAAAGCTGCTACGCAGCAATATGTGATGTTCTAACGTTGGCCTATTTTGGTAACAGGAAAGATGATATTTGCTTCAGACGCAAGCAGGCGCCCAAATCGGGGCTGCCCAAACCTCAGTTACGGCATTCGCCAGAGCTGCAAGAGCAGCACCCAAAGCCGCCCTTTAAACGCGATGAAATGACAGACATAAAAAGCGAAAATGCATTCAACAACAACAATGAGAACTGCGACGAGAGAGCCAAGAAATATGGTAAGCAAGAATCTAAGCAACAACAGGCAACACCATCAGTTGACCAGGACGATATGCGAAAAAGGACACAAGACAATCGAGATAACGCCTTGCGTTCTAATGCGGCAGCAAGGGCTCCATGGTCATCGCATGGAAGGAACACACGAGAGAGAGATCGAGAAAAGCAGCGAGAAAGAGATCGAGATGGAGATTGCGGACGAGGTAGAAGTCGACGTCGCAGTCGCAGTCGGTCTCGCAGTCGTAGTTTCAGCCGCAGTCGAGAATATGGTAAAAGCAATAATCAGAGACACTGTTCAAGAGGCAAGGATCAAAGAAGGAAACGATCGCGATCGCGATCGCGATCGCGTTGTCGGTCGCGCTCACGTTCGACTTACAAAACAAGCAGTAAGAGCAGGTAAGGCCCATAATTGCAACAATAGCGCATTGTTTGGAAATATTTACCTGCTTCTAAAGACACCTATCCCGTTTAAAGTAAACACAACCACTCCCGGGAGACCGAAAGAGGACACGAGGCTAAATCCGCGACACACAACAAGCGCAATAAACAGGAGACGATGAATGCACTGTTTGGCAGCACACCTACACAAAATAGCCAAACGGAAGCATCAAATGATACCAGCGGCAGCGTAGACAACGAAAAGGTGATTGCAAATCTAATAGCCAATGTAGAGCCGCTTACTCCGAAGGAGCTTTACACCCCACAAAGCCAAATTGGGGCCAGAGAAGAGCTAAGATCTAGCGGAAAATGCGGACAGGAAAAGCATCAGCTAGCAGAAGATATTGACAACTATTTTGAGAGCAATGTTGATAAGAAAGGAACTGAGAGGAAGGACGATCAAGTGAAAGTTGACACAATATTAGACAAACAGGTGCCAATACAACATACTTTAGTGAATGAAGACAAAACTAAGTCGGTTAAAAACTCTCCAAAATCCGAAATGAAGTCGCTTGAATTAGTAACAGAAACAGGCAATGAAGCCAATGGAGATGTAAAAGAGCAAGTCGAAAAGGAAGTGCGAACCAAACAATCTCCACCAAAAAAGTCGAGTGCAGCTGAGGAGAATATAATAGAAAATCCACATCGTGTCGAAAAGCTAGAAAATATAATTGTAAATGATGCAGCAACCAACCAGCACATAGCTGGGTTGGATTTTATAGCCGGAGAACAGAATGGAGAATTCGTTATTGGTAATGACATGGATAATGTTCAAATCCCCGGCTTGGATTTAGTCAATAACGAGGACGAGTTAAATGAAATGGAGAAAGCACAAGCAAGTGAACATACTCTAAGGTTAGATTTGAAGAAGGATGAAATCATGGAAGTAGTAGAGGGAAAAGAACAGAAGTTGACTGATGTGAATATAAATTCTGATGTTGTACTTAAGGAAATGGACACGAAATCTGATGATAGCAAAGTAGGTTTAGAAATTATGCCTGAAAATGGAGTTTTGAAAGAAGCAGATGCGAAGGACCCAGAATTAATAGCGGACTTGAATTTGCCAAAACAAGGCAAAGTAAACAAAAAGAAGAAAAAAGGAAAGAAAGGCTTAGGCAATAAAAAAAAGATAAAACAAGGAAGGAAAAATGTAGATAAAGAACTACAGAAGACAGCAGAAAATATGAATACTATAAATACCTCAGAAGATATTTCTAACGTCTCGCAGACTGAAACACATGAAAGCAATTCAGAGATTAACCTTTCAGGCTCATCTGATGTAACAAACGACGAAGAAATGCCAGATCTGGTATTAACTGCTGAAGAAGAGCCGACAAATGAAGCAACTAATAGTAAAATGATGGGAGAGAATGATGGCATAAAGCAGTTGGCCAATAAAACAGAAGCTAATACTATAGCAATGCTGGATGGGGAGTCGAATGATGCCGATAAACAAGAAAAAATAGACGAAACAGAAAATATTGAAATAAATACATCTGACTGCAATGGGTCGGCTGATCAAGTAATAAGTGACTGTCACGCGGAAAACCGAACAAAAAAATCAACTACAGTGAACTCCACGTTAAGGAATGCCGCAATGCCCACCAGCCAGAAGCTAAGGAGTCAAGTAGCTTACACTATGTTGGCTGAGGAGAATTTAAAGACGCCCAAGCGCCCAGTGCGCAGTGTGGAGAGCATACAAATAATTGAGGACATACGCTTGCCCATCAAGATGGACATTGAGAATATTGCCATTAAAGTAGATGGCTCCCACGAGGACCATCGATTGCTTGCAGAAGAACAAAGAGAAGAGTATAACTTGCACGCGGGAGAGGAAGCGCAGGCAGAGCCCACGCTGGAAGATTCGCAGTTGCAGTTTATTGCAGTGAATCAGAATGAAGGAGACTCAGCGACGATTGTTGCAGTGAACACGACAGTTACACCAAGGTTAACTGTCGTGGCAGCCACTGTTATGTATGCCCAGCCGGATTCTACAAAGATTGATCACAATGAAGATGACGCTACGCTCGAGGCAGTGATGAATGAGCTGATACCGGATAAATCGCATGGAATTGCAGTGGAAAGCTATCCGAATTTGAGCCTGGAAACGGATACCATTGAGATGGCACTGAAGCAGCTGCATCAGCCATCGAGTCAAAGCGAAGACCAACCGGACGAAACGGCTGTCACATCAACCTCGATGAAGGGTTTGCAAACGCCCAAGCAGGATATCATTCAGATACTAATGCAGTCGCCATTGCAACAGACGGCGGAGCGCAGCCCTGCAAAACTGAGAAACGGAATTAAGAAGTCAGGCGCACGAACCACCAGCGACAGAATGACGCCAGGCAGCGAGAACGTCTGCAGAATAACACCAGAACAACGCGAACAAACACCACTAAAGAAACGGAAATTAGATGTGAAAGATGAACACATAATTAATACTGCCAATCCACCTGTGTCGCCAACGCCACCAGATATAGCAACGGCAACGGAGCCCTCGCAGCTACATGTGACAATAGATGAGACCTTCAATGGAAGCAGCGTGGACCAGAGTCAAAGTCTAAACAGCAGCGACTCATTCCTGGTGACCAAGCAGTGCTCATTAGGCAACAGCGACTATCAATTCGAGCGATTCAATGATGAGGTTGTGCTCCGTGTCACTCGGCGTCGACGACGCCGGCCAGCAACAGCTGTCAGCAAGGAGACATAAGTACTAAAAAAAAAAAAATACATACATAAAAATATATATATATATATATATATATATATATATATATATATATATATTGTTCACATCAGTAAGATATCTGGCTATATGCTTACTTAAGCTATGGATGCAAATACATGAATGCCTATGTAACTACAGGAGAAACGTACCGTTATATAATAAAATATACATAAGAAATAACTATTTGTTTAAAAATTGTGATTTTAGATAATAATATTTTATTTGATGTGCTTAACGAAATTAATAAATAAAAAAAAGTTAACAGAAAATGGTGGTGTTAAAATATTTTTCAATTAGAAGTCCTTGACAATATTTACTATAAATAACTACAATAAAGATTTACATTTTTTGTCTATTATATATATCGCTTTGCGTTTTTCCATTGAAATTAAATAATTAAAACTGATTTGCTCAGACAACATTTGAAATTTCAAATTCGATAGATTTTGCTATCGTATTTAAGTATTTTTATCATGTTGATATGAGTACATTTTAGTCGAGACTATCGGAAGAACGATGTAGATCGATCTAATTGTGTGCAATTCGATCATTGTAAAGTGTTTAGCAGTTGATCAAAATATTTGTAAAGTAATTTTTTTGGTCGTTTTTGTGTCATAGAATATCGTGTACATTTAGATTATAATTATCAATCGATATGCATAATTTAAAGCTCTTCTGAGTTGTGCATAGGCAAAAAGTTTGCATTTACATTTCAGTCGAAAGTCAGAGTTAAGACTGTTTTTCCTTCTGCTCGCCCAGGAGAAAGCGACGCACCACGCGGAGCTTGAAAATGGGTACCGATAGCAGAGCACCCAAACAGGCACCAATCCAGTATACGATGATGTGCTCCAGGTTGCTGTGGCCCCGACAGCCCCATTTGAGGGCTGTGGCCAACACCGGATTAAAGTAGCCGCCGGAGAAGTTAAAAGCTGCAAGCAGTGCATAATTAAAAGCGTAAACTTTTTGAGAGGACATGGCGGCAACTGGTAGCCACATTGAAAGCGGGCGAGCACTCACCTGCCACCACGAGGCTGGTGCCGATGAAGGAATCAATGTAACTACTGAACTTCGGCTCCTGTTCGCTGATCGTTTTCGAGGCGAGGCGGCACAACAACGTAGCCACGCCCTCAATGGCTGCGCCCACATAGGGACTGACTTGTAAGTCAGCATTGCACTCCTCAAAGGCGCGCCCTTTGTGCGTCTCGGCAAACTCCAGCCACCAGAAGACCTGGACGATGCGGTACACACAACATCCGCCCATTAGCTCCGCCCAGGTACGCAGCGCCATTTCCTTGAAGCTGGTGCGTCCTTCCAGCACGTCCTCCATGTGAGTGTACGGGCAGGCGGAGGCATCGCCCCACACCTTGCCCCACCAGATGGTCAGCAGGAACAGAAAGATGGCGTAGGTGGCCACACCAAAGTTGTCAGCCACTGCCAGCCAAATCAGTGAATCTCATATTTAGTTCCGGCTGCTCTACTCCACTTACCGATGATCAGCTCAAAGCAGCAGGCGCAGAGCTCTGCCGCGGCGATCGCTTCGTTCATCAGCACCGGCACAAGCCCATCCTGGCTGAGCAGTCGTTGACTCACTCGACGCGCGATCTGTGCTGCAGTGCAGCAGCCGACCATGAAGCCGGCGCTAATGCCCAGCGCTGTCAGCGACATGCTGTCTCTCTCTCTCTCTGTCTTTAAACAGAGCAAAGTTTATTAGTATTACTATTCATATTATAGTAACTTATTAATATAGTATTAATAGAAACTATGACATATGTTATATATAATTTGTATTACTTTCCCGTATAGAAATTAAATGACATATGTTCTATATAGTTCGAATTATTTTCTCGTAATTATTTATTTTATTGTCATTAATTTTCATATTTTGTAGGATTAATAATATATTTCATTAAATATGTTTTTCCTAATATACATTTTGTTTTCTACTTCTAGTGACTTCGTGTAAAAAAGAATTAGGTATTTTTATAGGAATGATAATTCAGATAAGTCGAACAGTAACCAAAATATATCCCCTCCTAGGAAGGCTCTACTGCACCCACAAAAAAGGGCTTTAAATCAAGTAAAGTTTAAAACCTAACAAGTACATTTGCTCAAAATGGTATTTAAATTTGCGTATTTTGTATTTTTGTCCTTTTCTATCTGTAATATATGCAGCATCTTTCTTTTATTTACATGTTGCACTTGTGAGAAATCGGGTAAATATAATTACGCAGGCACAAACACTTTGAGAACTATTTTCGAACTCAGCAGCACGCCAAAATCGTGCTAAAAATATTTGCAGCTTGTTAAACACAATGAACGAAACAACAAACTGTCACGAAACATCAATCTATTGTATTTCGTGTTTAACATTGATTAGCTGAACTATTATTTAATCTTTCGTTCGGGAATACTGCATAAAATGTATTTGTATTGTAATATATTTGTATACATTATTTTCGCAACTATTTGGTTTTAACTAAGAACTCGTCTCTTCTTATATCTTAGTAAACTTTTAAATATTTCCGTCAATTCATCAAACTCTAAACAGTATTCAAATTATTTATATTGTTCATATATATAATTTGAGCGAAATATATACTGTGTAAATGCCTATGTTGTAACTGACCAAATGAGATCCGCACAGACACAATGTAAAAGCAACAACGAGCTTCACGTCGTTGTCGACTCGTACTGATCAGTAATAATTTTGAGCGCTCCGGGCTCTGTGCTCATCGTTGGATCTATTATTAAACAAATTCTTAGTGCTCAATACACGCTCATTTTATAATAATTTTAAGCACGTCGCTTGTGCGTGGGCTCTCAGAGCTCTCTTATGTATTTGAGTGCGTAAATATTTAACTCTCCGCTTCGTTAACCATTCTTTCCAATTCCTTTTTTGATTCTCATTTACAGCGACGGTTAGATTCGAAAACTAAATAACCGTGTATCTAGCAGTACCGTGTTAACATATCGATAACAATTTTGTATTTTAACAGCGCCAAATTGAGTGTAGCAGCGCCAATTTGAGTCAGCTTTACAGCGAGCAATAGTGTTTATCTAACAGCCGCACAACAAGTGAGTTTTCATTTTTATATAAACAAAACTATACATTTATTGATTTTATGACATAGAATATATGTTTTTCAGTGCTGCAACGCCTCTATAATCCACGTATTCTTAAATTGCCTCTGTTATATTGTGCGAATAGCAGCCGGCAGTATGGAAGAACAGAAACTCCAACGTCAACGGCAACAAACATCTCGAAATCCTCCGTTGTGGAAACTGGCTTTACTGATTGGCGACCCATATACCGTTTACCCTTAATACGTCTAGTAGCTGCATTTAACCGGCTTAAGGTCTATCAGGCAATAGTAACTGCAGCTGGAACACCGCTTGTTGTGGCTCTTCAATATGCGGGTCACGTTTCTGGCGAGGCTCTAGGGATTTATGCAGCTATTGGAGTCTCAGGTCTGATGACACTTTCGCTGGGCAGCTATGTCACCTCAAATATGATTGGTTTCATCTACGTCAACGATCAACAGGACCAGTTAAAGCTGGCCTACGTGGACTTCTGGGGTCGACGCAAAGAATCGCTCATCGATATTGAGGATTTGCTTCCAGATTGGGAACCAGAGAGCAAGCGACGACTGGGACTCTATCAGCCAATCTGCCTGCGTACAGATAAAAAGCAGAGCTATAAGCTACTGCATCGTCTCGGGGTCATAACAGATCCTCTCCTATTCGAGGGTCTCTTCGGACAATGATTCATAAATGACGATAGGCGCGTTTCAATTATAAAAATGTTTTTTTTTTTTTAATGTAGTTTACAATTAAAAATAAAATAATATATATATATATATATAGTATACAATTAAAAATAAAATAATTTGAGCTACATAGCAACGATATAAAACAATCAATGTCCTTTGTTTGCTTGTCAATGTACGAATAACGAGTATTGTAAGCATTAATTCCATTTAAGATTCATACGTATGTAAATATTTATATATATATATATATATATATATATATATATATATATATATATATATATATATATATATATATATATATATATATATATATATATATATATTTATATATAAGAGGTACACATAATGGTGCTACAAAAAAATAAGCAAGTCGTAAAGTTTCTATTAGTGATTTGTACTAAGTGATAATTTTTGCTCTACAATACGCCTCATCCAATTATGGACTCATGCTGCTGCCCGTCTGAGGACGTCGAATTGTCGTTTGTGCTCAAAGCGGAACGCGTCTTGCTGCCCAAGGCGATTGCTTCTGCGACCTGTGGAGTTATGGAGATATACATATATCATAAATGTATATGTCATTAAGAGAAAACTTCTTTGAGTAACCCACCGTGTCGGGCAGTTTCTTGTGAAAGGTTTCCGGCAGCAGCAATGACAAGAGTCCTGCGACCATTGAAAGAGCTCCGAATAACAGCAGAGGCAACGGCTCGTAGTAGCTGCCCTAAAATGTATAACATATATATGAGTTGTAAACAAATAAAATAGTTAATAAAGGCTGACTACGAACCAACAAAGGCACAAAGGGCGCCAGCATGGCACCGAAACGTGCAAACGTGGACATCACTCCAACTCCTCCGCTACGTATGACCTGAAAGGAAATTGCATAAATATCAACTGACCATTCAATACATGAGAATAGACCGTTTCCCACCGTGGGCATCATTTCCGCCGTATATGTGTAAATGACGGCAAACGACGAGGTAATGCCTAGTTTGCCCATCAAAAAGAGCGCTATGATCAGCCAGTTGGCGCCTGTGGATCCAGGGAATATTAAACTTAATGACGTTCATTTGTTATATAGATCTAACTAAGCAAATTCATATGTTATTAGTAGTGTATACAGTGAAAGCTCTCTGGAACGAATATTTGAAATATATTTTAAAATCTGTTTCAGTAAGAAAATATATTATAAGGTTCACAAAATTCAACGAGTCTGCAAATTTATAATGTATCGTTCATAGAGCTTTCACGGAATATATTTTGAAACGTTTCTTTAGTACTGAATAATGACGGTTTACGTTTTCGTTTATCGTCACAAACTGAGTGGGCATGGTTGGAGAGTTAAGATTAGTAGCATTATATATTCTTAATCGATCCGCTGCTGACATACCCGTTGTCAAATAGCCGCTGGCTGCGCACGTGATGGCGCAGAGCAGCAGCGAGCCGGACAGAGCCAGACGACGTCCAAGTTTACGTAGGCACAACTATTTTGGTATGACAATTCGAGAGAGAGAGATAGATAGATAGATAGATAGAGCGAGAGAGAGAGAGAGAGAGAGAGAGGAAATATATAAATAGGAATCGCTTCTGATGCGAATATGAGTGTATATTGTATATGAGATTTAGAACGTACCCAGGCCAAGCTATAGCCGGGTATCTCGATCAGGCAGACTAAAGCGAAATTCAAATATTTGTTTCCACTGAGGTTGGTCGAGTTCAGCGATAGTCCATAGAAAACAATAGCGTTGACAGCCCTGAAGAACACGTATAGGATTAGAATGACAGCTCAAGTCTGAAAAGGGGTAGGCCGTAGATACCATATGAACAGCAGGATAACGTAGCGTCCTATCAGCTTTTTGGAGCTGAAGACCAGCTTCACGGATGGCCATATCTCACGTTGCAGCTGCCGCTTTTGCAAGTGCTCCTGCTTCTCGGAGTTGTTGTCCGAGGCGTCCAGCTGCTGCTGCTTCAAGTTGGCCATCAGTTCCAGCGAAAGTTCACGCTGGTTGACACGCGCCGCTCGTCTGATAATGTTGCCTGCCTTCACGTGCTCGTTTCGGGCCAGCAGCCAGCGCACCGACTCTGGCACCAGCCAGAAGTAGACGACGAAGAATAGCGGCGGTATGGAGAGCGCGTACTGCAGTATCTTCCACTCGGATAGCAACCAGGCAGCTAATCCCAACAGGGCCTCGCCCAGCGCATAGAAATAGTTGAGGACAATGGAGGTCATTTCACGCTTGCGAGGTCCAACCATTTCGACGCCTATGATGAAGGCCAGCGGATAGACGCCGGATGTGCCCACTGCATTCAGCAAAGCAAAGGCCAGGAAACTGGAGTAGTCCCAGGCGAGCGCCTGCCCAACGCCCGTCAAGCCCATGAAGATGGTGCAGAAGAGGAAGATGAGCTTTCTCCCGAAACTGCAAAGAGTAAAATGTAAGTGAAACGGACTCATTTCACTAAGTAGTGCCCATATGCTAATCAACGTGATTAGCCACGTGACGCAAAGCTGTAGACTAAAACAACTGTTGCACTCTTTAGTAGCGGGCAATTGCCTAGGAATGACTCACCGATCAGCGAGGTAGCCAGAGAGGGCGGTGCCAACCACGAGTCCGGCGAAGTGTGTGGTGCCGACAAAAGCCAACTTCCAGGCGTTCTCCTTGCACGTTAGCTGCCACTCCTGGACAATAGTGTACTCGACAGTGTCGTAAACGAATTGATGGCAACGGTCCGTCTGCATAGGGAGGAACAACGACGTGTTACACGTGCCCCATCGATCCAAGAGGCTTTCGTTTGCAGCAAACCGCAAGCATGGGTCGCTTGGCGTAAAGTGGCCGTGCTTGTCCCTTATGCCCGGGATGGCCACGTCCAGCCAATCGGCCTGGTAATGCGGCTGCCCGCTCGGCTCACATTCCTCGATGAGACAGCGATATTTCGGCGTGCCGGCCGTAAATACGTACGACAGACTATTCGCGGCCGCAAAGAGCACCGGCAGGCAGATGAGCAAATAGTTTACTCTCTGATACCGTCCGAACTCGCCGATTTCGCTGAGTATCTCGTCGAAGTCCATCGCAGCGACTGATTCTGCCATTATAAGTTAGATGGCGATATTTCTCGATTTCTCTCGATTTTCCTTCCTTCAATACTTGTGCAATAAACAAAATTAAATTATAAAAGCAGTTACTTTCCAGATCTGGTTTGGCCAGCCGGCCACGTGCGCGTTTGTCCCGTGTTGCACGTTGAAGTAAAATAAATTTAGGCGCAACGAGGTGTTTATGTTCCAGTATTCCACTCGGCAATACGACAACACCGGGAAACCTCAGTGAAAAGGAAGGAAAACTAACAAAAACTTAAAAATTGTGTCTGCGGACGTGCACTGAATTGAATTGAATGGTGAGCAACGGCATTTACTCAAAACTGGATATTTCTATAATGTAGTTGGCAACACTGGCAAGTGCAATGTACTGATTGTCGAGTACCTGTTAGAGAGGGAGAAAGAGAGAGAGAGAGAGAGAGAGTCAAATTGTATATGCGAGTGTATGTGTGCATGAGTGAGCGTGCGACGTCGCCGCACAGCAAAAGGCTCTCTTTTCTTATTGGAAAATCTCGTCTCTTCTATTGTCTATTGTTTACACTTGATGTGAATTGATTGCAGTAATATATTAGCATCGGTAACGTAAGTATTTATAATATTTATGATGCTTATTATTTTTAACTACTTTGAAAACAATTACAAATAGTTTAAGATTTTAAATAGTTTTTATTTTATTGATTATTAATGATCGATAATAAATGATCCATTTCCCATGAGATACACTTTTAATTGTGTATCTGCCATGATCGCATTTCCCTGGCGCCAGAGCAATTAGGAGAATATATTCTTGTTTGATCGGGAATCCGCTCTGAGATCTGCGCTTGTCAAGTTGCATGTCTGTTAAGGCGCGTGCAATTGTTGCCAATTGAAGCAAATTGTTGCATGTTGCTACAGTGGCTGGCCTCAAGTATGCGTCAGTCCGTTGGGTTTTTAACGTTTCACGGCATCTTCAATTGACGCAACTGAACAATTATTCAATCTATCATACCATCAATATATTTCGATACTTTATTATTTGCTTTTTACTTTGCTTTGCATTACTTGGGAAAGAGCCGTATTTTTCAGCCAATTCAGCTATTTATAATTCATGGACTTTATGGGAACTTTGGCGGCTTGTGCAATTAAATTTGGCATTGATTGTTTGTTTTTTAAGGTTATCGGCGTGGCTAGTCTGCAGCTGCCGGCGATAAGCTGCAAAGATTGCGCTTTGCAAGTCTGCTGGAATTATCTTATCATCCCCTCCTGCACTGCACTGCACTCACTGAGCATTGGCCAAGACTCTGCTAATTAGCGGTTAACAGAACTTCCACTTGCCACGCAGTTTTGCCTGAAACACTTGTCAGCTGTTCGCGCCACCCGTAATTGATAACTGTTAAGGGCAGAGATGGTGCTGAAACCCACCGCACGATGCTACGCCTGCCAATGCACTGAAATCGTAAAACGTTTCACCAACATTGCAGTACGCTAGACCTGAGCTTTCTTTTGCACGTGTGTTAGTGCATTTGTGTACTGCTGAGTGCGAGTGCACATGAAGACGCCGGTCTACTGAAAATCGATAAACACATCTAAGAACGAGGCGCACGGCAGACAACTAAGAGAGAGCAAGAGAAAGAGAGAGAGAGAACGAGAGAGAGAGAGAGAGAGAAAGCGTGCGCTTTTAATGAGCGACGTAAAGAGCGTCAAAGCTATCAAACGCAATTTGTTTTTTAATGGCGCTTTTGATCTTTTTTATACTTATTCACGAAGTGAAATAAGTATATTGGTTTTGTTCAATGCCGTCATGCTGTCCGTCTGTCCGTCTGTCCGCATGAACGCAAACCATTTCCACGCTATTGAAGCTGGAGACTTGAAATTTGGAATATGTCCTCGTTGATACCCTCGACCGATAAGTGTCAAGATTTTTCCGATACGCCCACTAGGGGCGTGGAAAATCGGAAAATGCATTTTCCTGTATCTCAGAAACACTACTTCCAGAAGGGCTAGAGAGTTGAGATTTTATCTGAACACTCATGTCGACATCCCAAAATCAAAAAGCTATGGCGGATATACATATCTACGTCCATTGGGGGCGTGGCAAATCGGGTCAAACTGTATCTTCTACAGCTTTAAAGCTAGAATGCCCAAATTTGGCACGTGGGTTACTGTTACGATCCTATAAAGATCGCCCAAAAATTTTTATGACCACGCCTACTAGGGGCGTGGTAAATCGGATCTGAATATATAGTGATTTTACTAGTTTCGTTATATTTTGAGACCTATTGATGCTAGAGATTTGAGACTTGGTATATATACTCGGGTTAACATCCCACAATCGAAAAGGTATGGCGGATATATCTACGCCTTCAGGGGGCGTGGCAACAAATATCAGCTTATATCTCCCACAGTTTTAGTGCTAGAAGCTTCAAAATTGGATGCTAGGTTACTGGGGGCCTTCCCCAAAAATAATTGTTACGCCCCAAAAGGGGCGTGACATACAGAAAAATACCCTGCAATTTTCGCATTTTTCGAATGTAAGCATCCAAACTTTACAGTTAAATTCCTGAACGCCCACTCTATGCACATGCCAAAAATGATTTGTCTACGGCCACTGGGGGCGTGGCAAAACAAAACTGAAACATCTGCATCAATGACTTTGTGACCTTTGACCTTGTCTTTTGATTTGTTATATTATATATATATGTTTGAAAAGAATATTTTATTAATACAAAATAACTAAATAAAGAAAATATAACAAAATTATCAACATGACCGCACCGGGGTTCGAGCCCACACCTCTACGCTCGCCAACAAACTTATATCACATTTTCAGAGTTGCCACCTCTCTTATTTTGAGAGATGCCACCTCTCGCGATTTAGGTGCGTGTTTTTGCTAAAGTAAGGGTTCTAAGCTTCGATCCTAATTGAAACTGTCTGGCCACCTCCAATGAAAAGTTTTAATCTGCAGCTAATTTAAGCGGCGACAGTGGGGATTTAAGGTTAAATTTTAAAAAATATAATGTGATAGATGCTCCTGTGTGCTGCTGGGACGTGAAATAGTATTTCGCTGTCGGTTGCGTCCGACAGCAACGTTCTTACTTGTTTTTTATTGGTATTATACGCGCGTAACTCGGAATCTATCGGAAATTCGAAGGAAGCAATGAAAAGTTCTTTCCAAAGCTTATTGTTTAAATTATAGGTTAAAAATTATTGGGAGTACCTATGTCTCTTTACTTAAGATATAATATTCATATATTATGTATGTACAGTATTATTTTATGTTTACACAATCCGGAAACCGGTTGATAAGCTGGCAAGCAATTCTACGTAATACGACCGTAAGACAATAAAATTGATTCGCCTATAAAGTACGTCGATATTGCTTACGTTCATTCAAGAGGGATATATATTTTTTATTTGATTGGCTCAGTGTGTGTCAGATAGATACGTTGCACTGCTGTATATACTCTCTTTTTACTCGTTGAGGAGGTACGAAGAGCGTATTGCTCTGCTCTGCGTATGAGTAGAAATTTCTCATATCTGTACAGAGGGCGTTCTCCATGCGCGGACTCTCCCTCGTTGCACTCCACGCAAGGAGTGAACGTAACTTAGCGAACAAAGCGTCTAACGGCTGAAAAGGCTTGCTTGTAGTTTAGTTTATTCTAAGACGTCTGTGTGACCAGATCGAGAAACTAGATCGGTAGAGCCAACAGTTTGTGAGCGAAAGTGAGGAAGATGAAGAAAATGTTTGCCAACAATAAGTCAACCGCTGATACCGCCAGCGTCTCGATTGACACCACGATTATTGATAAGGGAAATAGCAGCCGGGTCAACTTGACCGTGAATAGCAGTCAGCCGGAGGAACTGTCGCCTCATCGGCTGAAGCCACTTGTTGCAGGCAATCTCCGTGGCACAAAGATCACCGATGCGAAACCATTTGGAAGCTCTAATCCTGGCAAAGGTGCTGTGCCTAAATATTTCCAAAGCCCAGAAAGCTCGATGGAGGCACATGGTGAAGCGAATCCCTCAAAGTCTAGTGATGACCACACACCTGAAGGCAAGGAGAAAAGGCTGGAGCCCGCAGAAGTTGTCATCTTCAACAATTCGCGCTTTGACAATAACAACAAGTTCCATTACGGCAGCATCGACAATATCGGATATCTGATGAAAGCCTTCGGCGCACTTAAGTGCAAAATGACAATCTTTACGGATGCAACGGTCAGTGACATTAGGAGCACTATGCACAATCGTGAGTCCCATTTGTTCTGTATGTTCCCTCTTTTGACTGGGAAAAGCTGTCACATCTATGTGTTGGTTCGCTAGTATAAAATAGTATATATTCTACTTTAAAGTGGAAGTGCGAAACATGGAGGATCGGTCAGCTGTGGTGGTAGTCATCATGAGTGTTTGCCACCAGTACGAAACGATTGCCGCCAGGGATGGGGACTACAATCTGGATAATGAGATCATCTTCCCCTTATTACGAAACGGATCGCTGGTCGGCAAGCCGAAAATGCTGTTCGTTCAGGCCACTAGGGGCTCCAGGCAGTTGAACAGGTTTTGGGCAGATACCGATTCAGAAAAGGTAATTTGACTATAGCTGATCGATAAACTGTTGTCAAGCATCCCAACACTTCCCTCAGCCTCATGGTGAGCCCAGCAATATATTAAAGTGCTATTGCACCTACGACGACTACGTGTCCTATCGAAGCACCATTGGCACGGCTTTTATTCGAGAGCTCTGCAATACGATATGCTCAAATCCGAATGATGATATTGAAAGCATTGTCAGAAAGGTCATGCAGTGTGTCAACGACTCTACCAAGTGAGTCGACTTACCAATTGAACAATTACCTCCTTAGTACTAACGCATGCTGCCTTTATTACAAAAGCCAAGTGCCGTTGATGACCAGTACGATGACCACCACCTACTCTTTTGGAGACTTTATCTGAGGACGTCCGGGATTTACTCTGGCTGTGGCCAGACTTATACAGCCAACAGTCAGCTGAGCTCATGTCAACAAGGGATCCATTCGTGATTGGAAATCTGGACTTTTCTTTTCTGTAAATTTAATAAGTAGTGAATGCTGTAACATGTAAACGTTCTGCAGCAATTGCAGTCTTCTTGTATGTATCCTTTGTAAGTTAATATTTTACTGCTTGAGTTAGTTTTTACCATCATCGATTGATAATCAGGCAATAAAAGTTGTGTTTACATTAATGCTTGAGGTGAGGGAAGTGAATACACCCACTAGGCATAGTTAGTGATCAAACTTAACGAAACTTGCCGAACGAATCGCCTTATCGCTGCAACAGCTTGCTCGCCATTCAGTTTCCATCAGAACGTCTGCGCGAATGGAGCGCAGAGCAGAGCAGAAGGAGGAAAGAGCAAGAAACGGGAGCGTGAGTGCGAAAGTAAGGAAGGTAACGACAATGATTGCCAAAAGTAGGTCAGGTGAGGGTACGAAGGATCCACGCAGAGAAAGCGCTGACAGCGTGTCGACCGATAATTAATAGCGGAAATAACAGGCAGTTCCTCTCGACAGTGAATCACATCCAGTAGGAGGTATTCTTGGTCAAGTTGAAGCATTATCATAGGGGGTCTCAGATGCCTCAGAAGACAAGAATCAGAGACTGGAGCTCGTAGAAGTCCGTCCTTTGTGGCAGCCATTGATGTACGATGACCTCCATTTTGGAGACTCTGAATTAATAACATTAAGTATGGTATATATTTATATATTGCATAGAGAGAGAGAGAGAGAGAGAGAGAGAGAGAGAGAGAGAGAGAGAGAGAGAGAGAGAGAGAGAGAGAGCGAGACAGAGAGAGAGAGAGAGAACCAAATGCAAGAGTTCTGATGAATAGTAGCACATACTAACCATATGTGTTATATGGCTAGTGATAGTAGTGGTATAATTGGTGTAATATGTACAGGGCTTAGGGCAATTGGAATCGAGTCTTTTGTTTATTTTATTTCTAAGATGATATATTTTATTTATTTTTTTTTGGTTTTCTTTTGTTTTGTCGGTTTGAGCAATTAAACGTGGCCTTGATCACGAAGTGATAGTCCGGTTGAACTTATCTTATCAGCCGAAACTGCACTCGAAACTCATTAGGAAAGACTCTCTTCACTGATGGAAAGCAAAAGGTTTCCCCTTAAAGCCTCATCAGCTGTTTACGCCACCTGTAACTATTCAGGTCACAGCTGTTGATAGTAACGAAATAGTTGTTGATATAAGAGCTTGACTCCACGAAACTCAGTAAGAGAGAGATGGAGAAAAGACAAGAGAGAGAGAGAGAGAGAGAGAGCCAAAGAGCGGAAAAGCTGCGAATTAATCTTTTTATTTGTTTTCGGTGCTTTTGGTACTTTTATTTATTATGAGCATGAAAGTTCTTGGAAATTTGTTTTTTATTTTTTTGTTGAGTGTGCAGAGGAGACAATGACAAACAACAAACAAAGAGAATTGAGAGCTGCCAAATTCACAAACGTATATCTGTATATATGTACATTATATGTATTTAACGAAATTGGGATAGGAAGTGTCGATTAAGTCGTATAATCTATCCATATGTATATGATCTATACAAATATGGATATTCATACTTGTGTAGCTTATGTCAAAATCAGTATAAACATATATTCATATGTATATGCATGTTCAGTTCATATATATTGTAAATAAAAATATAGTTATTATATTCATATATGCATATATTTACAATATATATATACAGAAATGCGAATGTTTTATTATGTATTCTGCAAAAGCTTTCATGCGCAAGCGTTTACTGCTCAAATAAGTTCAGCAATATTATGCGAGCTTTTGCCTTCTTGACTAACCCAATAAAATATAACTTATATGTTCATAAAACCAGGAAACCGGTTATATATGCTAGCTGTGAAATGTATAATCGAGTAAGTGCGATTAAAGTACATTGATATGGACAACGTTCGTTTGTTAAGTATATATGTACATACATATGTACATATGTATGTATTCAAGCTCCATTAGGCCAGTGAACAAAAACTTTAGAAACTCTTCGATCTATACATGATGTACTTTTTGTATTTTACAGATTTCGGATTCGCTGCTATAGGGGTTTACCCATAGGTGAGGAGATTTGCACTCTCTTCGAAAGATAACGCACAGCGTATGAGTAATAATCGGGCCCAGGTCTATTAGGGGGTATTTTCAATGCACACTCTGCACACCGCTGCAGCTCCACGGCGCAAATCGGAGCAAGAGGTGAGTAAAACTGAACGAAACTTGACGAACAAAGCCTTATCGTTGCAAAAGCTTGCTCGCCATTCAGTTTCTTCCAGAAAGTCAACGCAGACGGAACGCGGCGCGCGAGTCGTAGCTTATATCGGAAGCACTGCGTGAGAAAGTGAGAGAGAGAGGGAGAGGGAGAGGGACTGGCCGACAAACGTTAGTGAGCGAAAGCGAGAAAACAATAATGGGCTGGTTTAACAAAAAGAAGTTCTCCGACGACAGCGCCAGCTCTGATTCTAATAACGATCAGGCGCTGGCGAGACAGGATCCACGCACACGGGTGCAGACGAGGAGCGCTGCCAGCGTCACGACCAATACGGCCGTGCAGAACTCCACAATAATTGATAGCAACGCGAATACGGTAACGTACCGGTCCACCACACAGACAGTGACTCACAGCCAGAAAGCGTGTGTGACGGAAATGATAACGCGTCGCACACCGAGCCAGGCCGAACTGGAAGAGCTGATGGCGCAGCTCAGGATGAACGGTGGCCGCGCAGGCAGTACCTCAACCACAACAACAACAAACAACAGCAGCAAGCGCCTCAGTCCAACCAGCCTAAATGGCGTGGCCTTGCGCTCGACCACATCGTTCAAGCCCAGTGCGGAAGCCAGGCGATCCAGCACACTGGTCAAGTCGGAGCAAACGTCTGTGTCACAGAAGAAGGGGCGCACTGTCACTCAGCACGTGGAAACCCAACGGGTGGTGCTGAGCCCCACCAAGAGCAGCTGGCTGCCAAAAACGACTGCTAAGACAACTGCCTCAACTCCAACTGGCTCCAGCTTGTCTAGCTACAAGCCCTATGTGTCGCCTTTTGCGCTCAAGCCAATCGACGCTAGCTATGTGTCGCCCTATGCGTCGAAGACGACTACAGGAATCAGCTCAGCGTCCTCTAAGCCCTCGGCAGTTGCGTCATCAGCGCTGCCCAAAACGACGGCCAGCAGTTCTTTTTCGTCCAAGCCCACAACAAGCAGTTTTGTGCTGCCCAAGCCTGCGTCAGCTAGTTCCGTGTTGTCCAAGCCTGCGTCGAGCGGCACTGCTCTTGGCACAAAGCCCATACTATCAACCCCAAAGACAACCTCATTTAAGCCTTTTATAAGCCTTAACCCGAGCAAAGGAGCCGTGGCAAAGCAGTTTCCAAGCACTGCCAATTCTGTGGATGCACATGAAATGAGTCCCGCAAAGTTTGGGAGTGGCCCAATACCCAAAGTCAAGCCAGCGACCAAGAAGAAGTTGAAGCCCGCAGAAGTTGTCATCTTCAACAATGAGCGCTTCGACACCAACAACGAGTACCGCTCGGGCAGCGCCAAGGATGTCGAATTGTTGGAGAAAACCTTTGGCTCCCTGTTCAAGTGTAAGGTGAAGACCATTACGAACGCGACGGTGAACGACATCAGGACCACTGTGGGAAAACGTGAGTCCAACTTTATATGTTTTGTGTGGAAATCACATATTAAAGATTACAAAATAAACCACTAAATCGGGCAAATGTGTGGAAGTCTCCACTTGATTCGATTCGAAATCAAGATACTGACTTTAACTCTAAATTAAATTGCAATATTTGCTACCATAAAGACTGAATTAGTTGAGAGTTGACCTCGCTTCTTTCGAATCTCTTCTTAATATACAATAATATCTAACTTATAATGATTATGATCAATATGATTACTATTATAATGAAGACGATCATTCCTTTGATGGTTACTACAATTATCATAATCATAGTCAGCGTCTGTATCACCATTATAATATTTACTATGATAATAATCGTAGGATCATATAATTTCAAACTCAAATTGTCATTGAAATTCCTATTTAACTTTTTCAGTGGAACAGAAAAACCTGGAAGATCGTTCAGCACTGGTGCTGGTGATACTGAGTCACGGCCAGCGATACGAAACGATAGCCGCCAAGGATGGGGACTACAAGCTGGATGACGATATCATCTTTCCCATATTGCGCAATCAAACACTGATCGACAAGCCGAAGATCCTGTTCGTTCAGGCGTGTAAGGGCTCAAGGGAGTTGGGCAGATTCAAAACAGATGCCATAAAGGTAATGCAAATATGGTTAGTCAAATAACTAATATCAGTGACACTCATTTGCTTCACTTTACCCACTCACACCTCTTCAGCCGCACGGCAATCCTAGCGAGATTCTCAAGTGCTACAGTACCTATGAGGGGTACGTCTCCTATCGCTTGGACACTGGTACGCCCTTCATTCAAACTCTGTGTGATACATTGAAGGCAAATCCAAATGTTGACATTGAAGCTATAATGAAAGATGTCATGAATCTGGTCAAGAACTACACCAAGTGAGTTTCTTCAATACTTTATCTCCTTAATAATCAGTACCGTCTTCTTTGCAGGGGTAGTCAGGTACCATCGGTAACCAGCACAATGACCACCAAATATGTTTTTGGCGACTATATTTGAGCGGTCTCTCTGGAGTCTAAAAGATGTTATGAGTTTGGCATAGGCCCATATGAAGTGAGCATAATAAGCAATTCCTCCTCCTATCTGTAGGATAATCAATTTTACCATCATTGCAGGGCTCGCCAAGTACCGTACCGTCGGAAGCCGTGTTGGAGATGGCTAACATAAAGTATTGAATATATTCTTGCCTTGTAATCGTGTCAAAGATATAGCCAAATTGTATTGACTGTGGCCAGCCCTAGAGCCAATAAGCAAAAGAGACTGTATTCTGACTATAATACGCATTCACATATTCGACTTTCTGCCCAGGAGAAATCAAACAAATATTTTTAATAGTAGACTATTCCAATTCTAGTTGTATCGCACACATTCAATTTATTTAGCTTAATGTTACCGTAAATATACAAGTATGTGAAATTCCACCATAAGATCCATAATCCTCCTTTTACTTTCACGCGAAGTACTGTCAAACTAGAAAGAAGATTGTCGATCTTATGGCTTCTTTACCCATTCGCCGCAAAGGTAAGGCTTATCTGCCGAAAGTATGAGTAAACAACCAACCAGGAATAGGTGTTCCAAACTGTAAATCATATAGATATGTAAAAAGTGGTTCAATAATATCTGAACAGTCGTCCTCTGTTTATGGTACTCACCCACTATGACTAGGCTCGTAAGGATTATAATTATGTTGGCAACTTCAAAATGAACGGATGACATGATGAGGATAATCACACAGATGGTCGAGTTGACCAAGCAGGTGATGAGGAAAAATACCAACAGGACTGTTGATTTCTATCGAAACGAATTGATAAAGCTCGATGGGCTGAACCATATGTTAACTTACAACCAAAGCCCCGATAAACAGCATGCAACATCCAATGCAATGACAAATGGACATACCGCGCTCAACTTGTGTCACGTGCTGTTCTGTGAAAAACATATTTGTGTATATTCCATATATATATCTTTATAATTATACGGATTATAGATAAGGGAATAGAGTAGGGAAGTGGGATATTACCACTGCTGAATATTATGATAATCAAGTTAATGATGACATCGACGACAGCAATTACAAAACAGCCCGTCCGCAACTTGAGACAGCAGCAGAATTTTTTTAGACGAAACATCATTCAGCTAATACTAAAAATATGAATAATTGTAATAATAGTAATAATAATAAGTAACAGTGTTGCAGTCGGGTGTTGCCGACTGCGGAATACTCATTCACGATCTTAACGCTGCCATCTTCAAAACAGAAAGACCCGCAAATACTTTGGCCAATCTTAATTAGTTTCAAATAACGAAGCTATCAAATTTTCGGTTTTAGGATGCATTTTTTTTTTGGGTTATCAATAGAGAAGGTAGAGAGTAGGTCAACTATCGAGGTTTGACTTGAGCAGATGTTAGCCTTTGCGGCTAGCCACGTCCCCTGACGGCACTGATATATCCACTATATAATGCTGATCTTGGGCTTTCTTGTACCTCGTGTATGAGTACATTAACGATATCGGCAACAACAGCAATAACAAGAATAATAACACTTATTAATTTTTGTGGAGTAATACATATATTTTTTTGTCATGATTGCTAAGGCAAGGCAATACAGTTGACATCCACATTAGAATTTGTTCACAATGATAATCTACTGGCAGCCGCTGACTGGTAACTCAAATAAACAGGCTGCCGCCGAGAGCAGCGTAAAACGAATAGACAACAAGCCAAAAGTACATTCCAAGAACTGTGGAGAAACGAAACAAAAATAAGTATATGGAAAATATATGTGTAGTATGTATATGTTAATAAATATGTGTATAGATCTTACTGAACATAACCACATAGAGGATTATAACTGGTAGCCAGATATGCAATATTACGTCTGATACGATCAGTACGATCATAGCCAATATCTTCACAATAGTCACCAAAATGTAGAAAAGCATGCACCTCGGACGTAACTGAAAGATATATGTTAAACAGATGTATATATATATATATATTTATATAGTTCTGAATCAGACACATCACACTAGGACACTTAACCTTTAGGGCGCCAATCAAGAGACACACAGCGCTTATCAAATGCACAATCATGAATGCAATAAATAACTTATGACACAGATCGGGTGTTCCTGAAAGAAACACAGACATATATGTGCGTACATGTGCGTATAGCTTGGAGCAGACAACTCACCAGCCTCGCCAAAAATTGCTATAAATACTCCAAATACAATGTCCATTAGTATTTCAATGGCCGCTATAATGAATGTGCCAATGCGCAAATCAATGCAGAAGCAACAATATTGTAAATAAATCATCTTGATGAAATCTTTCTTCAACTAGTATCCGTCCACAGTTTTTCAATAACCGTATATCTCACGGCTGTAGACCCGATTCACTTCTTGCGTGTTGCTACAGATTGAGCGAGACCGTTGAGAAGTTCACAGATTGGTTCAACAATATCTGTGAGCCTAGACTTAATTTGATTTTGGTGTTTTCCTTTACTTCGTGTACAAATATTAAATAATTGTGTGTATATAATGTAGGCAAAAACGTATGAAATACTGATACAAACACAAATGTTACTGCACGGACTTTGCTTCCGATTTGACAGTACAAAGAAAGCTTGGCTGATGGGTGCCTTTGTTGAGTGAAATCCCCTAAGCAGCTAGCGAAAGTAGATGTCTTATTCCCTGCCAGGCTGGAACCCACAAAGCTGTTTCCCAGCTATACAATAGGGGCGTAAAATTATTGAAATTGCAGTTCCATGCAGGGCTCCGGATCTGTCCTTACGGACATTATAGCTTGCTTTCTTTCGCTGAGCTGGGATTGCTTGATAAATCTTATACAGAAGGACAGACGGCCGTTGAAAAGGTGAGTACAGGTGTACAGATCCAATTAGTGAAAGTCAAATTGACTTGATATAGATAGGTCCGTCTGTGTGAATGCAGAGATCTCCTAAACCACAAAAACTAGATATTGTGCATATATACTCGTTTATACCATACGCAGAGTGAGTTTGTTTAAAAAATTGGATAACTCATCCCGATTTTCTATTGTCGACAAAAATTGATTTTTGTGTACCGTTAAAGCTAGAGGCTTAAAAGATTTCAGGTGCTTAGTGCTTACTTCCTGCGTACATGGACCTACATATAAATTTATGGTGATCCCATAAGGGCATCGCAAAGGGGACAACCTCTCTGCCATGATAAATCAAGCTATTTTTAGATTATTATAGATATTTGGCATTGATATGGGGCATACGATGTTCGCCCCGCAAAGGTGATTAGAAAGCTCTGCGCTGCTTTTATAGCTGAATAAAAACATAGGAACAGATAAGGGCCTTTAAGAAATCAAGAAAAGCCCATCAACTGACTATAAATCATTATCAATAGAGTTAAAGGTAGACAATGCAATTATTATTTACTTCTGAGTTACATTTAGAGGTTTCTTAAGCAGCAGCTCTTTAGGGACAAAAAATATACTTAAATATTAGAAATGAATACCGAAGGTCCCAATTGCAAGTAGATCATTTACCTTAGTTCTAACTCCGCATTTGTATTTAAACAGTGCGATTGATCGATTCTTGATAGAATGCAAAAGGCGTTAGTTTAAGAATTTTAAAAATCTTATATTAATAAGAAGTTACAAAAAAACTTGATTTTTATAATTAATCAATAGTGTAATTATATTTATATTAGTTGAGGCTAGCGCAACGTAGCTCTGGACCCATAAAACACAATTTTATAAGGGTAATGTGAGTTGCGGGTCACTCAGTTCATGTCGAATGCTTCTTAGGTATAGTAAGTATGTTGTATATTGTATTTGCTTTGAATACGATCTCATTTGCTTTGTTATGTTTAAAAGAGACAAATATATGCTTAAGACTTAATTGAAACCATTTAAATATAATCTCCAAAGGCATACTTGGTGCTCAGGGTGCTGGTTATCGATGGAACTTGAGCGTTGCTGCAACGACAGACAATATTCATGAGACATAAAGGCGATGGGAGGAGAATCAACAGAACTTTAGACTCACTTGGTTGACTTCATTACCAATATTCGAACGTGGTTCAAATTGGCTACAATGTCAGCATTCGGGCGTTCTTCTAAAGTCTCGCACAGGCGTTGAATAAAGGGCGTGCCGTCTTCCATGCGATATGAGACAAAGCCCTCGTAGCTGCTGAAGCACATTAATATACCACTGGGAAGGCTCGGAATATTGGCAACCTGGGCGAACTTTTGGATGAGTGATAGTATTTGATCAATAAAGTAGACATTTGAATTACCATTCCTTTGAATCTGGACACCTGTTTGTCGCCTTTGCAGGCCTGAATAAACAGGATCTTCGGCTTGTTGTTCAGCGTTTTATTCCGCGATATGGGATGGATGATATCAGAGTTTAGATTGTACATTCCATCCTTGGCGGCTATCGTTTCGTGTCGGTTGCCATGACTCAAAACGACCAGCACCAGTGCTGAGTGATCCTTGAAGTTTTTCTGCTCCACTGCAAATCGTGACAGGGATAAACAAGGATATAAACATACGCTGGAACAAGGGCAATAGTTTGGGGCTAATCATGTTATTCAGGGTGATCTGTGATAAAATGAAGGGTGCTAATCTGTGAATGAGGAACACTTTGATTAACTTTTATTAGGCTCTAACAGTTATGGTTATCAACGGGCATTGCAAAGCCAAGGGGCACGTCGAATCCAGTTATAGAACCATACAGAAGAGGCCTTTCCAAATTGCACTCACATCTTTGCACAGTGCTTGTTATCTCTGCGAGAGTTGCATCCTTAATGGTTTCCACCTCACACTTGAGCTTTGCGAAGGTTCTCTGCATCGAGGCAACGTCCTTGTTACTTCCCGAACGGAATTCGTCGCTGTTGTTAAAGTGCTCGTGGTTGAAGATGACAACTTCTGCGGGCTTGAGTTTTTTCTTGTTGGCACTCATTTCAGTCGGTGTATCTATGGGGAGAGATGTTCTCGGATTGATTGTCGAAGCAGCGCAAAACGATGCAGGCTTTGAAAACGCGAGGCTTAACTATGGACAGCACAATAAAGTCGCGCCTTTGCGTCGAGTGAACTACGTGCCTTTGAGTCGACGTTCGGAAAGGAACTGAATGGCCTGAAGATATAGACTTTTATATAGCTCTTTATTGATTCAATTGGAAGATAAGCAAAAAGGTCGGATAAGATAACGGTTCAATGGAAATCAAATGAATCGAATGCCGTGACGTTTATCACTGTTTAAAGTTAAGTGTGCAGATCTCAATAAACACATCCGGTTTATGTGCAATTAGTAAATCTCTATCACGCCCAACTGGAGTTAGGTTTTACATCAACCTACTCTAAAATCAGGGGCGATCGGGGGTTGTAGCAGTTACAGATACAGCCAAGGCAGATAGTAAGGTAGTAAGCTGATAAGCGTGTGGCTATCAGTGTTTCACAGTGTCCGAGATCAGTATTTTTCAAAGGTCAATAATCCTTAGCCCGTGCAGCCGTACTCGTTCCAAATAGCCTCCTCGCCGTCAATTATAGAGGCTGTCGTTAAAATCCAGGCCAGTCAGTACAAGCAAAAATCTTAGCTCTATATTATCTGAAATTATCAATATGCAATATTAATGTATAAATAATGAATATAGTTTTTATTTGTTAACATTTTTCGATTCATCCTACAGAAAGGGATGGTCAGTCCGACGGACATTCAGAGAAGCAGATGAAAAATTTCTTTGCTTAGCTGCTGATTTTGATTGAGAATATCTATGTATACATTCGTCCCTTTCGGCCTGGGCATGCATTTCCACAAATATGTTCCAGCCGGCTTGGCTCTTTACAATGGATCAAGGGTATAATAAATGTCAATATACGTGAAGCCGTCGGAAAATCGGCTGCAATGACCGTCCATGGCCTAGCAACGCTGATTTCGAACTTACCTATACAGGTGTTATGTCATAAATAACAGTTGTACGTAACGCAATCGAAATATTTTTCAAAATTGCTTTTGGCAAATAGCGGCTGAAGCAAAAAATAAGGCCGGGAAGTCCAGGAAAGGCACAGAACGTGCCCGGCTCAACTGCGCTCAGTTCAGTCAACATTACGTACAGCATGTGAGGGTGGAGGGGCTGTTCATTGAGGGGCGGGCAGCTACTGTTTGTGTTTGCAATTTCGTTTTCAGTATTGAGATATCGAAAACGAAATTGGGCACAAAATGCGCTAAACAATTCGGGCTCATTTGTATGCAAAGTGGGCAACGACAACGCCAACGCCAGCGACAACGACAACGACAACAACATCGGCGATGACGGCGGCAACGCCTCCGTAACGATTGCATTGGGAGGCAGTCAGAAATGTTATGCAAAGGGCTGCAAGGGGGCTATGCAAACACGATCAAAATCAAAATTGTGGCGGTCCGCTCATATAAAACGGCTCAACAATCTGGCTGAATCGAATCATTCAAGTCAACGAGCCAACGACGAGCTGATCCAACAATGAAAACGCAAGTCGCGCTACTGTTTGTCCTGGCGGCCAATGTGGCCATCGTTGTGGCCCGCCCGGAGCCGCCCAGGACACGATACGGAGCTCCGCCGCCGCCAGCACCACAAAAGGAATATGGACCGCCGCAGCCGGCTCAACCGCTGCCCATTTATGGACCGCCGGCCGCTTTCTACGGACCACCTGCTGCACCCACAGCCGAGGCGATTGTCACCAAGAACGTGTACGTGCATGTGCCGCCCGAGGAGCCAGAGCTGTACCCCGCTGCGTCCCCAATCCAAACGGCCGTTCCCAAGAAGCACTACAAGATCATCTTCATCAAGGCGCCGAATCCACCAACACCAGTGCGACAGGTGTTGCCCCCTCCCGTCCAGGACGAGCACAAGACCTTAGTCTATGTCCTGGTCAAGAAACCCGAGGAGCAGCTTCCTGTCATCCTGCCATCGCCCGCGCCCACGGAGCCCAGCAAGCCAGAGGTGTACTTCATCAAGTACAAACAGCAGCCAAAGCCAGCCTCCCAATACGGACCACCAGCCGTTGCCGCCGTGCCGGCCGATGAATACGGTGCACCGCCAGCACCACGCACCCTGGAGCAGTTCTGAAGACTCTAAGGACTACGTTCCGTCCAAAGACTCATATACAAACAAGTGTAAATATTATTTATATGTAATTGCAACGTTCAAGTTGAGTTTCTTGATATTAAACGATATAAAATATTCATACAGATATCGCTTTTATTGAACTCTTAATACTAGATAGCCTTAAGGATAGTTTAGATAGTACTAGTACTAGTCAGAAATGTATACCGTGGAAATGATGAGATCTGTTAATAGTTCAAGCACCCGAGAGAGAGAGAGAGAGAGAGCGAGAGGAACGCAGATTGCTAGTCATTCGGTTTCTGGCTTGGATTCTATCCATTTGTCGGTCTGGTCTCCCAAGTATATTTTATTAAAACAATTCTACTTTGACTTCTGCTTTTATATTTATAACATCAGATTAGATTAGGTAAGGCATCACTCAGGTATATTTCTATTTAAAATATTATAAAAGTGAGTTCCGAGCAGTCTTATAAAGTATTGTAATAGGAGTAGACAACTATGCAGAAGTACAAGCTGAGCACTTAAGTAAAAATTAAAAAAAAAAAAAAACGATTATTCTTCTATCAGAATATAATATATATGAACTGTTTACCTGCTTGAAGGATATCAACTACTATAAAGTCGTAGAAGTCGTCCACCATGATGACATAAGCGCATTCCCAAATCAAAATGATGACATGTATCATGACAACGACTATATACGGCAAGAGGAGATAGCGGAAGCCCTGCGGTTTATAATGAGCTTAATAAGATCACACTCCGAGTGCACTGTAGGCAATACCCACCAGGAGAGCTCCAATTAGGAGAATGATACATGATACTAAATAGATACCGCTGACGACCAATGCAGAGTAGCCCACAACAGAGTCGACTGGGTGTGGGATTAGAGGTGTCGGTACGAGATTTGGATTTCTGCAATTGATTCACTTACGATCCAGGAGAAATCGATCTACGCCGCGTAACACCACATCCAATATGGCAATCAGAATGCAGCCACACTTCAGCTCAATGCAACAGCAGCAATTGTCGGTATAAAACATTGCGATCACACACTAATATATATTAGTTTCTATCAAATTTTCTATCCCCGTATATATATTTTTGTTTTGCTTTCAAACTGCTGGAGTGCTCGATATTCAAATCAGTCATACTTTGCCTGGGTCGAAGCTCTTTTCAGTGTTTTTCAGTGTTTGCGATATGGATTGATGTGCTTATCGCACGTCAACTGTAAATTGTAGCTATAGCGGCCCATCAGTGACCATGACTTACATTACGGCCACGAATAACTGTAGTTATTGCGAGCAGTCGACATCGTATTCCATTCACGTCTCATGTTCAAATTTTTGAGACTGCATAATTAATTTATTTTTGGGTATTACGACTTTTGGCAGCCGCAAATCAACAATTATAGCAGTTATGAAATTCTCTATTAAATATTATTATTATTTGCCAGTTTCTTTGATTTGAAAACCATTTGCCTTTAATAAGAACTCAAAATGTCTGAATACGTGCTTTACGTGCTGGTAGTGTACGGGTATTGGGTATTGGTCCAGAAAATATCTCTTCAGCCTGGATGATGGAGCCTGGAGCATGATTAATGTTCCCTTTGATCAAGTATTGAAATCAAATGACATTTAATAACTCGTTTATAAGTTGAACCCAATCAGTTCAGAGCAAGGAATCGAGAAAGCATATATGTTCATATACTGTTATTTGACGACAGTTGTGCGACTATGCGTCTGCTCGTCCGTCTAGTTGCTGCAATAAATCCAAGAGTTATATATCCAAAATACTTACCCTGTACTGGAGTATTGTTATACTAGTATCACAAATCCTATTTGATAAAATAAAAACGAAAAACATTTTAAACATTCAATTTCATAATTTATTTATTTTCTGTTCAATTTTCTCGTTTCTGAGTAAATTTTGCACAACAACTATTATACAACTACGTTAATGTAATGCTGCAGGATGCCCAAGAATGGGATGTTCGTGTTTGGTACAGTTGTTCAAAATTTATCAACTAATAGCCTCTCTCTGCGCTTCTCAATTACTCAACAAAGTAGAGAACAATAACAACAACGCACCAACCCGAATGATGTCGACGGTGATCATCGTGTGAACCTACAGCTAAGTATAGTTAAATATCGTGTATTTCGGCCATTTAAATACAGGCAATACATTTATCGAATATTATAGTTACTATATATATTGATTCATATATACATACATATATATATAGGCTTTATTAGTTTTTCCTATTTTTGGTGTTCATGTCTTTTTAACTCAGTTCTTTGCGCAACTTTCGGTGCTTTTCATGCTTTTGGGATAACATTATTGAATGCACAATTGTTGCAATTATTTGATAGGATGAACAGGCGGGTGATACGGTGAGGTACCTGTACTATAAGTTTGTACTAAATAAAGACGCCAAGAACTTAGGATGGTGGATAGAAAGTGTGTGGGGGAGCTGAGTAAAGTAAATGTTGCTTTTGTTTCCTTGTGTAGGAGTATCTGTAAGCGTACCAACGATATCGGTGAGGCATTCGAACGCAGGTTGTTTTTTTTCACTTCCTTTTCTTTTGGTCTTCTCTTTTCGTTTGTTTGGTATTTGTACTGGTAAGGAAATATGTTTTAGTGTAACTGTAATCGCTACTAAAACACGAACAACAAACAAATATTTGTTTATAACTCTGCTAAACAACAAACTAAACCAAGTGTTTGCCTTAGGCCTCCTCGCATTCGTCCTCCTCGTGCTGCACGAACAGCCGATGATTGCGTGCCTCCAGTATGCCCCATACCACCAACGGCGAGCAGCCCAAGGCCATGCAGGAGCCCATGCAATAGAAACAGATCTCATAGTCCCCGGACAGATCCCGCAGCAGACCCGCCAGCGGCGGCACAGATATGGCTCCTATGCTCTGGAACATGCGCACCAGTCCGTAGCTGGAGCTTATGCGATCCGTGCCAAAGACATCCGCCAGCAGCACAGGCATCAGCACGTACCAGCTCCCCAGACATAGTCCATATACGGCCGCTGATAGACCCACCAATACCAGCGTCTTGGCAAAGGGTATTGTCAGAACGGCCAGACCAGCGCCCAAGATGCTGGGGAGGATATAAAAAAATGATTGATTTTACTCCAAATTGATGCAAAATATGTATAGAATCTCCCGATTGAATTGAATAGTATGATAGACAGATAGAATAATGAAGAAAAAATCATATAATATGTAGAAAATTTCAATCAATTATTTGTATACCCTGAACCCATTGAATATGGGAAATCAGGGTATATGTTTTTATTGAAATGTATGTAACAGGGAGAAGGAGGCGTGGCAGACCCCATAAAGTATATATATTCTAGATCAGGGTGACAAGCCGAGTTGATATAGCCATGTCCGTCTGCCCATCCGTCCGTCTGTCCGTCTTCAACGTTTTGGATCAAATTTGTTGGGCGTGATCACATTGACGACATTCATTCGAATAAGATTCGAACTTCGATAAAAAAATTATTTGGGGTAAGTAATACTTGCCTAATAATAAATATAAGCACTTATTAAAAAAAAATGTGGTGCGTCTAACCTATGACCAGCAGTGTATGTGCGTATGTGCCAAAGCACAAGTCTCTAGTGTTTGAAATACGTGATTAACAATTTGAGGCGTTGGGGGCGTGGCATCCAAAATTTAACAAAAACCGAAAATGCGTAAATAACACTAAATGCAAAATTTGAAGACTCTAACTATAAAGATGAATTCAATAGAATTTCATAACTAAATGAAGATATCGGTTTTTAATCGATAACATTAGAACGATGATAGTTATCGATGATTTGAAACAAACTCCATCGAATCGTGATATACATGAACTTCCAAAAAAATTTGAAGTCTCTAGCTCTTATATCGTCTGAGATCGACGCGTTAAAACATACGGACAGACGGACGGACGGACGGACAGACGGACAGGGCTAAATCGACTCGGCTTCTCTCCCTGATCAGGAATATATACACTTTATGGGGTCTGCCACGCCTCCTTCTGCCTGTTACATACATTTCAACAAAAGCCTTATACCCTGATATTAAATAAATTTCGATTGCTCTATATGTTGTTTCAGATCAATACAAAAGATGTTTTAGAAAGCTCTTAAATATCTACTCACCATAGTGTGTAGGTCTTCTTGCGATCAAAGAGCTGCAGATCCGATAACCAGCCCAGACCCAGGCGTCCACACAGATCCAGCACGGCGCTGATGGCCACCAAATACCCCGCTTCGCTTTTATTATAGCCTAGGGAAAGGAGTAGACTTTGTAATACCTGAATATTATAATGCTTCATAAGAAGCCTCAACTTTCTAAGCCGATTTAGTTGAAAACTCTTGGGTTTGAAATTATTAGCAAATATATTAAAATATACATATATATTTTATAGCTCAAAGTCTCTATAACTTGATATGAACTAGGTAAGTTAAGGCGCCTTTTAAATGAATTTGAAACAAATTATCTTGATTTATTGTAGTTATCTATACAAGTCTCTATGCCTGAAAATCTATATTTATAAATGAGATGTAAAAGAAATGAACTAAGCCCTGATGGTATCGTAGCTGTTTTCAAATATCCTATATCCCTTTTAGTATCGCAGCTGATTTTAAATATATTGTGTGCAGAGATACTGAGATACTGAATGGCATTGGATATTTCAAATAGGGCCGAGTTGGGCTTCAGTTAACTGATCTATAGCCGAGGCCGTAATACAGATATTCAATTTATATTTTAATCAATCTCTTAATCATTTTATGTAGACGTGAACAGAATTAAAAGAAAAACCGACCAAGAGATATACTGACTCGACGACTGAGTTGATTTCTTAATCACTATAATTATCTTGCTCATTGAATCCAAAATTCTCGAAAAGTAATTGATAAATAGTAAACCCACCGATAGAGATTACATGCGCGGGCAGATAGTAGAGCATATAGGGACAGCCGACAGACATGAGCGTCACGGAGAGGCACATCAGTATGAATCGCGGCTCCTGGAGCAGACTGAGATCCAGATACATCTCAATGCGGGCGCAACAGCTGCGCTTCAGCTGACGCTCGTCATCGTCATCCTCGTCGGCGGCTTCATTGTCATCGTCGTCGTCGTCGTCGTCGTCAAAGACGGCTGCGGACTCCAACAGCTGAGAGTCCAGAATGCTGCCATCCGACGGCTGCTGCTTCAGTTCGCTGAGATTGCTGACGGGCGTGGGTATTTCCATGCTTTTGCTGAGACCGCGGCTGACCACGCTCGGCGGGGAGAGCGGCTTCTCTAGATGGGCGTGGATCTTGCTGATGGTCTCGTCGTTGGCGAAGACATTGCGACGCCGACGACTGCCGCGATTCGAGTCGGTGCCTGAGTGCTTGCGGTAGACCCACGTGGAGTCCGTGCTGAGATCCTCCACGGAGTGCAGCAGACCGGAGCTGCGCACCTTCTTCATGGGCTTTATAAAGGTGGTTTCGCCAATGATGTCCTTCACCTCATCATCGCTCTCCTGAGCCGACTTGTCTTGAGCTGACGAACAACCGATTATTCGACCATAAAATGATTTGAATTGCGGCTATCTATGTATGCTGCTTATCTCACCTGGCTGCTTGCTGGCGTAGTAGTTCAGGTGGTTCTTGCACTCCTCGAGGAACAGGTGCTCGATGAACTTGTCGTTGAGCTCATTGGCGCCCACCTCGCAGGTGCCCAAGTACGTGGATGTGGTCAGCATGCCCGTAGTGCTGGGATTGATGTCATCACCGTTGGGCTTGCCAGCTGCGTCCTGCGCCTGCGCCTGCTCGGCGTAGTCGCTGAGCGGTCGATACAGAGTCGCTGACACACACACGTGCAGCATGCAGCCGCCAAGTATGAGTATCGTGCCGTGAAAGCCGAAGCTCTCCGCCAAATGCTTTATCAATATGGGCAGCACGAAGCTGCCGGCCGCCGTGCCCGACACGCAGATCCCATTCGCCAGGGCGCGATGCTTATCAAAGTACTGCGAGACAATCACGATCCCCGGCGTCGTTGACAGACCGCCACCAATTCCTGAAACACACAGCAATTAATATCCTTGCTATTAGAAATATAGTGCAATACATCCATCTACCCAAGAAGCTAGGTAATTACCTAAGTAATGGCAAAAATACAGCTGAATTATTTAGGTAATTGGATCTATTTAAGATAATAATATACATGGGTATATCTGCATTAGTTACCTGTGAGAATGCCGAAGGTGAGGAGCAGGTGCAGCAGACTGGTGGCAAAGTAGCTGAGCACCATGCCGAGGGAGCAGAAGATGCCGCCCACAAAGACAACCGAGCGGCAGGAGAAGCGCTGGCAGAGAGCGCTCGAGAGGGGCGCGAGCACCAGGCAGAGTGCGGAGAGGATGGCTGGTATCCAGGAGGCCACCGTGGCCGTGGAGCTGGGAAACGTTTCCATAATCTCAACGTAGAGCACGCCGTACGATTTGACCAGCCCGGCAACCCAGAACTGCACCGAGAAGGCGCCGAAGACAATGAACCAGCCGTAGCCGCCGTCAGGCGGCTCTGCCGCACAGCCGCCGCCGCTCTCCGTTGTGCTGGTGGATGAGTCTCGATCCTTGGCCAGCTGCTTGCTGCGACGAGCCGACGGTCGCTCTAGCTCCTTGGCGCGCTTCAGACACTTGCTGCGAGCCGTGCCAGTCGACAGTTGCTGCTTGCGACTGCTGCGCAGCTCGTGCGATTTGGCTATCAACGGACGAGCCGTTATGCTGGACACGGTCAACAGGTTCTCGTTGTCGTCCTCTTCCAGCTCGGAGATCTGGTGCTCCAGCAGGCTGGCGTGCAGCGTGCGCGGGCAGCAGGGTGCGTCCAGGCTGAGCGTGGCGGGTCGCAGCGCTGGCGAGGCACACGGCGAGGGCGACGGCACGCAGAGCGCTTCCATTTGCTTGACGTCCAGCTGGGCCAGGGCCATAGTGGGCAGCGGTGCCGGTGGTGCGGACACAACCGAGAACAACGAGCCGCTTGTGGGCTGGCCGGCAACACCGCCGCCAGCATCGCCGGCTGGCCCCGCCGCCTCGTTGAGAACGAGCCCTCCCGACTCGTACTGGACTCTACCAGCTGGGTCCGGTTCACTCGCGCAGTAAACCGATCCCCGTGAGCCCTACAGCACACAGACATGAAATTCAAATAAGTTAACCGCATATTAAGCATTCAACAACTTAACTTAGATCCTTAACGTTATCTACATTAATGTCCCAAGGACACGCAACCCGCAACTCGAGAACAGGCAGCCACACGATATCGCCGAATGGCTCCCGACTCTCGGGTCCGTAAACTAGATTTTCATTTCTCTTTATTTGCGACAGTCGTCACTCTATAAATAGTATCCGGTGTTTGCTACCAGCTGAATCCGCTTACCAAGGTCGCAAACAGTTTTGAATCCCGATATATGAGCTTGTTATTCATTGCTAACACAATCAAGTGTGTGGCCGAACAGCTATCCTTTTAAATCTGTTTTCGTTTGAAAGTAATATCTGTCCACTTGGTCTTTGGATTCGCATGCCTGTGAACCGCTAAGATATGCCGATACTCCCTCTATATGTACATATATATGCATTATGGGAAATCGAAAGAATCTCAGTTCACCACAGTTTTGTTTATATCTTCAGATACATTTATGCCCACAGCAGACGAGGAAAATATGAAACAACTTTTCATCCCTGAGTTGTTCAAATTTAGCAATGGGGATCACTTTTTCCATTGGGCACTTTATTGTATAGCAGTGTTAATAGACACACATTTATTATAGTTTCTAATACTCGTTAGCGCGCAAAGGGTATAATACTTAAGCGAAGTTTCCATAATCCAAACCAGCCCACAGACTTGAAGTGCCGAGCATATACTCGTTGCCGCCGTCAGCGCGGAAATTGCAGCGACTTTTGTGGGCAAAAAGAGAAAGACCAACAGTTGTCTTTATCTATCAATTACTACTGTATTACAATTGCCATACAATAAGTTAAATAACTTGTTTCATTTAAGGCTCGTCCAGCTTATCGATGTCTTTATTATCTGCTGAAATGTTTTCAATTTATTGTATGTGACGACTAATGCAGCTAATATCGGAGTAACGGGACACATATTGAACTGCGTAATCCCAAATTGGAACTAACGCTAGAAGCACAACCAGCAAAACCGAGAAAAGCATTTCAATGCCACAAATAATGGATATAACTCCATATACGTATTATTCACCTAATATCTGGGTGTAACCAACTGAAATACATTCGGTAGTTCATGCAAAATTGTTTTAAGTGTTAAGTCTGAACTCCAATAATTGCAAAAGCTATTAATACTAATAAAATTAATTCCAGTAGTCAAAAGAGACAGACTTTCAAGATCAGTTATGGGTATATTACATTAAGTACATGCTGTCCCAAAAGTCACGCAAGATTTGAGTTTTGCGCCATTTGTGCGATAAAGTGTTGTCAACCAAAAATAAAATACAGCCTGATAGCTGTTAGTTCAGGGCTATTAAAAATGGAGCGCTGCACAAAAAAATACCGTACTTTTATTCTTGAGCAATACTTCGTAAATAATGAAAGTTTAGCTGCGGACAACGGATGCTGATTTTTCGAGCAAAATCGTCTTCAGCGATGAGGCTCATTTTCATCTTGATGGATTTGATTATCGACAAAGCTATCGCATTAGATTCAGAAAATCCGCAACTGATTGTTGACAAACAAATGCATCCATAACGTGTCACTGTTTGATGCTCATTTTGGTTTGGAGGTATCATCGGAGCATTCTTGTTGGAAAATGCAGCTCCAGCAGTCATGGAGGCCATTTACCAGATCTGCTATTCCATATATATCCCCATATTGTATTATTCCATAAAAAGTACAGTTTTCAGTCATAAACCTGTGTTGTCTATCAAAACTACTTCTTGCGTAATTTTTGGGTCATCCTGTAAAGCAGTCGATGCTCAGTGAATTCGAGTCGAGTCGATCGACTCGAATTTCTTATTAAACTTTCCAGAGTTCGTTTATTTATTATTTAATGGCCCATGAGTCAGCGTTTAACTGCACGCCATAAATTATCCCTTAATTGGCTTAATCCTTTGGCAAACAAACCCGTCAACTAAACAACCCGCACACACACACACACACACACACACACACACCTGTCGCTGTTCGCTTTTGGCCATTCATTGCCTTTGGCAAAGTCTTTTTCATACATATTTTATTGTAATTATCCGCAACTACAAATATTTGCTCTTGGCTGTTGTTGTTGTTGTTTTTTTTTTTGTTGCTGAAAAGTTGGTTTTTGTTAAATCGATGCTCCATTGTTGTTGCGAGTCACTAGACGCCCACAACGCCCTAGACATCGTCATCCGCATGCTGTATGAGCTGGCATGACGTCTAGTTATTTTCCATTTCCCCATTTGCTTTCAGGTTTTCCCCACAGTTTTCCCCATTTCCCAACTGCCAGTTGCAAGTTGTTCAGGGTCAAGTGCATGGCAAGCGGAACTCGTGGGGGTCTCTGGCAGACATCTGATAAGGAATAGCCCCAACAAATTCTACTCAGCAATCGACTGAGCGAATGAGGAAATGAAAAATTGAAGGCGCCATTCACTGAGTTGCAGAATAAGTCTAAAAAGTATTTCTTCTCCTCTGCAGGCCTTTGAATATAGACAATGATTTCTGCAAGAGGAATATTTTGGATAGGCATCTTTTAGGCAAAACTTATGAAAAGAATTATAATCTAATCGAAAGCTTCCACTATATAACTCTGCATACCATATACACATACATGCATAGGTAATTGATTAAATATTATATATTATATGTGAATCGTGGATTTCGTGTTATACTTCAAATACGAAATATACATTTATATCTATTAAGCTGTATAATTTAGATGGACAAGGTTCACATACATATATTAATATGAGTATGTTTTGTGTACACCTGTGTATTATTTCTAGCATTTGTGCATACAATTGTGGACACATATATAAACTAGTTTCTGATGTACTCCGACAATTATTTTCTAGTAGAGCTTTAAAGCTTTGCGACTGCATATTAAGTTTATATGTTTATTTGTGCTTTTAGAATTGTTCTTTCTTTTTTTTACTATATAACCTGTTACAGATAATTATTAAACTAGTGGATTGTGGTTTGTTTGCACCGAACTAGTCCATTAATTTGTGTGTATTTTTAAATAATTTAGGTCTATTTTTAGAGCAGCGAATACTTTAGCCAATAAATCAATAAAATTGAATTTCTAACGGCAGACACGCACTCGATTCAAATCAACATTCAGCGCCGGATCACCACATGTGACTCCGTGGCGCAACGGTAGCGCGTCTGACTCCAGATCAGAAGGTTGCGTGTTCAAATCACGTCGGGGTCAAGTGTGTGACACTCTTTTTTTATATTTTTTTTTAAATTATTTGAAAAGTTTAAGGCTATTTCCGAAGTACTTTTAGCTGAGTCTGTTATTTATCCCGTTGTATATATTGAATTTGATTGCCTTTTTATATGTAACTCAAACCTATATTAATAATATCTATATTAGTTTTTTGATCACAAATAGATAGCTTGTATGAAATTAATAATTAATAATTGCAGAAATTGTTGACATCAAGTCAAGCAGAAAATAAAGTTAAAGTTAATCGGGCGCTAAGGCGCATTACGTATACGACAGGGCGCACATGAATGAAGCCGTTAAATGTGCTTTTCTCTTTGCTTTTAATTGAAGTCGACTGCAAGGCGCGTGTCCCGTACCGGATGACGCATCGCACACTGCCATGTGTCAGTGGGCGTCGCCGTGCCCCCAATAGGTGCATGTTGATGGTGTGATAAAACATATGTACGTACTGCAAGTGGGACGGCAAGACGGCATCGAGTGCACAGCTGCCTGCTAATGAGCCAAGTTCGGTCGCTCGCTGCTGGGCAGGCAGACAAACAGCATCCCCGCCCTTTGACCTTGCCAGATGTCAAAGCTTTATCCCCCCATTGTCGTACACTGAGCCAGGGCCTTCGCCTGTCAGCAGGAATTCGGCTTAAATTGCCAGGAAGCGCAGACGTGGGCGTGAGTGTGTGCCACGGGCTCGAGTTCCGCCCGAGTGCCAATGTTGTGTTACATTTTCAATTTCGCAGCAACTCAAGGCCCTGCCCTGACGCAATCTAATGAAATGAAAAAGCGTTGGCCCGGCTCAAGCGGGCGGTGGGCGGTGTGCGGAAGGGGCAGGCGCGTGGACAGAGATTTCGTGGAGCTTAACTTGTTGCAAGTTGCGGCCATTGTCATCGATATCGATGGAAAACTGTTTGAAATAGCCAAAGGACTGGAGCTATAAGTGCGAGGCAAAATAGTGCCAACCACTCGCTCTTCCTCGACTCTAAGACCAGCCCCGCAGCATACAAAGGATACAAATAATAAAGGACGGTTGAGCTATTCCTGGCACTTATTGCGTAATCCTATGATGCACTAAGCACTAACTGAGAGAGCGCCGCTGCAATTCGCAAAGGATTACGGATTCGAGGTAGCAGCAGAGCCAGGCGGATATTGGAATAGATATACCGGATATATACTGCGTGTTATAAATTGCTTGGTTTGCGAAATTGAAATTCTGTCTTCTTCTTGAGTTTTTTAAGGAGAGAGCAAAGGACATATCACACAGCCCAGAGGAGCATCTGCACAAAAATTCCATTCTATTCGGCTTTGTTTGTAGCTCTTCCGCACAGGGGCACTTGGGGTGGGCTCGCGAGATCATCTAAAGACTTCTACCAGCCATTAGATATACCTGTATTAAAAGACTCTAAAAGGTGCATTCACCTGTCAATGCAGGCCTAACTCGAATTTGATTTGCAGTTTCATTTGAGTGCGTCCTTATTAGTCTGTTGATAGATGTCACTTTGTGGCACCCCTTTGTGACCCTCCCCCCTCTCGAGTATTTCATTGTCAAACATGTGCTGGATCCGGCTTTGACCCACTCCCAGTCGCACGCATTAGCTACTCCATTGTTTACGCGCACTCGAGTCATTTGCTTTGTTCTGGGTCTGGGACGACGGACGACGGACGTCGGATGGCGGATGGCGGACAGGGCACGGCGCATGCTCACCAAAGCGAGTGCCTGCCAAGCGACCTCAAACTACCTCAATATATTTGCGCTTGGGCCAAAACTCACGGCAGCCTCTGGCAGATAAATTAGGCGCGTTTCTTGACCTCAGCTGTCACGGATACAACAATCAATCAGTGAAGTGCTGTGGATTGGGCTCGTTCACCTGTAAATGCCAGTCACGCTGCAGGGATGACATCGTCGTCCTTTGCGGTATGTGAGGCGCCTTCTCTGGTGGATCTCTTGTTGCTCGCGTTGTTGTTGTTGTTGCTTGGGGCGTTGTTGTTGTGCACTCAGATGCATTGGTTTAGCTCGATGGGGCCACACGCGGACAGCACAAAGGACCACAGCAGGAGCAGGAGCAGGAGCACGGCCAACGCCAAAAGCTGGCCCGATTCGATGAATGGTAGCGTTCAGAGCGCACACGGAGTATGCGTAGTGGTCAAAGAGTTGCAGCTGATGCTTTGGCACTGAATTCCTGTACGATATTTTATTTTATTTTTATTTATTTATCTATTTACTTATTTTGTTTATTTATTTCGTTTCTCTGTTTTGCTTAAGGCTGTGCAGGAACTTCGTGCGGAGTTTTTCTCTTTTCCTCAGCTTATCTGGGTTTCACGTCATTTTGTTGTGCGCTAATGTCAGTTGCTGTTCCTGTTTCCGCTACTACACACACACACACACACGCACACGCACGCACACACACAGACACACACACACACACACACACTCAGTCACATACACGCTATCAGTGTCCCTTTGTGTGTTCAACAAATATGCGCTGAGCCCATAAGTTCTGTTACAAATCGATAGAAAACATTTCTTTTGTCGCACTTTGCCCGATCGGAAAGGACTCGATGGAGGAAAGGACCGACTGATTCGTGAGTCTATTCAAGCCCGAAAAATGCAAAGAGCGTGCGTGGAGTAGACTTTTCGGAGCTATTTCATTTATTGTTACTTCTGATCCTGCACTTTGTCTGTCACCAACTATTTGCTGATTCTGTGATTAAGTTTCGATTCAGATGCGTTCGGCTCAGTGTTCGGCGTAATACTGCTCCGCTCCGTGTCCTTTGGGTGCCTTTGAATCGATTCGACGCGAGCCGAGCCGAACTTCAACATGCGAGGGCTGTGGTGAAGTTGACTTTCGTGAGGCAGCACTGCTCGGCTAGCGCACGAGTCCTTGCGAGTCCATACGAATCGCTACGCTAGGTTTCCTCTTTGTTTTGCTCTGCACCTTTGGCCGTTTCGCTCAAGTCCCGGCAGCTTGGTAGGCCATCAGCGATGAGTTGGGCATCGCTCTTCTTTTCCGCTTTTCCTTGAGTATCTTCAGGAACATGTTCAGCACAAGCAGCCACATGGCAACGGCTGCAAGCAGGGCATGAAATGGATTGCTATTCTCAATGCACCTGTATACACATATATTTTATTATTCAGTTTACCTACATATAATCATGGATACAATGATGCGCCACACCATATCCACAGCGCGAAGGAGTATGAGGTTAAAGCACAAAATGGTGAGGGGCAAACACGCTATCCAGGGAACCAACCAAGTAACGCTCTTTCACCTGCAAAGAGCATTCGCATCTCATGCGGCAGATGTCGATAGAACTTGCCTTACCATCTTCGCGCCGAGATCGAGACGATCGAGAAACTGAATAATATGATTTCGGCATACTTCTCCGGCTCGGCTACGAACGCGCCGACCTCTAGGTCCATGCAAAATATGCATGCCGCTATACAAATTTTGTAAGCTTGGCATACTTCGCAACGAAGTCGAACAAATCTGGCCCCAGGCCAGTAGCTTTCCTCTCACATTCACATTCGATTCCATGCCGAATAGTGCCGGGGGGAGTGACCGCTGCCCATCTGCGAAGCGAATCTTCAGACAGTCTAAAGCCCCCTTCACCTGCAAGGATATATGAGATACGATTCGACAACTGGAGGACGAGAGCATTCTTGATTTATTCAAGTTAACTAAGTTGTACGAAAGTTCATTTGAGTCTATAGTCCTCATAGGCTCCAAGATGGATGAGTTCACACCTCGATATGGTTTTAATACGTAACAAGATTGAGGGCTCTGGGTATCCTAACAGCTGGTGACAGCAATGCTATCAGTCCCAGGTAGTGTCAGGCGGAGTCTATGGCTTTAAGACCTTCATGCTCTATGCAGGACTTCATCGTGGCGTAACTTAGCTCTATTTTACGATTCCTTTAAAAGCCTGCCAACTTGGCACAAGATTTAAACAAGTTATAAAGAAAATCGTACAGCTGCAAGGGAATGCATCCAAAGCTCGATGTATATAAAATCTCAGTATTTCTTACGGCGATCCACACAGTAAACCAGAAGCTTCATACTGTAATGTTATCTAAGTTTTATCGATTTGTAACGCCAATAAGGAATAGGGTTGCATCTATTCAGCTTCGAGCTGATCAAGCACATATATACTCTGTGAGGTCTCCTTGAGCTTGTTCCACGCATTTTCCCCACACCATTATACCCTGAAATCCTATTTCCAATGGGTATCTCATTCATTCTTCATCAATTCCGACCTAAAGCACCCTTGGGGCCGACACGGTTAATGTCTACGGCGGGGACTGACATGAATAAAGCATATGTTCTCGGCTCATATACAAAATTAGTGAATTTGGAGTAATCACCACAATATATGGAAATATTTTTATAAAGAGAGAAGATAGTTTTGTTTAGTTGTAGTTTAAAAATAATGCAATCCATAATGCTTGAGCAGCTAAAGAGCCAATTCCAGGATAAATGTAAGTCGAGATGATGCTACAGTGCTTAGTATATTCAGTTAATCTAAATAAGTATATATTATATATGTATATATCAGGTAATTGTTACATTTGAATTGAGCGTGTCACAAGTCTTGAGCTGTCGAACGTTTTGTGTCTAAGCGTTTAACAAGGCTGAACGACGATGGAGAATAGAAGGTATCAGTTCCTATTGCGTCATGTTCTTGTCGCTTAGGGAATAGCTCTCTGATTCTATATTATCTTAGATTTACGTTAAGCTCGGAGTTGTTTGAGGCCACCCTCGTTTTCACTGTTTTCACTTTGAAAAAATATGAAATGGGCCATTTGGTGGAGCGTCGTCTCAGCCGGAGCAGCCGCGACACCCGCAGTGGACGCATTCCACAATGCGCCCCTCCTCCAGCTTGGACTTGGGCACGCGGCAGATGCAGTTCGTGCCGAAGTTCGTGTCACGCGTCTGGATGCACCGCAAGCAGCAGAGGTTTTCATAGCCCGACTTCTTCCACTTGGCTATCAGGTTGGCGTCGGCGATCTTCTCCTTCAGGCAGTAGTCGTACAGCTCACGGCTGATAGCCTTGCGACGGTAGTACAAATCGTAGATATAGCGCGTCTTCTGGTGATGTATTTTGAATATCGGCCAGAGTGATTCCGTAATGCGTTTTCCTTCGTGCGGTTCCGTTTCGGCTTCGCGCATTTTCTGCTCCAGCTCATCCAGCGTTGGCTCAATAAGTTCCCAGCCATCTGGTGGGGGCTTTCGACTACGACGCACTTTAGGCATTGCTTACTTTATGAAATGGGAAACTGACAAAATAAGCTGAAAATTAATCTGAACAGCGATTGCTTGTCTCTTGCACAAAAATATTAAAGTGTGGCAGCACTGCGCTTCAAGTGGTATTTATTGAAAAAGGTTGATCTGCTTGTAGAAGCTGTGTCGTCATCAGTGCTCATTTTCTTCGGTTGCCGACAGACGTCAGTCACAGTGACGTTGAAACTTGTGCACTATTGAGCTACCTCATATTTCTTTTGGCCACATCTGAGACCGCAAAGCAAGTTGGCAGGCCGGCTGCTGCGCAATCAGCTGTTCGGCAAACAGTTCGGTTAGAACATGCAAAATCAACAACAAATTGAAATGACAATAACAATGTGTGTCGTCTGAAGTATAGCACAAAAGTCAACACAAGTCAGCGCACAATGGATCCCATAATATTCTTCACAGTTCTGACGGTTTTCTATGGCGTCGTGTACTTTTTCGATCGCTTTTTTAAGGTGTGTTTGGTGCAATACAAATGAAGAGCGAAAAAACTATCGAGTCAATTAAATTGCATATTGAAAATTTCCCGTAGAGCTGCATGCACTATCCATACGATGCCTTTCTGCGGAACACAGGACTGACCGTCAACTTTATGAGCCTTCACTGGCACTCGAATGCCAGCACATTCAATCGCATGCTGATTCGCTGGGGCTCCGCCGCCGGCAACAGCTGCACGCGAAGTTTTCTAGTCAAATGCTTCAATGTAGGCGTCCTGCTGTCCTTTCTCCTGCTGCCCATTGGCATAATACTGCTTATCATTACCATATTCAATGGCAGTAGTGATGGAGCTGCAGCTACAACAGCAGCAACGGCGACGGCGACGACGTCAACAGTGGCCACAGCAACTGTGCAGCTGGAGATTTTGTTGCCTGGAGTCAATCTACCGCTGCAAGAGATTGGCTATTACATAGCCACGTTGGTGCTCTGCACACTGCTCCATGAGATGGGCCATGCCTTTGCCGCCGTGCTGGAGGATGTGCCGGTAACGGGCTTCGGCTTCAAGGTGAGCGACGGAGGACTCCAGCAGTGTCCTTGTAACAGTTATCTATATCCGTAGGTTTACTTCTGCCTGCCGCTGGCCTATACGGAGCTCTCGCACGATCACTTGAACAGCCTGCGCTGGTTCCGCAAGCTGCGCATCCTTTGCGCCGGCATTTGGAATAATTTTGTGTTCGCCTGCGTGTGCTACCTGCTCGTCTCGACGCTAGGCATGATCGTGTCGCCCTTCTACCAGTACAACGAGCACGTGATCGTCACTGAGCTGACGGCGAAGTCGCCGCTGCGGGGCGACCGTGGGCTGCAGGTGGAAAATGTGATTACCCAGCTGAACGACTGCCCCATCAGCAACGAGGACAGCTGGCTGGGCTGCCTGCAGCAGGCGCGGCACCACCGCCTGGGCTACTGCATCAGCTCCGACTTCATACGGCTGAATGACGAGAGCATCGACATAGCGCACCACAGCGCTGACGGCCGGCTGCAGTGCTGTGACGAGCGCAATCCCAACGTCAGCTGCTTTGAGTACATCGAGGACGCCACTGTGGACGCGCCCGCCGAGATTCCCCAGCACGTTTGCCTGCCCATGCGCCGCACGCTGGAGGACTCGAGCGGCTACTGCAGAGCGGGCACCTGCGCCCAGGGCTACTGCCTGCGCCCCATGCTGGGCAACACAACGAGCATTTTGGTCTTCAAGCGGCTGAGTCTGGAGCACCAGCCACTGCCACCAGTGATGTACGTGGGCCAGCCACGTGACGTGTTGCGCTCGGTGCGCGTTTCGGGCTTCGTTCCACGCTATAAACACATTAGTTCAGCTTGGCCCGATGCCCTCTCGCTGCTGCTCAGATACAATGTGGTGTTCAGCATTGGACTTGCTCTGATTAACGCCATTCCCTGCTTCGGCTTTGATGGCGCCCACATCACCAGCACAGTGATTCACAGCTTTCTGGTGGGGCGCGTTGAGGAGCACGCCAAGCGGGACCTCATCTCGTTGATCATCACCAGCGTTGGCTCACTGCTCTTTGGACTCGCTTTGCTGAAGGTCGCCTGGCTGAGTCTGCTGCGCCCTCTGCTCTGAATCTTCTCCTCATCCTAGTTAACATCTACCAAAATGCTAGACTGCTTTTCTCCACACACACACACACACACACACACACAGTCAGACGGACAGTCACTAACATAGACACAGACTTTGCTGTTGCACCTCAAAGGTCTTTCTCTTTAAGCTTTATTTATTTATTATCGTGTCTATGTCGCTGCGATTCGATTGCAGCAGTCGGTTTGTGAAGCTCAAATAAAGGATACAAGCATTTTTCTCACTTGACGCGGCTCGTGCCACTCAGGTGCAGGCTGGTCTGCAGCTCCGTCAGGCTGCGCCTCGCGCTCTGCATCAGCATTTTGATCGCCACCTCGTCGCTCTGGTTGCGATTGGCCTGGAAGTCATGGCGAGCCCAGTCCCTGAGCTCTCGTCGGCTGTGCTGGTCCGGCACCAGGCGAGTTGTGCGCCAAATTTCTCTGTACAGCTTCAGCACCTCCTGGCGCAGCATGAACTAGGCGAAGGGAAGACTCGTTTAAGCGTAAGCACGCCAGAGTGCTGCTGGTGGCTGTCACTCACCTGTTTTAGACTAAGTGCTGCTTTTGGTAATTTTGACATTTTAGCATTTTTTTGTTTGTTACTTAGGTATGAATATATTACTATTTAAATTATAATTGATTTCTTTTTACTATTTGATTACGTTTCTCTCTCTCATTCGCGTGCATCGGAAACAGCTGATTGCGAACAGCTGTTTTTCGATTTACACACAGCTGAGTCTCTTTGCACTTAAGAGCATGCGCTCTCGCAACTGTTAAGAGTGACGTTTGGCTGCACACAACAAAACCGAAAACTCTTGCTGACAGCAAATATGCATACATACGTGTATGTATGTACATGCATACGTATTCAAATTTGTCAAATTTGCAAAGAGTTACACAATGCATATAAATATTTATAATTTTGATAAATATATTGAAATGAAAATAACATTTTTTTTGCTGTGAAGATTAGCTTCTGTTTAAATTATTGCTAAAAATTGGATTGTTCTAGTCTGTTTGTCTTATTCAATTATTAATTAATGAACAAAATATTATTTTTATTTAAAAAAAAAAAGTGAAAACACTCTCATACCAAGCTGACCCCGACGTGATTTGAACACGCAACCTTCTGATCTGGAGTCAGACGCGCTACCGTTGCGCCACGGAGTCACATGAATTGATCTTGACTAAATGTCAACATGAACTCTCGCGCGTTAAGCAGCGCATGCTTGTTCTATGCGAATCTGATTAACTGAACAAAATTAGATTTCAAAAGCAAAACAAAACGAAACTAGCAACAAACAACATTTCGTGTTTATGATTTCTCATTGACATAGACTAAAAAAAACAATCAAATACTTAAATGCACTTTTCAACGGCTGTCACGAAATGCGTTAGTCAGCGTTCATATAGTATTATATATTAAGTGAGGATTTAATTTGGCACTCGAATCGAAATAGAAATATATATATATATATATATCGACAGGGGTGTGTGTGCGCATGAATTCAATCAAATAAATTGTTGAAATGCTTAATTTATCTGCTGTTGCATTGTTTGCTCATAGCGGTGCCATTATGATTGACACGGCAGCTGCTTTGAATTATTTTTATGCTTATGATCTCTGCTGCGTCTGATTGTTATAATGATGTCCTACTTGAACAATTCATTTAGTTATTTCTTTGGTTCTCATAGACTAGATGGTGATGCATGCCCAAGAACAGACGACGGCCAAGTGGACTGTCTCGGCCAATTCACGTTCTGTTCTGCGCCAGTTCCAGGTACCATGGCTTAAAGGGCGACGTCGACTGGCACCACTTGCAGCACTTTAGCACTTTCTATATATACATATATATGTATTTGTATATTATGAACCGCTTTATTGCTGACTATCGCCGCAGGGCACAATTGCCAGCTGTTTTGTTGCTTTTCATTGCCATCAGCCTGTCCCGTTACCAATATTGGCAGCGAGATCCTAAATCTCTGTGGCACTTCGAGTGCTTCACAACTCAGATAACGAATCGTGCAAGGCGGAGGCTGCTCTTCGCATCTCCCTCACCTCTTTAATCGATATCAGGCTGATCCCCGATCTCCCCAACTATAAAGACTCTTTTACATATCGTGAATTTCAAATTTCGCGTCTCAAATAAATTAAAGCAATTAGACATAGCACAACAATTAATTTTCTAAGACCAAAACAATATATGCATATATGCATATATCTGAATCGGGCAGGTAGGCAGCCACACGATGCAATTTATTTTTAACTCACTCCAAGTTGCATCCACTAGAGCTCTGAGAGACAGCAAATGACAGAGAGGCAATGAGACGCAGAGATAGAGAGCCACAAATAGAGAGAGAGAGAGAGAGAGAGAGAGAGAGATAAATAAATTGAGACTGTTTCGTTTTCGTTTTCGTTTTCATGAGACTGAAAATTCTTCTCTGCAATACTTTGACTCATCAGAGCAAACAGCTAGGTGGACTGCAGATGGGGATAGGAAGTGGGTGTCGGAGGACGCTCTACATTCAATACGTCATCAACAACGGCCACTCGTCGCTGCCTGTTGGGGACCCACAGCTGCGCGCAAACGCAGCAGAGGCCAACAGAACAGCAAACACGAAGCAGAGCGCAAGCAGCAGTTGCACAGTGGAAACAATCGGCTAAACTATGCGAAATTATATGGACTTTATCAGATTAATAAAGTAACCCTTCAATATTCATCAGGTAAACATAGATATAGAATTATTGGGCTTTATAACATTAATACAGTATAACATTAGTAAGGATTCATTAGGTAATCCCATAGCCAAAGAAGTACTCCACTTATATTGTTACTTACAATTTGATATAATTTTCATTAACAATGCTGCGGAGATATGTACCGACTTCAAGTAAGAGTGCTCTAGTCGAGGCTGCTCGACAAAGAGATCCCCTGAACCCTGCGAAGAACTGCGATTCCTAAGAGCCGCTAACATTCTCCGTTACTTTTATATGTATGTCCATATGTAGCAAGCAATACATACACACACAGACGCACGCACCAACACACAATCTGCTAACTGTGCATTATGACTCATCAGCTTCGCTATACCAGATCACCAATTTGGATTTAGGAGACAGCACGGCACGCCAGAACAAATACACCGAGTGGTCCAACACATTTTAGGCGCGTTCGAAGAAAAGGAATACTGCTGTGCAGTATTTCTAGACATCAAGCAGGCATTCGACCGAGTTTGGCATCTGGGACTGTTAAAGAAAATAAAAGACACTCTACCCAGTTCCTCCTTCAAGATATTGGCTTCCTATCTAGCAGAACGAACTTTTCAAGTGGTAAAAGGGCAAGCAACATCGTCGACTCGTTCCGTCAGAGCAGGTGTGCCTCAAGGCAGCGTACTTGGCCCTATATTGTACACTCTGTTCACCGCTGACATGCCGCTACCTCCATCCAATAATGGTATGCTGATCGCCACATATGCTGATGATACCGCTATTCTCAGTCGGAATAAGTCGCCACATGTTGCCTCCATTAAGATGCAAACGTACCTACACGAGCTCCATAGATGGCACAAACGCTGGAGCATCGCTGTGAACACTCAAAAATCAGTACACACCACGTTCACACTAAGAAAAGGTGACTGCCCAGACGTAACACTCGGACATACAATACCGAGGGCTAATAAAGTTAACTATCTGGGAGTCACTCTGGACAAGAGACTGACGTACGGTGCCCACATAAGCCAGATGGTGAAGAGGTGCCAATTTAAATTAAAAAAACTTGATTGGATGCTAAGGAGCGAGAGTAAACTGTCTCTCTCAAGCAAAAGGATTATTTATAACGCGATTGTGGCACCAGTGTTCACATACGCTATTCCACTATGGGGATCAGCTGCCCAAACGCACATTAAAAAAGTGCAAATTTTGCAGAATAAAGCTCTAAGAAGATGGACCGGAGCAGAATGGTTCGTAAGAAACGCAACGCTTCATACCGACCTTAAGATGCCGACAATAGCAGAGCTCATAGGCAGACATAGTGCAAGGTACACGGACAGATTGGAAGCGCACCCAAACCAACTGGCATCTAATCTGGTCAACAACCAATGTAGGAGAAGACTTAAAAGACTGCATCCCCTCGATCGTCGGGGAATTTAAATTTAAAAAAAAAAAAAAAAAAAAAAAAACTACACATAAATTAGAATAATTATAACAGGCGTACCTGCCAAAAAACAAATGTTAAGGGAAAAAAGATAAATGCGCTATAGAGTCTCTGACAACAAGCAGCAAATAAATTCATTGAAAACAAAAAAAAAAAAAAAAAAAAAAAAAAAAAAAAATGTATAACTTTTGAATATATTTTTTATCAAGTTAGTTACATAAATATAATATATATGTATTCTTACTAATGCACTATATTACTATTGTGCAAATATATATACGAATACAAGTTTACTATATTATTAATGGACTTATTATTCAAATAAAAATACGAATACACATTTTTATGAAAAACTGTGTTCACTTGAGCATACTTCATATGATATATATATATATATATATATATATATATATATATATATATATATAATACCATAGTATTTTTCAGTTTGGTTGGTCTTGCGTTCACTTCAATTGGAATATCAAAATTTGCACAGCACAATTGCAGCTCTGGCCCCACTGTGCAACACAACCAGCAGCGACACAGTAAAATTCACATCGCAGCGGCCGCCGGCGTCAAACGTTGATGAAACGCGGCCGCATGCGGACGTCGCTCGGAGCGAACGATTGAAAGAGTCTCAGAAATCGATTCGAGCGAAGAGCGAGAATCGTAAGGAATCTCAAAAACGTTTTTGAAAGAAGCGAACATCGCACTCAGAAGTGTATTCGGGAAAACGTATTCGTGCCTCGATGTGCATGTGAAAAGTGAAAAGTGAAAATGAAAATGAGCATTGGGCATGGTTTTCCTTGACGTTCGGTTGCGGTGTTTGTTGTAAAGCGGAAAACCAAATCAAAAAGAAGAAAAATATAAATAAATCTAAAAAATACGAAAGGAAAAATAAAGGCAATTGTGAGTGAGAAACATACATACATAATGTCGAAAATATAAAGCTATTTTTGGAATATATATTGGACAAGCGCGCTGCATTGGAAAATACATATACATATGTATACTTCTGAAGTGAATAACCAACAAATATACTTAAGCGAATACATATATTCATAGTGATACGTCCAATATATCATTCATAATAATCCTTGGAATCGAACGACTTTTCCAAAAATGAGACGAGAATTGTGTTTTATATTCGAAAGCTAGAAGAGAGAAGTGAGAAGAGAGGAGAGGAATGAAAGCAGATGAAATAAAGATCAACAAAGAAGAGAATCCCATAAAAACGAATCTGTACAGAATATATACAGCAGGCTCTTTAAGAATTGATAAACAAAGGTGCCAAAAGCAAATAAAAACATATTTGGTGTGAACATTTCGAAATGAATCCAAAATGAAATATTATGTTATATGGACATACATATATGGGATATGTTCTGATATATGGATCAAATGTCAGTCATAGTCTGCTGAGAGCTTATCGTTTATCTAGAGATAGTGTCGCCATATCTCCGATATGCATAGATATTCTATTTTCCCTGGTCAAAGCTTCGCGATTCCCTCTCCAAGTGCTTGAGGCATGGGAGGTTCGCGCTCAAAATGTATTTACTTCTTATTATTATACATATGCATGTATATATGTATGTGCCAGAGAATCGACGTGGTTCTTGTTGTGCATTTGTTATTGTAAACTATATACATGCATATAGTGCCAGTGTGCGTGTGTGTGTGTGTGTGTGTCTGTGTCTGTGTGCTGTGTTATGCGATAGGTGGTAACGTTTCGTATGAGGTATTAAATTACAAGACACCAAAGTGCGCGCGAACCAAACACGCTCGCACACATACGCGCGAATACAGCTACGTATGTGTACATGTGTGTGTGTGCGTGTGTGTGTGCGTGCACTACTACAGATACATGTTCGGGTATATAAATACTCTTTGCCGCCGTCTGCTTTGCGTGCGTATCAAATGGATGCGAAACAATATGCAAAGCATAGACACAAACAAACACACACACACACACACACACACACACACACACACACACACACACACACATTCAGTGAAAATTAAGAAGACGCTGTAATTAATTATGGACCCAAAAAGAAGAAGAAGAAGCAGCAGCAGCAGCAGAGACAGAAAAAGAAATCGAATTATGGGGCGGCAGAAGTGGGCGTGTTTGGCTCATAATGTGAGCAGATGCAATACATTCCGTGATTGATCGTTAGCTTCAAAAGCGAGATGCAAACAAATACATACATATGTATGTATGTATGTAGAAAATCGAAAAATACAAATTTTGGGAAATTGTAAACTTCTTGAGAATGGGCTCACTGAAGGAGCTTAGAACAAGTGCAAAGTCGGACATCAGCTATTTACGCATTATCGGGTATTTCTCTTAGGCACGAAGATCGGTATTTCTCAATAAATTATATAACAAGTTTTCATTAAAAATTCACACTTTCAACATTGCCAGACCTCAGGGTCTGTTTAAGTTTTCTTCGTATCCTAAGCAGAACTCAGCAGATTATATACTAGGAAAATTCAAAGATCAGGACATAGGAATTTTCTAGCTTTCGCCTAAGTCGAATTATATTCAAGAAAATTGGAAATTTGTTGTGCCTTTTGCTTAACTCGTTGTCTCTCGCGTTTCAGCTGTCTGTTGAAGTCGGCTCGAATCGAATAGAATCCAGCTAACAATGTCGGCCAAAACTTCCCCGTCGAACTCGCGTGACGGCAATGTGGCAGCTGCTGCCGGCGTTGTGCCACCAGCTGTGGCAGGCGGCGTTGTTCAGATCAAGAAAGAGCTGCCCAGCGATGAGATAAAGGTGAGTTTCATCAATGAAAGCCACACACACACAGATACACCCACCCATAGATACATATGCATATATCAAGTATATATACATATGCATAGAGCAAATGTCGCGTAATTCTCACCTCAACTTTTGGCACAAAGCAAACACATTTATAATTAATTACTTCTGTCTGCACATTGTTTTTAAATAGTATTCAATAACAAGGATGAAAAAACAAAAGAAAAACAAGAGAAAAAGCTTGAAAAGACGCAAACAAATGAAAATGCTCAGAACTTTTCTAATGCTAACTAAATACATTTATATATATATGATACATACATACACATATATGAATATTTTATTTTTTATTGAATTCTCTTTTGGTATTTTTAATCATTTGGCTGCATTTGAAATATTGTGGTTATTTATGGTCTATTTTCGAAATGTTTACCGATGCCATTTCAGCGGGGTGGAATAACACTCTTCGCTCTTCGCCAATTATTTTCAAAATATATATTGCAAGTCAACAGTTGCTTCGGTCTAATTCCAAACTTCTTTCAGCCCAAATTGGTTTCGTACAAGCTCCGTCTTGCTGTCCCTCCGTCCGTCTGACTGTCAGTATCTCCATCCACACTACTGAGCACTCGTGTTATATATTGTGCAAATAAAGTTTTGAAACAAGAAACTCGAACCACTGATCAGATCCTCTATTGAATTGCCAAATATTATAATACATATGTATGTATATGACATACATATGTATATGACAGGTTGGCCAAGACTGACTTGACTATTTCGGGTCATTTCGCACCATTTTGGTTCGTTCAATAATTGGCAATTACAAAATACAAATTAGAGTATATATGGATACTTATTTTGAGCACTCCTTGTCTCACTGGACCGTGCATAAGCTTGAGAACAATGAGGAACTCGTCCATGTCGAGTCTTGGTATTGGGCACACCTAAGAGCGGCCGTCGCACAGAGGTCGTTAATGATTTATCGCATTTCGAGTGTTGCTAGAAAAGTTGATTTCATTCGCTCATTACTCCCGGATCTATTTGTGGCCAGCCGAATACATTTCGTACCTTTGAGATTCCTGAATAATATGCCAAACAACGAATAGGAGAAGAGTTCATAACTAATGAGTTTCCTATTACGGGGAAAGCATGGAAACGAATGCAGCAGTTTTCCACAAAACTAATGCGGAGGAAACACACAAAACACAATAATCTGAATCCTTAATAGAAAGAAGCTGAGGCAAATTCAGCTCAGCTCAGCTCAGTTTCAATTACAATTTTGCATGTTGCGGGCATTTCGAAATTTCAAATATGCAACTGCAATGGAATGTTTTCTCGCTCTGTCGGTTGAAGGAAGCTCCCTGCCGACCGCTGCAGCAGCCACCCCATGCCCGCCGTATTCAGAGTTGGAGCTTGCGACTCGGCTTTCATTGCGATAACAAAAATTGCAGAATAACTGTTCTGGTGCGCTTAGAGCCCGGGCTCTGTCGGCAATTAGCGTTACACCGCAGCGCATTTGTAAACGGAGTTGGCATCCCCTGCACTGCCGACGTCGGCATCGGCGTCGGCGTCGCCGTGGACGCAGACGTCTTGCAATTACGATTACCCCAACATTGTGCGAGTTAACTGTAAACCGAAGCAGCGCTGGTAATTTTATATTGATAAATTTTTATAATCATTTTAACGAGTGAGTGAACGAGTGCCACACTCTGTCTGCCTCAGCGTGTGTGTGTGTGTGTGTGTGTGTGAGTGTGTGTGTGTGAGCTTGCGAGTGGGCTGCAAATAGACGCAGACTGCCTGCCTCTACTCGCATTGAGTCTCAGCGTCTCTTCTTACCTCTTTTGCCCGTTAGCTCGTTGCGCTGCTTAAGCGCCCTGTCCTACTCCACCCCTCGCTCCGTCTCGCTCTCCTTCGTCTCGTTCTCTGTCTCTGTGTGTGTGTGTGTGTGTGAGTTTTTCGCCAAATGAGCAAAATTAATTTAATGCCAGAGACCCGCGAGAATGACAACAGCAACAACAACAACAACAACAGCAGCAGCAGAAGCAACGTTGACGGCGGTCGCAGCAACATTTTTGTAGCTGTTGTTGTTGTTGCACGTGTAATCGGATCGGTAAATTGAAATTGTAGCCGTTGGCTTGCAGTTGAGCGCAATGATATTATTAAACAGAAAAATTATTATAATGAATGGAGCTGCGTTGGGATTGAGTTCAGGTTTTTTTTTTTTTGGTATTTGTTGGTATTTTTGTTTTTTTTTTTCGTATTTTAGTTTCGGCCCGAACGGTGGCTCTAAGCTGGTTACGCTGATTGGTGGTTGGCTCAGCTGGGCTCATCTCTGAGTCGGCAACTTTGCTTAAGTTGACATCCAAATCGGAAGTTCCAACGAACTAACGTATTTCGCATCAATATACATTTGAAACGCCAAAGGAAGGCCAGATGGACTATTTAAAAGAAATTTATTTTGCCTATTTAAAAAGGAAATATATATGAAATATAGAAATAATACATAATCTATTACCACTCCATGTTTGTGCTGCCTGGGGAAGCAAGGAGTATATTTAATTAATCGGAGAATATTATTTAATTTATGTCAAGACCCGGTCAGGTAGGCCTTCAGGGTCTTCTCCTTGTGCCAGTACTTGGGGTGTACCGAAGTGCCTGGCCTGTTTGGATGAGAATCTAGTCCTCCTGTACTTTGTAACCTTAACTTCGCTCTATATCCCTAAACCTTGAGTACCAAGCGGCCCAGTGATCCTCAGCGTTTATGCTTGCCCAGGAGAGACTTTGGGTGGCGTAGAAGAGGCCAGGAGCTGGGATGCTCTTGTAGATACTAACCCAGTTACGCGCTGCAAGTAACCAAGACAATTTAAACCTGAGCAATATTTTGAATGTGGAGCGTCTCTCCAGGATAACACCAAGGTATTTGTAGTACTTTAGAGGAAGAGTCCCACAATATCTTAGCTTAGTTACTGTAGACATCTTTTAAAGATTGACCAGTCAGACATATTGACCAATTCTGAGCTTGAATGAGCCGCGCTCGGATCATCGGTCTTAAATTATTATATAGAATTGTCAGTTGATTTTACTTGAATCTGAAGAAGTTTATTATTAGATCTTAAAAAACGATTCCCAAGGTATATACCTATACTTAATTATCAATAATCTTTTTCCATTTCTTGCTCTGGGAAAATAAAAATATATCTTGTTCACCCTGAACTATATAGATCATATTTTCCTGCAAGAGCTTTTGAATCACATTTTCAGATTTAACAGTTAGGTATATAAAAGTACTATATATGCAGTCGATTTTCCGTTTAGGCCAAACTGAATGATGGACACGATAAGAATAGAGGGTTTTAGCTTTTACCTTTGATATCCCTGCTGCTGTCCCAAAAAGTATGCAACACTTTCCGTCTAATGGAATGTTAATTTAACTGTGGAAGTCGAACAGAGTTTTTCTCTTAAGCTGGCTCAATGGCCGTGGCATAATTATGAGCTGCACTTGCTGCAAAGGGGGAAAAGGGAAACAGGGAAATAACATAATTAAAACTCAACAGCGACAACAACAAGAGCAACACTCGCGCGTCTCATGGGTGCAACTGGATAGGACTGTGGTAAGACGATACGCTTCAAGGTTTCCGCTTTACGACGGCGGCTCGTCGCCGATCCAGAGCCAAGCCAGCCCATTCGAGTCGAGCCCAGTGCCTCAAAAGGATATGCGAAAAGGGCCGCACTCAACAAAGAGGCTCGTGGGGCGTTTCAAGAGTAAACTCAGCTTCGATATAGTAATTATCTTGGTCTAGTTGGGACAAGGGAAGTCATACTTAACCTAGCTAGACCTCAGAGCTACTCAATATGGTTTATAAGTTTATTTGATGGCAGTCAAAAGTTGAGATAATGATTCAAAAACAATTTAGTATTCAATTTCCAGTAGTTCGAAGAAGGGGCCTTATAAGATTTCGTCAGAATTACAGTTTCAATTATTCCAGAGGTTAGCTCTACCCATTTCACACTCAAGTTCTTATTGTCACTATAATACCATATCCATTTCAACGTTTTTAGCCTTCCTTTATGTAAGCATATCAACTTCAATGACTTCCCTCGCATGTTGACAAATTTGGCGCATTTTAGCCGAAAGGCTAATGTTGAGGTCGTAATATATTAATAACTGCCGATGGGCGTCGTAAACGATATGGGCAAACATAACAATAGTTGACAAGGACGCAGGACACCATCGGATCCTGTATAAACTTGGAACACTGAACTACTTTAAGACACTTATAGAGCGAGCAACCAATTGAGTTGAAGGTCGTTTTTAACGTTTCTCCAGTTCTTGTATAAGTTTCAGTAAATATTTTGGGATATTATTATAGAGAGCAATGAAGTGATTATCTAAATCAACTATCCACTATTGACTTCAATTGTTCCGAATTGATCGGGTTTAAAGCACCTCTCTAGTACTTCTCAGATGTACGAGGAAGAATATGAATGGGGTCATATATGAACATATTAGCACTTATGCAGTTAAAGCCCAGCTCGTTAATAATACGATTGGCAAGTTCATCATTAATGAGATGGGTAATATTAATGACGTGGTGCTTGTCGTTCTATCTCTTAGGAACCACTTCAGAGGCTCCTTTACCCTTTCACGTACTTATATTATAATATGAGCCTCCTTCGAAACTCATCTGGTTGGCCAGACTATTTTCATGCATAATTTTCCGCCATGGTATATACTTCTATTTTAGTAATCGTGCTGGGCTATTCAGCTAAGGTAGACCCAAGGCTTTTCAACTACATATTTACTTACACTGGCCCACGCACATTCGTGTCCGAGTTATGTGTGTAGCCTTCTGCAGGGCAGGGTATCATGTTACAAACACAATGACAACGTTGGCCTAGCAGCCACTCAAAGTCCTCTCCTCAATTGATAAGCAACAAAGGGTGGGGGTGGGGGGTGGAGGTCGTGGGCTTGTGGGTGGGGTTAGGGGTTAGGGGGTTAGGCACTGGCGCAGCTCAAATGACGCGGCAGCAGCAGAACTTTAATAACAGCGTCTCATATTGAATTACAAACAAAATAGAATATGATAAATTCTAGACCAGCAAATGCAGTTGCCAACACACACACGCATGGCGGGTGTTGGAGGGCGAGCGTAACGTGAGGCACCCTGTGGAGGCAGCAGCATCAGTCAGACAGCCCCTACTTCACAGGTGGCGCTCTCGTGCCGCGTTAGTTAGAGCGAAACGGCAGCAGCTCAAATTAAAATAACGCTAAATTAATTTGAGCCACTGAGTGGGCGGCATTATGCGGATATAGTGTAAGGGGAGAGAAGGAGGGGGAGCAAGAGTAGTGTGGGGTCATGCTGCGACCTGCTGCCAGCTACTGCTGACTCTGGCAGGCGCCAGATGGCGCTCGAGCTCAGCAGCAGCTGCTGCTCCGCTGATGTTCCCTCTCACATCAAGTGCAACTCAAGGCTCTTTTGCGCTGAGTGTTGAGTGAGTACAGAAATGCACAAAGCGATAGATAAGTCAGGGTGTAGAATGTTAGATGGAAGAGACTGACAAGTGGAGAACGCTCGATCTATAGGTAAACAAAAGAGAAATTAAACAGCGGCAAGTGCATGGAAACTAAATGAGAGCAATAGACATTTAATGAACTGAACTAACCATGAAGAAAATACATTCAAAAGGATAAAAATACAAAAATAAATAAAATGAATTTAGCATTTACTTTTCGGTCTATGGTAAATAAATACCCAAAAAGCCAAAGAACAGAGATTGAAAACAAACTAAGTTCCGTCTCGCAAAAATGTGTTGAGCTACTCTTTTAGCACATTGACTAACTAGATAGTTATAAATCTATAGAAAACACAAGTTAATTAAATCTAAAAGCAATAATTGAAAATTGGAAAATATTCCTAGAGAATAGAAATAGTTCTAAATATTAATACTTTCTAGAGTTGAATATAGCGTGTCTAGCTTTCAGTCAGTCTCCGCTAAAGCAAAAAGGTCATTGTAATCCAATATACGTGTATGTATGTACATATGTATGTATGTGTGCTGTGCAATACACATACAGATCCATATAGAGCCAACCCATATCTGATGTACACACATTAAAATGAAATAAAATATTAAGTTGCGAAACAGCAACAACAAGACCACATGAGGAAAACTGAAAATTCGCACAGATACAAAGAGAGGGAGACAGACAGATAGCGACAGAGGCAGAGACAGAGAAAGAGAAAGAGAGATAGCTAGATGGCAAGTATGTCATGTAAGAATTCAAAAGAAGGACGCGCGTCATTCAATCCCGAGCTATCGATATTCGATTACAACAAACTAAAAACCGACTGACTTTATGCATGAAACACAGACACACACACACACACACACAAACACACACACACACACACACACACACAGAGAGAGAGAGAGAGAGAGAGAGACACACACATGAATGTGCCTTAACGTTGAGAAAACTGGCGTAATTCTAGAATTTGTTGTTGCTATTGCTGCTATTTTCATTTTTTTTGGGTGGTGCTGTTGGTGGTGCGGCCCCAGCAACGTCTCCGTCGAACTCCTCGTCTCCACTGCAGCTTGGTCTAGTTCGTTTTAGTTTTAGCAGCGGCAACAGCAGCAGCAGCAGCAGTTGAGCTAAGCTGAGCCGAGTTCAGTTTACGGGGTTCAGGGTGAGTTATTATAAGCGTATTGGGTTGCCCATCGTCGCCGTCGTTAGCCATTGCCAGCGTATACTTTACATTATTCTATTAGGTTTCTTTTGGAGTAACCGTAGACATGTATTATTGTGGCCGACTCGCATAACACACAGACCCCCGAACCCCAAGCCCCCAGCCCCAGGCCTGGAGCATTATCTGTGCCTATAACTGTGAAAAGCCAATGGAGCAGGAGTTATGTGAGTTACGAGTGTAAAAGGCGTGAATATGATGATTGATTGACGATTGACTGATGACTGACGATTGATTGATGATGTATTGTTGGTTGACTGATTAATTGTTGCTTAATATCGATTTATTACTGACTGACTACAAAAATAATATAATTTCTGCAAATTATTGGGTGCTTATTGATTGATTGATTGATGACTGATTAATTATTGATTGATTAATTATTATGTTCATTGATTAAGTCTTCACTGAGATTTACTATAATTTCTTCATTCAGTAATACCGACTTATTATTGACTGACTACTGCTGACTGATTGACTGACTGATTGATGATGATCGTATTGATTGAACACAAGGCGGAATATTTTATACAGAGCCGTTCGTCGCAATGCTTCATTGAATGAACCTATTGAAGAGCCACTCTTCGGTTTTAATATCTAGTTTTGTAAGCGTTTGAATTAAAGATTGACTGATTGATGGTCTATGCAACTGGCAGCTATTAAGAACTGCTGGTGTAGAATACTTTTCGTGGGCTATCGCATTCTTCCTCATCGCAGTTCGAATGATGAAGACTATTCAGATTAGATTCAGCTTCAACTTCAACATTTTCTCTCAGTGTGGGAAGCGATTGAAGTGATTCTCGCAATGGTAATTGCTACTTGGAGCTGGGCTGAAACAAACAACAGCAACAAATGAGGAGAAAACAAAAAACACTCGTCAAGTCAGCTCCAGTTCATTCGCGATTCATAATAAAAACGAAAATTTGATATGTTTTTGTAAGTTGAGATTTTGCAAAACTCGACAGACAGCGAGACAGTGAGAGGGGGCAAGCGAGAGCGCCAGAGTGTGCGGGACAGGGAGACAGAGAGAGAGAGAGAGAGAGAGAGAGAGAGAGGCAGAGAGAGGGAGAACATTGCAATTGCCAATAGTATCCGTCAGATTCGTTCAGCTTTAATTATGAAAATTCAAGAAAAAGGGGAATGTGTTGAGGAAATGTGACGGGGATTCAAGTGAACAACAAACGGACAGATAATGTTCCATGGCAACAAATTCAACAACAACAACAACAACAAGCAGCAACAATAATAAAGGGAATACAATTTCATTTTTTAATTAATTGATTTTTATTCGCATTTCGGTTTAGAATTTCAACGTTTGCACTGAGCGCAAGTTTAAATGTCGTCGTCGTAGCTGGAGGCTGCCTGCGGCCCGCCTGCTGCTGCCACGCCTTTTCTCTTGTCGCTGGCCAGCTCCCCCTCTGCCAACTGTGTCCAGGCGAACGCACAAATCAGAAATTAAAAACCAAACATAAATTAACAGTCAAATGATATTAAAAGCCCACAGAAAACGACAACAGAGGGGAAGAGAGCTTGTACTAGTGAGAGAGAGAGAGAGAGAGAGTGAGAGACAGAGAGAGAGAGCGCGAAAGAGAGAGAGAGAGAGAGAGAGAGATGTATCAAAAGGTGGAAATAATACGCTAAGAGCTAACAGCAATGCGCCTCCAATTACCGCACAGTTGGACCTGGCTCTGCGAGTGGCTATGGCAGCGACTGCGACTGAGTTGAACTTGAGCCGGGCGCGCGTCTCTCAATCTACCTTAGCCCCCTCCCCGCTCCACCAGCTCCTGCCCAACCCCGCTCCGCACGCACACTGCGACGAGGTCGCACCTGAGGCGTGTAATCGATACGCCTTGCAGCGCAGTCACTAGATTCGTATCGTGCGAATTGTTAATACCCTGCAGACAGCAACAGCAACAGCCACAAGAACAACAAGCCCAAGAAACTTAGCCCAAACCTGCCGGCTGAGTCAAGCGAGCGTGTGAGCGCTGCTGCACACAGTCGGAAAAGACTGATTGGACAGCTTTTTGCGTGAGCTTGTGTCCACTGTGCGGCGGGTACAGTGGGCCACGTCGAGTGGCCAGCGCATTGCGGTGTCGCATGACAAGTGCCAAGCTCTTGCCGAGCAGCAGTCAGTGAGCGAGACATTGGCATAGATTTCGCACCTCACCCCCCCCCCTCATTCTCTCTCTCTCTCTCAGTGATTCATTCGATTTGCCATTAATAATTTACACAATGAACGATTTGCGCAAGATTTGCCGAAAAAAAGAAAGAAAACTGAAAACAAATGTCTGTCGGCGGCCACGCCCACAAGTTGCATGTTGTTCGTGTCGCATTCGAGCTGTCAACGGTTGTGTCAACACTGGCCACATGTCGTATGAGTAATTTTGCATTCCGCAGAAGCACCAAAAATGTTCTGTTCGCACGCAGTGGCGCCGCTCGCACAGGGGGCTTCGAGAGGGCTTAACAAACTTGACATTATATGCCGAAAGTATTACTATACAGCAGTAATGTGTCCAGTTGTGGGGTCTTCGGCGACTCTTTTATTTCGAGCTATAATTTCGACCAATTATTTGATAAGAAATACTTGAGAAGATGCGAGAAGACGACAATTCCGTCATTTTATATTGATTGCATTTTAATACCACGGCTGAGAGCAGTTTAGCTCTAATTTTAGTGTTGGCAAGCGAAGCGAATATTCTACCTGACAGTCAATTTATTTCAGTTTTATTTGCATCACTTAAAATGCCAAATTCTTGAATTTATGAACAATTCCCGAATGGCAACATCTTTCTCTAGTCGAAGTGATCGGCCGAAAGATACCCTGCACCGTGACTGATCTGAGTTAGTCCACAAGCTCCCCAGCTTGCGTCTATAGAGAACGAACATAGGACGGGATCAGGATATCAATGTATTCGTTAGTTATATTCCCTACAAACGGAGTAATAAAAGATAATTTACAGAATTTTCTTTTATACTAAATTTTCACTGTTATGAAAAGTGTTATACAGTTTAATTAATAAATCAACTATGTGTTTTCTATACTTAGTTTTGTAATTCAAAATAATTGATGAAAACTTCAAAAGTATATACTGGGTGTCCCAAAAATCACGCAAGAAGTAATTTTGACAAAAAGCACAGGTTTACGTCTAAAAATTGTACATTTTTTATGGATTTATATAGCACACTGTATAGGGCTATGCATGGGAACAGCTAGTTGGGTAATGGCCTCCATGACTTTGCTGGCATATACGCACTCTTTAGCAGTAATTATTGTCTGACCAGCTGCATTTTCGAAGAAAAATGGTCCTATGATGTCTCTGCACCAAAAAATTACGCATTGTGGATGCACTAATTTCTCAATAATCAGTTTTGGATTTTTTGAGCCCTCAAGCGATAATTTTGTCGATAATCAAAGCCATCAAGATGAAAATGAGCCTCATCGCTGAAGACCACTGAAAACTTTCATTATTTACGAAATAATGCTCTTTTACGAAGCTCTCCAACCCTGAACTATCAGCTATTACGCTGCATTTCACTTTTGGTTGATAATTCAAATGTTGCGTGACTTTTGAAACACCCTATAAAAGTATATATATATATTGGCCCATGAAAAGTGTGTTCCACTCAAAACTGGATCCAGAAGAATAGCTGCAACTTGTACAGATGTGATTAGAATCAACTGTCCAACTGCTGCTCTTTGTACTGGTTTTAACTTATAAATACTTTAAATCTCCAGATATTTGCCATTAAATGATTTAGCATACATAATTAGTTATAATAGTGTTAAATATAATTAATTAATTAACATAATTAGGGATTTAATAGAAAGTATTTCTTGAGAATCTTCATATAATTCTGTTCGTCGGCAGTTGTTAGCCAACCCCTTAGCAGCCCCCTTTTGAGCTACGCCTCTGTTCTTATTTTGACGTTTTGCTTTTGACTGGAACAACAACAACAACATCGACGACTTTGAATATGAGAATTTCAATGTAATTTGATACGTCTTAATGCAGTTGCGTAGCCTTGTGTGAAATGTTTTTGTATCCATTCGGAGACTGCACATTCATGTACAGATACAAGCGCGAGCGCACATACAGATATCATTTATCATTTTGGCTTGTTTCATTTCGAGAAACGAGAAACAAGAAGCGAATAACCCGAAACAAACTTTAAAAGCCGCAACCAGCTCCTTGCGCCTTGCAACGGGCTCTCCAATTCGATAGGGCACTCGCACACACGCACACACACACACACACACACACACACACACACACACACACACACACACACACACACACACACACACACACACACTCACATGCATAAAGTTGCTGTTCAATTTTAAAGGAGTATTATATGCAAAAAGGCTGTACACACACACACACACACACATACACATACACAGTCATTGGCCCATTGCATATCAATGTCAGAGCCCAGCATCTGAGTGGGGGAACTGCAGCTGCCGAAAGCCAGATCCCATTGCAAAAAGAACAACAACAATAACAGCAACAACAACAGAAAGGATTATACATGGCTCCCCTTACTCTAACTCACCTGGTATCCCTCACAGTCATCCCGACCCACCCTGTACCTTTCGCTCCTCCCCCACACGCCTTTAGCTTTTGCCTCTTGGCTTCCATTATAAACTTTTGTTTTGTGAGTGCGTGTGTGTTAGCTGATATCCTTATGCATGTGCTTGTAAGTTTGTGTATGTGTGTGTAAGTGTGTGGCTCTGTGTGTGCTGCAAGTCTCATCAAAGTTATTAATTTCAAATGGGGTTTGATGCTAGCCGCAGCTCACTCAGAAAAACTTATTTAAGAAGTCCCCTCGAAGTTGAATCGGAACTCCATCTGAAATCTAAAATAGAACTTCTTAAGCAAAATTATCTGATTTATTTGGACAAAGGCTCTGTGTGCTCATGCTCCGATAGAATCGAAAAGTGCTTAATAGAATTTGTATACTCATTCATGTTGAGAGTGTTGAGGTTTGGAGTGTGATAACCTGCTTAATCTAGTTTAACTGTATCCTCTACAGTTTTAGAGCTAGAAAGCACGTGAAAGCAAATCGTATTTGACTATATTGTATTTTAATTTTTGTGATTGATGCTCTAGAGACTTGAAATTCGATATATAAACTCATACTCAAATATACCCAAGATCAAAAAGATATGACGGATATGTCTACGCTCGCTGATATATCTTCAGTTACTGGTGAGTTGTATCTTTAAAAAAATACCCTGGAATTTTCGCAATTTTTGAAAAATCAAAATTTTGCAGTTCCATTACTGTACAAATCGGGAAAAACTATATTTTTCAATAGTTATGCAATGACTAGTTTACTGTTAATATCCTCTATTGGCTCGCCGAAACAAATTTGTTGGGCAATTCGGAAAATCTACATCTTGTAATAATGTGAAACTGGCAGATGGGCCGTGAATGGCTGCTCTGCAGTCGGTAGCTCCCGATAGGTTGTTTAATTAATAGAAGCTAAAATATTTGTATTTCATATTTAATAATAATAATAATATATTTTATACACACTACCAATTTTATTACTATATATTTTATCATATTAATAATAATTAAACAGTGTCAATATGACGACAAAGAATATGTATAATACTTATAATGAAGTTAGGTAAGAAAATTATAAGTTTTATACACAACTATGAGCGTTAAAGATGGGCGCGACATACTTCATAATAATCGAGTGTGGGACTCGAGTCTCAACAATAGTTACGTCTAAATAAATAGTAATCTTTTCATATAGTATATCCAATGAATCAATGAATGAAACTTAAGAGCAGCGTAACAGTCAATCATCTGGGGAAGTCGATGATTCTCGTTTTAAATCTATAAGAAATATATATTTATATTCTCTAGCTTGTCACGTCCTTAGAATAGAGAGTGAGAGAGATATATATTAACTTGATACTCTATATTAACTATATACTATCAACACTGTTAGTCTTTAATAGCCAGTGGCCTAAACTAGATATAAATTTTGAATCAAATAAGATTTTCGCGCACATTAAAAAAGTCCTTGAATTCAGTCTCTCTGGTGAATCAGATGAATCAGGTTCATTCACCATTTCAGCCAATTCAGCCAATCTACTCTCCACGGATCTCTTCTATAACAATCCCATATTATACTGAGCCCCTGGCTGAGGTAACTTCGACTGCATAACAGATTAGCTTTCCACTTCCCGAGATGGTATGGTCTATATTGTTATAAGAGTGCCTAAGGAGTCCATGAACCCTGAACTAGAACACTCATCACATATGCAGCTGGATCCACCGCACTTGCAACAAGTTGTGGTTGCTGCCGCAGCAAGAAGTAGCCTAGTAGCCACAATCATGCGGCTCAGTGAGCTGCACCTGCGTCGTTAGGGGTGCTCCCTCACTCTCTCGATCTCCCTGTCGTATTGAATTGCCAGAAGGGAAGACAGCTCTGCCTGGCACGCTCTCAGCCAGCTCTGAAGCTGGCCAGAAAGTGACCCAGAATATGCGATTGAATGATACGAATGACGCTTTAGCTTTTAAGAATTGAAATACTGAAACTATGTCAGCATTCGGCTCTTGGCATGTCGCACAATGTGTAAATCTTCTCTTGCCTCTGGCTCTGCTTCGTTCCAGGAATTCGCGCAGCACACGATGAACGAGCTGCTTGGCTGGTACGGCTTCGACGGCGTGGATGTGGATCGCCTGGATCTGACTGCCAAGACGTCGCGTCTGCTGCAAAGCGCTGCGGCAGCAGCAGTTGCAACGCAGCACCAACACCAACAGCAGCAGCAACAACGCAGTCATCTACGCAGCAGTCGCAGTAGCGCACTAGCAGCAGCTTTTCACAACAACAACAACAACAACAACAACAACAACAACAATAGCAGCAACAACAACAACAACAACAATAGTAGTAGTAATTGCAACAGTCGGAAGGGAGGCAACTTAAACTGCCACAGCAATACGACAACTCCGTCGGATCACGATACGCGCAGCTCGCGAGAGGATGACTCCAAGAGTCCCCATTCAATTGGCAAGCCGTCGGCAGCAGTTCTGACGACATCGCACACAGAGGAGAAAATAGGTAAGTGGAGCAGGAACTATCGCGTGAGGCAACTATCCAGGCCAATCAGGACAGGAGAGTCGTCAATGGAGAAAGTTATTTATCTTTTTCTTTCCATTAAAAGTCACTAATATTTTATGAGAGACTTATATAGATATACAGACTTATAGCCATAGGATCAGGGGTCTATCCGCCTCTAACTCCAAACAGTGGAAGATACAGAGACTTTACATGATTTGGCAGATCTTGATATATTTACTATATATTTTGGTCTGAATTGCCATCTCGAAAATCTGAACACTTTCTAGTCGGACAGATAGTCAGCTGGACAGTGACCAATATGCCCTTTTCACTGCATGGGCGAGTATGACAACCAATTGATAAGGAATTTGACAGTCATATCGAACTCGTCCAGTCGCATATCGAACAGATAGTCCTCCTAACTCATCTAGGATTCACACTTTCGGTGATTCCTTTCCCAATCTTGCTCTGCTTATTTATCGACAACTATTTGGCTAGTTTTGGGCAGCCCAGCAATGAAGAGCATAAATTCGGCTGCCCCACGTGGTGTGGGGCTGCTGGGGCGTTGCAGCTGCTGCTGTTATCAATATTTCTTGAAACTTGATAAGTTCGACTTGTGCTCGGCATGAAAAGTTGCTCCCCTCTCCTCCCCATTCCGTCTCTCCGCCACTCCTCGACAGCCCACAGCAGGCAGTCAGTCATTATGCGAATTTTACGTGCAGACAGGTTTGAAACTTTGCTAACTTTGGCAGAGTTTTTTTCTCGGCCTTCCGCATTATCAAGCCACAGATTCATTAAGGCCCAGGATGGTTTACACATTTCGAGAATAAACTCTTGAATGGGCTGCAGTTGGCAGCAAATGCAATTCGAGGCTAGGCGCAGCTCAGGCCGAGGGCAGCAGAATCTAAGTTTTGCTCCAGCTAAGTTTCAAACTCCTATGCGGAATGAAAGGATTATTAATATTACCCTTTGTGATATGTCTATAACCATCTCCTATACAAATATTTCGAAATATTAGGAATATTAATAACAATCCAAAATCGGCTATATCTTCTTCAGTTTTGATGCAGAGATTCAGTGCTCTTAGGATTTCACAATTTGTTAAGCATCATTATTCAGGAGGGTCATAATTGACATAGATAATCAAAAATCGGGAGAGATTTAGTTATTTGTAGCAGCAAACGAGTTTTATGTAAGGCATACAAAGTTGGCTAGGCTGACAGCTCTATTTTAGGTAGTTCTAGCGACTCTAGGGACTCTGTTCATGAAGAGGAAGAATTAGCCAATGACAGTAGTTGCCTAGAGAGTTATATGAGGAGGCATGGGGACAGCAGATGGTAACAGATTGTGCTCAATTTGACTAATGAGCTGGATAATAAAATGATGTCAGCCCTTCTCTGCGCTTCTCATGAATCTTTCGATCCGACTACTTGCAGACTACAACAACTGTTGCTGGTGCCATCGCCCGATCGCTGAGAATGCGCCGGATTACCTGACGAGCACGGACGGGCCGCGCTACTGCTCCGAGTCGTGTTTCACCCAGAGCCGGCGGGCGTCGTTCAAGAAGGCCAAGACGTGCGACTGGTGCAAGCACGTGCGACACGCCGTGAGCTACGTGGACTTCCAGGACGGCGCGTCGCAGCTGCAGTTCTGCTCGGAGAAGTGTCTCAATCAGTACAAGATGCAGATATTCTGCAATGAGACCCAGGCGCACCTGGACATGAATCCGCACCTGCGGGACCAGGGCCTGGAGGCTGCTGCCGCCGGCGACGGGGCGGGCCTCATAACACCCGATCTGTGGCTGCGCAACTGCCGCAGTCGGTCGGCCTCGCCTGCGTCCACCATTTCGGTGTCGCCTGGGCCGGTGGCTGTGTCCATTGCGAATGCCTCCAAGCGGAGCTCGCCCTGCCACACGCCACCCACGCATCCGCATCCAAGCAAACCTCTGATCTCAGTGGCGCCCGTGTCCAAGCTGTTGGCGCAGAAGACACCCGTCATGACAGGCGCACCGCAGCCGGCAGCTGCTCAGCTGCAGCTGCAGCGCCACCACGGCCTGCACTCCGGCTCCAAGCCCGGCCGACGCAAGCGCTCGCATCGAGTCGTTGGCGCTGGCTCAGAGACAGTAGCCAGCTTGCTGCAGAAGCAACAACAACAACAACAACAACAGCAGCAGCAGCAGCAACCACCCACGCTTAGCGCTGATTTTGGGGGCTCCAGTGTGCCGCTGCCTCCGCTGTCGCCAATGCAGGATCAGCAGCCACCGCAGCAACCACAGCAGCAACAACAGCAGCAACAGCAGCAGCAACAGCAGCAGCACCACCCTCAGCCACTCCCAGGGGGTATGCCCTGTCGGCCCGCCACTGGCATCCCAGCTGGTTACTTCGCCACACCGCCAAATGGGGTGCTGGGCCATCCCTTTGGAGCACGGCCTGCAGCCCCACCGCCTCACCCCTTCCTCGCTCCACCGCCGGGATTGTTGCCGCGTGGCTTTGGGGCCCACTTCGGGCCGCCGCCGCCGCCGCCGCAGCTGTACCCGGAGCTGCATGGAGCGCTGGGCGCTCTGCTGGGCGCTGCTCCGCCAGTGACCGTAATGGTGCCGTACCCCATCATCATCCCACTCCCCATACCCATCCCAGTGCCGCTGCCCGTCGTGGACTTCTACAAGGCGCACTTGACGCCCGAGCAGCGCAAGCGCTACGATGAGGAGCGCGCGACGGCAACAGCCGAGGAGCAGCCGCAGCCTCTGGACTGCAGCAAGGCCAAGCCGGAGCTGGAAACGGAAGCGGAGGAGCAGCAGATGGAGCTGGAACAGGAGCAGGAGCACGAGCAGGAGCAGGAACAGGAGCACGAGCAGGAACAGGAGAAAGAACAGAAATCCATACCAAAGACAACACCATCACCTGCGACATCGCCCGTGACAGACTCCTCGCCGGACACGCTGGGCGAGACGACGCACTGCGTCGTTCTGCACGACGTGGACCCGGAGGCGGGTGGGTGCAATGCCAACAGCTCAGCTGAGGCGGAAACTCAGAAGCTGCCAAAGCTGAAGATAACGCGACTGCAGACCAAGCGCACCCTCATACAGACCAAAGAGGCCAGGGATGCCCCCACTCCCACATCGCCCACAGTGGGCAGCAGCAGCAGCGGCGCTGCTGCAGCGGAGAGCACTCGTCCGCTGCGCAAGCGCAAAAGAATAATCGACTGTGATTTTCAGAAGATTACGCTGAGGGAATTGGAGGTAGTCGATGCACACCACAGCAACAGCAACAGCAATAGCAATGGGAGCAGCAAAGAAGAGGAGGAAGCGTGCAATATGAACAGCAACAACAGCAGTGCTAAAGCAGAGAAAAAGTAGTGTGTTAGGCGTACTTAAGTATAAAAGCGTAGTAGAAATAGTAGTAGCCATTATCAAAACTTAGCTTATATTATAAATGTGTGTGTGCTGACCTAAATAAACATAATAATAATGAACAATGCAGTGTACGGGCACATAGTGCTGGCAAAACAACAACTGAACTTAATTGAATGAATAAATTATTGCAAATATATGTACATGTGTAAATATAGGAAAATGTGAAAAATGAGTTTAAAAGTTCAGTTTTACACTTAACAGAAGTCAAGGGCAGCATAACAGTTAAATTGATTTTCAAGTGCCATTTGAGTAATGAACAGCAACAGTGCTGCCACTCAGCACATTGAGGCTCGGACAACCGAAAGCTGGGTGCTATGCCACTTCAAACGCTTTTATACCCTAAACCCATTGTAAATGAGAACAGGATATAATGCTTGTGTGGAGACGTATGTAATTGGCATATAATAGAGATGGCACATTGCCTATATACACACATAATCACCCTAAAACTGATTCAACACTGTTAAAGCTATCATAATATACCACTAACGGCAGGCCAAGGTGCAGGGTATCTCCTAGTCGAGCAGTCGCGACTTGGGCACTCTTGTTTCATTTGTATATTTGTGTATTTATTTATTATTTTATAATTAATGCAAAATAAACTACATTAGCGACATTAAATACGTGTTCATCATACGGCGCGCTTGCTGAAGTTCTCGTCGTCTATAACCGTGTACCGATTGTTCCGGTACGTGTCCAGCTCAAATATATATTTCTTGCCGCAATCCTTCATCAGCTTTAAAATAACGGGTTTAATATTCTCAATGCCCGTCATATTGGCCAGCTCATTGTAGTAATCGAACTATTCAAGATGTGAGAAATTGTTATATACATCAAATATATGTACTGATGCCTACCTGTCGCTCGCCCATTTGATGTGCCTTTTTCCGATTGACAAAGCCGCACTCGAGGCGCTCACCTTGCTCCTTCTCCAGGTCGGCGATCATCTGCTCCTTCGTGGGCAGCTGGCGCTGTCCCGTGTAGAACTTGAGCGTGAAGCGCACCTGCATGTCGAATATGTGCGTGGGTATCACGTTGAAGGGCAGTCCAATGAACGACATGGTGGGGTTGTTGATGTTGATGCAGTGCTTCCACAGTGGCTGCACGAAGTTGTCGATCACCTGCACGCCCACGTCGGTGCTGAGGCAGGGGAAGCTGTACTGGTAGCCGGTGCAGTGGACCACGCAGTCGAAGCTCTCCTCGCTGCCGTCCTTGAATACGGCCCCATTTCTCGTGAACCGCTCCACGTCCGGCTTTTGCGTCACATTGCCCATGAAGACGGTGTTGGGCGTGGTAGCGAGATGGTGGCTCAGGTACACCCTGCTGGCCTCCTTGCGAATGTGGTTCGTAATATCCATGCCACTGGGGCCGGCACCTATGATCAGCACCTTCTGACCTGCAAAGGAAAGGATTCAAGGATCCATTACGGATTGACTCATCCCCTTGTTTGGGATTACTTTTAAGTTGAAATTCAATTTGAAGTCTGAGAACAGCTAAGATCTTATGATAATCACGTGTTATCCCCCTATCTATCCAAATAGCTGGAGTAATTTATGCATACATATATCAGAGTCTGCATCGTAAATTTGCGGAAAAGCCTTGCTGAAGTGCTTACATTCTATCAGTCAGGGAATTTCCATGGGGCCTTATAAAACTATTCCACGATGATTAGAATCCCATCAGCCAAACATGCGGAGTGCTTGATAAGCGCTCGCGCTCTACATAATATATGAATACGAATACCGGAGACGCACTGTATCTGGGCTAAAAGTTGAGGGAGACTGACAGTTGACAGCTGATGCTCGTGTGGAAGTGGAGCAGTCTTATCAAGAGTCGGTCTATGCTAACTATGCTACGCTCTCTTTAATCTTCTGAATCTGGGCTCACCTCTGAATTTCTCCGCCTTGCGGTAGACGTGACTGTGCATTTGCTGGCCCTCGAACAGGTCCATGCCCTCGATCTTGGGCATATCCGGTTCCGTGTAGTGGCCATTGCAGACGTAGACGAAATCGTAGTAGACCGGATCGCAGGTGTTGTTGTTGTGATCCCAAACATAGACCTTCAGGCGCGTCAGAGAGTCAATCATATATGTATGTATGTCAATAATTGTATATGTGATACGAGAATGATGCAACGATTAATGGCGTCAGCACTCACCTCCCAGTCGTGCAATCTGGGACGCACCCTGATGACCTCGTGCTGCAGCTTGATGTGCGGCCGCAGGTTGAAGTGGTCCGCATAGGAGCGCAGAAACTCGAGCACCTGCTGCGATGTGATGAATGAGTCTTCAATCTCTGTGGGGTACGGATAGTCTGGATAGCCCATGACTTCCTTCGGCAAATTCGTGCTGCAATTAGCCAGAGACTCAGAGACTCAGAGACTCGATAATGATTGGAAAATTTTTGATAACTACCGCAAGCCCTCGTACATGCTGCTGTGGACCTCCTCGTGCTCATCCTTGGGCAGCTCCTCGGAGAATATCCAGGTGCCGCCGATCTCCGTGCCTCGCTCATACGCGACAGCCTCCAGGCCCTCTTGCAGTGAGTTCTTCAAGGCGCTCAGGCCTGCGGTGCCAGCTACATATATGCGTATATTTATCAAGTAAGCAGTCCAACTTGTCTTACGCATAGTTTACCTCCAATGACGCACACGCGACGCAACTTGTGCATTGGCTTCTTGTTCATCTTTACGATTAGAGTCGAACCTCCCTGCTGATTACTAGAAATCTTGGCGCGTAGTTCCAGGAGCCTTCGCTGATGCGTCTGTCCAGCTCGCTGACTGATATGCGACTACTACTACTAGCTCAGGCGATCAGCGTTTGCAGCGTGTACGTCAACGTCCACAGTGCGCGCTGAGCGCTGACCACGATTGAGCGAATGCCCTATCCGAAGCGGTTTGTATGGGCATATCTGCTCCGACATGCACTTTGTTATCTTAACTGTGTTAGCTATTATTAGAATTTATTCAAGTCCAACCGCAAATTGAACAATTCGTTTTTAATGCTTAAAAGATAAGAAAGACATTGTGTTTTTAAATTGTTAAACAAAAAAATATTTTTTTAAGTTATTTTTTTGTCCTGAAAATCTATGTTCCATCTTTTGCTTTACGTAGTAATTCATAAACATATTTATCGGCTATGTATATGTGTATGTACAATATTTTTAATATTGAAAAATAGTAATTAACATAATATTGTTGTAATTACAGTTACTAGACAGAAAATTAAAGTTTCACATATTAAGTATTGCTGTCTACTTCATATACGTAGAGTATTGGAAAGCCGACTCGATTAAATTAAATTTTCTGTAAACATACGACGCTGTCACATAACAGTGGCGTCGCCGTTGCCGTTGGCGTCGACGCCGGCGTGAATGAAAGTGTTAACAGAAAACAAAGTATGCAGTACGCAATGCTTCTGCTATTTGTTTCTATTTGTATGCCCTTTGCCGTATGGTAAGCCGGCTATGGTAGGCTCTCGGCTCGGCTCGGATCGGACTCGGCTTCTGGTAAATGGTTTTCGTAATCTTTTCCTTTCACTCGTGATCGCAGTTTTTCGATTTTTCTTTTTACAACAAGCTTTTCTCTATTAATATTAATTAAGCGACAAATATGAGTACTTACACACATACATATATAGGACAATATATTTATGAATATTTTACTTAATCGCACGCACAAAGACATTGTGTCACTTCAGTTTATTAGCACACTTAACTTGATTATCAGCTTGAATTGGCAAACGAGTAAAATAAATAAAAATCTATTACATCAAAGCTTAATATATACAACTTATTATAATTAGTTATTATATATGTGTTGGCGGAAATCAAAACTTACGGAAACGATAAGACTAACATAAATTAAGCACTCAAGTAATGTATTAGATTATCACAGCTAGTGTTATGTATACTGTATACCCTATATGGGTCTATTCATATATTGGAAGTGCACGTGTAGACATAGATAAGGAGAACGTGATATCGTTGCTAATTAAAAAACAATCAAAGATTGATCAATCCGCTTCAGCTGTTAGTTCACTTCATAACAGACTCAGCACTGTTAAAAATTCTGTCTCAACCCACGATTGAGTAACACTTTTAACAGTAATCACAAATCATAGAACATATACCTACATACATATGTATCTATGTATGTGCTATATCGTTTCATGCTGTTTGAGTAAACTACGTGGACATTGAATTACTGCTTCAGTGATACGTTTTGCTTCCTTATCAATTAATGCAAATCAGAAAAGAACGATTTTCTTTGTTGCTTCTACATAGAACAGCTTTGCCCACTGTTAACCTTATTTCTGCTCATCAACATAGGAACACGTAAACAGTTGTGCTGTTATCACAGCAAGAGGATCAACGAGGGAGCTCGTAGACTGTGGGTTAGACAAACAGTTGCACAATCTCGCAAATTGATAAGAGCTTTTGTTTCCTTACCTCAGACACAGCCACAAACAGAAATATAATAAATATGGAGGCAGACGTTCGGTTTAGTTTTTATTACACAACATAAAAAGGCAAAATCACTCAATTGCAGCCGGCGAGTGGCGGACTTTTGCTAAGAAACTAGCTTCAAATAAATGCAAGACATCAAAATGTACATTTGATAGAATCAGTTAGCTTTATAAACTATTAGGCTTTACAATTTGCCAGTTAGCTCGGGCACAGCCTTGAACAGATCCGCAACCAGACCAATGTCGGCCACTTGGAAAATAGGTGCCTCGGGGTCTTTGTTGATGGCCACAATCGTCTTGGAGTCCTTCATGCCAGCCAAGTGCTGGATGGCTCCAGAGATGCCCACAGCGACGTATAGCTCGGGTGCCACAATCTTGCCCGTCTGCCCAATCTGCAGGTCGTTAGGCACATAGCCAGCGTCGACAGCCGCCCGAGAGGCGCCAACAGCAGCGCCAAATTTGTCGGCCAGATCGTACAACAGTTTGAAGTTGTCGCCGGACTTGAGTCCACGTCCCCCGGAGATGATGACCTTCGCGCCCGTCAGTTCGGGACGATCTGATTTGGTCAGTTCCTGGGAAACGAATTCGGACAGGCTGCTGGCATAGTCGCCCGCTGGTGCCTGCTCCACAGCTCCATTTCCGCCGCTGGTGGCAGCTGGAGGGAAGTTCGTGCCACGCACTGTGATGACCTTCACTGCATCCTTGGACTTGAGTGTGAGAATGGCATTGCCTGCGTAGATGGTGCGCACGAAGGTGTCCTCAGACTTAACATCGATAATCTCAGAAATTGGCGACACGTCCAACTTGGCGGCAATGCGTGGCAGCACGTTCTTGCCAAAAGCTGAGGCGCCGGCCAAAATGTGAGTGAACTTGAATTGCGATTGAGCAGCCAGGACTAAGGGAGTCAGGGACTCGGCTGTGAAGCCCTTGAATGCGGCATTTTCCGCAACCAAAACTTTGGTAACGCCTTCAACCTTAGCCACAGCTTCAGAGGCCTGCAATCAATGTCAAAATCGGATGATTATGCAAACCATTAACAACAACAACAAGAATCCCATCAGCTTACGGGTCCACATTTCGTGCCTGCTACCAGAACTGTGACGTCACCGCCGATCTTCTTGGCTGCCGTGATGGTGTTCAGTGTGAGTGGATTGAGTGTCTCGTTGTTGTGTTCCGCCACGACCAAGGTGCTCTTGCAGCGCTGCAACTGCAATCGGAATTGATTATTTAATTATAAAATTAAATTTGTAGCGATCGTGCGCCATTTTATTTAGCCGATTCTCGTCTAATACTTACGAAGCTGCTGCGCACAAGATTGCGGGTGTTGTTAACAAACATGTTGCGTATTATGAAATATGAAACTGTGAACAATATATAGTTTAATTATAAACAATTAAAATTAATCGAATCTAAATGTACCTGCCTCAGCACTGAACGCAGAAAGTCCAAAAGTCGCTTTACCAGCTGTTTGCGCTTGGCATTATTTAGTGTATTTTTCTGCTGTTAACTGGCAACAGCATTGTTGGCACAAAATTTGATCGCAGTGGCAACGCCAAAACATCTGCTTTGATGTATGTATGTATGAACTAATGCGTATAAAATGCTATTTTGTATATAGCACGCGGTAACATTTTTAGAGAAATTGAAAATATTTTCGGATAAGAACCTTATGTATTAGGCAAGAGTAATATTAAAAATGGGTAAAGCAATACCAGATCGGTATGTACTTATGATTTGCGGGTAATTGTGAGTGTGGCATCAAAATAATGGAATTGTTTTTGTTTACTTTTATTTGCAGCTGGCTTAATTATCGGCCCATTGGAGAGCGCATCGCGGGAACGCGTTTCATTGCATTCAAAGTGCCGTTGCGTAAGGTGAGTGCAGCTGACCCCAAGAACCGGTTAACCGTTGCAGTCGCAGCATTTTGATTGATGCTGAAATGTGGACCACCGGCTCTGCAGACAGGGCCTGCTCTATAAATAAGCAAAATAACATTTTGTGTGCGTGCGGTGCAATTATGCATAAAAGTGGCAACTGGGACAAGATGTTCCCCACAGGACAGCAGCTGGACCCCACGCAAGCAGCAGGAATATTCAATTAAATTGTTTTTGGTTAATTAAATAACACCGTGCAGGCGCTGATCCCAGCTCCTTGCTCCGTGCTCCTTGCCCCTGCTCATTAATTGTGCTGCCGACGGGCACTGCATAAATTGAGCGATTTCTGCATGTTTTGTGTATGATGCCTCATATTTGCTCTGTCGCTGTTTTTTTCGCAGAATATTAATGAGGGTGTCGACGACGAGCAACTGCGTCTGGCGCCACATTCGCTGCTGGAGTCGGTGCCAAACTTGGGGCTGATCGTTGACCTGACCAACACAAATCGCTACTACAATCCGCAGGTAAGTACAGATAGCGCCTCCTAGAACGTTCCTCGTAAGTTCACGTAATGGAAAATTCTTGTAGATCTTCATGGACCTAAATGTGGCGCATCAAAAGCTCATGATACCTGGCCATCAGACACCTACCAAGGAGCTAGCAGAAAGGTATGTGAGGTCTATTGTTATTGCAATCAGCTCTTCTTTCTAATTGTTTCTACATCAGATTTTGCGAGAATGTGTCTGACTTTCTGGATGCAAATCCGGATAATGGTAAGTGCCCAAACTGTTCGCCCACTCGCTGCGATTGGTGCCGTGGGAACGCTTTCCCCCAGCATCTCGGATACAGATAGAGATCTGTCAACACAATTAGAGCCTCAGATATGCAAGGGAATTATATCAAAAGCCAGTTGCCGTCCTTGTGTACCATGCAATTACCCTGTGGCGGCAGATGCCTATCAGCCGGCAAGCGCACAATAAACATACCCTCTTACATAGAGTCTAGGCAAATAGGGATATGTGATAAAAACAAAGAATAGCATGGAATTTGTTGTTAACCTTTAGCTGGCGCATACTGAAAGGTACACGCGCCCACTTCAGCTGTTGGAGCTATTTCTTAGCCTCAGCTCCAGCTCGAAAGTGGCAGGCAAACAAGAGAACGTCAGTCATGAAAGTCGCCTCCAACTGACTGTGCAATACCCTGCTTTCGCATATGCCTGACTCTTGGGCTGTAGTGAGTGAGAGTAATAAATACAGTTATGCGAGCAGAGTAGGAAGACAGGACATTCTCAGGTATACTACTATTGTGGGAGCGGAAGTGAGTCATAGCTCAAAAGTTGTACACCCATTATTTGTAGACTTACTCAGAGTTGCCAACCAACGCGAATATGGCCAGCTGAATGTTAACAGACTACGCAAGCTGATAGTTGGCACTAAAATAAAGTCCCAATAATAAATATCCCACTGACTGAGCCGCATGTTAGAGCTGGCAAGCGAAAATAAAATGCGCTCAGGAATCGAGGGATGCATGTAAGCCAAATTCGAGGTGGTCCGCACTCGTTAATGGACCTGTTAAAGAAGCTATTCTGACTCTACAGACAGTGGGACAAAACACTGCGATTATGTTATTTTGGGTAATCAGAATTAAATATATATATATATATATATATATATATATATATATATATATATATATATATATATTATATATCTGTATATCTATATGATAAATACTGGTTATCGGAATTAGAAAATTGCTTCTGTCACATCGAGTTTCGAGTTTAGTTATCGTTTAGCTTTCTGGCCAAGCCAGACAGACAGCATTGTTCGTGTACATGTATAGTGCCTTGGCCAGAGTAAACGTAAGCACCATTGTGCCCCACATTGCGACAAGGATGCTGTTTGTAGCGCGCTCGTTGTAAACGCAGCCAGATACATGATGTACAACTGGCAGTTGTGAGCGGTTGCCGCCGCAGTTGCCGCCAGAGCACAGCACCCGCATAGCGCACCACCGCAAAACGACTTTTTGATGCCCCTGCCAGCTCGACCGACCCGACATGTTTTTCTTTTTGCTCGCATTAAATTTATTGCCAATGTTGCGCATATATGTGCTCAGGTCGCCAGTGCAGCCGCATGCATCTGCTCGCATGCTCGCAATCGCCGCCCAAAACATAGCTAGAGCTTTGGCTCGCGTTGCAGTTGCAGCGAGCCGGTTTGCCATGCCTCGGCGTGGGCGATGCGAGGCGCATTCCTGTGGCTGTCTCTCAAATGAATTCTGTAGCAATTTGCGGCTATATGCGGCAGCCAGCGGTAAGGCAGGTAAAGGCTTTCTCCGCTGCTCCCGCTCCGGACTCGAAAAGCTGGCCATCCCTTTGGGGCATGAATGCTTCATGGAGAGCGCTCGAATTGTTTGTCATTGTTATTATTGTCGTAGAGAACATTTGTGTAACTACAAAAAAGAAAACGGAACTCTCAAATCTATTTTACAGATAAACTTATTGGCGTGCACTGCACACACGGCGTAAATCGTACCGGTTATCTGATCTGCTATTTTATGATCACAAAGATGAACATGTCGCCCAAACTGGCTATACAGAGTGCGTAAACCTGGGGCCAAGTCCAGGGGCTAAAGACGATCTTCTATAATAATCCATTTCGATCCGCAGCTTTTGCCGATGCGCGTGGCCACAAAATTGAACGTGAGAACTACACCGAGTCGCTACAGCTCTTAAAGGCCGAACAGGGTCTACGCAAGCTGCTTGGCGAGAGAAGCCGCAGCCGCGGCCTCAGCCTCAGCCCCTGCCATAATGAGAGACGTCGGCCGACCCACAGGCGGGAAGATCGACGGGAGGACAGATCTGTCAATTGGCGAAGCCGTCAACAGGAACACAATGGTTGGCAGCAGCAGCAGCAGCAATGGCGAAACACCAATACATATCACAGTCAAGACGATGGGTCACAGCGTAGGCTGCTGCAACCAGAGATGCCGCGGTGGCGACAGGCGCCGTACAGCGACGATACGCCAGCTAAGCAGAGGGGCTACAATGACTATCCGCCGGATAGCAACCGTTATCAACAGCAAAGCAATTGGCGGCCAAGGCAAGTTGCGCACCGACGTCCCAGAGAGGTTCAAAGCAGCCGAAGAGACAACAACAGCTACAGCTACAGCTACAGCTACAGCTACAGCAGAGGCAACCGCTATGGCAGGAACCACTGCAACAACAACAACAGTCATGGCAATCAACAAAACTATAGGCGACAGGAGGACAGTCGGAGCAATTCGAATCGGTTTCGATGTTTTGAAACCGACTGATTGACTGCATGTTACTTGGTCCTCTCAATGTCCGCGCAATTAGTGCAATTTGGTGATTATGTACTTGCTGCAAACGTTTCGTTTCGTAATAAATTCCAGTCGTCTGTTGGCCAATTTGTCTGTAAATTATTGTCCATTAGGCAGAGGGCAGCAACAACAATTAAAATTCATTTTCAACATGACCAAAAGCCTCGGGTGCCGGCTGCTCAATCTGTAAGCAGTTAGCCAGCAGCAGATCGCACACAGTAGATCGTGTGAAGATACATTCAAAATTTGCATACGCTTTTATGACGAGCACCGAGCAACGAGCAACGAGCTGAGTCGCGAAGAGGGAAGATAAGCATAAAGCGAAGAGTGGCGTGAAATTCCTGGAAGTTAGTGCGTCGCCGGCGGCAAGCGGCTCCTGTGTCAAACAAATGTCAAAAGCTATGTGAGATGCGTGAGTAGCAGCAACGCATACACATACACATACATATCACACGCGTCAGGCACTGACTGCGTCCTTATATCATACGTATGTATGTGTATGTGCATGTGTGTCCCACTGTATGTCGCACAGTGGGTGACATAGTCGATTTGCAGGCTTAAACTTTGATTCATTGTCGCTCAGCTGACAAGCAGCTAACATGACGTCAGACTAGTTTACCAGCTGGTTTATCTGCTGCTTAGATGCCTTCTTTTCGAGTCTCGCACTATAGCTCTGGCCAAATATGCAGTTTACTAATTCGTTTTTATGCCAGATGAGCCGATCTACATACATAGTTGACCAGCTGGTTTATTGCCAGCTGCTCGCTTGCTTAAGAATGCTTTATTTTAGTAACTCTAGTAACACTAACTTGATGTCAAATTTATCCTCCAACTAACTAAATAGATGGAAATGGCATTTAAAACAACATTTTTCAGTACTAAAATATGTATCTATCATACGATGAGGGCCAATCGACGAGAGCTGCATACGATGGAAATGAAGCTGCGAACTCCTCGCTAAGTGCATCTCGATTAGTTTCCACATAGTGACCCGATATGCCCAATTGGAAGAGTGGGACCTCAAAGTCCCCATTCGGTTTCTATATAAAAAAGATGTGGTCATCACATGCACTCATATATTTCAATTAGTAGAGCTTACCGAAATGTCAAGGCTGAAATGAAGTGGGGACCTATCCGTTCCATAGGTGAAGTAGATGTGATAGGAGAGCGGGTGGGCAGGTGGGTTCTCTAGGTAACTGCGATCGAAGGTCCAGTTGCTCAGCGTTACGAAGTCATCTTCGTAGGCCTGAATGAACAGACTCATGTGGTCAGGGCCCTCTAACTTGAACTCGAATCGTGCCGTTGTATTGTTTTCTAGTATTTCTTTGCTTAACAGAGTCAAGTTTGCTTTAGCTAGCAGCTCAATGGGTTGCTCACGTGGCAGCCAGAGGCTCTCTAGGCGATTGTCGACCCATCGCTCATCATATAGAGGCACTCCACACATCATGTGCTTTTCGCATTCGGATCTTATGCTTTTCGCATTTTCCATGCGCACTTTCATCGGCTTCGCTTTGCGTCGGTCCTGGAAACTGAACAAATATCCAGACTCATCTTTGCTGACAGTTCCATCGTACTCGTAGAAGACTCTGCGCACGTGCTGGAAGCCGATAAGTATTAGATGAAAGCTGACTGATAATTAAATTTCTCGAATACCTGAAATGATACTCGTTCACTGCTCGCTCTAGGACGATAGGGGAACCCTAGTTGAGTGCTGCTTGCGAGGATCAGTGTGACCACAGTGACTGTTAGTATGCTGAGGACTATCAAATAGGGTCGACGAAACATGTTGATCAGCGGTATCTATGTGAGTATACCAATTCCTCTCAATATTAAATGCTGAAAACGTGTGCACATATGAGTGAACGTACCAAAAAGCCACATGCGAATATAGTGCCCAAGGAAGTCACGCCAGCGATAGCAAGATCTGGATTCAGAGCGCTGCCCAATCGCCCGCTCATTGGTATCAACACCACGAGCAAGAGATAAATGCGATAGGTGCAATACAAGAAGGGCATTACCTGACTGGCCATTACTAGACAAGTCCAGCTGTAGTCACGATCGTGGAGAGTGGTCAATAGGTTGAGTGCCAAGGATATGGAATAGAAGCTATTCAAAATCGTGATAACATAGGCGGAGCGTAAGCCATAAGCGGTGATAGCTATACCCAAAAGAGACAGAAGAATGGCCCAAATATGCAGAGCCAGTTGCAGGCGGTAGGCGAATGGCAATTTATTCTAGGGAAATTACCTGTTGATTTGGTTCTTAAATCAAAATTGAACTGAAATACTCACATCCTGTGCTGACTGACAGTAAATTGTGATTGGGAGGCTTAGTCCGATAAGCGCTGGGCAAACGTAAAGACCGATTAGGAGAGATAGAGAGCTGAAGTATGCTAGAGACAGTCCGAAACGGTCGAATAAGTACGCGATCAGAAGAGGTATGGCCAGGCCTAGTAACAAAGCTACGATCTGAAGAGTCAGCTGAATTATCACTCGCTGCAACACTTCATTGACGGAGAGGGATGAAATGGAAGACATACGCCAAGCGGAGACAAAAACCAGAACCAGGCCAACTCCAGCAACGCAATAGTTTAGTATTGTGCCTGTGTCCTCCGAGTAGCTGATGAGGAAGAGGCCCAGAAAATCAAAGAAAACTGCGTGTCCTTTCACGTAGGCCTGTTGTTGGGAACATGAGAATACAGTTAGATTATGTAATGTCGAAAAACGCTTTACCTGTGGATCGTTCAACTCAGTTGCATTCGCCAAGCCTCGAACTAGGCCCAATATATTGTCACCCGTGCTTTGGATAGAGCTCCGAGGAATTGCGTCCATGCGATCATACTTCGTATGATATACATATCCATTGATAATCTGGGCTATATCCAAGCCTATGCACCCAACGAATTTGTTAGCGTTGCTTTAAAACAGTCTACCAATTCATACCAGGAATATTTCCGTATTCCACAAAGGCGGCGAAGTCTGTATCCGACGGTATGACGCCCGATTGAAATATTTCCTCGCCCAGTGAAGTGGCAAATGGATGCTTGGCATGCTTCTTGTAGTGCTTGAAGATTGAAATGGAAATTATCAATAAGCTTCGATAGTTGCTATTAGATTCTTACATCGACGAGCCAGGGATGAGAAGGACCACTTTGAAATAAAATATCGCGCCCCCCACTGCCAGCGGCATCCAGATTGACAACAGCTCTGCAAAGGCAAAGGCAAAGGCAAAGGCTCGTCACTAATAGAAGTTTTATAATTCATAATTGAAACATTTCTAAGGCATACTTGCAGTACGGTGCCCATTTGTGCTGGGTAATGAATCCGTGAGAGGCCTGGAATGCTGTTTCTTCAGCTCCATTGAACAGAAAGACGAGTGGATGAGTGAAGGTTTGCGGTGTTGTAGCCATCACACGCAATACCTCCAGCATGGTGGCAACCATGAAGCCATCATCCCCCGCTCCTGGAGAAGTGGCTACTGTATCGTAGTGACTGTTTACGAGCAGATATGACTCGCTTGTTAAGTACTTTGAGCTCAATTTAACTACAATATTCCGTACTCCCTGGTACATGTTAAGCATGTGGGTATACCTGAGTGCGCCCGAGACAGTCTGAATGTCAATTTCCATCGTGAAATAGTCGTGAAGAAGAAGTTTATTTATCTCAGCAAGTTCATTGATCAGGAAGACCACCGACTCCACCTCGTTGGCTTTGCTGCCCACGGTCCGGGGTCCTATGTTCACCAGATTGTTTAGGGTGTTATATGCACGATCTCCAATGAATTCACCCTCATGATCATCTTCGGTCGTCAATGCTGTGGGCATGCGGTAGAAGAAGGGCAAAACCACTGCGAAAAATAATAGCGCCCAGAAGAGCAGGAGGCCAGTGCCCAAGTACCAGGCGGGCCTTGTATCCTTCTTGTTGTCCTTTTTCTTGAGTTCTTTGACTGTATCAATACCATCTTCCTCCGAAATCTGTGAATTTGTTATATAAAGTTAATAAAGCCAGAGTTTCTGAATACTTCACTCTTATACAAGGTTAATCTCATCGTTCATTTTCGTAAACAAGTTTCTTCCGTTGTCGCCAGTGTTTCCCGTTGTTTAACTAATATTTCGCAAGAAAATCAAACCTCCTTTTATATGCGAAGAAAGAAAGTCATAAAAGCGTGAAATTTAGATCTATATTTTTTGAAACGTATCTTTTTATAGCGCCAATGTTTCAATATGTTTGATAACAATAAATACGCGGGGAGCCTTATACTTATCCACGGAAGTTGAAATGAAATAACTTAAGGGATCTATATAATGTGATTTAGGTGGATTTTTATATCTTAAATATATATATTTCACAGTCAGCTTTGATTATGGCACTTTTGTTTTCCGTGCATTCCCAAAATCGACATGAATGTCTCCCAAGTGCTCGTACTTTTTGAACTGCCCTCGCCAAGTCAAATTTATAATTGCCATTAAAAGAAGCACGCTTTTTAAGGCAGATACGGTCATTTCGGTCTGTTGTACGCACGCCATAAGATCATGTAGATTGCGCTTAATCTGCTGCCATAAACCATAAGCCGAAATTTGATTTAATCGGAACAGCCAACTTCGATTCGCTCATATCTGTCTGATGCAGCCCAATCAGTCATCAAGCGACGGCAGCAACCGGTAACCCCGGTTTAGCCAGCTTATCTCCTTATCAACTAGTTCGCGCGTGAATACCATTATGACGAATTGCTTATCAAACCGCAGACCTTCATTGGACTTATATAATTACACTTGATATACTCATATATGGCATATCTAAATTGCTGCTTTAGGTAATGCCAAGAACAAAGAAAATCGGTTTGTTTTATTTTGTTCGACTTAAAATATATATCTTGCATAGAAAGAGGGCCAGTCGACCACCACAGCGTACGAAGGAAATGTTGAGGCAAACTTTACGCTTTGCGCATCGCCTTCATGTCCAATATTATGTGCCGACACGCCCAGTTGGAACAGAGGCACATTGAAGTTTCCATTTGGTTTCTAGCATTGAGAAATATTAGAATACAATCAGATATTTAACTATAGAGAACTTACTGTAATGTCTACATAGAACTCTAGCGGCGCACTTCTGCCATAGGTTATGTATATGTGGTAGGCAAGTGGATCAGCTGGCTTTTGCTCCAGGTAACTCTTGGAGAAGGACCAGTCGCTCACAGTGACATAGTCATCTTCGTAGGTTTGAATAAACAAACTCAAATAGGGTGGTCCAGTTAGTCTGAAGTTAAAGCGAATCGTCTTCTTGCCGGCCAGTACTGTTTTGTTGCGCAGCTCCAGGACGGTAGGCGTTGGGGGTACGACGGGCTCCTTACGGGGCAGCCACATTCCTTGAAGTCGGTTCTCAACCCAACGCTCGTCAAATAGGGGTGCAGCACACATCATGTGTTTTTTGCAATTGTCCGCCTGACTTATCGCACCAGCGAAATTTACGCTGGGAAATGCTTTCGCTTCACGTCTATCCTGGAAGTTGAATAAATAGCCGGATTCGTCGTTGATAACGGTACCATCGTACTCATAGAAGATTCTGCGGACATGCTATATGAAAAGTATATAATATATTCGAAAACTGATTTCAATCAATGTTCTCAAGAGTACCTGATAAACTGCTCGTGCTGAATTAGTCCTTTGGCGATAAGGGAAACCGATGTGCGTGCCACAGGCTAGGTAAAGCGTAATGCCTGTAATCACAATAAGAGTAAGCAACAACGAACCGGGTCTTCGAAACACATTGGTCAAGGGCAGCTGAAGGGACATGCTATTAGCCATGAGGAAGAATCAATAGTAAGCAGCAAATTTACCAGAAATCCAAAGGAGAAAATCGCACCGGCAGCTGCCAAAGCGGCAACTATCGTGTCCGGATTAGAGGCACTGCCAGAACGACCATTCATTGGCGTCAGCACCACAATGAATGTGTAGAAGATGTAGCTGCTATATAGGAAAGGAACCACTTGGCTAACGATGACCAGCCCACTCCAGCTGTAACCTCGATCGTGGGAGGTAGTCAATAGGCTAAAGGCCAAGGATACCGCATAAAAAATGATCAAAATTGTCACTATATAGATGGAGCGCAGGCCATAAGCAGTGGCGACAATCGTCAGAGTGGACAGCAGAATGGCCCAGCTATGCAGAGCCAGTTGATGGTGGTAGGTGATGGGGAATTTATTCTAGAGCAGAAGGCACTCAATGGACTCAATGATCGATCAAAATTTAATTTTTATACTCACGTTCTCTTGTGACTGACAGTAAAGTGTGATTGGGAGACATAGTCCAATGAGTGCTGGGCATACGTACAAGCCAATCAATAGCGACGGAGAGCTGAAATAGGTAAGGGACAATCCACAGTTGTCGAGGATATGCGCCACCAATAAGGGCAGTGCCAGGGCTAATACAAAAGCTATAATCTGAAGAATCACTAGAATGATTAAGCGCTGCCAAATCTGACAGCTGGGCAGCCTGGACACAGCGGCCATGCGCCACACAGATATAAAAACCAAGAGGAATGTAATTCCTGCTGCGCTGTAGTTAAGAATTTGGCCAGTTTCCTCCGAGTAGGTAACGAAGGCGAGGCCCAAAAAGTCATAGTACACTGAGTTTGCTCCACGATGTGCCTATTGATGGATCGTTAGGAAAAAAAAAACAATAATATTATCAATGGCAAACCTGTATATCGTGCAGTTCAGTTGCATTCGCCAAAGAGCGCACCAGACTCAGTATATTATCGCCCGAGTTTTGAATAGACCCCCGAGGAATTACGTCAATGCGATCGTACTTCGTGTGATATATATAACCATTGATAGCTTGGCCAAGATCAACACCTGGAATGTTCCCGTGCTGTGTAAAGATGCGAAAGTCCGTATCGGAAGGTATGAGTCCATTTTGAAATAATTCCTCAGCAAAGGTTGTGGCGAAAGGATGTTTCGCACTCTTCTTGTAGTACTACGAATTATGACCTAGTTGAAATTGAGTTTGAAACTGTTTTCGTTTGCAGATCTTACATTGGCTAGCCAGGCATGCGAGGGGCCAGTTTGGAATAGAAGCTCGCGTCCGCCACCTCCAGCGCCGTCCAAATTTACAACAGCTCTGTAAACGCCATTTTTAAGTAGGAGTTTTCGTCAAAATTGAAACAGTTCTGAAGCTTACTTGCAGTTGGGGGCCCATTTGTGCTGTGTGATGAAACCATGGGAGGCTTGCATGCCCATTTCCTCGTCTCCGTTGAACAGGAAGACGACAGGATGTTCGAAGGTTTGGGGTGTGGTGGCCATTACACGTAGCACCTCCATCACAGTGGCAACCATGAAACCATCGTCACCCGCTCCCGGAGAAGTGGCTACTGTATCGTAGTGACTGTTCACCAGAAGATATGACTCACTTGTTGAATGCTTAGGGGTCAGTTTGACCACCACATTCTGAACTCCTTGGTACATTTCAAGCAGGGAATGATAGATGTGTGAGCCAGACGTTTTTTGTACGTCAACTTCTAAGGTAAAATAGTCCTCAAGCAGATTTTTTTGTATTTTAGATATTTCACTTAGCAGAAAAACTATTGCATCGACTTCGTTGGCATTGCTGCCAGCCACTCTGGTGCCAATGTTAACCAGATTGTTGAGGACCTCATATGCTCGATCGCCAATGAACTCTCCTTTGTTATCATCCTCGATGGTCAGAGACGTGGGTAGGCGATAAAAGAAGGGTATGACCACTGCAAAGTATAATAGGGCCCAGAACAGAAGAAATCCGCTTGCAAAGTACCAAGGTAGCTTTAGGTTAGTATTCTTTTTGTCATTTCTTCTCGCTGGTTCTTCGCCACGTTCCTCCAATATCTGCGAATTCACAAGTTTACTCCAAATTTCAAAATCCATATTATATCTGGGGGACTTTACAAGTTTATCCTTATCGCTCATGTTTGATCGGTAGACTTTTCTGCAGAAGTATGTTCCACGGGCTTCCAAGTGAAACTAAATGGTTTAGAGGAATTGTTTGAACATTTTATAGAAGTCTGCCAAGGAGTCATAAAGTCGGTCCTCCAATAAATTACTAATTTAAAAAACATTAATTTATTAGGCCCATTTGTGGCTTATTGCCTGCTTCTATCGGAAGCCTCATTGCTAACCGTTATCTTGTGTTGACTTCGGTGACTATCCAAATTTTTATACCCTATACTCGCTCACGATATGAAACGAGTATATCGGTGTTGCGGAGTATCGTCTTGTTGTTCGATCCAATAAATGAAAAGCGTTTCGTTCTAAATATTAATAATAGCTGTTACAAGGTCAAACATATGTAGTCGATAAATTTAAGCAGATTTGGGGTGGGCTAAGTAGGTTAAGCCCTAAAATTGACATGTGACTTGCTGCTGAGATACTCTTCAGGTCGGCCAAAAACGTGTAACAAATGAGATCTGACTTATAAAGCGTTAGTACACATTTGTGCTTAAAACTTAAGATTTAGAATATAAATGAAAATATAAATAAAAAACGGTATCTGTTGAAGTTTTAGATCTAACAAAATTTCGATACTTTACTTGCTTTGGATCTCGTTTTTGGTGCATGCCAGATCTAAAAAAAAGCTGAATTATCACAGTTTTCAGAAAAATTGTTCAAGCTTTTTAAAGTAGAGCTCTAAAATTTGATAGTTAAGTTACTACTGACTGCCTCTTTAGATTTATCAAAAATGATTTAGCTGTTCTTGAGAGAACATTGAAGTCATTTATTAAATGTCATATTTTAAGAATATTTTTTGGAATTATATAATAATAATACATAATACATTCGGTTCAAGTATTCGATAAAATAAATTTTGATTATATATTTTTGAAATAAAATTTCTTCGAAACCTAATGCTATTTAGATCTACATTACAGGGTAGTCACTAGCGCGCACAACTCAGAGTTTACTTACATACTATTGCTATGAATATAGATCTTAAAGGAATTGAATTATTTTAAGTATATGTTTATAGCGAAAAATATAGGTAATATTTGCTCCAATTACGTTCTTTCCTCAGGCATTATTGTGAGCTTATTCCGTATCCAATTAGGGTTTTTTTAACAGCCAAATCTTATCAAATTTGTTGGCAAAATCGTGTGCCTTAGATTAGATTGGCAGATCATCGGCTTTATATATATGCCTATTAAAGTACAATCAGTTAAGGGCACTATCAGCATGTAAGGCATTATGCGAATGATTAACAATGGAGCGGGATTAAGGATAAGTGGGCCGACTAGATTTTCTAGTATTTCTTGAAGAGTAACTAGGTAATTAATGTAGTAAGTGGGCACTCAACTTAATCGGGTAAGCAATTTTTAGCTGAAAATCTGTACCTCTGAAGTCCCTCAAAACTCGATTTTATTAATATAAATTCTCAGCTTTTCTATTCATTAATCTCATTCTTAATAGTACGCTATATTAAAGTAATTCTCTATTGCTCTAAAGTTTACTAGCGTAGCTTCATTTTGCTTCATTTCTGTTCTTATTTCTCTTCAAATCATTATAAAAACTGTCTCGGATGGCGCGGTGGGCTCTGTACTGGGGCCTGTCACATTGACGGTCTCATGATCGTTTCATTATTTCGTCATGGTGGTCAAATGTCAACTTATTAGCATAAATGTGGTTGCTGTCGCCGTTTCTCGACGCGTTTATCGCGCTGCGATCTTATCGAGGTACGATCGCCAATTGTTGTTGTTGTTGTTGTGGCCGCAGGTCCTGCGACAGCGACAAATCGTTGGCCATTACAATGGCCAAGAGCAAGAGAAAAGGAGAGAGCGAGATGGAGCAGGGAGCAGAGAGCAGCAGAAGGCACACAGTTGAGCACCGGCGGCAGAGCAATCGACTTGATGTTGATGTTGGATCTGATCGGATGGGCTCGATAAGCGCCTCGTGTGGCATGTGGCATGTGGCGTGAAGTTGTTTGTTGCGCTTAATTGGGTAGCATTTCGGTTGGGTTTTTGTATCCAGCTATATTTAGCCACTTGACTGACCCAGAGATGTCTGCCATAAGGTACATGGGCTGGCAGAAACTCTGCTGCCGTTTGACAAAGTGTTCGAGCCCAAACTGATGCAGCTGTGTTGGAGCTCTGGTGTATATATAAAGTTTTGAGCAAGAGATAAAATACACTCATTTATATATTGACGATAATCGTTCGAATGAGTTAAGAAACTTGTCACCATAACTCACCTTACGATGAACAGTCTTCGAGCTTTAAGAAAGTATTTTATAAGTAGGTATAAGAATAGATGTGAGATGTGGTTTATGTGCAGACGAACTATCCAAAATGGTGGTAGTTGCATATGATTAGATTAGGAAGTAGGAGTATTTATGGCTGAGCCACTCCGAAGTATAGCTCACGAGTAGTCCAGAGTTTGCTACGATGTTGTCCCTTGATGATTATTCGCAGTCTATTCATAAAGTCTCTTATGATATCAATAAATTCTGCAAATCTTTCATCTAATTAAAAGTCCGCAGTGTAAATCTAAGTTCAAAATAGAGTAAATATGATTTATTGTATGCTGATTAATGGTATAACGTGCAGACGTATTGTGAGATTATAAATTTGTATTTTTTTATAATCTACGCAAGTGCTTGAACAATATAGATACATCAATTGTTTGAGTGTGTATATAGTATTGCTGCAGACATGCGGGCTAGACGAGCCAGCAGACGACTTCCAAAATAGAATTCTGCAGCTGTCCCGACCTGAAAGAGCAGAGAGTGATATGATTACTAGTGAATCATTATGAAAGCATCTCTTTAAGAGCTTCATAAATTTGGTCTAATTACTCTAACTATTTCAAGAGAAGCACTGAAGTGGCTTCATCCTTCTCTACCTCATTCCAAGCACTTTCTGCATTCCTAAATGCACGATGTATACATATGTATATGAATATATGGGTCTTTTGGTCATGCCGCCAATGACACATGCCGCTGCCTCTTGGTCAGCTCCCGCTGCTCGTTGTGGCCATAAATTGCAAAATCAACCAAAAATTGCCAATTGTCAGGTATATTTCTTTATGACCCAAACGCTGAGCGTCTGGAAAGTGTGGCCAATTCTCACTGGCTGTGCGATGGTCGTTTATCTTAGCATAAGTTGGAGTGCCGTGGAGCAGTGGAGGGGAGTATTAGAGGTAACGAGGCCACTTTGAAGCTCACTGCCGACAATTAGCCATGGCACATAAATATCCACCTCATATATATGTTGAGCCGGCCTTAAATGCAATGCTGCGATGCGATGCCACAGCATTGATTTAAATAATAGTACTTAAAGGGGCATTCACAAATGGGGACCGGGTTGCCGGACCTAGCGCCCAAACACTCGCCTTACAAATCCTAAGCACACAAAGCGACCTTATCCAAAACTGCAATTAGCCTGGGAGTTTCGATTGGACCTCAAAAGAGGAGCCCAGACCAGAGCAAATCAAAGCAAACCAGCAGAGCATGCAGTCAATTATGTGGCATTGGAATCAGGCAATTGCCTCTGGGGCATGCCTTTCAATTGTTCTCGCTGTGTGTGTCCGGCCGGGGCATGTGATATGTGCATCACGTATGTATGTGCGGCTCACATGTCTGCCCGATAAAAGGGTCAGACATCGCACACAGCTGAACGCACCAGATAATCCCCCTATTGTCGAATAGTCTCATTCAGGAGCAGAGGCCTTCATGGGGTTGACGTTTAAGTTTGTCATCTCCCTTACAGTCGGTTGACTTAAAGGCCCTAAAGCTACCCACTTGACGAAATTTTAAATTCAAATTTGAAGGGAAATGAGCGTTAGCTTCTAAGATAAACTGGGCTATTCAGCCAGCAGGGGGAACAGTGGCAAAAGTTAATGCATGCTCCGATCAAACTAATCTGTGTGGAAATTTTTGATAGTTCGTAGTTCGTTCTTTCTGTATTATTGGGACTGTAAGCTGAAAAGGTCCCATGAACAACTGCAATTGTTCAGCTCAGAAATCTAATGTCCTATATTCAATAGAATCTTAACTTTTCGATTTTATCAAAGTATCAAACACAATCGAATTTGGCTAAACTATGCTTGAAATATTTGAGTCTCATCTAATTCATTACTTATTTAGGATCTGTGATGAACACTACTCCTCAGAATATATTTGCCTGCTTTCAGAATCCTTTCGACTGTAACATAGTCAGTATCATAGGAATGTATTGAAGCTTGATCCTCTTTTATAATAATCATCTACTGGTATATGAATTTGTGACGAAAAGACGAACTTGACTTACAATCTGGGATCAGCATAAAATAATATAATCAGCTGCCTCTGCCAATAATTGTATCGCTAACAAACAATTAAGAAAACTCTAGTCGAGACTAGGGTATACCCTGAACCCTGAGAAGAGCCGGTATTCCGTGTATTCTCCGTTACTTTTATATATGTACATATGTATGCATATGTGTGTACAATACAAACAACACACACACATAGTCCATAGTAGTTCTCTAGCTGCTACTTGCATGCCAATTTTATGGGAAATTAAATGTTTAATAACTTTTTTTCTAGACGAAAGTTTTTGATCAAACTTGTTGGGCGTCATCCATATGTATGTATGTGCCAAAGCACAAGTGTCTAGTGTCTAGTACTGGAAATACGTGTTTTGCAAAATTTGAGGCGAAGGGGGCGTGGAATTCAAAATTTAACAAATAACATTAAATGCAAAATTTGAAAACTCTAGCTAAAAAGATGAATTATATAGAATTATATAGCTGGGTATCGACTTCGTTTTTAATCGATAGCATTAAAACTAAGAGAGTTATCGATTTTTTAAACAAACTCGATTTTTTCGTGCTATACAGGAGCCTACATAAAATTTCAAGTCTCTAGCTCTTATAGGTTCTGAGAACGACGCGTTCATACCTACGGAAAGACGGACGGATGGACAGACGGACATGGCTATATCAACTCGGCTTTTCTCGCTGATCAAGAATATATATACCTAGTGGGGTCTGCCACGCCTCCTCCTCCCTGTTACATACATTTCAATGGGTTCAGAGTATACAAATATGACGGGACTATCTTGGCCTGTGTATTGTATTTAAGCAGGCAGCCAGGGCTGGGTAGTCTCGGTTAGACTCAGTTGTGGACTCAACTCAAGAATATGTGTATTTATAGGGGTGGCTACGCATATCCTTGCCTCTTACATAATCTTGTAATAAAACCCTTTTAACAGTGGACTTTCATTTGCAATGAGTTTCTGCCTAACAAACTAGGATGGAAAATAACTGAGTGCTACAAAGACTTACGATCTAGCGCTTAATGCTAAATGTCTGTCAATCTAGAAGGTGATGTTCGGAGTTCTTCTTAATATAAGGCTGGAAAACTTGACAGTAGAACCTTCGACTGACAATTGAAGGGAACGTTTAAGGAGAGAGTATCGCATGGTCATGGCAACCCCATTGAAGAGTGAAAGCCACATTTGTTTCGATAAAACGTGCACACACGTGCACAATGCCACTGCCGCAATAAATATGTATATCAGCGGCGCAGAGAATCTGGAATTTATATTAAGTTTTGATCCGCCCCATTCTGTGGAATCGATTCGCCACAACACTTGCCACTTATCGCTCTACACAATCTTAATTAAAGGCCGCCTGCTGGAAAAATGAAAACAAATGTTTACTTTAAAGTCGATTGTAATCTTCGACTTCGACTGACTGGCCATCGGGTGTGGTGCATGGTGCATGGAGCATGCCACATGTGACAATCGTGGGCAGTTAAATTGCGCACGAAATCGATTAAAGTCGCGATGAAAACACGAAATCAGCAATTAAGCGGCTGAAGGGCGATACGTATATATGTATATGTACGTATATAATTTCTTTTGGATTTTTATTTATCTCTCGTTGCGTCGACAGCAACGATATTGAGTCCAGGCACGCACGTGACTCGAGCCCTGGACCTTCGGTCCACTGCATTGTGGGCCTGGATCTCAGGTGGGCGTTGCCCAGCCATGCATGCAGTGTGAATGAAATCTGTGTCGCCCGCCTCAAACAGTTCAGCCGAAAAGTTAATGCTCCTGCACAAAATAATTCCTATAATTTTTTATTCACATCAACCGCCAGGCAATTGGTGATTATCTATTCCCGCTCACCCACACACCCACACACACGCACCCACACACACGCACACACACACACAAGTGCAATTTTAGATTGTGCTTTTTCTTGCGGCTGGCGCCGCGCATAAAGTTTATTGTCGGCACATTTGGGTTGCATACTTCGAGGCGCCAAGAACTGTGGCACAAGTCAATGAACTTCGAATTTGTGTCGTGCCACGCCCATTGGAAAAATGTAGCGGACAACGCCCACATATCCACACAGCTGCACAGCCAGCCCTCCACTTTCTGCCCTGTCTAAAGTAATTTTTGATGTTGTTCTATCTTCCTATTTTTCCTTTTTCTGTTCGCCAAATATTTGTGCAAGTCAGCATCTGTGGCCGAGCTGGCGGTGGGTGGATTTGCACCACCCTCATGGCATGTTTTTGTGTTATCATTTGCGTTGCATACTTGCAGGCGGCCAGAGGGGCGGGTGAGCCGAAACGAAGTTCGTAGCTGACAAATGTCTTGGAAACATATCTCAAGTGCTATTTATTTTGGTCGCTTGTCAAAGAGCTCGAGCTCAGCCTTGCTCAGCTGTGCTCAGCTCTTCTCGTCATTTAAAGGGTGTTCCACATTTCGAAGCCTGTTAAAGGAAACTCTGGAGCTGCTTTCAAGGGGTGGCTTTCAACGGTTTGCACACAATTTATTTTTATACTTATTGATCAATAAATATATTAGGCAAGAATTTGTGAAGTTTCATTTTGAAGAACTGTTAAAATGTTTAAACGATAAATTCATTTGATAAACTTAGTTTCAATAATGAACGTATGAAGTTCAATGCTCTAGCATTTCCCGACAGACTAAGAACTTAGTTTAGATTAGTCTTGATCAATAGTTTTTAGAACTTACTTGTCAAACTTCCAATGTATCTCCAACTCAACTAATCCAGTTGTCTCGCACTGCTTGGCCAATGTGTACGCCGCCAGAGTAGCTCGACCATCAGGCAGACGAATCCGATGATTAGACCCGACGTGAGCATAATCAGCGGCACGTTGAAGTAGTCCAATGTCAGGGGCCTCGCCTCGTATGGCTCCGAAGGTATCAGATTCAAGTAGCCAATGTGTATGGTCTGGCGGTTGGTGTCATCGGCTAGTTTTTTCATCAGTCCACTGCCGAAGCAGTTGAGTAGCGTCTCGCTGAGCTTGTACTTGAGCAGCCATTGGCGACGCATTGGGAAACCCGGCAGCGAGTGCATCAGGTCTATGGGCAGGGGACGCATGCGGGGCTTGACCATATACTGTTGCTGGAAATTGAAGAGGACCAGCCGATCACTATGAGCCATATAGGCGTAGTTGGTATCAAAGACACGCCGATGAGCCAGTACGAAATCGTAGGGCACCACACGGGTTATGTTCCATAAGATATCCGGATAGTCGTAGCTCTTCAGCACCCTCTTGTCATAGTCCCCGACGACAATGTTAATGTTCCGGTTAACCAACTCTTCAAAGCTGTCTATCTGAGCATCGTAAACGCCCGTCGAGAGTATGGTTGCCAGAAAGGCCAGGTAGTAGTTGGAGCACACGAAGCCCACTAGGAAAATGCTAGAATACAAGATGAAGTGCTGCCTGCCCGTAATATGACGTAGTCGGAATCCCACACAGAGCAGGCTGGAAATGATCTCTAGCATAAACTTGCCATATTCCCAACGCCCTAGCTGCAGCCAGCAGACGCAGCTGACAAAGCTGCAAATGATGGCTATATAGAGAAGCATGAAAATCCATGTCTGTAGCTGCATGGGTGCAACAATATAATAGTTCTTGGACCTGGGCTGCGCTGCGGGTATCAAAATATTGCCGTACAAATACTTGTAGCTTGCAGTGAAGCTCACTTCGTTGCTGTAGGCGAGCAGATCTCCACAAATGTCGGACAGATTGCTGTGCAAGAACTTAAGACAGTCGTTGGGCGAATATACCTTATAGTTGGGCGATAGCACGGGGACAAACTTGGCCCCGCGGTGGGTCAGGAACTCGCGCAGCAGCATGAGGGCATATCCGTCGTACAGTCCCTGTTCCGGATATACCAAGCTGCGTGGCGGATTATTGTAGAGCGCCACACGTACCTCCCAACCCTCGAGGTTGTCGAACCAGTGCTGGCGACTCCACAAATAGTGATCGATGCTACAGCGACGCAGTTCTTGCTGAGTCGACATGCCGCTGGTATATAACTGCCCCTTGAGCCCTATTCTATCTGTGCTGTTAAATATGATCACATTAGGGAAACCCTCGTGCCGGAGAGATAACAGCAACTGAAGCCAGTTGGTTGCTGTGTCGCAGCCCACGATAAGAAAGTCAGATTGTTGCAATTCGGTGGGAAACTGCTCGAACATGGCTGGGGCCAGGTCATGGTCAGGCTCTGGCAGTATCATCAAAAGGGGCTTGGGCAAATGAAGGCTGAGGCTGCTGGTCAGCCTTGCATTGTCAGTTCGCTTTACTAAGACACTGGGAATGTGGCTGACCGCTTCACTGATTTGCTCATAGGTATCTAAGGTTTGTGTGGCCTCCGCGTAGACAATATTGGTTTTACATTGTAGCCCCCGATTGAGTGCAGCTATGATTGAGCTTAGCTTATTGGTGCTTGAATCTACGCTAGTGAGCAGGCAGAGAAGAAGTGTAAGCTTCGACATATTGTGGATTGTTATGGTGGCGACTACTTGAAGCTAGTATAGATTGGTGCTGAAGAGCTGTGAAGTAAGCTGCAGAAGCAAAAGGTGTAGAAGTTCGCATTTTTAGTGAGCTTCACTAATAATTGAAATTGAGTGCGAGGATAGAGTGATGTGGATAGAATAGGAGAGGCAAGAGTAGTAGCATAGGATACGATTTGATAAGGTAGCACAGAGAAGGCGAGGATAGCATAAGGAGAAAAGCAATGATAGACTGACATTGTGAAGGATATGTTAGCATGTATAGTTTAATAGAAGTGCACGGAAAGGATGACTTAAAAAGGATAGGGTGGGATGCTCAGGATGCTGTTTCCCATAGCCTTATCTGAAGTAAAGCGATAGCTCCAGCGTACAGAAAATATGTAGAGCAACAAGAAGCAAAATGCAGCTGCTTCTGCTCGCAAGAGCAGAGAGGGTAGAAATTGTTCTCAGTGTAACTTGATTGTTGCTTTATTTGCAAGAAGAAAAACACTACAAACGCACACACAGATACTGGAAAGTGTTAAGGAGCATGCAACTACTACACTACATCAATCCATCAACGCCAAGGTGTGGGCACTGCATCCTCATCCTCAAGTTCATGCTCAACGCTGGCTGCGCTTGTGCCTGCGCCAGGCTGTCAGCTCGACGACAAAGACGAGCAGAGCCAAACCGTAACCGCAGGCCAGAGACATGGCCGGCATGACGAAATAATCGAGTTTCAGTGATTGCGCCTCGTAGTAGTCAGTGACAAGGAATCTGAATCCCACGTTCGCTGTCATCGTCGCATGGTCGGCATCCACCGCCAGCTTCTTCAGGAATCCGCTCTCAAAGGCATTTGCCCAGGCCTCGCTTAGTGACTCCCTCAAGAAGTAGCTCTCACGCATCGGGAAGCCGGAGAACAGAAAGAATATGTTGATGGGTATGCGACGCAGGCGCGGATGCCTCAGATACTTTTGCGCATAGTCGTACAGGTCCATGCGATCGCTGAAGAGGATGTAGGCGTACTCCTGGTCAAAGCCGCTGCGGTGCTTCTTCAGCGTCTCATCGGGCACCACCTGTATGATTGGCCACAGCATATCCGGCAGATGGTATCTCTTTGACAAGTTGCGGTCGTATTCGTCTATCATGATGCTGATGTTGGACTCCAGCAACTCTGGAAAGCTGTTGATCTGCTTCTCGAAAACCTCCGTGGTCAATATGCTCTTTAAGTATCCCAAATAGAACGTGGAGTAGATGAAGCCCGCTATGAAAAGCACGGCAAAGAGTATATACCGCTCGCGTCCATGGAGATGCTTCAGGGAGAAGCCCGCGAAGAGCAGTGAGCTGATGGCGTCCAGCAGAAAGGTGCTGAAGATCCAGCGCCGCTGCTGCTGCCAATGGATGTAGCTCATGAAGAAAACCATGAAAGCTATGTAGACGATCAGGCAGATCCAGACAGTCGGGCGAAAGGGAGCGACCAGATAGCGATACGAACTCAACGGCTTGGCATTGGGCACCATGACATTAGCATATGCCATACGGATGGCCTTTGTCACAACGAAAGTCTTGTCCGATCCCTGAGCCAGTGAATCGCCGCACAGATCCACTTGCTTTGAGAGCAGGGCCTTAATGCAGTGTCCGGGCGAATCGTTCGGGGTGTAAACGGGCACAAAGCTGGCATTGTGGACAGACACGTAGTGCAGTAGGAAGCGCAAATAGTAGCCGCCATACTGCTGTTTGCCCTTGCTGTCCTTGTAAAGGACGCAGCGCGGTGGGTTGGAGTACACCGCGATCCGGATCTCAAAGCCTTTCATATTTCTCAAGCGACCACGGCCCTCAACATAGTCATTCACAGTAGTGGGCAGAATCTGGATTTGCGGAAACAATCGCATTCCGTAGAGAGCTGGCTTCGGTGAGCTATGAAGGAAGAGGAGCCTTGTGTAGCCCAGCTGCCATGCCTGACGAGCGAACTGCAACCAAATGTCTGTGTCTGGGCTTTCATGCAGCACCAGCAAAAAGTCCGCCGTCTGAAACTGCAATCGAAGCTGCTCGAATAGATCGATTGGAGGCAAGTGGACATGTAATACAAAGAGCATTCGTTCGCCCAACGACTGAACTAGTTCCGTAGCATTGAAAACAGAATCATCTATGGAGGTAACTATTATCTGAGTCACAGGCTTCAGCTCGCGAAGATATTTCAGACCCTTTCGCTGGGGATTGTAGACAATGTTCGTTTCGATTCCAATTTGTGTGCTCAGCTCGTCAATTAGACCAGGTAGGGCATCGTCGGCAGAGCTGTTTCCTCTAATTGCCAATAACAGAACTAGAAATAGACGCACTAAAAACGCCATCTGCAAGAGACATTTTCTTGGTTTATTCAAACTGCTTCGAGGGTATGCAAAAGCCTTCTTTAGCTGATCAATATCACCTTTAGATATTGTTTGTTATTACATCAATAAAAAGAGAATATAAAAAAAAGTTTCTAATAAAAATATTGATATAATTCATAATTGAGCATGAAATGGGTCAAGCCCAGGCCTAACGCCTCGTTCTGAAGTTACTTACTGACAGTTGTGTAGTCCAGATTATTTGCAGATATCTAGAATAATGTTTGGAAACGAACTATTTGTTCGTTCGACTTGCTGCAATATCGATTTTCTATAAACTAGGAAAAGTTTCCAACTGCTGGCCATAATACAATCAGTTCTGTTAATACGTTTCGCGTTTCAGTTCCAAGAACTTGAAACGCGATAACTGATAATTGAAATGATATTTGTGGCTCAAATTACAAACCGATGAATCGAAAGTATAAAACAAAGAAACAAATATCGGTTGCAGAAGTCAGAGAGTAGTCAAAATTGATGTCAGAAACAAGGGACGCGATCGGATCTGTATGATCCTATAAAAGCAAGTTGATTCTCTTTACCGTTAGTAACTGACTTTGAATGGGCTTTAGGTTCAAATGTTGCTAGCTGATCCGAAACAGTCGACCGTTAACAACTGCTGAGTACACCCAGGGGCACTCCACTAATTACCAATTACTATTATTTGACCTGGTCTAGACCGTCAGATTGGCTCAATTACAGTTGTAATTGGTGTTAGTTCACTGATTGCTGCCAATTGCTCCAATTAGCAAGTTATTGATATTTACGATTCGATATTTATTTGCTGTTCAACTCTCATAAATATTCCATGCCAGCTGATTAGCTGTCTGGCAGCAATTAACACTCAACCAACCCACCCATCCACCCACGCATCGCGTCGCGTCCTGTTCTATGTATAAACTGCTCTTATTGGGCACAGGTGATATTCCGTATTTATCGATCTCACTCGTATTTATATTTTGCTTTACAATTTTCATGCCTATGCCAAAGCACAATGCCAACAACAACAACGCCCCCAACCCCCACCAGCCCCGGCTGTTCCTCTTGTTGACTTTAAGGTCTGAGGCGCTTCAATGGCATCAACATTTTTGCGGTTCGCGTTGCGTCGCGCCACTTAGACAGAGTTACCAGACTGTTTTTTGATAGCCCCGAGCCGAGGCATTTGGCACTGTGGCGCCATTTTCTGCTGAGCGTCGGCGATCGCAGCTAAAAATAAACGCCACCAGTGGAAGTGCAGTCGCTCTCTGTCCCACACCCGGTGCAGCCAATCAGAAAGCGAAGCAAACAGCTGGGAGGGGGCGCTGGGAGGGGCTGTTAATCGCTGTGCGCGCTTCGCGTTAAACAATTAACTGTTGCCGCTGTCGCTCTCTGATTTGTGGCGCCTGATTAACGGCTGTCAGGTACTGTAATGCTTAACCACTAGCGTACCGGTTCCGGCTCTTGCGACTATTGTTGCTGCTGTTGTTGTTGTCACAATGTTAGGCGCATGTTAAATGGCTGCTGACTGCTCGCTTACGTGCACTTGAGTAGGGTCAACGAATTGCCCACTGATAGGCATGCGGAATTTGTATTTTATTATATTTTATTTACGCACTCGTCTTATGGGAACGTTTCCTGGTGAGTCATTCACGAGTCCCCGCTCTGTCTCAGCAGCCGCAGTCAGTTAGTGGGTCAGTGCACCGCTGAGCTTGCAAATGTCAGTAATTGGAGCGCTGACATGGGTTAACGGAATGCTAACCATAACAATTAGCATTTATTACTGCAACGGTAAATGCTAATCATCGGCGGGAACAGTGTGTCAGCGTAATCGCACCGCTCACTGGCCATGTTGAGCCTTTAATAAGCACTCGTGTTGGGCACTTGAAGATAGACCTCCCCATTCTCTCCTGATATTCGCCAAGGGTAAAGCCAACTCCTATTAACAGTCCAAAAACCTTCTATTTGACTTAGTGAAATGCAACCAGGGAGTTCTCTTTCTCTCTCTCTCTCTCTCTCTCTCTCTTTCTTTTGAGTGACTCACACACGCACAGTAGTCGGAAATTAGGGGAGGCGCATAATTAATAAGATAAGGAAAGCACTTCGAGCAAGTTTGCAAACCGCCCCGAATACCTCGGGCTGAAGGTCAAACTAATAATGATTTAGATAATAAAAAAAGAGGCTACCCAAGCGCGAGACGCAGTGCAGCCAGACAGCGCCAAGCAGCTGAACGTGCTGCTGCAGACCAAACTCTGCCTTGCGGCTGCTGACAAACCAAACAAAACGCGGCCAAGATGCATCTCATTCTCAAGGGGAAGGCTGGTCGGGGACGGAGATGGGGCTGTGCCTGGCAAACGATCATAAATACCAAAGGGCAACGCCTATTTTTACAGGCAGGCGACTGCATTTCCTCGTACAGCCGCGGCCCATGAGCGCACAAAATATTAAAACGATGCGACGTGACAGATTACAAAGCGTTTGACACCAGCACCAAAGCCGCCAAGAGTGGCCTCCACAAAGCAGCAGCAGCAGCAGCTGCAGCAGCAGCAGCCACTTGCCACACGACCCGAAGTTGCAGTCACGAGCTGCAGCCAAGACCGAGGTGGAAGATGCTCGCATCTGGGCTCTCGCTTGCTGTCTGCTGCAGTCGGGTCGATCTGGCACTGGCTGGGCACTGCGTGCGAGTAAATTGCCTGGCGGCTGCCACAGTGTGGAACGAGCACTCAGAGTCGGAGTCGGACTGGAGCGAGGCAGCAGCGCGCGTCACAAATTAATTCGCTGGAGCTGCAGATCGGTATGGTTCCCACAGTAGTTGTTGCAGCTCCCACTTGGGCTGCTGCTGCCGCTGCTGCTTCTGCATTTCAGAGTCAGCTTCTTGTCTACTAGTTCACCTGCGCCTGCGCAGCGGTTCTTCGCGCTGCGGAGGTAGCGCGCTCGTGAGTTATGACAGACAGCCCGACTGTGGAGTGGAGGCTGAGCCAGGACTCGGAACTCAGATACCGCGAGCCTCTTACGCCTGAGTGTGTAATTTGTATACCCTCCTATAAGACACGACTTCGTTGGGTATATTGTTAACACAGTCGATTAGGGTGTCATATAGATGAGAGAGGGACTGACTACAATATTATAGATTGGCAGCTAATGAAAGTATTAAAGTTGGTCTATAGCCAAGATCTACTGCCTCTACAGGGGCTATTTTTCCTAAAACTGAAATAACAGTATGGAAGAAGAAGAGATTCATCTCGAGTAGTTCTTTCTAGTCGCTCAATTTCCCAGGGTATTTCACAGTTCCCATTCCATGTGCGATCCATTCAACTTGGTTCTAATTCAGTCAGTCAGCAAGCAGCAGACCAGCAAACCAAACGTAGATGGGATTTTGCGTGTGCGCCGCGTAATTGACTTGGAAGTTATGAACCTTTAAATGCGGCCAGTCCACCACCACAGTCGCACCACAGCCACAACCCCAGCCACAGCAGAGTCACAGCATCCACGGCATTCCGAACCACGGCATGTAATTTTAATTTTCTCACTTGATTGCCCCGTAGCTCGACTCTGCACCCATTCATATGACTGCGACTGCAATCGCGGCTCAGTCGGAGATAGGTGTGGCAGGCGGGTGCGAGGGTGGATTGGGAGCCATTCATATGATTCATGAGGGTCGCGATTTGGTCATTGAGGTTCGTTATTGGCATCGTTGAGCTGGCCCCTAAAGCTTGACGCCCCGAACTTAGCATTGAGTAACAGTTGCACAAAACCTGCTGAAAGAGTCGGGCAAGCAACTGAAGGAGCTCATATAATGATGTATCGATAAGGCCCTTAGGTCATCTGAGGCTTCAGACTCTTAAGCTGAACTGACGATAACAGTGATAATAGTAATGATAATGAAAATACACATTGATAGTAATTGGATACTGGATAATTAAATTACTTAGATAGAAACACTTATGTATTTGCGCAAGCTTTCGCTAACGGCGACTAACACTCCCAAACTAATGACACTAATTGCAAATTGAATGCAAATATCACCGAGTAGCGATCTTCAAATAGTCATGAGAACTTCCCGTGCAAATTGGCAAATTCGCCTCATTAGGCTGACAATGCAAAATGGAAGAAGCTCTGTGATCTGTGCCGTTTCAGGAACGGCCTCATATAATGGGCGTATAGCTATAAGTAATTACTGCACATTTAACGAATACTTTGAACGTATAAATATTTTCACGAGTCATTAGTGAGATTGCTGCACGGTGGGATGAACTCATACCATTTAATGAAATCTCAGATTTGGATTACTTGAGAAACCTTCAAATCATTTTGGTCCATCGTCTGTCTGTCGATATCGAAAGGATCGATATCAAGTTAGTTTCGCACTAGGTCTAAAGCGAACTTCCTCCCTTAAGCATTTGTTCGTTTTACTTCTCACTCAATAAATTTAGCAGAGTATTATTTTATGGTTCCACTGTACTTCGCGGATGGTAAAGCTTTGATAATTCGCCAAACAAAAATAAAATCTGGTCTCAAATCCGGCGACGCACAGCGCGAAATTCGGCGGCTGCGCGAGTGTCGAGCAGCGCACTTTGTTTATATTTATATTTATATTTATATTTATACACATATATGTTTTATAATTATAAGTTGCTGTTATTACTACAAGTTAGCTGTTGCTGCTGCTGCGCCTCGCATTTCACATGGGCCTGCAAATTTGTAGCGCAAATTCGAGAAAAGATTCATTCAACAGTTGCGAGTTGAAGCTTTGGCTTCGGCTGTCTCTCTGGAGGCATCTGCCGCTGCCGCTGCTGCAGATGTTGTAGATGATCTCGAGGCTGAGCTTGTTGGCTCAATAAATTATGAGCCCGCTTCTTATAAGAGTGCAAACACACACACGCACACACACTCGATAGTGGGTGTCATGCGTCTTGGCCTAATGAAAATGTTTGTCTTCGCCCGCCTTTCGGCCGATTGGATTTTTTTTATTTTTATACTTTTTTGGAATGCGACTCGCGAGTTGGTGGGAAACGCAAATTTATTGCGCATTAAATTACAAGAGCAAAAAAACACAGATTTCCAGAGTCTTTCCTCGATGTGATGTACGATCGAGCATCTAATGGCTGGTAATGAAGCGGCCAACACATGTTAGCTGAACGACCCACTCTCGGAAGACTCTGAAAGCTAATCGCATAATAAGCACGTCTCTGCGCTGTACATTGAGACATCATTGGAAACATTCGGATGTGGGCTTTTGTATCATGTTGCCCTTTATATATATTATATAAGTGTTTGGATTTCCGTATATAACAATTTAGAAACAGAGTGAAGTTAATAATTATTAAATTGCTAAATTATGCTCAAATTATTATTATTAAACGGTGGTTTACTATTAGCTATTTGTGGGCTTTAGGATTGAAGGCGGTCCAAACTAAGCCACTGTTCAAAAATATTTTGAAAAGAGCTTGAGTTAGTGTCGCTTTAATACTGAGTAACAGATTCGAGCTACTTTAAACAATATAGATTCATTCCGACTCCAGTTGTAGGCTTATATGAATTATATTGTAAGAATAATCGCTTCGCTTTTGTCTGTAGCTGAAACACGTGTCGGTCTAATGTTGGCGCTAACAATTAACAGAACGGTGAAGAAGAAGAACGAAAGTAAAGTACAAAAATAAATAGCAAACGACAAAAATAAAAATGAAAAAATATTCAAAATGTGCGTTCTCAGGTTTCGGTTGGAATTTAGACAAAAAGAAAAACAAATAGACAGCAAACAAGAATAGAAATAGAAGCCATTGGCTAAATTTATCAAAAATTTGCTAATTAACACTAAAATAAACAATTCCAACTATGTCTCAAAGCTTGGCTGAGTTGGATGTATTTCGTGTTGCTGCACGAAACTCAATTCTGATTTTTATTGACGCCAATTTTAACGGCGCCCATGAATCATTTTCGTGCTCAAAATTGAAAAGTGAGAGAGCACTCAATGACTGCGAACTTCAACAGGCAACTGCAGCTCAACTGCCTTATTTGAGCTGCAAATTAGCGCGTCTGCTCGAAGGGTTAAGGCCAGGGCCAGTAGGGTTAATGTGGTTTTAAATACACTGCTAATTGACGAGCGGCACTCCAAGGGCGAGCGAACTTCTCTCTGCACTTTGTGGAGAAGTCCAACTAAACCTGACTGCACTCAAGGTATTTGCTAATAAATACATCTATCAAATATACCCTGCAACAGCATTAGGTGGCCAAGCGGATAGTATTTCATGTACAAGTATCGATCTCCTTGAGCACTTTTCTGTTCGAAACAATTTGAATCATTTTGCTTTTCAGATTTGTATAGCACCTTCCATTCATTTAATCGTTGCTATAGAATCTGGATCTGGATATTACACAATTAGAAATATGTCCATTGGTATTCACAATTGTTTTCCGCTCTTTTGGTTGAACTCATACGGCTTATCAGTCTGCTTTGATTAGGAAACAGGATTATTTATTTAGTCTTTTCTATTATTTGTACGTCTTTGTTTCCATATATCAATCACTCTAAAAGTATGCAACAGAATTACTTATACAATACTATGTATAGAGCAGGGCAAATGGAAAATGATGTTTCCAACGATTTTTTAACTATTGAAATAATATTTGAGCAATTGTAAACTGATTTATTGCTGAATTTTTATTGCTGAATTTTTTATTGCTGAAGTCAAATTCTGATTTCATTGTAGAAATGGGTTATCAAAAATATTAATTTTATATTACATTAAATTTATGTAAATGACATTAATGAAATTAGACTTTCTACTTAAGCAGCATAATAAAAAAATGAATTTAGTTTGTAATAATTTGCAAACAGTTCAGAATATACTGAAGCAGTGAAGAGATCCTCTTAGCTTTTATTTATTTACTTACTATGGCAGCCCTCTTGTGACCCTCTTCGAATTCCCCTCCGATGCTCGTTTCCACAATTATGTTAACAGAAGTTCTGTTTTTTTTTTTTTATTATTCAAACGATAGCGATCAAGATCAAGGAAATGATCATAGCATAAATTAGTGAGCGTTTTCGACGAGGGAATGGCCAGGCTTACCGCTTGTCAACTGCTCGAACGGACGAACATTTTCATTAGGCTGAGGGGAAAAACGTAACTGGCAGTTGGCAACTACTTTCCCTCTGTATAGGGGCGGCTACGTAATTAAAGCGACCTGCAAGTGGGAACGAGCCTCGTCTCTGATCAGGCGAAGGGTTACCATTCCAAATGCGTTCAGTGCGCTTTGTTTGTTTAATTGAATTTGCAGCTCACGACAAAGAGAACAAAGCAAACGAAAGGCCAAATGGAGAAAGATGCGTGCGATAGCCGCCGCAGCGGTAAATTTTCGGCCATGGCTGAGCCGATCGATTGATCATGTGGTCAAGGGACTTCGCTCGACTGTTCGGCGCAGCGAGATCAGCGACACCATCCGCGTTGAAAAGCCATTGCTCCATTGGGGAGCTGCGAACGAGCAGCAGTTCCTTGGAACGAGCGTTTCGGCTCCACACATTATGTCTTTCGATATTCCTCTTTAGCCAACGCCCACCTCTGTGGCGGTCGCCCCATGAGCTGGCCCTTGCTTCAATATACTCTAATACTGGTCTACTGCTTTCAGGCACGCACTTTGAAATTCACGGATAAACCTATTTAATCTTACCACTTCGAGAATATAAAGTAATCAATAATTATCGGTTATAATCGATTGTTTAAAGTTTGAGAAACTTAATTATTTTGTTTATTTTTGCTCATTCGTAATTTGATGAGAATAATTTTTGAGAAAGTAAAAAGAAGAAAATAGCTTCGCTATAATTAATTAATTAAATTAATCAAAGCTATGGAAAGCTATCAAAAGCTATGGAAAACAGTTTTCAAATTTCCTTCAGTTTCTTGAGCCCAGCATTTAGGTTTGATATTCGCAAGGGTATTCACTAGTCGCATTTACTTGTTCGACTCCTGCGTCTCGTTATTCTTGTGCTTTGTTTTTTTTTTCTGTTTTTGTTGGTTTTCGCGTTTATCAGTTAAGATCAGCCACGGATACCTCGGCAGGGAGACTGAGACTGGGGCTTATCCTGCCTGGCTGGCAGCCTAGTTGCAACTTGCAAGGCAGGTTTTTGGTAATTTTTTATGTTTGTTTGTTTTTTTTTTTTTTTTTTTTTGTTTTTTTGGGGCACTGAATTTTAATTAAAATATTTCTCAGGGCTTTTTTCCTTTTCCCCCTCTTTGCTTTAGCTTAGTTTTGTAGGACTTTGCTGGGATTTTTTTTATGTTTGCTTTGTCTGTCGTGAGTGTGACACATTTACATCAGATATGATGGGCTAGCATCAAAGGACAACAGCACACACAGAGATACACAGACACACATCCACACACACTTATATATATATATGTATGGTGACTGCTAATAAATCACTTAAAGACCCACCGAGTGGTACATGGAAAAAATGAAGAGAGAAGAGAAAATTAACTCGTCGCACCTGAGTTGCCAACAAGGTGGCATCACGACTCATAAATAGTTTTAACTTGTTGTTCTGTTCTTGTTGTTGTTGTTGCTTTCATTTTTGTTGTTGTTGTTGTTGTTGTGTTCCCATTGTTCTTCACGCATATATATCACACTCAACTGCAGTTAACATTTGACACGTTTGTTTCTCTTGCGAAACATCTAAATTGCTTAGCTGCGGAGGCGACATGGCGCCAGCAGCTCGTTGCACATCCTGCTGCGCTTGCCAAAAAGGACAACACACTTACACACATACACACAGCTATAGCAATGTCCTGGCTTATAGGTAGATGTTGGAATTCTTTGAGGCGTGAGACAATATTTTGATTGCGGTTGGAATTGGGATTTTGGTCTGCTTTGGGGTTTCATTTCATCAATTAGCATGGGGACAGATGGGCGTGCTGTGATACAGTTTGGAGTTGAGCCAAGATTGAAAAGTTTACCGCGTAATTGTAGACTGAATTGATCTGAAAAGATTGAAAATATAATAAAATTATATTTTTGATACATCCGAATGAAATATATAAAATTAAAGAGATAGCTCAAAGATATGTATACTTATTTGTACAGTTATATATATATATATATATATATATATATATATATATATATATATATATATATATATATATATAATCAAATGCATCACAGCAGTATAAGTTATGGGCCCCATTTGGCAGTTTGACAAGCATTTTATATCGACTTTTTATCATTCTTTTTTCACTTCATCATTTTTATTTGAATAATTGGTTTAATCAATGGAATGTTGCATTCAATCTTTTTTATGTTTTATGTTATTAAGTGCGCTGACACTTAATGTATCATTGTCACTTTTAGTTGCTAATTATTTCGTCACCTCCTTTTGGAGACATATCGGAATCGCGCTTGCCGCGCATAAATCTCAATTAGCGGGCTCCTAATCTATCATTGAGTTACTTTTGCGCGAGTTGAGAAACAAATTACACTAAATGTTTAAAATTAGCTTGGTTTTTCGAACATCTTTCAAATATATCATATTTTTCACTACATATCAATTTAAATCTCTGTGTTTATACATACAATACATACGTTACATAAATATAACTGTTTTTTTTTTTTTATTATGAATATTTCTTGAGAGTAAACATAAATCGTATTTGAAGTGGCGCCATGAACTGCTTGCGTTGCTATGTTTGCACTGCTTTCCAGTTGCGAGTTGTTTGAAGAGAATCGAGCCGCAACATGTTCGCAGCTCTCATCGTTAACAGCGCTATGTTAAGACGACTTGTGAACTGTTATGATTCAAATTCGAATTGCTTTTATCAACGCTTAGTTAAAAATATGCGCAATATTCAAACATCTCAGTAAATGTGTTCACGGAATTTGCGTTTCGATATGATGACCGATTATGAGTCAGCGACATTTGACACAGTTTCGCGTAAACAAAATACCCGAAGAGGGAAATCAAAAACCAAAAACAGAAAACAGAACAAAATCCGAGTGTTTTTGATAAGCGTAGCTACCGAATTGCCTGCACCTACCTGCCTACCCTATTGAAAATATTTCATTGATGTCAAATGCTTTTGTTTTTTAATTGAACTGATTTGCTTGCCCGCCTATCGACGCATCACGTTCACGGTCGAATACGTCGAGCCGAGCGCGGTATCTGCTTAAAGTTAATTGGAAATTGAGATACGCGTGCAAAGTCCAAAGTGAAGAACTTGGTATTTCTCTGTGTGCTTTATCTCTACGATATTGGGAAACTTAGTCTATTATACAGACTAATCGGATGCTGCTGCTGCTGCTGCTGCTGATACCCGTTGACAGCTGCCGAGCAGCTGAGCTCGAGCCTCGCTTATCAGCGTCTACCTCGACAAATTGCGATGAACTTTAAAGGTGCTCAAGATCTCATTATGTGTAGAACACCCGAATAGCTCGTGAATCTTCTGGTAATCGAAAACAAAACAGAGTACGTATGACTGAGAGAAAGTTAATGGACCTTGCTCAATGTGAGCATTATGCAATGCTCGCTTTGAACTAAAAACTAGTTAAAACGTAGCTGTTTCTTTGACTAATTGTTGCCACTACAAATTGGCATGTGTTTTTGAGTTTGCTGCTCGAACGAACGGATTGAAACTATTCTCGAACTGGGTGGTATTAACAGCGTCTGTTATCAGTCGCAACATCGAACCGCTGCACATGTGCGCTGCCATTTTGAGTTAACATTAACAGCGCGCTGCGATTATTTAACAGCGCTCTGCCGCTGCCGAACAGCCGTTGGATAGCCTCAGCGGCCGCACATTTGTATCTGTATCTGAGTTTGTGTGTACCTTTCGTCGGTTCAAGATCGCTGCCGCGAACACAGCGGATAACAAGTTAAAAAAAAAAAGAAAAAAAGAGAGAATCAAACCAACAGAACCGAAACACAAAAAATGCGTTAAATTGAATTCGAAATAAAAGCCGGACGCAAGAAAAATTCAGAATAAAAACAAAAACTTACCTGCAAGTTTTCCAAATGCCGTTAAGAAAATTCAAGTAAAGTTCATTTCGAAATTGATATGTGAAAACGAAAGTGAAAAGTGCCTGAGAAAGATCCACTAACTGATTTTGTTTTAAAAATCGACTTACAAAATAAAATAATTAAAAAAATATTATTGTTATTATTTCAAGGCCAAACCAGTTCCACTACAAATTGCCCCAGTGCCAAATCAAAATTACAAAATATAATTAATCTTATTTGGAAATTCATAATTGATTGTGCAAAATACGAATCGAATAAAAATTGAAGCAAAGTGCAATACACACACAAATAAATATATACATATATATATTTAATACACAAAATATTTATTACAACGCCAGCAAGAAGGAAACATATTTTCTGTTTAATCCGACAAGAACAACATGAGAAGTGCTGTACAACTCAAGCAACAGAAGAAACAAAACAAAACCAATTTTATTTCGGCTTTTGCTGCATTTTTTTCGCTGTGTAATTTTTTATGTTAACGCGGCACAATAAGCAAGCAAAATAATTCAACACACACATAAATATACCTTATATATATAAATTTATATATTATTATTATATATAAATGCGTGTTTTCCACACACCTACATCACATGCATTACTTCTGATTTCCGCTTGGATTTCTGACACGCCGCAACTTCGACTCGTCGCTCGTTCGCTTTCAGAGGGCAATACGCACAAACCCATGTTGGATTATAATTTAAACCCTTAAATTTGGGGGCTACAATGCGGCCAGAAATATACAATGTAAGTACACGCTCTGACTCTAACGCATGGTGCATGCCACGCCCCTTACACTTGCACTAATTGCACAATAGAAGCGATTACGATCGCACTTGAATGAAATTATATATATCTGTTGTATATATATATGTATATATATATATAGGAGTGTATAAATATAGGCACTAATTACGCCACTGATAACTGTAGAATAAACATTTTTCAGCCAAGTACTTCGCCGATTTCATTAAATCAAAATTTGATTTTGTGGCTCACAGTTAATTCCAGCGAAAGCCTTATAAAAAGTGTTGCGCCTCTTTATTGATATAATTTATGGAATCAGGTAATGCCCTGGCTCTAGGCTAAAAACTAAAAATAGATTTATGTAAGCTATAAACTCAACTTATATTTATGGATATTTAAGTCGCCATGAAGTGAGAAGAGTGGACGATTTCTCGTCAAAATGTTTGAAATTGTGCAAAAAATACTTTAACATATTAAAAAGAACTATTTTCAATTGTGAAACAAGGACTAAATACTTATCCTATTAAATCAGTTATTTTGAAGGATTTGGTTTGGTAGCTGGAAAAAAGAGCATTCAAATTTGTACAAAAATTGAGATTTGAAAAGGAAGAATTCAAAAATTTGGTCATCTTTTAGCTTTGTAGATGAGTTTACGAATATTGAATTGGCTTACACACATTGCACGAAGAAATTTCGTTGCTGTTGCCAGCAAATCTCAGATGCTGAGCAGACCACGTGCGAAAGCGAAGGAGCATATGAAATAAAGGAACACGCCACACACTCAGCCCAGACCCAGTGTCGGTAAGGGCTCAAGACTCACGACTGCAAATCCAATGCCATTTCGCATATCTAAGGCTGCGAAAAAGCACGCGGCCACCATATGACCTGTATGTGTGCGTGTGTGGAGTCCCTTCGGCAATGCTTGTGCAAGTAAATATATCCGTTTCACACACACACACACACACATAGATACACATTTCACTTAAAAAACCGTTTTCAAACATAGCACATATAAAAAGCACAATTATATGTTTCAAACGAGAAATGTGAAAAACGAACGTGGCAATAATTGCGATTCATAACTTGTTATTGCACCAACACATGCGAAATGCCAGGATAAGAACTCTCCTTCTCTCTCTTTCTCCGCGTCTCTCTCACACATACACACACTTATAGAGAGAGAGAGAGTGTGTGTGTGTGTGTGTATGGGTTCGTGCACAACCCCTTTTGAAAATAATGAAAAGTAAAACGAACTTTGCTGCAAAGGGTCGTCAGCTTTGGCTGTGGCGTGTCCTGATCTCAGGACATTTACCTGAGCTATAAATCAATTGCAGCAACAGCATCAGCAACCGCCAACCGCCAACCGTCAGTCGCTAGCGACCAAAAACGCACCGAAAACGTGCCAATTGATGAAACGAATTTCACGAATTTGAAGAATGTTCAAAGGCTACACAAAAACTCAACTAAAAAACATCCGACCATCTTCTCCCAGCCCAGAGTTTCATTAGTTAAATAATGCCACGCCCCTTTATTACACATCTATATTTGTATGCCTGATGGGTGCTTGGCGGCTTTCGGAATTTTGGTTTGGAGTCGCGAGTCTAATTCATTTATTAATTAGAGATAAAACACACAACGCACCTACACACACACCTCCACACACATTGACACACGCACACACACATACACATACACACGCAGCGGCGAGAGCTGTAGTAAAATGCGAGACAGTAAACCAAAGTATTTCAGTTGAATTTATTTGTGTTTTTCTGATAAGCGTGGCTGGCTTTATGGTCGTTTAATCTAATGTGGATCAACGCTCAACTGAGGTGGCAAATTCTTGGGCAGGCAGAGAGTTCAGATCTGGGAGATATATATATATATATATTTATTAAGTCACGAATCGATGCGATAATAAATCTGAGACAGGAGCCAGATTATTCAACAAGCTACAAGGCTTTGCCATATATCCGCAAGGATATCTTTAGATAGGATTACATACCTTCTGATGAGGTTCATATTCTAATAATAAATAAAGTTTATTGTTTACCCAGACTTTCACATACAACAAACAAACATTAGATGATATCTGCCCATTCGTGGAGTGGCTTTGATAATCTTTATAAATTCTAATCTTCAGCACGAGTGTATATACTTGTGGCTAAGAGCTTAAAATTTAATGAGCTCTCAAGAAAATACTCCGCATAAAGAAGCCTATAAAACTGGCGGATTTCATTTATGTATTGTACGATATTCTGTGAAATATTGGAAGAAGAACACCTTAATCATTGTGTCTCTAGTGCCTTCATCTTCTGACTAGACCCAGTCACATGGGCCTTGATTTTATTGAAATTTACAATCTGATAGATACGATAGATACGAAACAAAAAAGGCAGCTGCTGAAGAGCGTAAATATTTTTATGACTTGGCACATATTTCTGCAGCTTTGATTAATGCAGTCAATAAACAGGCAAATAAACACGCTCTCGCTCCGAAGTAATCTTTGATATATTAACTACTACCACTAGCGAGTCCATTCGAAAAGCGTTCAGAACGTCAACTTATTGCCAACTTTCGTCAGTTTGTCAGTTGATTTGTGCCGATTAGCCGAAAGCTTTAAAGGGTGCGGCACAACAACTAAGTCGAGAGATTGTTGAGCAGCGACAGCGACTGCAAGTGCAACCAAATTTGCATCTCATAATGCCAAATGATGAATGCCAATGCGCTAATTATTTAGAGTGTTGAGGAGCCGACTCCTCACACGAAACAACAAAAAATATTTAAGATCAGGCACCTCGTGAAAACAAGGCGAAAAATGCATTAAAAAACACATAAACATTCAAATGCTTAATAATTATTATTGCACAGAAAAAACCCAAATGAAATATTAGGAAAAAGTCGTAGAGAGCAAGAGAGCTGCCTGAGTGAAAAAAAAAAAAAACAAATAAATGTAAAATATAAAAAATATTCATATTTATAATATGTATTTAGTATTTCATTTAGCGTTATAAATAAAAAAAAAATATATATATACAAAATTTACAAAAACTCTTGAGATTGGGCAAGAGTTCTCGCATATCTACACCTAACGCATACTATATACAATAGATAGATCTGGTAAGTCCGAAAATATCAACTTTGAGTACAGTTAACTGCTTTTGGACCTGCCTAGCAGCTAAGTTGAAACTTAAGAGAAGATGGTATCATAAGAACTTAAATTGCTGTTGAGTTCAGCTAATCGAGCTGTTGCTGTTGCTGTTGCTGTAAGCTAATCTTAAATTAAGTATTTAGTATTTGAGCTAAACATCGCATAAGCTCAACTTAATTGAAACATACGTAACTCGCAGCTCAATGTAACGCAACCATACCTCTGGCTATTTATAGCTTAGCTCTATCGTCGTTCTCTCTTTCGCTCGCTGTTTGCCAACAGTTACGCAAGATCAGTTGCCCGACGCTGATCATGATGTAGCACAGGTGGTCAGCGTTCCAGGGCTAGTTCAGTTACCCGTACATAGGCTTGTGTGGGGTTCGTGGTTCCTTGGTGCCCCTTCGCCTTTGACTGCCAGACGGGTCGCGCATCAAATTTGACGGGCCCGAAGGTACCTGTCCCCAACTTTCCACATACGACTAGACGAACCGCTTGAAAGAAACCGCGCTCCCACTCAACTTGAATATACACATGGATTCGGTCGGTCTTTAATAAGCAAAAATAAAAAAACATTACTTGAAAATACAATAAAAACAACAACAATAAAAAATGAGAAAAAAATGTCACTTCAAGTTGTTATAATTAGGTTACGCGCGGGTGGCGAAAAGCTGCAAAAACTTGGAGGGGGCCCGAGGGGTATCCATATAAACGAGAGAGAAAGCATACTCTATATACTTTACTATAGTTTGTGTATATGTTATAGTATATATTGTATGCGGATATATGCTGCTGATGTGGGATGCTGGAAGGAGGCGCGTGCTGAGGCTAGGCAGAGGCGTAGGCAGAAGGGGAGCTGGCATTGGGTTCCAGTTAAAGTCGTGACGCAGTTGAAGCGAAGCCAAAAAGTCACGTTTCATGATGAACGCTGATGCTTCACATTTGGAGCATGTCGCAAGCATATAGCATATATATCTGGATGACTCGGGCGGCAGATATGACTCAGATATATTTGGCGCGTTTTTAAACGCGCTCATCACTGGATAATTCCAATTACTCTAATGTTTGTATAATTATGTATCCATACATATATATATATATATATATATATATATATATATATATATATATATATATATATATATATATAATCATACTTAAGATAGACATTGAGGCGACTCGGATCGGCGTACTTAACACGAATTCGAAGACAATTAAGTTTGTGCAGCTTTCGTGTTAATTTCTGTATCAATTGGATTTGAATTGGAGTTGAATTGCTGTCGACTTACAGACAAGCGAGTCTAGAGGCTAGCTGCGGGGCTAGATAGCTGCCACGACAAATGCGATTCGCTGTTTTTTATCTTATCGACAGCACGTTCAATATTTACGCCATATACTACAATGCTTACTACAAGCTACAACTATAAAGTTAAACAAAAATAAATAATAATAATAATAACAAAAGCGCCAAAAAATGCTTTGAGTGGCAAAATATATTGTTATTAACTTGTATTTTTTTTGGTTAAGAAATAGTCACGGCCCTCGAGTGGTTGTTGTTTTGTTTTGGCGACTGCCAACTGAAACTTTAGACTGGGCGTTATTAAATACATATATGTATATATGTACATATATGGGTACATGTAAGCAGGTCTATGGCAGATTCGCTATAGAGCAAGTGTCGCCTGGTTGGGTCTTACAATTTACTACGTTTTGTTTGTTGTTTTTGTTTTCTTACTGCGCTTTCTTTTTCTTTTATGCGCTGCTATTATAAAACAATTGACATATTTGAGCTGTGCGACAAAGACAGCTGGCGTAATGCAATGTCAGACAGAGCGGGACAGAGAGAGCGCACGCAGCGGAAGATAAATCATACCAAAGTCGAATACGTGGTTGTAAAATTGTTCAATTTATGCAAATATTTGCATTACAAATTACCAAGTCGAGGGCTAAAACTCAACCCCGCCCGCTTCGGCCACCCTGTCTCTATCTCTCTCTCTCTCTCTCTCTTATTCACATACTTACCCCCCTCCAAGCTAGACGACAGCTGCATAGGGCCGACGACGCGTCGTTGATCGTCGTTGCACCTGACCTACAATACGCAACGCAGTCTTGTTGTCTCTTCTGTTGTGTAAAACAACAAACACACCCACTTACTACACACACACACACAAACACACATGCACATGCACAGCTATCAAGAGATCAAGTTGCATTGCAAAATCAACGCTAACCAAATCAGTGGTAAAATTTTTGAGTGAAAATTAGAAAGTTTCAAGCTAGCTACAGCTAGCGGCAATTCTTTACAATTTAAATGATAAACAATTAAATGATCAAGCACAGCTTAGGCTTTAACTTAATTGCATAAGACTTACTCTCCCAACTGGTTTTACCGTCAACAAAACAAACAGCCCTTCCGCCACACCCACCCACCCACTAGTTGTATTGGCGCTCAATGCAGTTTGTTATATATATCTATATTTATATCTATATCTATATCTATATACAGAATTTATATAACAGAAAAAAGTGCAGCACTTCATTTGCCGCTGCCTTATCAGCCAGTTTTGGAAGCACATCTACTTTCCCGCTGGGTCGTCACTTCGGATGTATTCGATTTTGAATCGGCAGATTTTGTGGGCCTATTCAATGCACTTGGCTTTGGGTGTTTACGTTGGACTTGTCCCCGTATCTGTCTGTGTCTGGGGCTTAGCTAAACCCCCTCGTCCCCCTCTCCACCCCGGCCTTGGACTTGCTGTCTGGCCAATGTTGACACGTTGGGAAAGTTGCGCTTGCCTAGCACAAAATGTATTTGATTTTGGACGCTGCTGCCACTTAAGTAGCCTCTAGCTATTTGGCTTATCAGCTCGGTACCACAGTCCACACCCCATTCCTTAAAAAAAGAAGCACAGGAAAAAACAAAACACAATTGTGCGAGACTGAAAGCGGCTTATCAGCCCAGCAGCTGTCCCGCAGCACCCCGAGCCTCAACGAAAATCGCATTAGATACAAGCACTGCACATACCCCATCCCCCTCTATCACTCTCTCAATCTCTCTCTCCCTCTCTCTCTCTCTGTCTGTTGGCAATTGTCGTTGTGTTATTTTCACGCCTATTTGAGAATTATGCAGCAACAGACCGAGCTACATTCCAGAAGGGGTAACGCTAATGAGCCCGGCTTTGTGTACCGGCACGACACCAGCTTAAGCACAGCCAATTGCCATCCTCCAACATCCATGCGCGTACTCCACGCCATCTCCTATCTATGTCTGGCTGTTACTCAGCATTACACATGCTGATGGATAGGTACATAGATACTCTCTCCGCCAGATACTCGCAACAACATTAGCTTATCTCTATAGTACACTGAACTTCTGACACTGACTCGACTATTGTTGTTGTTTTGTAGCTAACTTTCGGTTCCATATTTGGGGCGTTGTCGTTCCTACAAGTTCAAGTATCAAGCGCCATGATAGTAATCGAACAAACTCGAATTCAAGAGGTACGCACAGAGCATGTTCAATTTTAAAGGACTCGAAGAGTCTAAATATTCATACATTACAGAACAATTCTAAGAGAAATGAATTGTTTGAAAAACTATTTTTGGCAAAAACTTAAATATGTAAAGGTTTTCACTTTAAGTTTTCAACCATTCTTAATAAAGTCTATAAAATTATGTAAATATTTTCAAATAACACACACGCCTTGCTCGCCCGCCCGCCTGCCTGCCTGCTACAAGGGACAAGAACAAAGACCATAAAACAAATTCACAAGCTGCCAACTGTCAAAGTCAGCAAAGCCCAACAAAATGTTTCCCTTTGGAACTTCATTAAAGCGAACGCCCCTAACATACACACAGCAGCAGAAGCAACAGCAACAGCAGCAGCAGCAGCAGCAGCAACAACCAGGAACCACAACAGCAATGTGCACGGGAACAAGCAACAACCAGGAACAAGAACAAGGCAAGAGTTGCGATTGCAGCAGGGCAGGGGCGGAGGGTGAAGCAGGACATAGGTAACAGGATCTGGGTAGGGGGTTGGCTGAGCTCTAAAAAGCGCAAGGTGGATGTTGCAAGAGCATTAAATAGCATAAAGTTACGTGGCTGTAGCAACCCCTAAAACAAAAGTAAACGAAAATTGCATTAAGCGCAGCATGGAAAAAAGCACATAACGGGGGTAGGAGGCTCGCTGCAGCAGGGGTATCAATGCATTAGGGTGACCATCATCGTCATCGTTATACGCACAATTGACAGCAGGAAATTTCACACTTGGCCAAAAAAGAAAAGGAGAAACACGTGGCAGAGGGAACAGAGGAAATCGAAGTTGCTTCTATAATTGTTATTAAGCGATTACATGACTGATGAGGCAGCTGAACAGCCACACGAGCAGATACAAACAGAGAGAGAGAGAGAGAGAGAGAGAGATAGATAGAGACAGACAGAGAGAGAGAGAGAGAGAGAGAGAGAGGGAGCTATTACACGTGGCAGTAGTCAGATAAACAAACTGCTACTCGTGCAAAGTAGTCCTGGCAAATAGTCCTCGCCGTATCAGGCTTGATAGTTGGCACGCTTATCAAGAATCTTGACCCGCTATACGGTTGGACATCTACTCGTGGTCTAATCTAATCAAGCACGAATTCTTTGCATGCCAGAGTAACAGGTTTTCGGGGCGATTAGCCGAAAGCAACAAGTTCACAGCCAAACGGGCAAAACGTGCGGCACGTGTTTGCCAAAAGGCAAATCGATTTCAATTTGAAAAGTAGACAACATTTTGATATTTGACGAGCTTGGCTGAAGTCAGAAAATAAAAACTATTTAAATCAGATTTCGAATAAGTGGCTCTAGTTGACAAGTTGCGTTTAGTATTTAATCTGGCAAGTCGATCACCAAATGTCTGTGTTCTCTTTTCGTTTTCGCGTTCTTGGACGATTGACGATTGACGTCTGGCACTTTTGTTGTTGCCATATTTGATTTACATTTTGCGAACTAATTACGGCTGGCAATAAGTTGAGTCTGCGATTAGATTGCCCATGACGTGGGTCGCTCAAGTATGTCCAACTAGCCACAGCAACTCACTCTGATCTAGAGTCGCTTTTCGCATGCATTGGCTCTGTATTTGCGAGTCTTTGAAAGCGTGCCTTGGATTGCCTGCAAGTTGCAAGCTGCTCCTGAGCTGCGGTGCATGCGTGTGAGCTGTTCGTGTGAAAGCTCGTCGCCTCAACTCTCAACTAGCAACTCCCAAGTGCAACTTTTTGTGTGGTCCTCACATGCAGTCACGTCTTCGCCCAAAACAAAATCCCTCAATTGCAGTAACAGCTCAAATAAAATATCTAAAATATACTCAAATATATATGTGGCAGACGAGCAATTGAAATACCCCCATCTCCGAAAAGAAAAAAAAAATAGAAAGAAAAATACAGAGTGGAATTAAAACTATTCAGTATGCATAGCGCATGGCATAGGGAACGTCGCGTTGCGTAGCGTCGCTTCTCCTCGTCTATTGCGTCAGACACAATCTGTGAGTTGGGCTGACGGTAGCTGAAAAAGGCTCCGAAGATCCGAAACGTACGAAAAACTTCGCTCAAGTTCGTTTGGGCGTCTGCAGTGCGCTTCTGTCTGCATACCAAAAAGGTAATTATGAGCCGCATTGTAAGGGGAAACAAAAGTAAAGCACAGACGGCCATAGAAAGAGCCAATATCAAATTACATACATGAGAAATGTGGCATAGAGACAGTCAGCAATGAAGAAGAAGAATAGAATATGCGTAGAGTACAACAGCAGCAACACCAACAACAACAACAACAACAACAATTGTGCTTCAGCTACGGGTCACATGTCGGTATTAACTGAGCTTTTGTGTATTAGAAACTGGCCTCCGGGGTTCCATTTCGGTTTCAATTCGCCAGGAACTGCGGCGCTAGGGTTGATAAGCTAAACAGTTAGCTGAACATGAACTGAAGTTGGCACAATCTTTGAAAATTGAAAGCTCTTAAAGACAGAAAAGAGAGAGAGAGAGAGAGAGAGAGAGAGAGAGAGAGAGAGAGAGAGAGAGAGAGAGAGAGCACCTTATGATAAAAGAACCTCAACAAGCTTCAGATTTTAGTTTAAATATGTCTTAGCTTAGTCTTAGTCAGGCTTAGGTATTGCATGAATGAAAGCTACTCACGATTGGAAATAGCTACAAGGGTTACTTAAGATGGCTCTTTTGTATCATTGTGGCTAGTCCACTGTCATTAACTACAACAAATATTAATTATTATTCTACTTAACACTAAAGAACGACATTTTGTTTAGCATCGTCAGCTGCAAATATGAATCATGTCGAATAACTATGTCTGAACATAAACGCAACTATGAAGAAAATAACAAAAAAATGTAGTATAAACAGAACTCATTGAATTGCTTGGCTTGGCGAATGGAGACTGCAATCGGGGCACCCGCCCAACACCAATGCCAAAATGTTTGAAGAGATATTGGCGATGCGATGGCATTTGTTTGGTTTATTTGAATTGAACTTTTTATTGTCTGCTGCGAAATTGAAAAATGACGATAAAAATCGGACGAGAGTCACGCGTCTACAGTCGAAAGCAAAGCATATACACATACACACATACATATATAATATATGTATATGTATATGTACATATATAGTATAAATATATATATTTTATATAGTTTATTTGGGGACTGCCTACTGTGAGCGCAAAACGCCTTGGGAATTGGGCCCAGTAATTTGCACATGGCATTGGCCTCTTGCCTCTTGCCGGGACTTGGCTTTGGTCTGTGGCTTGTGGCTCACTCAGGTTATTCGATGGTCCCTTCTATTGATTTCTCGTGCACTTTCAAGTCGGTTTTGTTTCCATTGTGGCTTGTGCGCGATTTTCACTTTTCAAAAGCAGCAGCAAAAGTAAAAGAGGCAAAAAAATACAAAAATGAACAAGAATAGGAATAAGAACAAGCCCAAGAACCGAGAACAAGGGACCTTCGTCTAAAGAAACTACCCTCTCGAGCTGTGCTTCTTTGGCTCTGGGCAGCTCTCTAAGCTGAAATCAATGACCTTTTGCCTCTGCCTCTGCTGCTGCCGTTGCCAAAGGGGATTAGTCAGCGACGCCTGAAACAAAATATATGCACTAAAAATATAAGTATGGTATGTACATAAATATATATATAAATATATATATATATATACATATATATATATATATATATATATATATATATATATATATATATATATCCTATATATATGATCCAATCGATAGGCACGACAAAAACAGAAAAGAGCAAGAGAAAAAAATATGAAACGTTTTCTTGGCTTTTTCCATGGCCATTGACATTGAGCCAGAGCAATACTTGTATTCATGAATACTACTCATGAATACTACTCAAAGCTAGTAGTTCATCTTTCGAGCTTTCAATAATATATGCGCTTCTGTTTAAAGAGCTCACGATCAGGCAATCAAATTAAATGAAATGACTTAATTGCTGTTTTCAGCTTCCCAGTCCCAGCCCCGAGACGGAAGTTGTACTCATCGAGATAAAAAAAAAAAAACAACAACAACAGAAAACAAAACAAATCAATAAAATAAATAATAATCATTAATAATCTGTATGATTTATGCTAATTTTGTTTTTTTTTTACCTATAACACTTTATTTATAGTAGATATCGTAAGTCGTCTGTTATCCTCTCTAAATGATATTCATCATCTGCCTCTCTATTTGTTACAGGTTACTACAGTTCATGCTGCTCAATGTCAGAATTATTTTTATACTGATGGTAAGTAAAGCTGCAAAGTATAGCAGTTTTTAGTATACCAGTTTCAGAATGGTTATCACTCAAGAGATAGATGAATGAAATTGAAAGGGTATCTCACAGTCAGGCACGAATTCCCCCACAATCGTACATTGTACTTGTACTTAATTAAATTCCGAACACCTCAAAATGACTTCGCACATTTGCACTTTATCTCAGAGCCAACTTGATAATGGGCGTGAACGTATTATTTTATTAAAGATCAGATTGCGATGTTTGATTTACGATACGATACGGTGTAAAAATATTTCTAATTATTATAAATATGAAAACTTAAAAATAAAACGGAAAATAACCAAAAATAGGGTTTTCTTTTCGCTGGGTATTAACAGACTGTTAACGGAATGTTATATATCGGCTATGTAGATCTACAGAGTTTTAAAAGCAAAAAACAAAAAACAAAAAAAACAAAAAAAAAAAACTAAACGAAAAAAGAAGATAATAAAATTTGTTGTGTCAATTGTTTTTCAGCACTCGAAATAATTATCGTAAAAAACCCATATTTATATATATATATATATACATATATAGATATATATATATATATATATATATATATATATATATATATATACACACATATATATATATATATATATATATATATATATATATATATATATATATATATATATATATATATGTATATGTATATATATATATATCAATATGTGTGTAGTATTTCTTTCCGTTTGATTATTATAACAAGATCGAGTGTGTAATCAAGTGAAGTGCGGAGTGTGGAGTGTGGAGCAGGGGCGGCGACAGTGGAGGGTGAGGAGAGTGGGGAGTACGGGGTGTCTGATATCTGAGCCGGTCAGCACGTTGTGTGTACATTGGAGTGGCTACGTCTGCGGATCTGCTCGGGTCTGGCTGGGCCCTGTTGCACAGCCACTCGAGCCAAGCAACATAGTAATAAAAAATAGAAAAATAATGATTATTATTATTATTATTATTATTATAATTATTATTACACACTCACACACACGACAAAACGTCATTGAACTATGGAAAGGTCGCACATCATTAAAGCACCCATCACCAAAAAGTTTAAAGACTTAAAAAACTAAAGCCAACAATTCGGGTTTTTTATGAGTAGTACAAATAGAAGGCCTCCACGGGGAGGGTACGAGCAGGGGGCATACGAGGCATAAACTGACACTGTTTGATTTTGTGTCAACTTGAAGAATGATGAAACGCTTGACAAGCAGCTGAGAAGTAAAGTTCACGAATTTCGTCAAGTGCCAAGTGGCATTTGCCAGAGGCGTTGGTCCCAAAGGGGGCCACTAGAGTTGGGTCAATTTGTTTCGCGTTGCGCATTCGCACACTGTTTTTTCCGATAATTGTTGGCAATCACTTATGGGCCTAAGTCTTCTGGTAAGCCCCCGATTTAGATAGATACACGCACATATTTTTAGCCATTCGACCAAAATAGCTGCCATTGCTTGCTTGCAACCGGAGTTGTAGTGCCGTGTGGCAAGCCGCGCCCCTCCCTCTCCCTCTCTCTCCCTCCATCCCTCTTTTTGACTAGCAATTGATACCAGAACATATCAATTCAGTTATACGCTTTGTAGTCCAAGTTGTTTCGCTGACTGCGCCTATCGTGGGTTCTATGGCAAGCTGCAACATCAGCAGCTTTTTGCAACGTACTCTCTCCCTCGCACAGGAGTTGCTTATGCAAGTGCTGTCAGAGTTGTGCAATGCTAAAAAAAAGCAAAATAAATAAATAAAACGTGCCAGTGCTGGACAGACATGGAAGAGACACGTGTTGGCTAACACAGTTGGCAACAGCAGCTGAACGCTTGATTGAGGCATCATACATAGGTATCGTGGCCGGCGCAATTCTGATTTGATTGATGCTTTGCTTTTTACTTTGGTTCGATTGCTCGTGGATAAGCACTTTAATTTCCTCATTGGGCTTATCTCCAGATGCTCACATATATCTCAGCCTGAGCCCGAGCCGTTGACAACCCTAAGCAAATACATCAGGCACTAGAAATGCGATAAAATGTGGTCTGGCTCCACATCGGTAATTGAAAGCATATAAATTATATCGTAAGACTCTAACAAGATATGCTGCTCTTTAACAAGTATAAAATGTTCAGCATAAATGAGATTAAAAATGTATTCGAGTTGAAATTGAAATAGGCTGAATCAAGAGGAAAATGAAACTATGAAAGAATTTCCTCTTCAAGTCTGTAACTATCCAGCCACAACTTTCATTTCACAAGCTCACCCATTGCTGCTGGCATGCGACCCTCAGCAGAGCTGCTGCTACAATGTTCAGGATTACTGATGCCCCATTCGGAAAAAATACAATTTGCTGGGAGGTGCTTTAATGGTCGGAGTTGGGCATAACAGCATTTTGTACCACAGGTGTGTAGTCGCCGACTCAGGCTCAGGTGCAGTTTCTGTTTGCGAGGTCTCGCAGGTCTCGCAATGAAAAGTTTAGCGAATTAATTGAAATTTATGGACGGGATTAAGCTGGGCTTATGCTGTTCTATATGCCACATGCCACATACCATATACTCTATTCTCATCTTTTCCCCCTTGCAGGTAATGCTTGCTCTTGTATCCACAATATGTGCAAAGAAAACGGAATACATTTTGACACTGAAGACCGACAACAATCGGGCGCTGCATATCAATGCGCGCGGCGTCGTAACGGCCGAGGATATATCACTGGCACGTAAGTACAGCTATACCTGATATCACTTGCACCCCATCTACGTATGATAGACATGTACATATATATATATATATATATATATATATATATATATATATATATATATATATATATATATATATATATATATATATATATATGATTTATGGATTGTTTCGGCGCTCATCAATTTCCATTGTTTGAAGGAAGGCGCGCGCACGCGTATCGCGAGAGTCGCTCAAATGGCTTTTAAATTGAATTGGCATTTATTTTGAACTCTGGTGCTGTCTGTGCATATTGCGGGCTTAATTAAATTATTGGTAATTTAATATTTGATTGATGTTATGTGGTCCGCCATGGGCGCTACGATTGCGGTTTCATGCCAGCCGCCTTCTGCTTCTTCTTCTTACAATTTATTTGAATTCATGCGGTTCCCTTCCTCTCGTCCACCCTCCCTCCCTTCTTCATCTCTTCTTCTTCATCTTTCATATTTGTACTTTTGCCGCTCGATCGGGCCGCTTCAGTAGGTGAAGTTCAGGAGCAGAGCTTCGCACACACAAATGGGTTGATATCTACGCAATAGCGACAGCAGTCATAAGCAATAAGCGTGAGAAGTTAACGGAGAATGCAGCCGACTCAACAGACATATTCCACTATATCACGGATCATTTACGATCCGTATGCAAGATCGGAGAAAGTATGGGTTATGTGAACTGTGAAGATCATCAAGATCACAGTATAAATATGGGATATGAATATAGATATAAGAACGTACGTATAGAAGCCGATTCCGATGCTGATGCAGATACAAAGCCAGATATGCAGATATAGGTATTGACGCCGATGTGGAATATGGAAATATAGATAAATAGTACTCGAACAATTCGAGCAGATCAGTTCGGTTTTTATCGCTTTAAACGAACATCGCAAAATTGTTCAGATTGCGTCACGCTCCTCGGCAGTCGTTAACCACTTGACCGGTACAAAGTTCAGATCGCATAAATAATATTTTAACATTGTTCGCACGTGAAATTTGCTGGAGCAGCTGGTCAGAGACAGGGCGGGAGAGCGTGGAGGGGGCCCAGCACCCTCCGTCTCCGTATAAATTAAACGAAAACCTTTGTCAGTTTGGTATTTTATCTTATCGCATATAGTAGCAAGTGCTACGCATTGTTATTGTTGTTTCAGTTGTTGTTGTTCTTGTCGTTGTTTTGGTTGAGTAAAAGGGAATACTTGGACTAAAGCCACAAGAACTTTGCCAGAGCTTAGCTGATTTGATCGATTTGCTTTTAGTTTCCTGAGGCGGCGGAGGTCCGCCGCATGTCTGCCTCAACGAATGCGTGAAGAGAGATGCTCTTCAGGGTTAGCCATCTGCCAAATGGGTCAAGCAGGGCCACAAGAAGAACCACCGTAAGTGCCTGCTCAGCGAGGGTCTCACAAATTACCGTGCGCCTCATGATTGGCGCAGCTTGATAAGAGCTCAGTTCAGTAATTGACTGACACGCACCTTGCTGATTGTACAACTGAGAATGGAGTGAGCCCAGTGGGCCGAAAGCCCCGGCTCTTTACTCTTCAGACGGAGGGCCGCTGTAAAATCTACGCTCGTTTAATTTCATTAAATTTTTGACTCTTGTTTCTACCGTTAGTTCTACCGCCTCTGCCCCTCGACGCCGCTACGTCCCCTGCGCCCCCTGCCTGCCTAATCAAACCTTTCATAACTTTATCGAAAACCTTTCAATTAATTGGGTTATCTGGCCAGTGAAGTGTGTGTGTATGTGTGTGTGTACGTGTGTGTGTGTGGAGACCAGTCCCCATCCGCGTATACCTCTCCTAGTATCACCGCACATATAAGCTGGCTCAACTGCCATTAAATATTTACTTAGCCAACAGAAAGAGGAAACTTTGTTTGCTTAAATTTAATTAAAATTGATTTATTTCCCTTGGTAATACCCATTGCAGAATCCCTAACAATGAACAGTGTTGGCGATGTACTGAGCGAGGATTTCAAAATCACCATCTATGCCAAGGATGTGGACTACTATTTATGCTTTGCCCAAGGCAAACTTGTTGGAAAGGTAAGCAATATTTTAAATACAATTGTATCATTATGCAAATATGAAAATGGAGTTATATTTGTGGATTTAGCAAAGTATATAACTGAATACTTTAGGGAACTTTTCCTTATATCCCAAACTTTCGATTCACTCTGTCAAGTGTCCCCCAGTTAATATGCTACAACTGTAACTCTCATCTTCTTCATTTTGTTGCTTTTGTTTAGAGAAACGCCACAAACGATTGCCACTTCAGAGAGTCGATGGAGCGGGGCTACTATCAGTATACGAATGCCTACAACCCGGTGCTACGCGTGGGCATCAAGTCAAACTTTCGTCCGATTGGCCCTAGGGGAATGCAGAATTTGCTTCGGCGATCCCGCTTCCTCTTCAATCGTGTGATGGCCGAAGATTTTCACAGTCAATTGGCCAATTGGAGAAGCAAAGCTACAAAGGCGACAACAACATCCGCAACAACAACCACAACAACAACAACAACGACGACGACGACAACAACAACAACAACAACAACAACAACAACGGCGACACCAGTGGCTGTAACAAAACGCGCACGTGGCAAGCCATTGAGCCGCACGCAGCCAACAACAGCAACAGCAACAGCAACAACAACAGCAAACACAAGTATTAATAGCGATAGTTCTTCTAAACCGTACGACTACAAAAACAACAACATCAATAGTAATAACAAAAATAACAACAATAGCCGTAAGACCCACAATAAAGCGAATGAGGATGCGCTGCGCGAGCAGAAGATCATCAAACGCAACCAGCAATACCAGCGACGCGTGCAACATCGCCAGCGTCAGCAGCTGATGCACAAGCGACAGCGTCAACGCCAGCGGCAGCAACACAAGGCCGTTGGCGCCATGGTTAAGCCACAGCCGAAGAATCTGGTGGTGCGTCATCATCACAACAATGCAACGTTGCTGGAGCGGCGACGACGCCGACGAATGCAGCGACGTCAGCAGCATCATCAGCAGCAGCTCGAGCAGCAGCAACGCGAGCAGCAGCAACGCGAGCAGCAACAGCCGCGTGAGCAACAGTTGCCCCTGCCCACAGCTTCATCCTCCTCATCCTCCTCCTACACAGCGACTGCGGCCTCCACAGCGCTGACAGCGACTGCCTCGCTGGCGCCCTCGGCGCTCAATCTGTTTGCCATGTTGGCGGCGAGTCGACGAAAGCGCGGACGCCGAAAACGCGAAGCAGCAGCCACAGCCAGCGCTGGCAGTAATGCGGCTGACATGGATATGCAGCTAGTGGAGACGTCTTCACAGCAGCAGCAGCAGCAGCAGCAGCAGCAACAGCAGCAACAGCAGCAGCAACAACAGCAGCAGACACGGGGTGTGCAGCAGCAACAAAATGAATACTCAAAAGCCTATGTTAATAGTAACTTAAACTTAATGCTAGAACATAAACATAAACTAAATGTAGAACTAAATTTAAATAGTAATAGCCCTAATGTTAATAATGCAATACCTGCCTTGCCAAAAAACTACAACTACTTGTACAGTAACGAGCATTATAATATGAATACTAAAAGTAGCACGACTGATTCTAGTAGTTTAGAGATTAGCACTAAGTTCTATAGTCCAAATAGCCATAGCCATAGCCATAGCCATAGCCATAGCCATAGCCATAGCCATAGCAGTAGCCATAGCCATAGCAGTAGCCATAACAATAGCCATAGCCGTAGTGAGGGGGGCGTTGGTCAATTCAAATTCAATGATACCATTGACAATAGTCTTAAGCAACGAATTGACAGCAGCAGCAGCAGCAGCGCAGCTGCAACAACTGTTGCTGTGTCCAATCGCATTCATATTGTTGAGCATAATATAAACGACGATAGCCATAGCAACAACGACAGCAACCGCAATGACAGCCACAAAGCAGTGGACTACACCCCGGCACTAGAACTGCAGCAGCAGCAGCAGCTGCTGCAACAGGAACAGGAGCGGGAACAGCCACAGCAGCAGCAGCTCCAACAGCCTAATATTAATAATTATGATGCTAATATTAATGTTGTTAACGATATTCGCAACGATAACAATGCGGCGCTGCGGCCCAATCATAACCATAATAGTAATTATAATGAGCAATTTGCGAATGACGATGAAACGATACGAATTCAAAATAAATATGGAACACATGTAGTACAATACAAACCTGCCGTATTCATTTCACCTTGGTTGGGACAAATCCGTTATCAAGAAATCGACTCTTAGAGTCGAGCCAGTTACTGGAGTGTTCAGGTGAAGCTTTGCCAATTGTAATTTTAATGATAATACTTGGGCTTGAGTTGCTCTCTGGCTCTTTGTATTTACATTGATTTAATCCATTTAATGGAAGGGGAAAATGCAAATAAACATGAAATAAATATGAGATCGAAAGTCGTCCACAACTGTAAGCAAATTTAATCTCCGCTTGCCATTATACAGCCGGCAGCGAAGGCAGGCTGATTGAGGTTGACCATAACTAAGAATATATATATATATATATATTTCATAGCCTCGATCTATCCTTGTCTCTGTTGCATTCACTTTCTCAAAATCAGAATTCGCTGAGTTTCCATTACACTCTGAAGAAAGAAGATGAATTTGTTTAAAGTCAAACTTTGATTTATTTTGGTGCTTTGAAGCTAACATCAACCACATCTGAGTCGCTGGGTCACTGGGTGAGCGGAAGAGCGAATCGATGGAATTCCGATTCAGAAATGGGCATAATTCGAGAATCGTGTAACAATGATAAGAATCTCCAACAATGTGACAATGTGTTAATCTCCATCGATGACCTCAATTCGCGCGGCTTGTCATAAAGAAAACAGGGTATAAAAATTCAAAAAGGCCACAAGCCCGAAGCGCGTGGGAGTTCGAGCTTTAGAGCGAGGGAAAACTCTTGCTGGAATGTTGACACGCCGGACAACTCATGGAGAAATATGTAATATTAATAATAATATATGCAAAGTATACAAGATTTATGGCTTGTCCAAAATTAATTACCCAACGAGAGAAAAAAAAACGAGAAACAAAATTATGTATGAATGGTAAAGCTTTTTCGAGTCAGCGATATGCAAATCGAGCGCAAGTGCGACGAGTGGCCGAGCCAATTCAAGCCATCAAAATAGATGCCGTTGTTATTGAGATTTATCAACACCCGCTCCCCACCCTGCCTCCGCCATAGAGCCTCAGTTGACAGATCTGGCCAAAACAAAGGCCGAAAAGCAAGGCGGAGGCGCAAAGTCCCCACGGCAGCAACAACAATTCAAACCTGGCGCCGTCTGCGCACGCCTCAGATACAACGCCAACACGCCGTCGGCGACGTTCGCTAATGAAATTTTATTATGCGCCAAAAGTAATAATTTATGAATTTGCTTAACAAAATATATAAATAAATATGTTAAGCAATAAATTGAAAAACACAAATCAATTGTCAGCGATACTCTAGAGCCGCCACAGCCGAGAGGCGGTTTGCTCAACTCTTTGCTGATAATCCAGAAGATTTCTCAATCCTCAATTCGCTTTCAATAGGTCTCCTTTATTTGGAACACTTATGAGCCCCAAAAGCCAATATCAAGTCTATCATTCTATTAGCCATAATTTATGCCCAGCAGTTCCAGAATAACCCAAATAAAGGAGCTTTGCATAACGCGCTTTGCCGTCACGCACATAAATCAACGTTAAATAGCAACACGATTTAATATGATATTTATGAATCGGGCACAAAACGCAAAAGTGAAGATCCATTTTGGAGATACGTTAGTGGTTGAATATGAGATATCCTAACTGCCTATTTATTCGTTTAAAAATCACCTTTCTACCGGCATTTATCGTTAGTTAGAGCTGAAATTGTCGAATGGTATGTCTGTGCAGGGTATTACAATTCGATCATTAATCAAGTAAAACATAGTGCAATTAGTCGCTCTATAACTCTCGGCACATACCTGTGCAGGAAAACGTTTAAGGATTGGATCTTTAAGACTGAGCTCTAATAACTTTAATAATAGTCAACGTTGAAGCCATCTTATGACCTTTCACATCTGCAATTGAAATCAAATAAATACCAATACATGTATTTTTATGAAATATATTAACACAAGCTCGAGACCCAGGATCCCAACAAATCGCATACTTTCCGTTGCTTAATACACTTCCAATTGCAGCAAAAGGGTACATAGTCTTCGACGTGTCGAACACCTTTGTTTGGCTATAACCCGATCTCAATAGGTGTTCTTTTATTACTTTCTTGCATAAATATACATTTTATTAAAAGTTTGTTCCTATGGTTAACTTTTTCTTGGGTTTTCGTTTTTTTTGATTGTTTGTTGATTTTGGCATTGCTTTTGTCACACTAATCTAATACGGGGCTCTATGGCGCCTTCGCATCGCACATTTGATGGCTTCCATTGAATTTTTTGTTTCTTATTGTTATTAGTATTGGGTTTATTATCGTTTTTTTTTCTACATTTTTGGTGTGTTTATTAGCCAAATTAGCGCTTCAGGTGAAATTTAAGCAGATTTTGCTTGAGCAGCTGCGTCGCTTTATGGGAAAATGATTAGATCCGCTTACGGTGAGTATTTTGAAATTTTATGCGTTTATTTTTATGACAGTTATTCTAATGAAGAAACACTTTAAGCCGCTGCTTAAATGACGGAAATACCGCAGGTTCACACACTCACACACACATTCATTCACAGTGCTTTTGTATTCAGGTGTATCTTTGTATCTGCATCGCTTTGTATCTGTGTATCTCTAACTAAGCCTGTATCGCAGATCACATCATGTTGACTTTTCAACCATTTTCCAAGTGCAGCTTACGCTGGGATTTACACTTTTCATGCTGTCCACAGCAGCCATTACGGCGCATTAGACGAGGCTTATTTTAATTGTTCAAAATTAAAATTAAATATGCATAGAAATGTGACTCAAGTTGTTTTTGTTGTTAGCATACCAAAAACTTTTGTAAGTAAAGTAGCTATGCTCCAGTCGGTAATGTCCGAAACTTCGGAGATCCAGCTTCTCTGTACACGTATAAACGGACTTTGCGGTAAAAAACATTTTACGATTGGAAGATGCGCACTCGTCTCTCTTACTAATCCAGTCAAGTGTACCAAGCAAAAAGCTTAATTGTATTTACCTTTGCCAGGACTCCAACTAGATGCCCGAGAATCTCCTATTATATCGGAAAACATCTTCTCGCCGATGCAAGACATGTTGAATGAACCGATAAACTTATGGTTAACTGACTAAATTCGGTAACATTTTAAATATGTTTCACAGAAATGGATACAAGTGGTTGAAAAATTGAAACAATTTACGAAAACTTCTGTATCCGACAAACGAATTTTCAATGGCAAATAATAATAGAGATAGTGATTAAAGAAAAAATAATTCAAAATTGATTTTAATTCATATATCTGTAAAACACATACTCAAAATAATTGGATCTGTTTATAGAATAGTCTATTTCGATGATTATAATAATGTTAATGGTCAATCTCTTTATTATATTAAAGATAGATCATTAAATAAGTCAAATGAGCACAAAATTTGTAAGAGCTTTTTACATAATATTTCGTAAATCTCAAAAAATCCACTTGAAATTATGAAAGTAAATGAATATAAATATATCTTAAATAATTTTGATATAAAAGTAGGAATAAGCAAACTTAATAAATAAATGGTCGACACCGAACTTATGACCTAGCCATGTGTTCCCTTAAAAGTAGATTGCTTAAAATTAAAAATTAAAAAACTTTTGTTTACCGAGTTAAGGCTCCTTGGACCCATTAAATAAAAAAAAGATTAAAGTTTAATTCATTTACCACATGTATTTATTTTTCGAAATAATATTTTAACAATAAATAAAGTTTCAAAAACGATTAGCTAAATACCTCAAATTCACGGATGTAATAAATACGGTTCATAAACAGACTCGAGGCAGATATTGACTAAAGCTTCAGTAAATATTTATTTTCGGACCCCAAATAACCTTAATGAATAATATGCGCGAAATAGATATGCCACTGTGAATAATAATAAATCTATAGTAAATCAAATACCTTCAAATTTAATAATTTTTATAACTAGAATTGACATTGATTAGGGGAAGAAAGCCAAAGAGAGAGAGAGAGAGAGAGAGAGAGAGAGAGAGAGAGAGAGGGAGGGGAGGAGAGAGATAGAACATAGGAACAAGTGGAGCGCAGTTGAAAGCGGTGCACAAAATGTGCAAATACAGAACACAAAGAAGTGCGTCACATCTGTCTCTGGTAATGTCGATTTATGGGGGCTATAGGGAATATTTATCGCGTACCACAAATTCCAAATTAATGATGACCGAACCGAGTTGATTATGCGAAGTGTGTTTTGGCGCCGTTTAAACGAAATACAATAAAAGTGGAATTTTATAATGCAACAATTAAATCGCAACTCAAATCTCAACCACAGCCAGAAGAAACAGTATACATACATACATACGTATATATTTATATTTATATTTATATGAAATGCCAGCGATTTTAATGGCATCATTAAAAATGACCGAAAACAGCGTATCTTAACCCATGACGGCATCAAAGATATTTAACGACTTCTCGCCTCCAATCGACGCTTTGTACCAAATTATTTATAAACTTATACTATTTATTCTATTTCTGGGAGTGTGTGCGTGTGTGGTTGAGTATGCTGAGTGTGCTGAGTGTGTTGAGAGTGTTGAGAACCGGTTCACAGCTCGAGACTCCGCCTGACGGTTTAAAATTAAAAACTGACGCGCACTCAATTAAGTTTATTGCATTGCAAATCATGTCCGTAGCCCATTTTTATGGCATCCAATGCCAAATAGTGTGGCGCGCGAGGCGTCAAGATGATTTGTCAATTTGCGGCACGCCCCATGCCAAATGCCCCATGTCCCATGTCCCACAGACCCAGCATCCGTCAAATGTAAACAGTTAGAATGTATCTGTAAGTGCGAGGCTTTGTTTCGTTTTGTTTTGTTTTGCTTCGCTTTGCTTTGTTTTTCGTTTTTCGTATCTTCGGCAACCTGTTGCACTTGATTTTTTATGAGCGTGCACATTAAAAATGATGGAAAGGCAGCTGTCCGGCCAGCTCGCCGGCTGTTAATGACACCAAAAAAAAAAACCCAGAATAACAGCAACAACAATAACATCACTTGTGCGGGTGTTTGGCAGGGTCAAGTGTACCCCCTGCCCACTGCAGCTCGCCGACGCAGTCAGCCACTCATCAATAACTAACCACTGGCTGACCTTTACGTTAGCCGCTCATTTCACTTCTTTCCATAGATCCGCTCAAGTGGCTCTGCAGCCTAGCCACCTACTAACGGCCGAGTCCGGATGATCCTAACTGTGCCTGTTGTCTCGTCAGCGCTTTAACGCTTTTTCCAATGGGTCACAAACAGTTAACAGTTAACAGTACCAAAACAAGTTTAAGTCTAGGAACTTTTGGCGAATATGGACAAGGGAATATGGACAATAAATTGTGGATGTGCTATAAGATTGCACAAATATACATATTTTCTTGCACGCGGACAAACGACAGCAGGGGCACATATTCACACCTGTGCATACACTAATAATCCCGAATTAATCGATGATCAGATTCCATGGGTTGGCCTTGCTAACAAACAACTTGCCAACTCATACGTGTCGCTCGAGTTGTTCTTTTAGACATGCCCCTGGTATATATCAATATTATGTTTACACAATATTACTACTAATATTTAGGGATTGAAATACGTTTCAGGCGTCGATTGAAAGTCCTTGCGGAATCTGTTACAACTGCACTGACCACGTGTAATACAAGCAGCTGAATAATATTCGTAGTGGCCAACACCTTTCGGCCATAAGCCGATCGCGGCTGCAAATATTTCAAATATCTGTTAACACCTGGCGAAAAACAAAAATATTACTATGCTGCAACGGCCAAGAGGCAATAGTGTAGCCAAGCTAAGCGGGTTGTTTACGTGGCAACCACATCGTATTCGAAAATGCAGCAATGCACAAAAATGTACAAAAATATGCATACAATATCATTAGGCGCTCCAGAGAGCAGCAGCCACTGCTTGCATGGGTGCCAGAGCCCGGGCCCCTTGCCCCTCTTCGCTTGTCCCCAACCTCTTTGGAAATTGTATGAAACAGCAACGAGCCGATGGAAGTGGGGACCAAAAAAATCGGCAGCCAGTTGGCTTGTTGGCTAGTTAGTCGGCCTGTCAATCGCTAACCGACTAAAGACTAAACAATTTTGACAAATAGTCGCAAGGAGGGGGCCGCAGCAAAGTGGAAGCGGGGTGCGGCTTACAAAACACAAAAAAATAAAACAAAAAAACTAAATAAAACAAAATTTACATAAATTCTCACCTCTGGTGGAGAGATGCGCTCTGAGAAAGAGCTAAAGAAATTTGGTTTGGAAAGTGCCAAGGCACTTGATAGTTGCCTTTGTCGTCGTTGGGGCTTTCAAACCCAAAAGAAAAATATAAAAACAAATCTCGAAGCCGAAGAGCTTTGCTCTTGCACTTTGGAAGATCTTAACAGAGCTGCGAGAGCTATGTGAAGATTCTTTTTGGATTCGTGTCGGCTTGGCCTTTCTTCGACAATCATTATTCAAAGTTGGACGCTTTTCATTTTCAATCAAGTCTGTCAAATTTGTCAAGCTCGACAAGTTTTCAAGTGGTTTCTCGCAAGAGAGGCAGACGAGGAAGACGCAGATCTGAGCCACGGTCTTGGCTGAAGTCTGGAGAGCTTCTCATTATCAATGACATCTAATTAAATGGCGTTGATTGTTGTTGCCACATTGACAAATTGTTGCTGGTTATTCGGTATTTGGCGGCCTTTTGATTTTGATGCGTTTTTGATTGGCCTTTGGATTCGATTTTGGGTTGGGCTCCAGCTTTTTTGATTAATTCCCCCCAAGTCCGAGATAAACCAAAAAGCTTTCCGTTTGAATTATGCGCTACATGGTTAACCGTTAGTTGTATTCTCCTTCCTCTCCTTCACACTCGGCGTCTCTCTGCTATGGATCCCACCAACTTGTCAAAGATTAACATACAAGTTCAGACCACACAAAGCGTTCCGAAACAAAACAAAACAAAATTCACCTGACTTATGAGCGTCTAGCCAAAGCGAAATCCAGTTTGTTTAGCATGTGCCAATAAAATGTGTGCTGGTAACGTCATGGGAAGTCGAAAACATGATTTGTACAGATTAAAGTTGATGGAGCTGATAAGAAATTAATACAAATGGAGTTTTATACAATAGGCATACCTTCTGAGATATATGCCCCCTCCTAATTAGCTCTCTCGGGTGTGGCAGCAGCAGAGATTGTTTGTTCGATATCTGGTGGTGCAAGGTAATTATTTAACCATATTCATATTCACAACTTCTTATTAAGTTAGCTTAGTTGCTCTGGAAAATAACAATGGGCAGCGGTGGCAAAAATAAGAGAACCAAAATTACAACGAAGCGACTTGTGTTGTGATAAAGAAAAGGTCTTCATAGTCTGTCAGTCCTGTATAATAAGTATCGACCGAGTCAGTGGAAATATTCCGAGATTGGGTAAGCTAACCATTGTAGATAAATGTATGTTGTTTAAGAGTCTGAGCATTTATTTATATTATATTTGAATATCAGAGTTTAATGATCAAATTGATATTTGAAAGATTGTAAAATCACTCGAAGTATAGCTCATGTTCCCGGCTATCAAATCTTTGGCTAATATATTGATATATCATAATAATCTTCTCCAAATATATCTTCTATGTGTTAGTTTCGTTCAAGTAGTTATTTGCATATCTGAACCAAATGTCGTATTCAAAAATTTAAATCAACATCCAATCTAAATGAAAATGATTCTGATTATATGAGTGACATTAGCTAGTGTGCTATTGGATAGGTTCTCATAGCTCTAGAGGCGGCACCAAACAAAATGCTTCCACATTTCGGGCGCCACAGGTGTCAAGCCTTTATTTTATTGACGCATTCAGACAATAGCCGCTCGGAGCTGTACACACCACTCAAATCATGCGTCTGTCAGATGGAATCAAAGACCCGGCCCGACCTGTTCATTGTGTGCCGCCCCCTCCAGCGAGAAGGCGACATTTCAAGCGCCGAGCCGAAAGCCAGCCCAAGTTGTCGGACAGAGCTAGAATGATTTGAGATTCGAGATTGGGGGCCCATCACTGGGCATATCAAATTGATGCGGCTGACGCCGCTGTTGACGCTGATGACTTCATGGCAGTCAATCGACATCTTATGTATAATGTCAGGGTCGTATTTGAATAAAGTAAAGAGTTTCAAAAATATCACAATAATATCATAGCAGACCGAAACAACTCTAAGACGAACAATGAGAGAATATTGCCTGGAAATATATCAAATATTTTATTCACATTTTTATTGATTTATAGATAAATTGATGATGATCGAATCGGTCCTGATCCGGCAACAGAAACAAGTAGTGAGAACGTTCCAAGAGAGTTTCGTTTTTTCAGGAATCTCTATTTGTATCATTTATGTGGCCAATGTGTGGAGGAGGCCGACAGCAATCCACCAGATTTTCCACTTTTTAACTGTAAAACTGAGGAAGACATGATATCTGCCGCTTTGCCTTTGTCAAATATAGCTCTATCTGATCTTATCATTAATTCTTTGTCTCTCCTCTCAAATATTTCTAAGCGCCTACTTTCATTCAATGCATGAATTCCATAGAGCCAATACACTCATTTCACTTCACGAGCGAGTAACAAAGGTGGCTTCACCTGTCAGTCAGACAGTCGGAAAAACTGGGAATTTTGGTGTGCCGTCACTCTGTCTACGTCATGTGAATATTTTCTGCCATAAACTGTCTGAGATATGTGGCCATAAATAATGCTGAACGGGCCTCCGGAAAATAAAAATTAAATTAACATAGCTGCATTTTCATTATGATCTTCTAACAGTCAGTTCGTCAGACAGTCAGTAAGGCAGTCAGTAAGGCTGACGAACTCACCCACGACCCACTGCTGGGCGGCAGATCGGTTCCAGTTTCAAGTTGGGCTCATGTTTTTGGTCCACTTAGAAAGTAGTTAAGGTTCGTTGACAGCATCATAAAGTAGGAATTCGCCTCGTCTTTGCTACTTAAATATGTAAATTTACCAAATGCATTTCTGTTGTTGTTTGTTGCGTTGCACGTGATGGTGCTGCACCAAGCTGTCGTGTGTCGCATATACTTACGTGCTTTTGTTTCTTGACATGATTTTAATGATACAGGCTTTACACGAGCTTCAACGACGTTTCTAATGAGCGTTTATTGGCGTTAAGGTATTACACAGAAAGCATATAATACGTTCTATGATTCCCAGAGGAACTATGCAGGCACTACTCGAAGTAAAAGTCTAGAGATGCTCTCTAAACATTTTCAAAAAAAAAAAAAAATAACACAGTTAATTTGTTTTTCTTTTTGTATGAAGTCTTCAAGAAGATATCTATATACAAAGGTGGAAAGGTCTACTCAGCAGACACCAAAGAACTCTAAAACAGTACGTGGAAGTCTTTCAGTGAACGCCCACCCATCAACTGCAGACTGGGATAGGCCAAATGCGATCAGCGGTTATCAGCATGGCAAATTATAAGAAAGGAAAAAAGTGCCAGATAAAACACTTCGCACAAAAAGGATGCACGAAATGAAAGAAGGGAAGAACGGATAAGCTTATCAATGGAAAGGACTCAGAAGTCAGTCTGTTGCACAAGGCTAAGCCCAATGCTCGGTGATAAAAAACTGTTGCGAAAAACGAGTGCAGGGCGCAGCGTGTGACAGGCAGCGGCACAGATATTCAACCGCGCAGCATGTCCCAGGTAGCACGGCCACCAGGATATGTGAGCTGCAGTAGATCTTAAACAAATTGACAATTTATGTGCCCGGTGCGTGCATAATTACGGCTGCATTTGCAACAGCCTCTGCTGCTGCAACATAATCACTTTCCAGGTAACTCTATGCGGGGCAAAGGGTAGCGGTAATGCTTTAGATGCATGCAGTGGGTAAGCAGCATAATAGCTGTGTAATTTTTTGGCTATTACAAGTAAAATGCTCGGTTGATGTCCGTGCCGCAAATGCGTCGTGTGCCACAGCGCATACCGGACCCAACACTGGCCTATCTATAAGGTACACACACTCACAGCGTAACTCGTAGATAGGATTTGCCAGTGCGGTCAATATCAAAGTCCTTTGAGAGTGATTTATATGGTGGCGGGTCGGAAAGCAATTCATTGACTTCCAGAATTTTTATAGACTGGGCCAATTAACAGCTGCCTGCCAGTTCCGATTTGCTTTATCAATCAGTCGCCCCCTTCAACTCGGAGCTCATCTCTGACAACTCCGTTGACAGCATGATCTACGCGTGTTCCACAAAGTCGGTCGCTCTCTCTCTCTCTCTCACTCTCTCTCTCTCTCTCTCTCTCTCTCTCTCTCTCACTGAAAGGTTAATTGTAATTGCTCTAATTACGGGCAATTAGTTAGCGTCAATAAGTCGAAGCGAGGCCTAAATAGCCCGCAATTGGAGGCTAAATGATTTGATGAGTATGGTTAAAGCATTTGTCTGATTATTATCAGATTCGATTTGGCGGCGCAATCTGATTGGGGGACGGCTCTGATGATAACACAGACCGATTCAAGAGGAAGATCACTTAGCAAAGCGCCTTTTGTTTATATGGTCTTTTATTTGGCTAATGCGATACTCAAAGTCTCAATTCCTTGAGTGGCATTCATAAAGCTAACAAGTGGCTGTCAGAAGCGTGTCGCTTGCGACTAAATTCCCAATGATATAACAATGTTCTAATCGTATTCTATTATATTCCATTACATGTTTGTACCGTTCTATTCCGCTCTGTTCCTTTTTGTATTATTTTATTTCATTCCACTACATTATCATATACCACTCGTTACTTCATTCCACTCTATTTTTTCTCATACGATTCAATTTAATTTCGGGCCAATCCGTTTCGTCCAATCTATTCCTTGTCATACTAGTCAATCTCTTTTTCATTCCATTTCAGCAATTTAATCTTATATTGTGGTCTTATGTTGAATTTTCTCCTTTTCCTTATCCGGTTCAATTATTTTATTTCATAATCGAATTCCGTGCAGTCCGCTCGCATGTCAATCTATTTCATATCATCCTAATCTATTGCTCACATTCCTTCCAAACACTCATACGACTTATTTTCCTATCTAATTTATTCTGCCTTTTATAACTATTATTATGGAATTGATTAGAGTTGAAACTGGTTCTAACCGCTTTCCGCTTGCGTTCCATTACCTATTTTATTGGTTAATACCGATTTCCTGGAATCCACATTCCTTTTTTTAAATTATCTGATAGTGAAATTATTCTTTTATAAGTGCAAAACAAAACAAAGAACATTCCTAACCCTTTCCGTCGAAGAATCCCAAATATTTCCTGAATTAAAAATCTGTATCTTGCGATAACTCGCCCAATATTATCAGAATTCTGCGAAATGTGTGGTAATGGTCATGGTTAATCGGAATATTCGATTAACCAGATTCCAATGCGCAATTGCGGAAGTTCTACGAGCGGTCTTAATAAAAGGCATATCGACTGAAATTCCAAATAGATGAGGAGAGCCGACTTAGAAAAGAAATTTCTTGAAATTTGATAGTAATCAATTTGATTGATCGGAGTGGATTCGTTTAGTTTGTAATTTGTATCGAAATCTCCTTAAATAAATTAAACCAGAACAAAAAGTGTTGAATAATGTTGACAAGTTATTTTTGGTGATTGCGAAGTGAATCGATAAAGAAACTGTCATGATATAACCTTGACCTAGTACTACACAAACAAATCAGCCAATGGTCACCTATTATTCTAGCCACCCGATAAGACTTGCAAATTTCGAAAATATTTACAATGCGTTTATCATCAAATAATGATGGTAATTGGGAGAGGGTTAGATTCTTTCTAAGCTTTCAGGGCGATAATTAAACGATTCGCAGCTGCGAAATTGCGCACTTCTAACGATCAGCTAATCAACTAAGCAGGCCCCCAACTGCTTATGGCAGGTCATAAGAATCCAGTCCATACATACACATACACATACACATACACATACACATACACGTACACATATGTGAGCTCTCTGATAGTCAGTCTTTGGTATTTATGATAGGCAAATTAAGTGTTATCGATAGACGATATCGCAGGTCATAGAAAGTGATGTCATGGACGTGGGCACCGGCCAGCCGCAAGAAAAAGTCGTCGCTGATAACGAACTCTCTTAACTTAGCTATGGTCAGTCCATGATTTGGTGACTAATTGCCAAGGAATTTTCGACAAGGCGATGGAAAAGTTTTGGACCTTTGCCTCCCACTCGACTTATCAATTGTGAAAGCTTAATGTCTTAGCCTCCTCGCTGGTCACTTACAAACAAACATTCTGGCGCCGACTGACGAAATCGCGCATATTTAGACCTAACACGCGTAATACTAGAGACTACTGAAAAATATAATGTAATCATGCTTATTCTGAGTTATTGTATCGGCCCAGATATCACTGCGATATTTATGACCCAAATAATATAGCCAACGAGTCAGGCGAACAAAACGTGCCAAATTGAAGTGCAATAAATGTCTTTTGCCAGTTTACTGCCAGTTACTGCCAGTGTCCGATTGCAAGGTGAAGTGAATCAATATTGTGGCAGTAAAGCCTTAGGCCGTAGCAATATATCCAACCGGACGGAAATTATGTTCTACGTTAGATGATAAAATGCAGCTGAGACTCAAAAGTTTCTTTAAAAAAATATAATGCATAATGTATTACAAAACATCTCTATTGAGGCAAACCAAACAACTGTAAAACAATATCTCTGTTATATATATTTAAGGAAGAATGAGATGCGCGAGCACGTATTTGTAATTAGCCAAGAGCACTTTAGAGGTTGTTTGAGGACGCCGCCTGGCTTAGATCAAGAATTGGCCGTTTGGCCAGTGGGCCTGCCGCTTTGCTGATAAAGCCCCATAGATTTCAGTTAATAATCCGTCACAAACGAGCCGCACTCGGCCAATTGCGCCATACGACGATGTGCGCAACATTTCCGAGTAATATTCGTCTGGCAGGCCCAATGAAAATTGATATTTGCGATTAATAAAGGCTTTTGCTTGCTTCGTGGTTGCTGCCTTGTAGTAGGTCACGGTTGTTCCGTTTGGCTCTGCGCTGCCTTTGCCTATTGCGACCAATCAGATATTGAGCAGTTTTCCATTTTTCGCACAAATAAAAATAGAAATAAGCTCTCAAATAGATCAGCGCTCGATAGAGACTTCGGTCAAGATACAGACTCAAATCCCAAATCCAGATAAGTAAGGTGGACAGCAATCAAATGCGAAGGCGGAGGCAAAGACAGAGGCGACAGCAGATTATGCGAATACTCAAATATGTGTGTGTACGACTTTTGTTTTAACGTGCCTCAGTGTTGAGCGATTCAATTAAGGAAATGCCACCTTGACTATATCTCAGCGATGATTGACTGATATCAGCTGAAAGAAAAAAGTGACTGAAAATAATTTCGAGTTGTGACTTCATTGATTGTTCCGTGAAAGCTGTTGACGCTGCCCAACAGAAAATAAACGATTGTGCGAAATTTTTATTGATCCCATCAATTTGAACTGTGGAACAGGAATGGGCTATCTGGCATTCCTGTTGTGCTATTTTTGGGCTTGTATAGCGGATATGAATAGAGAAAGTTACTTGCGAAGTTATTAAGGAAGTCATCAAAAGCTATGCCAAGTTCCGCAATTAAACGATCGCTAATCTAACAAATTTTATAGAGTTTTTGGTCTAATCTGAACAATTCCAGAATTTTAGATTGCGGGAAACCGAACTTCCGATACATCAATTATATAACTGCACAACAGGGATGCCACTTATGAGACATATTGTTTTTATGTATGTGTGATACTCTCTCAGATCACCGTTGTATTCCCTTGATGGAGAACTCACTTTGTCTGACAGAACGACAGTGCGAATAATTCCATAAATTATTAGTATTATCTAATTTCGTATCATTGGATTAACTTCACATTTCACATTTTTAATTACAACTAATGAGTTTTCGTAATGAGAGACTTGAAATTTGGACTATGTACTCGTGTGTACCCTCGTCTGGTAAAGTGACGAGATCATCCTGATGTGCCCCCTAGACACTAGACAACCTGAGATCAACAAGACACGGCGGGTATGTCTTCGCCCATAGCTAGAAGCTTCTAAAGTAAATGGCAGTATTACTGGCTACCTCCAGTATCGATTAACCGAAGAATAATTTTAAGCCTTTTGGGGGCGTGGCGTAAATTATATAGTTTCATTACCTTAGGCTCCATCTACATACTGGCCAACAAGTTTCCTTTTCTACGGCTATGAACTCAAAACTGAATGACTATGAGAGATTACAGATTAGCTCCTCGATAGATTTGTCAAGTATTATACATCTATAGTGGGGCGGGGCGGAGCGTGAATAAGTATTATGCTGTCGGTAGCACCCGATTGCAACGTTGTTACTTGTTACGCTTAAAATGTGTTGCCTGATTTTTCATTACTTTGGTCAAACAATTAGTATGTGACGTCACAGCCGGCAAGCCGAAGGCCAGGTGGGGGCAGCGACTGAGAGAGAACGAGATGGAGAGAGAGAGACGGAGTAAGAGAGACAGCGAGAGTGAGGATAAATGAAACATGCAAAATGCCGACAATAAAATGTAGCAAGTCATTGCAAATCCCGTCACAGTTGTCGGTTGGCCGGCGGCTAAAAGGGCATTCACAATAAAATCAACAACAACAGCAAAGAGAAGTTGCCTGAGGTGGCAGACGATCAAAAGATTGTTGACCGGACATTTGTGTGTTGTTCGCCTTTCTGTTGCGTCATGTTAAATAAAAGCCAAGGCACAGGACATGGACACGGCCCTGGCTTCCGGTGCAGCCAGGACAAAGGCGCACGACGACTCGCCTGCAGCCTTGCGGTTTTTCAATTGAAAACTGGGTGGCTCCGCGACAACAACCCGGCGCAGTTCTGCTGCGGTCAACGTGGTTGAAAATTAATACAGAGCAAATGGATGGCGCGAGGGGGCGGAGCACTGAAGAGAGAGGAAGTCTCACTGTCTTCCTGGCCCCAGTTATTATAGATCTGTGCCTTGACTTAAGATTTGAAAACCTTTCACATGCCCCTATATGCTCAGAGATTAAAGCTGAAGCATCGCCTGGTGGTCGTCGCCGCTGTCCGTCCTCACATTCCACACCCGGCCACAACGGCACAGATAGTCGTTTCACTCGATTCAAGTCGGCTCTGTCCTAAATTAGCAACTGTACACTAATTGCCGTTCAAATTGTTTGCGCTGCTGATTAGCAGCAACTCGGCGCCCAGGTCAGCTAAAACAGTTGGGCCAGTTGGTCAAGTTGGGCAACTTTAACTACTGCTGCCTCAGCTCTCGCCTGCTCTGCCCCTGGTTCTACAGAGCTTACTTGCCAAGGGCTAGTTTTTGATTAATGGCTGGCGCAGTGCATCGCGTGTTCGCTGACAAATGTGTGTCAATGAAATTGCTACAGGAGTACGGCACTAGCACCTACCTTCGCTCAGAATCAAGGCAAGGCTGGCTGAACGTGACCTAATATATAAATAGTAGCCATAACAAAATCACGTAATCTTCATTAAATGCTCTTTATAATGTAATTGTCTGTAGATATTAATGTGTTCTCTGTGCGATTTTTAAGACTTCTTTTTCAATAGAAATGGAAGAACCAACGGACTTGTGGTAAGCCATTATATAAAGTATATCTTCATTACAGATCTTCAAAATGACTATTATACACTTTCCAAATGAAATTAACTGATTTTTCAAATGAACTGAAGGATGGTATATTGTTCATAAGTCTACTCAGTGTGCAGCCAGTGTATAGAGCAACCGGAAACAATCGGAGTTTTCTTTGCACAGCTCGTTTCGCGTTTCATATATTAATTTGAATAATTTTTAGTAGCTCTCTTCCTTTAACAAATCACTGCTCAATAATACCACTGGGTATTTTCGGCATGAATTCGGCCAGTCAGCCGAATAAAATAGCCCTATATTGTTGGTTTATTTGGGCTTGTTCCTAGTCATACTTCCTGCCCACAATTATTTGATTTGATTTCCAATTTGCAAAGCTACAACCAGAGCAGAGATTCTGCTTTTATAAAGATTCTGCTTTTATAAAGAACTTTATCTAGCTTGAAATGCTTTAAAAACTCATTGCATAAATTAGTTGTGTAAATAATTTGCAGTGTATAGTTGCCTTAAATGGTCAATATGAAGCTGCCTTCATTTGCAGTTGCACCAATTTGAAATAAATGAAGACAGACTCAATGGTAGTCGATAGCTGTACGATGAGATGGGATGGTATGCTAGGACGGGATGTTGGGATGCTGTTTCCATCGAGTGACGCTAATGGCCACAACAAACAAAGCAAACGATCCGCCTGTTGCTTGCAGGGCAGCATCAACCGTAACAACAGCAACAACAACAACAAGAACAAATTGATCAATTCATAAAATGATGAAAACGTTTATCCAAAGAAAGTGTTGCGGCAGACAGAGGCGGGACAGGCCAGACGCAAGCGTCATCACATCGCCAAACGTCAATTTTAATCACCTCTGATAGGCCACGTTGAGAAGCGGTGGCAACTGGCAACTGGCAAGTGGCGACGCTCAAACACAGAGATCCCTCGTTGGTTGCGACACATGAAGTGAAGAGTTTTTCACTTGCGTTGGCGATTGTCACGATCGATGGCGACGAGCAGCCGCTGCACTGCTGCTTCTGGTGCAGTTGTTGCTGTTTCTGTGGCTACTGCTGGAATGAATGCATATTCAAATAAGAAATCAAGTTCGTTGTCTGTCCCAAGTCGTGGCCGCATGCAGCAATGTCAATAGCTAGTTGTAGCGCTGCCGGGCTGTGGGGCCGAGCGGCGACATTGTCGCCGCTGTCAACGTTTGTCAAATGCGCGCGGCTGTAGTACGGGGCCCCAGCAGCCAGCTGCAATATGGGTGGCCCCTAGCCAATGGCCACTCAACCACCGCTGCAGCAGCAGCGTTGACAGTTCCCCCATATGAAGCTGTGGGGCAGCACACCGGATAAGGCGTTTTTCACATTACTTGGCGAGCTGCTGGTATTTTCTTCTTCTAGCCCAGAAAATGGAAAAACGCCCATGAAAATTCTTCAGCTGCTGCTCCTCGAACATCTATCAGATTGGCGCCTAATTTGGTGCAAAAACTCAACAGTTTTTTTTTTATTCTGTGGCTGGGCTCACTTTTAGAAAGTAATTGCGGCACTTGCGGCATGAGTGAGCAGTGCAGCGTGTGGGTGGCTCTGGATCTGAATCTGGATCTGAACTTGCCGCTTGCCAATTTCCCACTTTTAGCTGCAGCAGTTGTTGCTGTTGCTGTTACAAATGGTCATTTGATTGTCGAACCAGTTCTTGCCTCTGGTCTCTGGTCTGTGGCCCCTTGCCGCATCCACTCGCCACCTGCAATGAGTTATTTTGTTATTTGGAAGTAGCGGTTACAGCTTTTCGACTTGATTCCTATAGCTTTCCATTAGAATCAAGCCGTCGCTTGTGACTGCCGAAAAATGTTGCTAAGAATTGCATCTTATGAAATGAAAGTCGGGTCATCCATATATCATTGAGAATATTTTAATTAGAGTGCGCCTTTTCTAAAAATATAGTTCATTGCACAATACATTTAAAATCTAGAATACAGTGTCTTACATAAGTATGTGTGAGACAGAAAGCGAAAGAGAGAGATAAAGAGAAAGAGATTTCAAGAGAAAGGAACATACATAGAAAGAGACGGGCAATAAGAGAGAAAGAGAAAAATACAAGGAGAGAGAGGGGATAAGTAAGAGAGAGAGAGAGAGAGAGAGCGAGAGAGAGAGAGAGAGAGAGAGATGGGCAAATAAAGAGAGAAAGAGAATGTGAATGGAAAGTGACTTTTAACAACAGTGAGATCCGTTACATATCTATGAGAATTGCATAGAAAGGTTATGCTTGACAAAATTTATTGAAGCTGTTGTGTTAGTAAAGAATTACATATGAGTGAAAGTAAATACATATACGTAAGTATGTACATAATAGTATCAGCAATAAAATATAATAATATACAGGCATATTACACATATATTATACACATGTATTATATAAGTCGATTTTCTTGGATCACTCGGTAGGTCACTATACACGCAGCTGGCAAGGATCCTTTATTAATTCTATTACATATATTTTACTATATACTAATGTATATCTTAGTAGGTCTATTTAAATACGTTACAGATATGTATGTGGTTAATTTCTAGCATTGCCCCATATCCCTTCGTTTCTGTTCTTAATTGTTGCTAAGTCAAGTCAAGTTGGTCATCATAAATCAAGGGTAGAATCTCCACTCAAACCCGGGGCACCGACTACTAATAAGCAAAATGAAAAATGCGCCACGCCCCTGGGCCACTTAATTGTTGGCAAACAAAATGAATGCATAATTAGTTTTGTCAAAGGCAAGCCAGAAGCTGAGGAGCTGATATGCCGAGCGGTTGAGCTGTAAGGGGCATCTAGACTGAGAGCTGGGTCTGCGATTGGGACTGCAGCCAAGTTCAGGTTATTTATGTTTGTTGGATCTGCCTTTTATGCATATAATGCATTTTTTCTCTTATTTTTGTTGTTGTATTTTTTGTGAACTCAGCTAAAATGCATTTTTAATAATTTCATTAGGCCACAGCGAAGCAGCCGCTGGGCAATGGCCATGTTGTTAGCTCGGTTGTCTGGATGTCAAGTTAGGGCTGGCTGTTTGGCTGTCTGCCTGTCTGGTCAACCGATATGCCATAATTTGAATGCACTTTATAGAGACATTGAGAAGCAGACGACATCAGACTAGATAGTTTCTCACCGATAAAGGTGGAAAAAGGAAATTTATTCTTTTGTAATTGCCAGTTGCCGTTTACCGTTGAATGTCTCACTCGAACTATGGACGATAACTTAATTGGAATTTATATTATCATTGCTTTGATCAATGTCTTTCAGTTCTCTGTTTCGTGCGGTTCTCTCTATTCTAGCCTAAGCTTCTTTTTCCGATAGGAATCTGGGAGCCAGGTTTCAAAATAATTTCCAAATAATTTATGCATAACGTCTCAAATGAGCTTTTAGTTTGAAATAACCATTTTCTACGCGGACCGAATCGTTTTCCAAGTGTGCTTTATGAGTCCAGCATAAAAAATAAAAACGGCGTTTCAAAACGCGGACAAAACGCTATCGAAACGAGCGTGTCAAAGAAAGCCGACTAACAAATTTTCAATGCGGCCTAATGACATGGCAACACGATACGAATCCTGCGCCTGATATTTTACCAGCGATAAGCGATTATAAATATTTTACAAACTATATTAAATATGATCCCGGGCAGGAGGCTAACTTCTAGCGTTCGGCCTTATCTGGCGGCGCGCATCTCTCAGAGATCTCTATCGCGTAATGCAGCCGGCACATGCAGCTGAGCCAGTGGCCAGTTCGAGTCATGTGAAATCAATTTTGCTGCGTTGTTGTACTTAATTAAAAACGAAAGAAGAAGCAGAGGAAGAAGCAGCAGCAGTAGCAGAGGCGGCAGCAGGGAATGCCTGCATATATTAAGTCGCTGTCCAAGGCGCAGATCCTTTTGAGCACTTCATTTGGCAGCAGGTTTTGTTTTTGTTTTTTGTCTTAGTCTCTGGTCAATTAGCAGCATTCACTTGCTGTGTGGCCAGCTCTAATATCAATGTGGACAGAACCCCAACATCGGAATTCCCAAAATTCCTTAGCTAATTTCTCAGCTGGGCTAGCGATAAATCAAAGTGTGTCCAAACATTGTGTGGGGTCCTGCGTCTAATCAATGAATTCTCGCCGCGAAGCGATTGGCATTTGTCCTTTTTGACCGCAGCCGCCTTTGTTAAGGACACACACACACACACACACACACCCCATCGAAGACATATATGGATATACATTAATCAAGCATTAGCTCATAAATCGGTCAAAGTTTTATTATTTATTTGGTGCTCATTCAATTCGCTCTCTATCAAAACACCTAAATCATAATTCCAATTGTTGAGCGTGGGTAAAATAAGAGAGAAACGTATTTCAGCTATTATACGAAATTGTTTTCTGTTTTTTCTCTCTTTTTGTGACTTCACTAATGAGACCTCACCGATGAATGTGTGTGTGTGAGTATGTGATGGTGTGTATGTGTGCGTCAGGTGCCTGTGACTAGTGAAAGTGTCTCGAGTGGAAGAGTGAAAACAAAAAGGTTGTGGGTTCGCTTCATATGAAAACAAGCTAAGCACAAAGGTCACTTGAGTAAATAGCCAAACAAATAATTAAAATATATCAAATATATAAAAATTGGACATATAACGCATAGTTCACTACCTGACTACTTGAACTATGGAAAACTCACTATGCATGCTTGTGCTTCAATCAGAGTAACTCGGACTACTTTGACTTGCAGCTGCCAAGGGAAAAAGCAATATAATGTAGTCGAGTGCCACTAACTTATTAATTTTTTAATTATATTAATATGTATATCAATTTATTTTGCTGCATATTGTCTATACTCGACTCTATAGTGCATATATCTTTAGAACCTTTGCTTATTTGTAGGCAAACGCCTGTGCTATACTATATACAATAAAATTTAAAATCTCCGACGGGCGAGGGGATGCGGTCTTTTCAACCTCCTTCTCCTTCTGTTGCTAGCTAGATTAGATGCGAGCTGGTTTGGGTGCGCTGCGTGTCTGTCCACGTATCGTGTACAGTGTCGCCCAATAAGCTCTGCAATTGTAGGGATTGGTAAGTCCCTATGCATCACTGGGTTTCTAACAAATAAGTTGGCACCAATAAACCTACGTAATGCTTTGTTTTGGAGAATCTGTATTTTGTTTATCGAGGCTCGGCGGCGCCCAATATTGGAATTCCATATTGGAAGGTTGGCACAACTATATATAGCCTTGTAGATGGTGGTTTTGCTGATAAGTGTGGGATTTCTAGTGGCTCTGAGCTAGAGGTGGGCAAGGGCTGGGCTTTTGTCGGGTACCCGCGGGTACCCGTGGGTATGGGCTGAAAAATCTAATTTCGGGTTGGGTGCGGGCGGGCATGGGTTAGGACGCTCAACCCGAAAATCCCGAAAATATTAAATGAAAGGCGCACAAGATTGTCAAGCGCAAATCTCGATATGCTACTTTTTCTTTACAAAAATATGTAATTTAAATTTGGATTTTTTCATAACTATTAATCCTTTATAAAAAATGTAATTTAAGTGCTGTTTTGAAGAAAACAAGGGAAATAAAAAATTTTATTTTGTATTAAAATTTTTTTTAAATTTTTTTTTCGGGTTGGGTTCGGGTTACAACATTTTTTTAGCTTTCGGGTACGGGTAAAATTTTCCTCTTCGGCCCATGGGCTGGGTCGGGTTGGGTTGAAAATTTCGGCCCATGCCCACCTCTACTCTGAGCATCTTGTCCAGTTCTCGAGTTACTGTCTTATAGCCACTTTGCCAATGCGTGCTTTAAAAGTAAGTCTGCTGTCGAGTATTGGGGATTTCAATGACACATAGCAAAAGTAGCGTGCGTAGATTTGTGTGTGTTGCACCACCTTTTAGCTCAGCAACCATTAGACTGCAGGAAAGTCTGCAGTGAGGCAGAGGCTTCATGCGCTGAAATGTCTCTCGACAGAATGGCGGTGTCATCAGCATAAGTCGCAATAATGGTGCCATCAGTCTGAGACGTTGGTCTATCTCTCGTATATAATGTATAAAGTATTGGGCCAAGAACACTACCCTGTGGGACTCCAACTCTGATTGGTCTGTCTGACAATTAATTTGTATTTATTTATTACTTGATTTAGTTCTTATATATCAAATGCGGTTTGAATAGAATTTTTTAATATTAGTTCCTTATATTACATTATTTTGCTCATTATCATTATGGATCCGACAACTAGTACGACAGCTAAGTTTTCTAACGTTGAAAGAAAAACATATTCAGTGAGAAATGAGAATGGACTGCGTAGATGGCTGGCAACAAACTTAATGGGGTATTCTACAAATCGACAGTTGAAGGCCTGTCCAAACTAAACTCGCCAAGTTGGCCACGAATAACTGATTGTAATATATATGTACATATGCTCGGGGGATAATATGTGGAACAACATATGTTTTCAGACACAAGGTCAGCATTTCCTTTGGGTCAATAAATCAAACGTTTTCTGCCTGGCTACGCTGCCTGAAAGTATGCATCTGCAGATGCTTTTGGCTGCCAAATGGAAAATGCTTTCGAAAAGTGAAAATAATTGCATATTTTACCGTAATAAACGCACACGCACACTCCCACATTGCACATTCTGACACACACACACACACAAATACTTTTATGCTCTTGGATAATTTATAGCCTGACCGCAAAACGTAGCCCCTAATGCAACTTTAAATCAATTTAAACTAGCTGCAAAATGGGGCGTACCGAATGTTCATATGGCCCATATGCCACATGCCACATGCTCCATGCAGCATGGCCAAATAGCTCGTAATTCAGCATGTAAAATGCATAAAATTTCATTTTTGCTCATAATTTATTGTCAACTGAGAGAAAGAGCGCCTCAAAGGTGTGTCCCAGCTCGAGCGAAAACGATGTCCTTGCTCAGGACTCGCCTACCTGGCCAACACACACTCATTGTGTTTAGGATGCGGAATGTGAAAGGTTTCGTTGCGCTTGGCTGGCTGCCGCTCCGAGCCTTACTCGTTGTTACTGGTGCCACACTTTCACCTTTTCCCTGCAGCCGCCGCCTTACATTTGCACTTTTTGGCCTTTTGTGGGCCATCCTTTATGTGATTTAAACAGCAGCCGCAGCCGCAGCCGCAGCCGCAGCAGCAGCAGCTGACACAGCTTACACGTGGCCTTGGCACACGTCAATTGATTTGCTAGGGGGCGTGTGCATGTGCCCCTTCTAATTGCAACAGTCACTTCCAGTGAATCAGCCACAGAGAGCGGGCGGCGGGGCATGCATGACTCACTCGCATCGACTCGATCGTCTGCGGGTCAACTTAACTTGAATTTGAATTTCCAACGAAACGAAAATCATCAATGAACCAAATTTACATATCAAATTGAGTCTAAATACATACATACGCATATGCACACATGCAGATGTATTCATATACACATATACATACATACATACATACATATAAGTTTATATCTATCGGAACAGGCGCTGGTCTTATCTGGGCGCCAATGGAAGTTCATTTTAGACGCATTACCTGGCAATCGACTGAGAAAATTGAAAATGTGAACATCATGGGCGTTTCATGTGCTCTAGCTCTTTCTCTGTCTCCGTCCCCCTGTCTCCCGTCCTCGTGTCTCCTACCCCTTGGTGCTGCTGCTGCTGTTGCTGTTGCACTAACGGACGCCAAAACATTTAGTGGCAAGTCTCGCAGCCTTATCAAGAAAATTTTGAAAACCTCTTGAGACGACCGACTCGAGCAGCACAGAGGGTAGACCTGTGCGTCCGCTCGGTTTTTGTTCTCTTTCTTTAGAGTCTCGAGATGTTCTTGGTTGATTTGTATTGTTTTACTTGCAGCATATATTTATTTATTTATGGCACGAGTCTAATTTGACCTTAGAGTTTGGCTAAAAACTGAAAGTTTGTATCAGTTGAGTATATCACTATATATGCAAAAGTATGTAAATTAGTTTATTATCCATTATATTTTGCTATTATAGCCCGTTGCATCTGAGTCTCCTATCCAATCTTACTCCCAATACAAATAGCACAAAGAAAGCCTAAAGTGGGGCGAACCTTCTCTAATTTATGCCATTTTTTTGCTAAAATTCTCTCTGATACTGAAGTTTTATTTATGTCAAAGTAATTGGATTTTATATTCGATAAAACTGAGCTTCACTTCCACTTTTTGAGCAACGCCGTTCCACAGTGCCTTTTGCTTAAGTAGAACTTGTTAATGGACACGTCTGGCCGTTGACAAGTGTGCGTCTCATTTGAGAAAAGAAATGACTGGCAATTAGAGGACAATTCCTTACAACTCCTCACAATTTCTGTTGTGCTGAATCTAATGACATTGTCAATTTCGACTGTCAGGCGCACGTGACTTTGGCGCAGTTCGCGAGGCGAAAAAGGCAGAGAGGAGCGAGCGGACAGTGAACGGACAGACCCACACACGAAGACCCCCTCCGGGAATGGCATAGCAAATAATACTAGCAATATTTATAGAACTGTCATAAGAGTCAACAAACATATGATGTGCGTCGGCATCACGTGCTGCATTTGGCACTAACTTGTCAGGGACATGGGCCGCAATAAAGGGCGCACAAAATGTCCTTTGTCCAAATATTGTACTCCCCATGTATCTGTATTTCGAATGGGAATGACATAGTAGATTATTGTTGAGATTTGTGTATTCATAAAAGTCATAATTCATATGAAAATTGTGTCACTGAGCCTCACATTGGAAAGGTGCCACACGTTGCAGCACGCAGCGGCTTATTAAAATGCATTAAAGTGCATCTGACATTGCTGGGCTTAAATTATTAATTAAACAAGTAAGAGTGCTCTAGTCGAGACTGCTCGACTAAGAGATCCCCTGAACCCTGCGAAGAACTGCGATTCCTAAGAGCCGCTAACATTCTCCGTTACTTTTATATGTATGTACATATGTAGCAAGCAATACATACACACACACAGACGCACGCACAAGAACACACACAGACGCACCAACACACAATCTGCTAACTGTGCATTATGACTCGGCTGCTGCTGCAAGACGCCGATAATATGAGATATTAAATGTTTAATAACTTTTTTTCTAGAACAACGTTTTGGATCAAATTTGTTGGACGTTATCAAATATGTGTATGTACCAAAGCACAAGTCTCTAGTACTTGAAATACGTGATTATCAATTTGAGGCGATGGGGGCGTGGCAAAATTTAACAAAAACCGAAATTGCGTATGACCCAAGTTACACTAAGTGCAAAATTTGAAGACTCTAGCTATACAGATGAATTAGATAGAATTTTATAGCTGAATTTAGATTTTCGTTTTTAATCGATAACAATAAAACGATAACAGTTATCGAATTTCTGAAACAAACTCGATATGCGCGCCCTATACAGGGACCTACAAAAAATTTGAAGTCTCTAGCTATTGTAAGTTCTGAGATCGACGCGTTCATACATACGGACAGACGGACAGACGGACGGACGGACAGACGGACAGACAGACAGACAGACGGACAGGGCTAAATCGACTCGGCTTGTCATCCTGATCAAGAATATATATACTTTATGGGGTCTGCCACGCCTCCTTCTGCCTGTTACATACATACGCCTTCCAACAAAAACATTATACCCTGATTTTCCCATTTTCAATGGGTTCAGGGTATAAAAATGTGTATTCATTACTTTCGACAGCAGTTTTATTGAAAGTGAATGTGAAAGGTAAACATTTTTAAAAATTATTTCTGAGAGGAATATATATTTATATAGTTATCTTTCGCTTTATTATACATTTGTCTTTTTTATCAATTATTTTTCTTGCAAAATATTGTTGTGGTACGCGCTTGAGCACCTCCAACCTATTCTTGGCAAAGTTCGTTAAACTCATGCAGTACCTGCAGACAAGTTGAGATAGCAAACCGTGGCAGAGGTGGTAGTCAACATCCAGCCAGACCCTAACAGCTTTGACCATGTCCCAAGGCTCCAAAAATGTTGGCGTAGCGGAAATGCCAGGCGGCAGACATGTCTGCCATTTGAATACAACAAACACAACAACATCAACAGCAGCAGCAAGAAGAGAAGCTGCAGCAACGACAACGGAAGCAGAAACTTGATTAAAATTTCATGACGACGCATTTAGCATAATAAACATAAAAAACCAAAAAGTGCCAACAATTTCGACCATAAATATGCAGCAACATTTTCGTGTGGCAGCAACTGCAGGCTGAGAGGGCGGCAGCTGCAAAGTTGTGCAAACTACATTAAATGTTGCACTCGGGAGAGTGCCTGGCAGGAGGCGACAAGGGCGTATGTGATTTTCACGCTATTATCCTGCAGGATCGCAACAAGGAGCCGAGTGAAAGAAATGGGAAATTGCAATTTATTGATGGGGTGAAGCTGGTGAAGTTGCCGCCGCCAAAAGCCATTTACCTCTCCCACATAAGAATTTAACACCAGCAGCGACTTATAGGACCTTCGACTCAAATGAAAAATTGAGCTTTTCCATGCTCCGAAACTTTAAATTTAAGAGAGTTGCGTGAATTTCACTCAGCCAGAAAATGCTGGCCGATGTGAAGCATAAACTCATTTGCTTCAAGGATTGCTGGAGTATTTCCCATATCGAGGAACTACCCTTGCTAGCTGCAGGTGACATGATTAAAGACATGATTCATGGCACTGGGCATTGTCGATAAGAATTAGCTTGGTGTGAGGATTTTATATTAGTTATTATAGCTGTAAGTTTATTGAGCTTTGTCACAAAACCTAATGAAAATTTGAAAAGCTATTTTCGGAGTCAGATATATGTATATACAGATATGCTCTTAATGGAAAGTAAGTTTCACCCTTTGTCACTATTTCCGAGCTAGTATCTTCTCCATTTCAATGATCAAAAAGAACCTAAATAGTTTGCTAAGCATATTTTTATCTCAAAGCCCTTATATACAGTGACAAAGGCAGGGATTTGCCATTATTTCAAGAACTTAATCTAGCATTTAAAAGTGCATAAAATGTTTTGGCCAGGCGATAAGTTTGCATGAGTCGTAATACAAAAATCTCTTATGTCAATCTGCCAATTAGTCCCTCCATCAATGACTCGAAGAGACAAAAACTTTTGCTTTATGAGCGAAACTTCTGTAGCAAATTGCTGCGGGTAGCCGTCATAATCTGAGCAGAAGCTGCAGTAATTGGGGACAAATCCTGGCTGGTCCTTTGCCGTCAGCTCATAAATAATGCCAATGGATAAGCGACAAATTGAAATGGCGGCCCAGGCAGCCCAGCAAACCAGCAGCAGATAATTGGCAAGCAATCAAACTTTATTGAAACATTCCAAGCGGCTCGACCTAATTTCGACCTTCCCCACAAAGAGTTTTATGTCTCTGCACTTCCCTCTAACTCCTTGTAACCTTAAAGCCAGCCACTTGGCAACAATGCCGTTCGCCAGGACGACCTCAATCTGGGCTTCTGTCTGCGTCTGACAGACACCGCGTCGCCTACAACGCACAACAAACACTCACACACACACACACACACACACACACAAACCCAAACATACAGATAGATATAGAACAATTGAATGAATGAAAATATGCGTAACAGGGTTAGGGAGGAGGAGATGGTCTCATCGGGTTTTTGTTTCAGCAAACCGGCCTCAGAATGTATTGCTTTTCGTTAAGTATTTATATCAGCGAACTCAGCGTGTTTTCCTAGTAGATGATTATTGACGGTATGTGGGCTTGGATAAACCAAAGGAAGCAACTGATAGATTTAGTCTTAGTAAAACTTACGCTGTACTACTCCTTATAGACACAATGACATATATAACTGGACATTGAGGAGTGGATCTAGGATTTTAAGGCAGAAGCTGTAATCGGGTAGGTGTGAATGCGTAATACTCATTTATGTTCTGCCTAATTCAGATGAATTTATTCCAAAATCTATATTTTCTGGAGGAAAGGAGGCTGCAAATTTGAAATTTAAGTGCCTAGCTTCAACAGCTAGACACAGACTTAAGATTTCCCAATTTGGCACGCCAATAGTGGAGGTATCCGAACTCACTTGAAGTCAGATTCCACTCTTACTTGAAGCACTCATACGATATTTTCTCTTTAGTTTTGTTACTTGTTTAAATCAGTACTCTAAAGATGTTCAAAGCCAATTTAAAATCCAGCTGTAATATAAGACATTTCAACCTATCTCAACTATTTTCTATTGTTTAAATTTAGTAACTCTCCAAGTCAGCGCGTAGTTGCGTCACTTTCTATCCACGCCTCAGCTCAACCCAAGATATTTTTGACTTCATGCAGCTAAAAATAGAAACAGCAACTAAAGTTTTTCCAAGCTGGAGTCTAATAAAAAGTCTGAGCAAATTTCATTTGGGCCGTGCTCCGCCTAACATGGCCGTAGCCGCTGACGTCGGCAAAATGGCGTCCAGGCACCGTTAAGTCGAGCCGCAGACACTTAAATAATGCGGAAGTCGCTAAGAATGAGAAATGACGCCAAAGTTCGCGTGTTCAACGCGACCTTCAATTACGACCAGGCGACGATGATTGTCAAAAAAAATAAATACATATATATATTCTGACTGGAACACCTCCTCTCATTAAAAGTGCATTGCGTCAGGCGCTTCGATGACGCCAGCCGTAAAAGTTTGCGCCAAAGAAACCCATAAAGTTACACCTACAGAAGAATTTTCTATTGACTTGGCACATTTATCTATGTTTGCAGACTCAGCAGAGTCAGCAGGCGAAGGTCGTCTTAAGAGAGAAAACTTTTTAGAATAAGTCTACTAAAATGACAACCGTCAACTGCTTGACAGGACCTCCCCTGCTCCTTCTTCATACATCTGGTGGAACCAAATTGGCTAACTTTTAATTTAGCAGTAGTTGTCCATGGATATTGATTGCCAAATTGAGGATGTCAAATTATTGAAAACTGATTTTAACAAAAACGTATTTAACTCCAATCTCTGTGCAACCTCTTTCAATATTGCCAAGCTTTATCAAAGTTAGCGATTTGGGCGTATAATTACTATTACTTCTTACATCAAATCGATGTGCAAGTTAAGTCTGATTATTAGTTACAAAGATTCATAACTTTTTGTAGGCCTGTGTAAATCACTTTCCCAGAAATAAACTAAGATTCATGGTTAATTATTTGATGTGATTAAATGCTTTAATTTAAACTTCATCTAGCCTATAAGTTATTTTGGAACACTTTTTGAGATGTGCCCATCAGCCTATTGAGAGGTGCTAAATAGCTCATACTTAAATTTAATGAGTCTGATCAAGTATTAAGTCAAATTTATAGGAAAATCCGAACAGCTCAGACAGAACAACCTTTTATTACCTGTACATATAGCTGTCCTTCGCTCTCAGCCTTCTTGAAATACCTCGAATGCTATGTAACTGGGTCAAATAGCGGTTAAACAAGCTGATACTAACTGCAAGTCAATTTGTGAACCCTTTTTCATATGCGCCTCAAATACGCCACGAAAGACACAGACAAAATGCAGCCTGTTAATTCCAATTGGTGCATGCCCTGTTAACCAGGCGGCCATAACTGGCAATGCAATTAGAGTCTAATAAGAAGCAAAACACTAACGCCAGGCGATGCATAAAATGCAGTAGTAATCGTCCAAAAAGATCCCGGGCAGAAGACAGCAGACAGAAGACTATGCGAAGGCAGCCTCCTCAAAAGATGAAAAGAACATGAAAGCGCAGCGGGCCACAAGGAGCAACCAGCAGCAGCAGCAGCAGCAAACACAACAACAACAGCAGCAACTACAACTGACTGCAGATAGCCATCTAGTTAGCCAACAAATTGCATAGACAGTAAAGTGGAAATCTAACACACAGGCGACCATGGCACGAGGGGCTAGGCGGCGTCTCTGCGGTCGAGGGGATCTTTCGGCTTTCAGCTTTAGCTAGCGGCATGAAATGGTGAGAAATTTTCACAAATTGCGTTTAGGCTGGAGTCGAGGCTTATCCAGCCAGCAAGCCAGCCAGCCAGCCAGCCAGCCAGCCAGCCAGCCAGCCAGTCGGCCGCTTTGCACAGATATGATTAGGAATTTAAATGCTTTTGAATTATTAAATTAGTAAATATGCAACGCCCGGCTAGATCCAACTTCAATCGGGACTCTGACTGCGATCTATGCAGTTGTTGCAGGTGCAGCTGCTGCGCAGACGCAGCCCCGCATAACAGACAGAAAAAAACCAGTTAAAAGCCCATTAAAACGCCAGAGAGAGCAAGCTGTAGACTATTCTACAGTCGAAACAGGGTCAAATTAGTAGATACCCTGTAAAGAGGGAATAAAAAGAAATTTCGTTGCATTTCCTAATTGTAGTTCACTTGATAATTTTCAAATCAAATTTGCTTGATTTCGTTTTCTAATTATGCATCTGACGGGTACCCCTGTAGTAGTCGCCGAGTTCGCCGATATGATTGTCCTCTGTGCTCAAAGGGTATCTCAACTGTCTTTATGCAATGGAGTTATAGTCTTAGTCGGAGCCCGCCCATTCTTCAATCTCCTGCTTGTTGCTCGGCTCGTTTTGTTCTTGTTCGATGTTGTTGCTTTTGTTGTAATTACACGCCGCCGTACGCCCGCCTTAGTTGCTGTTGTGCAGTCTCAGCCTCAGTCTCAGCCTCCAGCCGCTGGCCCCGCTTTATGCTGCGTGTAATCGAATCTATCAATCTATAAGATAAATCTTATTTTCTAATCTTGTTATCGTGCGCATGCGCCCCGTCCAACACAAATTGCCAGTCTCCTTCAGCGCAGGTCCACCACCATGGTCCAGTCGGAGGCTCGTGGCGGCCTTTGTATCGCACTTCTACTTAACTTGTCCGCTTCGCAGTTGGTCATTGAGCAGCGCCAAGTCGGCTGCCCAGCTGGAGCCTTAGCTGACGGCGACCACATTTTGGTTATGACCATGGTATTTTCTATCGACTCCTTCACACCCGCCCGCACCCGATCAAGAGTAAGAAACTGGTGCATAAATTGGCATAAGTGGACAGCTGAGGGGGAAAATGTTACAGATTTTTGGTTCTGCTTAATGGAACAGTTGCCTTAAAGCTCCGCGGTGCACAGGTGGGTGAGAAAGTGATAGAACTACAACTGAAGCTAACTCATCTGTCGAGCAAAGGCACGCTGATTCTATTATAGACTAGGCTAATGCGCATCAGATTGTTCCTATTTGATTTACGTGAGCAGATGAATCGTAGCAGACAAAAACACCATATTAAAAGTGTTTTTTTTTTAATAATGCAAAAAGTGATTTCTGGTATTTTAAAGCTATGTATTCTTAAGTCAAAATTAAATTAAAAATTGAAATTGTCTAAAAAAAACAGAAAATCATTTGAAGAGCAGGTTGAATTGCTCTCTCAACTCACATTAACCATTTCCACATCATTTTGACATATATAAAATAGTTGAAAATATCTCAGCCAGTTTCGGTGTCATCAGATCTAAAATCTCAATTGGCGACTTAGTGCGATGACTTAAAGCTTAAGTTTAATTAAGAGGAAATTTCCATAATCTAAATAGGCAATTCCTAGAATAGGCAGGTAGCCCTAAAAATAGACGAAACTTATTTATAACCACTTACAACTGAAGGGCATGGCGCTCAAGTCACAGCCCCGAGGCCAAGCATCAGCACTCCGCTGAAATGAAGAAGCGGCATGCAAAAAAGTAAATGCCATCAAAGAGAGGAAGAAACAAGTAAGAGTGCTTTAGTCGAGACCACCAGACGGTGATACCCTTTACCCTGCGAAGAAAGGTCATTCTGAGCATTCTCCGTTTGCCATAGCACAAGTTTCTAGGATTTGAAATAAAAAAATAACAAAAATTAAAATTGTATAACCTTACATAAATCTAAACAATAAAAGATGAGTTAGATAACATTTTGTAACTAAGTGTCGATTACGTTTTTACGTTTTTAAGATGCCATTCAAATAGGAACTGTTATCGATTTTTCAGTCGACTCAGGTCGCGTCCAAGAATACTTTTTATGGTCTGCCAGCCTCCTTCATCCTGTTACATACGATTTAACAAAACCCTTATACTCTGATTTCCCATTTTCAATGGGCTCAGGGTATAAATAAAAAACGGAAAAGCAATTAAGCTCGAGATTAATTTACTCGCGCTTCAAACATTTAACAAAAATATTAAGAAACACAAATAATCGGCAAAAGATGGTCACCGGGTGCGCGAGACAGATACTAAACTAGCGCTCTCAAGAACAAAAGCGAAACTGTTTTTTTCTTGCCGTTTCTTACCAGAGTTTGAATAGTTTAATACCCTGTTAATGATGAAATACTCTTTGTAGGATATATAACAACCAGAGCGAGACAGCTATTTCCTATATGTAGATTGTTTCTCTAAAGGGTATTACCTAGGACAGATTGATTGATGTAAAATAAACAAAATAAACAGAAGTAAGGAAAGAGATTTGTTTTCCTTTGAGTGTAACATTTATCCTGTTAAAAATAGCTTAAGTTTAAGCTTTTGAGTTTTAATCAGGATATCTTTCAATAACATAACACCCATTTTTCTGTTTTTGCTCTTTCAGCTTCCAGTGAACATTCAACGTTTAGTTGATTGAAAAAGATGAAAAGTGCATGATGCTCTACACTATTGGCAGCTGGACAGATTAAAACGGAGAGTGAGAGAGAGAGAGAGAGAGAGAGAGAGAGAGACGTGGGGACAGTGGGACTCTTGGACGGAGGTAGGTAATATTTAAACCAAAAGGAACGAAAGATGCAAAGCGAAGCCGACACAATCCCCGACTTCTCGGTTTATATATTATATATATATACACTTAATGGTATATGCATGTGGGCTCTCTGTTTGTGTACTTTGCTGATGAAGATGATGATGTTGTTTCTGTTTATACCCTGAACCCATTGAAAATGGGAAATCAGGGTATAATGGTTTTGTTAAAATATATGTAACAGGAAAAAGGAGGCGTGCCAGACCCCATATATTCTTGATCACGGAGATAAAATGAGTTGATTCAGCCCTGTCCGTCCGTAGGAGGTTCCTGTGTAGAACGCGCAGATCGAGTTTGCTAGAAAAACTTAAATTTGCAAAACATGTCTTTGAATAATACTAGAGACTTGTGCTTTGGCAAATATACACATATGAATGATATAATCAAGCTCTGAAAGTTTGACTAAGAAAGGCCATCTACTTAAAAGGTTATTATACATTTAATGAGTGTGCTTGTGCGTACGTGTTGCTTGTAATGTACATATGTATATATAAGAGAAACGGAGAATGTTCGGAATATCGGTTCGTCACAGGATTGAGGGGATCTCCTAGTCGAGCAGTCTCTACTGGAGCACTCTTATTTGCTTTGTTTGTTGTTGTGAATTCACTGACGACAAGGAAAGAGGATGCGAACTGCAACTGCAACTGAGAATGGTTGCCAGGTTTTTAGGAAGGCGTCGTACCGTAGCATGTTTACTTAACGAATGCGCCCAGAGCTAACTGCCGCCACTCGTCTCTGTCTCTCTGCCCCACTCCCATCCTTCCTCATACTCCTACTCCCTAACCTTAACCTCTACCTCTGCCTCTACCGGCACCTCTACCTGTACCTTTACCTCTACCACATAAACATTGAACATTGGCCACGGAACTGACCAAGGTCAAGTGCACACTCTTAATATTTTCAGTTGCTGTTCATTTATTCCTTCCTCTGTTTTAATTTGGGAAGATTGTTGTGTTGACATGGTGAATTATGTCAGAGGAAGCTGTTGTCATCACAGCAGAGGGTGCTCTTAAGGTGGGCGGGAAGTGTTAACTAATCAACTAATCTGAGCCTGATATACATATATATTATATACATATATAATAATAGATTTAGAGCTTAGACCCCGAATTCGCATAAAGTACATTCTTGATCACGAATAAATGCTGGGTCGACTGTGCCATCGCGAAAGCTATAGTAGACAGACACTTGAAATTGCTTATGTAGGCTCCTGAATGCGTACGTAAAGGTGCAAGGCCAATTTTATCTGGAGGCGGAAGTTCTTGTTACATTTTTGTAAGCTTTGACTAGCATAGACTGTGCATAGATAAGTCGCTCGAGGCACTTGAATTACTGTAACGATCCTATTAAGGTTGACGAAAAAATTATGTGTTAACGCCTACTGATTTTCGGAGCTGATTTAAGTAGAATGCCATTTTATATTTTGTGCACTATTGGCTCTAGCGACAACCCAAGGTCAAATAGATATGCCATATTTATGTAAGCCCACAGATGCCTGGTCAGCCACAACAGCTTATGCCTCCTAGTTAATCCTCTCTCGATGGCCCAAAATAAAAGGGGCGTGGGGTTTTAAAGCACCCAAATTGCATCAGGTATGTTGGGGATGCAACGAACCGGAAAAATCACCATGAGGCTGCTGCGGTCAATAGCGCCCGACTGCAACGTTCTTACCTGTTTCCTATATCTAACTGAAATTTTGAGCATTCAGAAATTTCTGGCTCCCATATATCTTACAGGTCACATAATCTTACCACGAAAAAAAGAGCTCACAGAAATGGCGAATACGTAAGTCAAACGCGAACATAAATCAAGTGCAAGCGAAAAGCGCCGCTGTCAGTCAAAAGGCTAGACTCATAAAAACGCTTAGCCATAAAAAATATACAAATAGCTATAGTGAATTATTGTAGAGCTAGTCCAAAGTTCTAGACCTAAAAACGACACCTTCCCCACATCGAGAGACTGGCAAATGTTGTTAAATAATTAAAATACCTTAAATATGCATGTATATGTATATGTATATGCATATATATTCAGACGTGTAGGCAACTCTAGAGCACTCGTGCCGTGAGGAGGCGAATCCCAGTTCAAGGCAGTCGTCAGGCAGAGCCAATAAACTGTTGTTTATTTTCGTTGGCGTCGGCGTCGCAGCAGCGCATAAATACATCCATCAGGCACTGGCAGAGGTAAATGCTGAAGTGCATCAGCTCCAGCTCCAGCTCCAGCTCCAGCTCCAGCTCCAGCTCCAGCGTCGGCAATTTATCTTTGAAATCAGCGTCTGTCTCGTTTTTTTTGTAATTAGATACGCGCTTCGCAGCGGCAACCCACACATCACCCCACAACTACAACAACGACCTGAGCAGGTGAAACGCTGCCTGGCAATCTTGTTAGTTTTATTTTTGTGGGCGTGGCTGTCATAGGCGCACGGAATTAAGTTATACACAAACCGCCAAGAATGCAAGAACGGAGCTAGAGTTGGCCACTTTCATTTGCAACTGTGACTGCAGCGAACATAGTTTGTGACTTTGCATGCGCAATCAGCACAATGCCAGCTCCAAGTGGCCACACCCCGCTGGATAGCACCCCCTGTCACGCCCCGCCCCTCCCCTAGCCACTTCACAGTTGCTGAAGTGCTAAAATGCAAATGCAAATAGCTGAAGTCCAGCCATGGACACCATCTGCAAGTGCAACTGCAACTCTACAAGTGCATTAGCAACTGTTGCAAGTTTGGTCAAAGCAGTTGACTTCGGAGGTGCACTGCGAGAAAAGTAAGTTGAGAACTCATAAATAGTTAACGATCAGAGCGAGATATGAGATATGATACAGCTAAATGGCTAAAAGTAATAGATAACAATAAAATTAATTTCCTTATATATTTCATTAGGTTTTTTTTATTGCTTTAGAAGAGGTAGATTAATGATTTTTCTTCCAAAATGAAACACTCTTGACATACATATAAATAATCATTTTTAAAATCATTGTCTATTTCTGTTTAAAAGATCGAATAACTGAAATTTAATATAACTTTAAACTTTGTTTATAATATATGTATGTACATATATGGACTTATATGAGGTAATAAAATATAACTGTTTGAGTCAAAATTGGAATATAACTAATATTAGCTCAACTATTTGCACATTGAAACAATGTATTAACTGCCCATAATCTGTCTCGATAAGCTCATCGATAGTTTTACCATGTTATTAAACAATGCACGTGTACTCCATAACTTTTCGCAGTGTAGTGTATCTGACAAGAAAAATTCCTGACTAAATTGCGTTTTAGACACAGTTTCAGTGGGTCAACACCTAATTGAAAGAAATGTAGGGTAAACAATAGGCTTAATTGAAATGTTGAGATCATCTCTAACCGATCTGCTGATCATTATTTAGCGCTCAAGCGTAATAATTCTGGAAACCTTATTCTAAGTAATTAAGTACACATACACTGAAAGTAAAAGCTTGCACAACAGCCGTTGGACCATTACAAAAAATTCATTGGGCGCAGGTCAAGAAAACAAGCTGAAATGCAAATCATGGTCGAAGCAAAATATTTGATCAATTACCAATCCGAAAATATTGACACGCTCAAACACTGACCGCTAGCTGAGCGCTACGAAACTCCGCTGCAGTAGACAGATGCGAAAACTGACAAGCAACTATGGAAATACAACAAAGAGCTATGGAAATAGACAAAACTAAGTGTTAGACAACAAAAAGTTAACTTTTAGCCAGAAAGAGGCAACAGTAGTTTGAGTTGCCGCGCTACCACTCTCCACCCCTTTGGGACTGCTGTAAATTGAACGTGTAATGAAAATGAGGCTGTAGTAACTGATGTCCGAAGACTGCGTGCTCAGGTGCCGGATTCAAGTCTCGAGTATCAAATATCGAGACGCAGGCCTCATCGTATCTCCCGGGTCCCGGGCCTCGGGTCTCTAGCCTCGAGTGCCGACTCTGGGGTCTCTCGGATCTCTCGGACTATCTTAACGATAGTCATGTGGCGCATTGTTGACGCGGCATAATGAGTTATTAGAAAACGTTTAATAATTTGCATAAATCAACACCCAGTGCTGTAAGCTTGTCCGACCGAACAAAATAATATGCGCGGAATTTGACAATACAAAAATTTTTTTTTAAATCCAATAGAGAAATATGAAGTTTATATTAACTGTCCGCTGGCATTCTGTGGCTGTTGATAGGCTTACCGACAAGTAAATAAAAAAAAAGTGTATAAATTAAGCCAAAAATATTATATCATATCGGTTTGGAGAATTCTTAATACTCTTACTAACGCTAATATGATTACAATAACTTAATATATTTATAAAACAGAAGAAACAAATCAATAAATGATCTAGAGGCTAAACTGAAATTTCGATCATTTAAATGTCTTTGCTAACAATAAGTAGATTACGGGAGAGACAGAAAGTTTAGAGAGAGTTATATATTAAAGGTTTCTCATTAAAAGACTGTCTGCGTTAATTTTTGGCATTAGAGTTATCCATTGTTAGGGTATGAGAAATATGTGACTGTCTACGACACTTTTGATGTGCGCAGTTGCTAAAAACAAATTTCATTAAGGTTTATTTTTGGTATCCGCTTGGGAATTCCTTGTGCAAATAAATAAAATCAAATCCATGTGTTGTTGCCTTCAAAGGTTTCGAAAAATATGGCTTGTTTTTTTTATTTTCTTTGAGATTACTGAACAAACTATGAATGAATGAAATGTGAGATACTACTTCAGTTATCTTAATCATGACTCCTATAAGTTCTGCTGACTTCTGAAGCAAGCATTTCTAAGTATGTATATTTCCAGTAGCTGGAGTGGCCGTTAGCGATAATCTGAGATTTATATACACATATATACAAGTCAACTTAATATCTTGATAAAAAAAAATTATAATACTACCTTAACCACGTCATCGGTTTCAATTAATACGCCATTTACTACGACTACAGTTACTCTTACAACTACTATTTTTGTACGACCAGTAATAGAATTAATATTAATACTTATTTTCAAACATATAAGGACTTACTACTACAACAAATACTGATACTAAAAATGTATAAATTATATATATATATATATATATATATATATATATATATATATATATATATATATATTAATTCTATAAGCTACTACACTACAACTATTACTATACTCCTAATATAAATACTAACTAAATTATACTAACTACTACTGTTTTTACTACTACTATAAACTTCTGTACTTATTATGTTCTACTAGAAGTTTCTATTCCCACTACTCCAAATACTATCAACACAACTATTTCTACTATTTACTACAGCTACCATTATTGCTACTGCTACTACAATTATTGCTACTATTCGCTGAGGCTTATATATTCATAATCTATATTTGCAAATTTATCAATAATTTCCCTGCGCTTTACACAGTATTCTCTTGCGCTTCCCGATCCCCAAATTGTGCACATAAAAAGTGTTTTCATCCAGCTGAACACATGCAAAAATGTTTTAAAAACTATTTTTTAGAGAAATTACATTTACAAATACTATTCTGTTTTCTCATTTGTTATATTCATTTTCATTTAACGACTTAGAAAATATAATAGTAAAGCTTAATTAAGGTACATAGAAACAGAACAAATCGAATAGGATTGCTTTCACAATGAGTATTAAGACTATTTCGTTCAATAAGTCTTAGTGATTCAATTAATAACAAGTAAGAAAACTTTAGTCGAGACCGCTCGACAAGGGTATACCCTAAACCCTATGAAGAACCGTTATTCCAAGCATTCTTTGTTTCTTTTATATACATATGCATATGTACTTTCATTACAAGCCAAACATACACACACACGCACAGGCGCGCACACTCACAAAGTCGCTGAGTCAGCTGTTCTTTGGCTGCTTTGCATGGCAATGCTATGGGAAATTTAATGTTTAATAACTTTTTTTCTAGAGTAACGATTTTGATCAAACTTATTGGGCGTGATCATGTCATCCATATGTATATATGTGCCAAAGCACAAGTCTGTAGTATTTGAAATACGGGACTTACAAATTTGAGGCGAAGGGGGCGTGGCATCCAAAATTTAACAAAAACCGAAATTGTGCAATGATCACATAACACTAAATGCAAAATTTGAAGACTCTAGCTATAAAGATGAATTATATATAATTATATAACTGAGCATCGATTTCGTTTTTAATCGATAACATTAAAATTAAGACAGTCATCGATTTTTTTTAACAAACTCGATCTTTTCGTGATATACAGGAACTTACATAAAAAATTTCAAGTCTCTAGCTCTTATAGGTTCTGAGAACGACGCGTTCATACATACGGACAGACGGACGGACGGACGGACGGACAGACGGACAGGGCTAAATCGACTCGGCTTGTCTCCCTGATCAAGAATATATATACTTTATGGGGTCTGCCACGCCTCCTTCTCCCTGTTACATACATTTCAACAAAAACATTATACCCTGATTTTCCCATTTTCAATGGGTTCAGGGTATAAAAAAAAAGGCGTATGATCTTTATTATTTTTAATATTTCTTGCATAGATGATACTCTCCGCGAATCATCCAAATATTTTCATATTTGCCTCTATTTTTGCTGCTATTGTGTTTTGAGTTGAGCTTAAGGCATTTATGGAATTCCAATCTCGTCAGATCTCTAACTAATACTCACTCGCTCACACACTTGACACTCATACACCTGCAGAGCTGCTCACAGGGAATGCGATTTTAACAAGGTGCGATAAACAACAAATTAATGATCTGGCACGATGAAAGCCACCACTGGATGAGATCGCCGTCGCCGTCGCCGTCGCTATCGTTGGTGGCTTTTGTCTCATAGAGCACCAACAACGGGCGCCGTGTTGTTACGCGGTGCCAAAGGGCTTTGGCATTCGGGGCTAGGTTCGGGCTTCGGTTCCGGCGAACAATTCATAATTGTCATTTATTTATTGCTCAGATATTGCGTGCTGGATTTTATGGGCGCTTATAAAAATGAATTTTTCAACACCCCTCCCAGGCAGCGGCTGCTGCTCTTCCCCTCGGCTATGCAGCAGCTGCGGCTCGGGGCAATCTGATAGGCAATTTGATCGAAAGCTTCGATATGTGAGAGCTCTACGCACCGCAACCCGCGCGCTCTTCACAGTGGTTCGCATTTTTTATTACAAGACCGCACACCACCCGCTGCGCATGCGTGTAACTTTTTTCTGTTATTTTGTTTTTCTTCTCTTCCTTTAGGTTTTTATGATGCAAGACTCTTGTTGTCCTTCGGCGGATTCGTTTCTTTTGTTGTGGCGCGGGTGGTGCGGCGCCCTACTGAGTCTGCCCCTTGACCAGCGGTGAACAGTGGTTGTGCTTGTGGTCGTCGTGTCGTTGTTGTAGTACTGCTTCGCCAATTTGTTACTCTCTGCTACGTGTTCACACCATTAAGCCGGCCGACTTTTGTTTGTGCTGCTCAAATTAATAGCGCATATTCGAGCTAAAGATCTATGATTAATGATAGCAGCTATCGCAGCCATACTGCTGTCAATGTATCACAAAACACCTATGTGCAGAGCCAATTGCCAGAATGGAAGTTCGAATTGGAGTCTGAGTCGGAGACGGAGTCGGAGTCGCAGTCGGAACCGCCTTTCCGTTGCGGTTGTGCGGTGCGTGTGCGGGCATCGCGTGAGCTCTCAACTGCATTGATGATCCTGTCCCAGTCCAATGCCAATGCCAACTGCCATGCCTGCTAACAATGTTATGTCAATAGGCTGCAACATGTTGCTGTTACAGTTGTTGCAGCCAAACTCAAACCTGTTGTTGCACGCCCAACTATGTCCACGGCACGCGAAGCAAACGTATCGCATGCGAGAGCGCGTTTGTCAAACAATGGAACACGCGACTGAAGGGGTAAATAGCAACCCCCAGGCATTAGACAAAGCGAGAGCGAGATACAGCGACCAAGTAAATGAGACATGGAGAAACAGAGAAAGAGAGAGAGAGCAAAAGAGACCAGTTGGCACTTAGAATTCTCAATGGGTAAAAGCATTTGAGAACTACAATTATAATTGCCTATAAAGAAAGAGGCTCATTATTGTAAACTGTAGAGCTCTAAATAATAACTGCAACTTATTAAATAATAACTATTATTTTATCCGATCAAATTACTATTAATTTTGACTATTTGAAACACAGGTGACTTATATCTTAAAGCACTTAAATTATTTATTTAATGTTATTTCAAATAAAATAAAACTTTTTTAAATTTAATTTAACAAACTATTTAATTTCTGTTCATCGATTGAAAAGGTCACAGTTAAAAAAGTTTATAAGGCAAACGAAAAAATGATTATACCTAAATATGAGAGTGTCGACCTGTAACTAAAGACTTTTTATTCTGAATTTGAACTATGAAATATGAATTGTGAATTATGAATTGTGAATTATGAATTATGAATTATGAATTATGAATTATGAATTATGAATTATGAATTATGAATTATGAATTATGAATTATGAATTATGAATTATGAATTATGAATTATGAATTATGAATTATGAATTATGAATTATGAATTATGAATTATGAATTATGAATTATGAATTATGAATTATGAATTATGAATTATGAATTATGAATTATGAATTATGAATTATGAATTATGAATTATGAATTATGAATTATGAATTATGAATTATGAATTATGAATTATGAATTATGAATTATGAATTATGAATTATGAATTATGAATTATGAATTATGAATTATGAATTATGAATTATGAATTATGAATTATGAATTATGAATTATGAATTATGAATTATGAATTATGAATTATGAATTATGAATTATGAATTATGAATTATGAATTATGAATTATGAATTATGAATTATGAATTATGAATTATGAATTATGAATTATGAATTATGAATTATGAATTATGAATTACTCTAATATATATACAAGATTCTGATTGCTTTTAATGGAAAATTTTACTTGTTAGTAAAGTTTTGTAATTCATAACTCATAATTTAATTTTTATTTATAGTTTTATATATGAAAATATTTCGCTTTTTGGGGTTTCACTGTAGTAATTTAACTGGTCACCCCATGAGCATTGCGACATTACGTCTTGTTCTATTCTTATGGTCTTTCGAATGAAAACCAACCCCTAGCAGTCAACCGCTCCCACCCCCGCGCTTTCACTCTTCATGTTGGGCCCGCAAGAGCGTGTCAAAATCCAAATATTATTGCGATTTTCATATTAAGTCGGATTGACCGTTATACACTCTCTCTAACGCTCACTCTTGCCCGCTCATTCTCCCTCTCTCTCTCTCTCTCTCTCTCTCTCTCTCTCTCTGTCTCTCTGTCTCTGCCCCTCGCTCTCATTTTACCCTCGCTGTCGCGCTCTTTTTGCCCACTTCCGCATAAATTTTGAGAGAGCTTGTTTAGCTCTTTCCTTCTCTCTCGCGCTCTCTCATTCTCTTTAGTTGCAAGTTTGCTGCCTTGATAGCGGCAATTGCGAAGCTTTCTCTTGACTTGGCTTTCTGGCCACCAGTTAGGTTGCACTCAACTCGCTCGCCCGCTGCTCTTGTTTCTGTTCGACTTGTTGTTGCTGTTGTTGTTATTAGGCTCAAGTGGCGTGCACACTCACACATGTTGGAGCAACATCGACGCTTCAGTAGCCCGTCTCCTTCACCACCCAAACCCCGCACTTCCGCCAGACCACATCGCAACCCGCTATTCGCACTCAACGCAGCTGACGCTGGCCGGTCTCCGCCGCCGTCTCCGTTTGCGTCTCCCTCTCCTTCTGCTTCTGCTTCTGCTGCTGTCTCCTGCTGCCCCACTGTAAACTCTCTCGCTGTCTCTCTCTCTCTCTCTCTCTCTCCCTCTGACTCCATCTCTCTCTCTCTCTCTCTCTCTCTCTCTCTCTCTGCCACACTCTCGCTTAGTGTGGGTCTGTTTCAATAAGAAACGAACACCAGCGCCCGGCTCTGCCTGGTCGGCCAGTTTCGCATCGCATTTACTTGGGCTCACAACAAAAACCGCAGCCGCGAGTCAAAGTCGAGAGTCGGGCGTCGGGAATCGAGAATCGAATGTGAATATATGAATGCCTCGCCGTCTCGCGTATATTCTCGTATCATTTAACAGTCTAACAAAATACCACGGTCACCCCGAGTTTAATTAATTAATAACACTTTCCGTGAGCATCTAATAAGAGCAGTGTCAATCCAATTAGATTAGTTACGACTCATCAAAGTCCATTGCAAATTCACTTAAACAATCGAATGAAGAATAACTAACAAACAATATTTTGGAATTGTTTGTGTTTATCTAATTGTACGTATGTGTTGTTGTGAGTGTGCGTGCTGAACACCTTGCTGACCAGACTTCTCGGTAATGACTGGACAAGCTGTAAACAATTACTACGCGCGCGGGAGGGATCAGAATGGCGATTGGTGCGTTGGGGCGTTGCAAACTAGTTCCCCACCTTATGCAATGTTGCAAAAAATGCTGGCATTCATATCCTTCTAAATCACTCAAGCTTTTCGCTTACCCCGGGTTTTTTGTTCACTGCGATTTGAGCGGATTGTTAAGGCAGTGAATCATACAGTGTTTATGAATACAGTCAAGACTGGCTAACAAGGAAGGGCTCTCATCTGCTGATAATTACCGAATGCTTAAGTTAATGCATCATTTATTTACACTGAAAACTGGTGTTGAGGTTTCTAGAAACAATATCACAATTCTTATCAATCCATTAAACAATTTATTTATTTTATATCCACTGATGTTTACGTAGCTTTGTTTAAAACATTTATATAAAAGTATCAGATAAATATCATATACAAATATATATATATATATATATATATATAACTGATATTATTAATAAACATGTGCTTTTTGGATTTGTAGAAAAAAGCTTTTATGCCATATATTATTGCTCATTGTAATAATTCAAAGTGTGATATATACCCATAAAATAGGTCTGGCAGTTGCTTTCAGAAATGCTCATTAAGCCAATCGCAACGAGAAAGTTTTAATTTATTACTAAAATACTGTCGAAATTCGAAGATAAATATATTAATAATTACTTTATACAATATGGATCTGAGACCCGCTTGAATTCACAAACTTACATAATCCTCAAAGTCTCTCGAAAGCTCTCTATCCGATGGCTAAGATCAGCGAAGTCGCTGCGAAAACTAACTGCCACATTTTGAAATCAAAGCACAAGCAAGCAGAGCTTTAAAGCTCTCCCTCAGCCCTGCTCTTTCAAAAGGATACACGTGCTAGGCAAAACGTCTCTTTAGGGGTCAGAGCTGAGTCGCTAACTGACGCGCAGCAGCAATTCTTTCCCTCAGTCTCACTCATTCTCTCTGGCTCTCGTTCGCTCTTCGGTCTTTGCACGTGTAATCATAAGCTGCTCTCTCTCTCTCTCTCTTATTTTCACTCTCTGTCTCTCTCTTCCTCTCTCTTTCACTCTCTCAAGAGCAGCGCAGTGTTTCCATACAATTTTTGACACTTGTGACATTTTTGACACACAAATCAATTGTTACGTGAATTTTCAGCGTGTCGTGCAGCAACAGCAGCAGCACCACCAGCAGCAGCAGCAGCAATAGCAGCGGCGACGGTAAAAAAGCCGAGCAACAAAAAATTAATTTAAATTTACCAAAAAATTAACTTGACAAATTCCATCATTTTTTTATCGTTGCAATAATTTAGTTAGAAATTGTATAAAAATCTTGCAGATGGCTCCGTGAGGCACAAAAAAGAAGAATTTGTCGCATGTTTTTCGGGCTACAAAGTGTAATCGTTGCCTACTTTCGTGTGCTGCATGCGTGTGACATAATTTCGGTATTTGTGTGTGCGTGTCTGCGTGGTTGTGTGTGTAGATTTTGATCAATATTAAACATTGCGTAGCTGGGCCAATTGTTATAGCCAAATCAGTAAGTTGTATCTGCTTCCCGTATATGAATATGAGCCGTTGGCTGCCCTCTGCCGCTGACACTTTCCTTCTACTCTTCCAACACACTCGTACCTACATTCGTACACACACACATACACGCGCGCACACACACACATGTTCATTTGAACACTTGGTGCAAATCGATTTCTGTTTCCGGCATTTTTTGACGTGGTTGCTGCCCCCTTCCTTTCTGTCCGACTATTTAGTTGCTTCCCTCAGCCAATGCCTTGCATTTGTTGTCGGTTCAGTCTAACGATTTTTGCTCAAAATAATAACAACAAATCGAGAATAGGCGCTGAAAGTAACAGCTGGAAGCACACTCTACAGAAAAGTTCCAAGATCCAAGTCCGGCCTTTAGCTCAGCTCAGCTCAGACTCGACGTCTTGTGTCAAAAGGGAAACTGTTACAGAGCACATTCAGTCACTGTCTAACAGCGTTTGGTGACACGTGACGAATGTGTAATATTTCAAAATAAAAAGCAAGCTTAAACTGAACTCTAGCTACATTTCCAGTCGAAGCCTTTTACTCATAAAATATACGAATTCGCAAAGACTGTGTTAAAGATGTTAAGAAATACTTAGAGGGAAAGCAAGCGCACGAAAATTCGCTAAAAATAAATCAATTAAATATACATTTAGTGCAACTTAAAAAAGTCAAGTCAAGTACACATAGCCAGTAAATAATTTTTGATAAATCAATAAATTGCTTAACAAAAGGTGTTCGAAATTCTGAAAAATATTGTGTGTTTGAGCAATTCAATCAATAGGTGTAATATGCTTCATGTGAACTTAATCTATGAAATTAAATCAATGCATTGTAAGCAATCATGTTATATAAATATGAATGAACATTAATTGCACAAAATTATCATATATTATATATATAAATACAAATAAATCGAATCGAAATCGATTTCCATTCAAAGCTACGAAAACTGTTACGCTCATCAAATGGTCGCTCGGATTGAATCTAACAAAAAAGCGTAGCCGAAATACGAATGCAAATTAGATGCAAAATAAATTGGTAAAATGAGGTCAAGTAAATACGATGTAAGTATTCAAGAATTAACCTCACTACATCTATATTGTTATAAAGAATGTCCGAGCTTGCAAACTCTAATAATATATATTAAGTATTTTCTTTTTAATTGAATTTAAATGTGAACTGCGAGAAAATTTGTATAAAGTTTGAACAGGAGGTTTGATGAAAAATTGATACATCAATGTATTTATTTTGAAAAAATAGTACAGTGAATCAGTAACTGTCCATATCATTTTTTTCTTGGCAGTCTAATCCCAATAAGAATGTTCATAAATTTGACGAATTTCGAAATTTGTTAGTCTGTTTTATTGCAGATTTTGACAGCTTGGTTGCCCACTTACTCTTTGAAACCCAGACCTATAAGAACATTATCTTGGAGCGACTTCGGAAAAATATGTATATGAAAAATATACATATATATATGCAAAATTTTAACTTTAAATTTGGATTTTACTTATGATTTGACACTTTAGTTACCTACTCCATATTTGTAGGTCTTTAAAATTTCTTTAAAATTAAGATTTCTTCAACTCTTCTGATTTCTTGTATCTGTTTTTGTTGCTTATACAATTTCGGTTTTTGTTAAATTTTGGATGTCACGCCCCCTTCGCCTCAAATTTGTAAAAAACGTATTCCAAGTTCTAGGGACCCGTACTTATTGCACAAACATACATATGAATGAGTTGATCAAGAACTGCAAGTTTGGTCAAAAACGTTCGTCTACAAAAAAAGTTCTTAAACATTTAGTTTCTCATAATATTTGCATACAAATAGCAGCCCAAGCACAGCTGACGCAGCGAGGTGCACTTGTGTGCATGCGCCTGTGCGTGTGGTCGAGCGGACTCGACTGGAGTTCTCTTACTTGTTTTGTTTAATATAAGATTTACAAAGCCTTAAATATTTGTATTTTATGTACTGTACAAAACTTGCTTTACTTCTTACTTAAGGCTCCACTTTGAATTGGCAATAAATTTGATGCCTTTCAACTTGATTTCTCCCTCTCCCAGTGGTTCAATTGAAGGTTTTATACACCTAGGGGCATGACATTGACAGACTGACATAGCTCCCCATCTCCATCTCTCAACGTTTGCCAGCCAAAAATGTACATAATCACTTAACTCATGGCCCACATTTTCAGTGATAATCTGAAGCAAAAAACGAAAAAAATAAAAAACGTCAAGTGCACATAAATTAAGGCAATGATCGAAAGGCGCAGGCCTCTAGCTAAAGAGCATGACATGCCACATCGTACGTCGAATGGTTCGGTTGCCCTTAATCTTGAATTACAAATCGAGTGCAATTATCTGGCGACTGCAATGAGTTTCCTGTGCCTCCAGTGGGGCTTGCAATTTGTTTTCACACTTTACGATTTGCATGGCCCGCAGCTGGGGCAATCAATGTATTCGATAAGCGCCAGTTCTAGGCCGTGGCCACAACTGGGCAAAAGCCCGCTGGGCCACATTGCATGTTGGCAGTCGTTTATCTGCGAGTGGACGAGCTAATTCGTGCTGAGCTGCTGCTGGGTGGACGCGGACTCGGTGGTGGACTCGGACTCGGACTCAGATATCGGAGCTACTGTGCACCTTTAAATTTAGCATTTAATTGATTTGTCAACACAAAATGTCTGTCGCAGTTTCCTGACTAGCTGCTAAGCAGCTTAACAGACACGAAACTCTTCAAGCGGATTACGTTCAGAGTCTAAGTACACAAGTTATGCTGCATAAATTGTCGACTTTAGTTGGAAAACGAAATTGGATGGAGTACGTGCCCAAACGAAGTGCTCTCTGTTGCTGCTGCTACTGCTGGTGTTGTGGGGCCACATCAAAGGCCAGCTGACAACAGCGAGTGCCACAATCATCAATCACAGCGCCTGCTGCACCGCTGAAGTGGCATGCCACCATATTGCTAGCTGCAGCGTTTGAAAGCGTCCCGCTACCTGCAGCAGCAGCAGCGCAGCAGCAGGCCCTGCATCAACTCAATCAGCAAAATTGCAAGCTCATTGCCTGGGTCTGGTCCCAAGGCCTGCCGTGGGCGATCTCATCCGATCCGATCCAGGCTCTGTCTGAGGTCCAGCTCCATTGCGAATGTCTACGGGACCGTGTGTGTGTGGGCGCCAGCTTGTGTTAATGTGCATTGATTGTTGAGCTTTGCATTAGGCATTGTGCAATTGCAGAAGCAACTCGCACAGTGGATGAAACATCCGCAATTTCTTATCAATATCGGGCATATTCACACAGCGGCGCACAGAGCAAAAATCACAGCTTTTGAATCATTCTAATCAATCAAAAACTTATATTTAAGGGAGGAAAAGGAAAAAGGTTTGGGGTTCTGTCTCTCTGTTCGATTCTCTATCAGACTCATTCATCAATTTAGCTAATTGTGCTCATCAAAATGTTAACTTCTGTCATATAAAACAATCTGTAATGTCTTAAATATTTTCTCAATTCCGACTTGCATTATCCAATTATTTATTTATCTATATATTTCTTCAGATTTTCAGTTGACTTTAGTGATATTAATATTATCGAGCAATATTACTAAATAAGTTCTAGTTCTTTGGCGGACATTCTCAATGATATTCAGCCCATTTGCCGTATGCTTCTATTCACTGTGCCATCTCGCTTTTACACTTTATCCAGAGTGACATTTTAGCTTCTTGGATTTGCGTATTTGGATAGACAACGCTCAGTTGGGCCTTGGAAATGAAATTATGTTGTTTCTCTGCGACGGTCGTGTCTTGGTCTGTTTCCAGTAGCTGTGTGTTTGGCTAACATGCGCTGCCCCGCACGTGGGCCGTGGGCTGTGAGCTGTGGGCTGTGGGCTGTGGGCTGTGGGCTGTGAGCCGTAAGTCGTGGTAGAGCAGGTCGTGTGGGTCTGGCTTTATTAATTGTGTGCGAATGTTTGCACAATTTGTCAATATTATCGCGCAAACACGAACATTTGTAAACCCATGCCCCCAAACCATAGCCCAAGACCGACGCTCAAACTCAAATTCATATTCAAACTGGAACCGGCAACCGACAACCGACAACCGGCAGCCAAAAAGCCAAATAGCTAGAGACATTTACATCCACAGCACCTTTCCACGTTTCACGTTCCCTAAGTCTGTTCGCCTAAGTGATTTGTGATTTATGAATTCAGTCGCATTTGCATGCACATTTAATGCGATGTGGCGCACGGGATTGGGAACGTGGACGGGAACCGTTGCACACCTACCTCTTCCTACCCTGCTCTCTATGAAACTCCGGCTGTGGGGCTTGTCTAGTTTGCTAATTTTCTGGCATCACACGTCTCCTATGCTTTATGACTTTATAATGCCCTGTTAATTGGGTCAACCAACACGATTGAAGGTGACGGAAGCTAATGGAAGCGTTGGAGGGCGACGAGCGTTTCAAACGTTTGATAAACGCGATCTGGCATTGCCTCCTGACATGCCTCATACATATTAATGGAGACTTGCGACAGGAGCCGTGTCTGCCACAGCTACTCAATTGGGTATTGCTCTGTTCCGAGCTGTCCTACTAGGTTTTCGGTTAGCAAGAGGCTGTACGTAGCAGCCCGTGAGCATGGATACTCAGCAAAGTCGATTTTGATTTTAATTAAATTAGGACACTATAATATAAATAATATTATATATTATATATTATATATTATATATTATATATTATATATTATATATTATATATTATATATTATATATTATATATTATATATTATATATTATATATTATATATTATATATTATATATTATATATTATATATTATATATTATATATTATATATTATATATTATATATTGTATTATAATCCATTGCAAAAGTGGATATGTGAAAAAAGTGAGCTTCAATTGACTTTTGACTATAGTTTTTTACAGACATTCTCTTTGGAGGTTACTCGAGGTCAACCCACAAATATCCCCAGTCGATAACATTATTTGAAAGAAAATAATACTTAAACTGATTTCCTTGGCAAACTTTCAACTTTTTGCTTAACTTCGTGCTGAGCAGCTTTGCTTGTTAACCTCTATTTTATATGCCATTAGCCTTAGACATAAATAAATCAGGAAAGAGAAAAATAAAAACCAAATAAACATAAAACCACAGATAATTTTTATATGGCAGGCAAGCAGGGACTTGGATTTTAGCTAAACTTGAAGTGCTTGGTCCAAAGTCGAACTGTCACTAACATCAACCAATAGACGACTCCATTAGCCAACCACAGTAACAACAACTTGGGCTGGTTACCGCCAGCAATGATCGGCCAAGTTTTATAGAAAGCGAAAACCCGACAATTTTCACAACTTTGTTGGCTGCTAAGCCGCGAAAGTAAATAATCCAATTATCGCACACACATGCGCGCCCATAGCATAAATAAAATCATTTGATAAGACAAGGCAAGGAGGCATCGGCCAGTAGTCCAATCTTCCAGTTATACTGTTTGGTACACCAGCAAATTGCATAAACATGTTCCCCACCAGCTGAGGAACTGCCGCTGCCTCTGTCTCAGTCTCTGCCTCTGCCTCTGCCTCTACCGCTGCTGCTTAGTCTGTGAGTTTTCGTCGAGCAGAAGGAAGCAAGTCAGGCGACTTGGCAGCGTAGCATTTGAATTATGCTGCATTAATATGCCGATAAATTTGTGCAGCGAAACAACTCAATTAGATGACAGGCAGCATACGAGTTGAAATTAAATGCTATGAAATATTTTCATGCCACGACAGCGCAGCAACAACAATGTTGCTTTTGAGACAGAGGCATCAGTTCCTCAGCCACAACACACAACATTGTGTCAATGTCAGAGACAACGGCGATAAAGACGACGACGAAGGAGGAGAACTGCGAACGTGTCAGCAATTTGACAGACATTCATCAAGCCGCATGGCAAATACTTCTGCGCCGGCGCAACTCCAGCTCTGCAACTCCTCCTCCGGCCACTCCCCTCTTTATGGCCCCAACAGTATCACCGCCTGTCACTGCGCGCCTGTCGCATGCTCAATCATTCCGAAGTCCCAGTCGTAGTCCCCCAAGTTGGTCAGAGTTGCAGTTGTCATTCATTGTGTGCCTCGTGCGCATAATTGATTTTGTGCTGGGGCATTGTGTGGACTGCCGACTGCCAACTGCCGCCTCCTTTGCCAACTCCTTTTGTTGTCATATTAATGTCAAAAGATTGCACTTGATCATGAATTGTGGAATTGTGAAAAGTGCGTGGAATGGCGAATTGCGTGTTTGCCAGTTAACACTTTATGCACTTATCACGTCTGCGGGCCGACCCACTCAAGTGCAACACCAACAACTGTGGGAAAGTTGCAACTGCAACTGCAACTGCGTCTGTCTCTGAGTGAAAGGATGCGCGTCTGTTCAGCTTAGCCCATTTGTCGGCTGTTGAAGGACGCTGTGGGCGTGCCTTGCCACTTGCTTTGACACGCTTGGGAAAATATTTTCGTTTCTGTATCTTCTGGCTCGACTGAAAATTCAAATGCATCGTCAACAAGAGTCGCTATTTCTGAATCTGATTCTGTCTCGGATTCTGATTCTGGGCAAATATCGACTTCATATTGACGCATGCGTAATCACTTTTCACGGGACGGTCTATGCGCTGTCTAAAAATAACAAGTGAGTGCTCTAGTCGAGATTGCTCGACTAGGAGATACCCTGAACCCAGCGAAGAACTTATATTCCAAACATTCTATGCTAATTTCTCATATATACTGAAGCAAAACAAACACACATACGCACGCACACATAACCACGCGCTCTGCTTACTGATACAATATGGCTAAATTGTGAGAAATTAATTAATAGTTTAATAAATCTTTTTGTAGATGGACTTTCTTAATCAAGTTTTCAGAGCGCGATTATGTCATTCGTATGTGTGTAATTGCCAAAGCAAATACGTCCATAAATTACAAAATCTTTGTATTAATTGCATAATACAATACATAATCCCTTGAAATCTCTATCTATAACGGTACACAAAAAAACAAAGTCAATCGATTTTGATCAATTTTTGTAAAAAACTCACATTGCAAGCAGTATTCACGAGTCAAATTTCAGAGTATACAAGTAAAATTACAAGATCGCTGCGTTCACCCAGACGGATGGACGGACATAACTATATCAACTCTGCTCGTCGGCCTGTATGTTTTATGGGGTCTGCCTTGCCTCCTCCTACCTGTTGCATACAGTTTTATAGAACTAATATACCATGCTTTCGCATTTTCAATGGATTAGGGTATACAAAGTGCAATTGTTTATCAAAAGCGATACCCACACACACTCCCAAATATCAAAAGGTATTACTGACCTAAGCCACTTTAATATAAATTGGCAAATGGAAAGATTTTGAATTTTCATTAAATGCAAAGGCTATCAAAAGTTTACACGCACTGAAGAATGTTAAGTCGCTTGCAAATAGAATTTCGATGGATTTTATGATAGGAATAACATTTTGGTATACATGTATAATTAATTCTAATTCTAGAATCATTACTAGGACTGATATAATGATAATTTAATAGCTTGAGTATTTTTAGGGGAGAGTATTGGTTTAGTGAAACCGGCGTATAACCGTTCTTCCATCTGCACAAATGTCTCTGTAACACTTCGCTTCAATTAGAAAGAGTATATACATATAAAGTATAATATTTTCAGAGTTTTTAAAGATTGTTAAAACTAAATACTACATTTTTTTGTAATTTCTGTGTAACATGCGTAGATTGAGGTTAATTAAGAAAACGATATCTATTTCTCTTTCAATGTTATTGATTAATGATGCAATCGAAATTCAGCTATTAAATTACATCTGGTGCTCGAGTCTCCAAGTAATTTTTGTATACCCTGAACCCATTGAAAATGGAATAAAACTTATAATGTTTTGCACCCAAGCGCAGTCTGCACTGTTAGCAGAGCGTGTGCCTGTGCGTCTGTGCCTGTGTATGTGTTGATTGTAATTTACATACATATATGCATATAAGAGAAACGAAGATAGCGGTTCCTTGTGGGGCTCAGGGGATATCCTAGTCGAGCAGTCTCGACTAGAGGACTCGTACCTGTTACTAATCTGTTAAAGGAGAAAGTTGAGCTTTGTGATGTATCTGCTCTACTAATTAACTGATATATTATTTTGAAATAGATACAAGATTATATACCATAGATCTGACTCCTGACAACCATCCATATTTATTTGATCTCCAACTATAATTTTGAAAGTCGGTAGTCAGTAAGCGGTACGTTTGTAAGTTTATTTGCTAGTCTGTTTGCTAATCTATCACTTCCAATATTCTGTAAGTCTGTTCCCCGTTTTTTCATGAGCAGACTCATCTTACGAATGCAATAACCACTTAAACAAACCACAATGTATACTCGTCTATCCTTCGTTTTTTTTTTTTTTTTTTTTTTTTCAATTAGAAGTCCCGAAGCAATCTGATGATTATCGCGCTCAGGCAAAACCCAGTAAACAGCTCGATAAACCATCATTTAATAAAGTGCTAAGAGCAGACGCTGACAACTCAATGCAAAAGCGATAGCAATGCCAAATAAATAGACGGAGGAAGGGCGACTGTGAGTAAGTCTGAAATAGTAAGTGGTACAGCAATGGGGTCTCTTACTGGGTTTGGTTGGCAACTCGATTTAACAGTTAGATTCGCATTAGCATGGATGCATTTCAATGTCAGGGTGACTGTGGGCGGGGCTTCCCCTATGTCCATTCGTGTCTGTGGTGGGTGGTGTGGGTGAGCGGTATGGTGAGAGATGTGGGTTGTGTGTGCGTTCAATTTCCTAGTCGTCGTCGTGACTTGACTGCCGCTTACTCCGAGAACTTGCGAGCTAGTTGATATTGAAGCACTGCGAATCGCATGAAAATATCGTATAATATAATAACTGGCGTCTAAATGTTTGCTGTAATTACGTGCAACATGTGCGACCCTTCAAACTATTTGACAGCTGTTAATACTGACGTTGCTTTTGTTGTTGTTGTTGTATTACACAATTAAATGAGGCAATTAAACGGCAATATAACAGACAGCTCGTTGAACTCGCCTGTGGGCAAACAACTTGTGAATGGGAAAACGGATAACAAAAGGAATTGTGCCACTATCGAAAGCATTCGAAGAGATTGATACAGAAACAAAGATAAATAGGGGACGTAATGCAATTCCCAAACAGATCATCTTTAGGATTATTTGGGTAGAGCTATCTTCAAGTACATATAAGATATTTTACCAGCGACCAATGAGCCAAGTGACTATAATGCATTCAAGGTGAACTCATATGTTCTCCATATGAAGAAATGCGTTAAGACTAAGTCATACTAACGAAACTACACTAAATAAGTATCAACAAGTAAAAGTGCTCTAGTCGAGACTCCTCGACTAGGAGATCCCCTGAACTCTACGAAGAACCGCTTTTCCTAAGAATCTCGCTAACATTTTCCGTTTCTCTTATATGTATGTAGCAATACATACACAAAATACAGACGCGCGAACAACCACACAAAGCCAATTGTGCAGTGGACTGAGCAACTGCGCTCACTCTACACGGCGCCTATAATATGAGAAATGAAATGTTGAATAACTTTTTTTTCGCAGACGAACGTTTTTAATCAAACTTGCAGGGCGTGATCATATCATTCATATGTGTGTATTTCCGAAAGCACACGTCTCTAGTATTTGAAACATGTACGTGTTTTGCAAATGTAGGGCAAACAACAAAAATTGTATAAAATACACATAAAACTAACGCATTGAAAATGTGAAATCAGAATATAATGATTATGTTAAAAATTATGTAACAGGGAGAAGGAGGCGTGGCAGACCCCATAAAGTATAAATATAATCTTGATCAGGGAGACAAGCTGAGTTGATTTGGCTTTGTTCGTATGTCCGTCCGGCCGTCTGTCCGTATGTGTGAACGATCTCTGAACCTATAAGAGATCCATGTATAGCATGAAAAGATCTAGTTTGTTTCAAAAAGATTGATAACTGTTACCGTTTTAATGTTATCGATTAAAGTCGAATGTCAGTTATAAAAACTTGCTTCATTCATCTTGATTGCTAGTGTCTTTAAATTTTGCACTTAGTTTTATGTCACTTTTATACAATTTTGATTTTTGTTAAATTTTGGATGCCACGCCCCCTTCGACCTACATATCCAAAAGACGTATTTCAAATACTGGAGACTTGAGCTTTGGCAATACATACATGAATGACACAATCACGCTCTGAAAGTTTGATCAAAACGTTCGTCTATGAAAATAGTTATTAAACATTTAGTTTTTCATAACATAGGCGTCTTGCAGCCCAACCGCAGTCTGCGTTGTCAGCAAAGCGTTTACTTGCGCGTGCGTCATATATATAGAAGAAACGGAGAATGTAAGCTATTCTTATAAATAGCGGTTCTTCGCAGAGTACAGGATATCCCCTAACAAACTGGTTATACTTGGTTTTACTCATGTCAGAAATTATATGAGTATATTGGCTTTGTGCAGTGCCCGTCTGTCCGACTGTCCGTCTGTCCATATAAATGCAAACCAAATGAAATTTTGAATATATATTCGTATCGTCTGACTGTCAAGATATTCCTGAAACACCCACTAGGGGCGTGGACGAGCAAAAACTGCATATCAGAAACGCTTCTCGTGAAAGTGTAAGAGAGTTGAAATTTTGAATGTAGTGGACTGACAGTCCAAGATCAAAAAGATATGGCGGATATATCTTATGTCTATTACAGCTTTAAAGCTAGAAGCTTAAAAATTAAATGGTTGAGTTACTAGTTACCTCCTCTATCGGCGACGTGACTTTGCTACTATTAAGCTCCTCAATTGATTTGCTAAAATGTCGGTAGCGCCTGGCCATGTAGTATTGCTTCACTCAAAACTCTAAGCTGATTGATTAATGCGTTACTTCTCAGATGTCATCAAAAACCACTTGACTGCTCAAAGTTACAATCAATGTATTAATTTAAGCTGTTCGTTACGTGTAAATTACGTTGTATCAATATATCATGAGGCTCGCACGATTATCCATATCCGCGCACCACACACAATCTGATAAATATCTACTCGATGGGCCTACGACGATGATAGGTCCGAGGGCAGAACACACCCAGGGTTCAGTTTCAAGTCGATCACTAGTAGGCATTACGAATCGAAAGTGCGCAGTATAAATCGATTGTATCATATCAATTTGCATTGACTGCAACTAAATGGTCGACTCGGAGAGGGAATGGGAATGGGAATTGTAATGGCTATGAGAACAAAAACCATGTAATGCAAATGTGATTGCTATTTTTATGAGCCAACAACAACATTGTAAATGTAGTAGTAATTGTAATTGTAATTGTAATTACAATATGCGGCAGTTGTGTTGATATTGTGTGCGGTTATCTTATTATTATACCATTAGTTTAGTTTAGTTGATTGCTCAGTGCCGCAGACATAATGATAGCTTTACGGACATTTATGAACATTAAATGCATAGAAGCTGTACAGTAAGTCCAGAAGAGAGGTTAAACAAGTAAGAGTGCTCTAGTCGAGACTGCTCGACAAAGAGATCCCCTGAACCCTGCGAAGAACTGCGATTCCTAAGAGCCGCTAACATTCTCCGTTACTTTTATATGTATGTACATATGTAGCAAGCAATACATACACACACACAGACGCACGCACAAGAACACACACAGATGCAGGCACAAGCACACAATCTGCTAACTGTACATTATGACTCATCAGCTTCGCTGCTGCTGCAAGACGCCGATAATATGAGATATTAAATGTTTAATAACTTTTTCTAGTCGAACGATTTTGATCAAATTTGTTGGGCGTGATCATAACATTCATATGTGTGTATGTGCCAAAGCACAAGTCTCTAGTACTTGAAATACGTGATTTAGCAATTTGAGGCGAAGGGGCAATTTGAGGGCGTGGCATCCCAAATTGAACAAAAACCGAAATTGCAGATGGCTCAAATGAGATCGACGCGTTCAAACATACGGACAGACGGACGGACGGACGGACGGACAGACGGACAGACGGGCGGACGGACAGACGGACAGACGGACAGACAGACAGACGGACAGGGCTAAATCGACTCGGCTTCTCTCCCTGATCAAGAATATATATACTTTATGGGGTCTGCCACGCCTCCTTCTGCTTGTTACATACATTTTCACAAAACCATTATACATTTTTTCCCATTTTCAATGGGTTCAGGGTATAACAAGTAAGAAAACTCTAGTCGAGACCGCTCGACTAGGGTATACCCTAAACCCTATGAAGAACCGCTATTTCCAGCATTCTTTGCTTCTTTTATATACACATGCATATGTACGTTCATTACAAGCAAAACATACACACACACGCACACACGCCAATCGGTGCGTCAGCTGTTCTTTGACTGCTTTGCATGGCAATGCTATGGGAAATTAAATGTTTAGTAACTTTTTTTCCAGATGAACGATTTTGATCAAACTTGTTGGGCGTGATCATATCATCCATATGTATGTATGTGCCAAAGCACAAGTCTGTAGTATTTGAAATACGGGACTTACAAATTTGAGGCGAAGGGGGCGTGGTATCCAAAACGCAATTTTATTGTGAAACTGCAAGTTCAACAAGGACGCAACTGAGAGCGAAATACTTTGTTACGTCCCAGCACCCCATAGGCGCATCTATAATATTATATTTTTAAATTAATCTTAAATCCCCAATATCGCCGCTCAAATTAGCTGCCGATTAAAAATTTTCATTGGAGGTGGCCAGACAGTTTCAATGTGGATAGAAGCTTAGAACCCTTACCTTAGCAAAAACACGCCCCTAAATTGAGAGAGATGGCCCCTCTCAAAATGAGAGAGGTGGCAACTCTAAAAATGAGATAGAAGTTCGTTGGAGAGCGTAGAGGTGGGAGCACGAACCCCGGTGCGGTCATGTTGATATTTATACCCTGAACCCATTGAAAATGGGAAAATCAGGGTATAATGTTTTTGTTGAAATGTATGTAACAGGGAGAAGGAGGCGTGGCAGACCCCATAAAGTATATATATTCTTGATCAGGGAGACAAGCCGAGTCGATTTAGCCCTGTCCGTCAGTCCGTCCGTCCGTCTGTCCGTATGTATGAACGCGTCGTTCTCAGAACCTATAAGAGCTATAGACTTGAAATTTTTTATGTAGGTTCCTGTATAGCACGAAAAGATCGAGTTTGTTAAAAAAAATCGATAACTGTCTTAATTTTAATATTATCGATTAAAAACGAAATCGATGCTCTGTTGTTTAATTATATATAATTCATCTTCATAGCTAGAGTCTTCAAATTTTGCATTTAGTGTTCTGTGATTATTGCACAATTTCGGTTTTTGTTAAATTTTGGATGCCACGCCCCTTAAGATCGTTACTCTAGAAAAAAAGTTATTAAACATTTAATTTCCCATAGCATTGCCATGCCAAGCAGCCGAAGAACAGCTGACGCACCGACTGGCGTTTGTGTATGTGCGCGCATGTGCGTGTGTGTGTAAGTTTGGCTTGTAATGAACGTACATATGCATGTGTATATAAAAGAAACAAAGAATGCTTGGAATAACGGTTCTTCATAGGGTTCAGGGTATACCCTTGTCGAGCGGTCTCGACTAGAGTTTTCTTACTTGTTTTGTTATATTTTCTTTATTATATATTATAGTTATTTTGTGTTATAGTTATTTTGTGTTAATAAAATATTCTATTCAATACATATATAAAATTTGACAAATCAAACGACAAGGTCAAAGGTCACAAAGGCATTATGTGGCGAATTATTGGCTCAGAAGCTGTAGATTTTTCAGATTTGATTTGCCACGCCCCCAGTGGCCGTAGACATAGAATTTTTGGCGTGCTCATAGAGTGGGCGTTCAGGAATATAACTGTAAAGTTTGGATGCTTACACTCGAAAAATGCGAAAATTACAAGGTATTTTTTGTACGGCATGCCCCATTTGGGGCGTAACAATAATTTTTGGGGAATCGGTAGAGGAGTAACCTAGCATCCAGTAACCTAGCATCCAATTTTGAAGCTTCTAGCACTAAAACTGTGGCAGATATAAGCTGATATTAGTTACCACGCCCCCCGTGGGCGTAGATATATCCGCCATAGCTTTTCGATTGAGGGATGTTAACCAGAGTATATATACCAAGTCTCATGTCATCAATAGCATCAATAGTTCTCAAAATATAACAGAATTAGTAAAATCACTATATATTCAGATCAGATTTGCCACGCCCCTAGTAGGCATGGCCAGTGCGATATTTATAGGATCGTACCAGTAAACAACGTGTCAAATTTGGGCGTTCAAGCTTTAAAACTGTAAAAAATACTGTATGACCCGATTTGCCACGCCCCCAATGGGCGTAGACTGTCATTTAAGCTCTCTAGAAGTCCCAGTGCTAGGCGTTGTCGTGACCATGTAGCCTTTTTATACCCTGAACCCATTTTTAATGGGAATTCAGGGTATAATGTTTTTGTTGAAAGGCGTATGTATGTAACAGGCAGAAGGAGGCGTGGCAGACCCCATAAAGTATATATATTCTTGATCAGGATGACAAGCCGGGTTGATATAGCCATGTCCGTCTCTCCGTCTGTCCGTCCGTCCGTCTGTCCGTCTGTCCGTATGTATGAACGCGTCGTTCTCAGAATCTACAAGAGCTAGAGACTTGAAATTTTTTTGGAAGTTCGTGTATAGTACGATTCGATCGAGTTTGTTTCAAATATTCGATAACTATAATCGTTTTAATGTTATCGATTAAAAACCGATATCTTCATTTAGTTATAAAATTCTATTTAATTCATCTTTATAGGTAGAGTCTTTAAATTTAGCATTTAGTGTTATTTGAGCCTTCTGCAATTTCGGTTTTTGTTAAATTTTGGATGCCACGCCCTCAAGTTGCTCCTTCGCCTCAAATTGCTAAATCACGTATTTCAAGTACTAGAGACTTGTGCTTTGGCACATACACACATGAACGTCATGATCACGCCCAACAAATTTGATCAAAATCGTTCGATTAGAAAAAAACTTATTAAACATTTAATATCTCATATTATCGGCGTCTTGCAGCAGCAGCGAAGCTGATGAGTCATAATGTACAGTTAGCAGATTGTGTGCTTGTGCCTGCGTCTGTGTGTGTTCTTGTGCGTGCGTCTGTGTGTGTATGTATTGCTTGCTACATATGTACATACATATAAAAGTAATCGCAGTTCTTCGCAGGGTTCAGGGGATCTCTTTGTCGAGCAGTCTCGACTAGAGTTTTCTTACTTGTTATACCCTGAACCCATTGAAAATGGGAAAATCAGGGTATAATGTTTTTGTTGGAAGGCGTATGTATGTAACAGGGAGAAGGAGGCGTGGCAGACCCCATAAAGTATATATATTCTTGATCAGGGAGAGTAGCCGAGTCGATTTAGCCCTGTCCGTCTGTCCGTCTGTCCGTCCGTCCGTCTGTCCGTCTGTCCGTCTGTCTGTCCGTATGTATGAACGCGTCGTTCTCAGAACCTATAAGAGCTAGAGACTTGAAATTTTTTATGTAGGTTCCTGTATAGCACGAAAAGATCGAGTTTGTTAAAAAAAATCGATAACTGTTTTAATTTTAATGTTATCGATTAAAAACGAAATCGATGCTCCGTTATATAATTCTATATAATTCATCTTTATAGCTAGAGTCTTCAAATTTTGCATTTAGTGTTCTGTGATTATTGCACAATTTCGGTTTTTGTTAAATTTTGGATGCCACGCCCCTTAAGATCGTTACTCTAGAAAAAAAGTTATTAAACATTTAATTTCCCATAGCATTGACATGCAAAGCAGCCAAAGAACAGCTGACGCACCGACTGGCGTGTGTGTGTGCGTGTGTGTGTAAGTTTTGCTTGTAATGAACGTACATATGCATGTGTATATAAAAGAAACAAAGAATGTTTGGAATAACGGTTCTTCATAGGGTTTAGGGTATACCCTTGTCGAGCGGTCTCGACTAGAGTTTTCTTACTTGTTTTTTATTACATATTGTTACATATTTATATTTACAGTTAGCTTCTCTAATTATACCCTGAACCCATTGAAAATGGGAAATCAGGGTATAATGTTTTTGTTGGAAGGCGTATGTATGTAACAGGCAGAAGGAGGCGTGGCAGACCCCATAAAGTATATATATTCTTGATCAGGGAGACAAGCCGAGTCGATTTAGCCCTGTCCGTCTGTCTGTCTGTCTGTCCGTCTGTCCGTCTGTCCGTCTGTCCGTATGTATGAACGCGTCGATCTCAGAACTTACAATAGCTAGAGACTTCAAATTTTTTTTGTAGGTCCCTGTATAGGGCGCGCATAACGAGTTTGTTTCAGAAATTCGATAACTGTTATCGTTTTATTGTTATCGATTAAAAACGAAAATTTAAATTAAGCTATAAAATTCTATCTAATTCATCTTTATAGCTAGAGTCTTCAAATTTTGCATTTAGTGTTATTTAGGTCTTACGCAATTTCGGTTTTTGTTAAATTTTGGGTGCCACGCCCCCTTCGCCTCAAATTTGTAACTCCCGTATATCAAATACTAGAGACTTGTGCTTTGGTACATACATACATATGGATGACATGATCACGCCCAACAAGTTTGATCAAAATCGTTACTCTAGAAAAAAGTTATTAAACATTTAATTTCCCATGTCATTGGCATGCAAACAGCAGCCAAAGAACAGCTGACGCAACGACTGGCGCTTGTGTGTGTGTGCGCCTGTGTATGTGTGTGTATGTTCTGTTTGTAATGAACATATATATACTTATGTATATTAAAGAAACGGAGATTGCTTGGAATTGCGGTTCTTCGCAGGGTTCAGGGTATACCCTAGTCGAGCGGTCTCGACTAGAGTTTTCTTACTTGTTTTATTTTTAACTTTCCTGTATTGCCTCTATCTTAAATTTCTTTATTTCAATAATATCACTAACCACATCGGACTGTGAATTGGGGCATAGCTGGCCGGACTGGCAAATAAAATACCCCCAACGGGTTGGTGATATTTTGAAATTGTTTATCTGTTTGGTTTAGGCTATAAACAAAGTTGTTTAGTTTATACTTAAGTTGACACTCGACTTGTCAATTATATTTTTGAAATAAATAAATAAATAAATAAATAGTTAAAGCCCTTTTTGAGAGATATTTCTCTCCTTTATATGTGTGTCTGTCTCCAGCTTGTAGATTGTTTTGTTCTTTTATTTTGTTTCGTTGTTGCATAATGAAATGTTTTTTCGGGAGACCTACATAAATTGAAATTTGAAGCAGAATGCAACGTCGGAACGTATTTTCGCATTGCTATTAGCTTGATTTATTTCCGAATCAATTATTTTGGCTGTCAAAAAAATTGAATATGGATTTATATTTATTTATTTCGAATTTTTCTGTCGCATGATATTGAGACTTTTAGGTCAAAACTTGAGACTCCTTAGCAAAAAGTAGGTCAACTAAGCTCAGCTGGTCAGAATTTCCAATAGTTGATATTTAATAAAAGAGCATTTGACATTTTTGTTCAACTGTGTCTGTTGTCCTATATTTTTTACAAAGCTTAAAGCCATTGATTGCATTTGAGCGCGTGCTTGACTATGTTGCCTGACTGCCAGGTTGCCTAGCTGCTTGGTTTGCTACTGGCAATTAAGAAATTCTTGGCTATAACTATCGACGCTTTATAATTTTTATCACATACATTTTTTATCGCAAATATCACAACTTCATCAGCAATCAACAATCGACCAACAGCAGCAGCAGGAGCACCAGCAACAGCAAAACAGGCGAGCTGACAATTAGCCATAAAATTAGCTGCAACTTGGCTCAAGGAATGTGGCGTCCAAGGCAAATTGAAAACAATTTAAGTTATTTGCATATAAATGCAACTTTAGATCCAGCCAACAACAGCAACAGCAGCAGCATCAGCAGCAACAGCAACAGCAACTGCAGTAGCTACAACAGAAACTGCTGCACATTGGACATGTTATCGTGTTGGGCCCAGTTCGTTCATCGCAAATGCATTAATTACATAAACTAAGTACTAAATAAAACTTTCCACGAACGAACGATCTTGGGATACCCTCTAAGAGCTTAAAAATCAAATCTGGTTAAAGTCTTCTAATTAAATCTGATTAATAAATATTATAATAAAACAATAAATAAATAAACAACTTAAGAAAATTCAGATATTGGTATCACCGCAGTGTCTGCTTGTTGATCACATAAATTTAGCTTACAATTTACAGGGTATTTGGAATGGCGTGTTGCTGCAGCCAACTGGGACAATACCTAGTGCATTGTCGCTTGATTATCCAAAGAATATCAGCATTGATATCGCTGGCCAAATACGCCTGGCAACGAACACACATTGCCCAAGCGAAGTATCATTTATGATCGTCGCGACGATAATTCGCAAATAAAGAAAACAGAATAAATATAAGCAATATTGAAATTAACAAGTGAGAGTGCTCTGGTCGAGACTGCTCGACTAAGGGATCCCCTGAACCCTGCAAAGAACTGCGATTCCTAAGAACCGTTAACATTCTCCGTTACTTTTATATGTACATATGTAGTAAGCAATACATACACACACAGACTCACGCACAAGAGCATACACAGACGCACGCACAAGCACACAATCTGCTAACTGTGCATTATGACTCAGCAGCTTCGTTGCTGCTGCAAGACGCCGATAATATGAGATATTAAATGTTTAATAACTTTTTTCTAGACCAATGTTTTGGAAAATTTGTTGGGCGTGATCATGACATTCATATGTATGTATCTGCCAAAGCACAAGTCTCTAGTATTTGATATAGGGGACCTACAAATTTGAGGCGAAGGGGGCGTCGCATCCAAAATTTTACAAAAACCGAAATTGCATAAGGCCCACTAACACTAACCCACTAACACTAAATGCAAAATTTGAAGACTCTAGCTATAAAGATGAATTATATAGAATTATATACCTGAGCATCGATTTCGTTTTTAATCGATAACATTAAAATTAAGACAGTTATCAATATTTTTAACAAACTCGATCTTTTCGTGCTATACAGGAACCTACATAAAAATTTCAAGTCTCTAGCTTTTATATGTTCTGTGAACGACGCGTTCATACATACGGACAGACGGACGGACGGACGAACGAACGGACGGACGGACAGGGCTAAATCGACTCGGCTTGTCTCCCTGATCAAGAATATATATAATTTATGGGGTCTGCCACGCCTCCTTTTCCCTGTTACATACATTTCAACAAAAAAAGCCAGCAAGATCGCTGCAGTCGGGCGCAGCTAACCGAATAATACTTGTTCGCGGTTCAAAAGACGTTATACTTTGGACGGACTAGGAAATATTTTGAGAAATAGCGATCGACCTGCGCAGGGTCCGGAGTTACAACTCTCGTGGAGTTTTTCCGATGTAGCTCGGAAACTATCTATCTAAATTAGAATTCCCTTCAAATCCTTTAAAGTGAGATGTTGGAAATATTTTAAGTCTAAAAGCAAACCAATATACTCTCTTCACTTCGTCAACGAATATAAAACAAGTATGAAAACTCTAGTCTTGCGTCCCGACTAGGAGATACCCTGAACCCCGTGCTATCTGTGTTTTTAAAAATACTGCAAAATTAGCATTTAGTATAAAAGCACACAAAAATAAATTCAATTAATTTTCAATTGTTTAGCCAATAGCGCCATCTATGTCTCGATAGAATAGCGCCATCCATATTTCGATTCAATTGAACAGCTGATAATTAGCAAATCATAGCGCCATCTATTGGAAATATGTACACTAAAACTTGCAGGTCTTAGAATTTTCTAGATGCACGCAGCTCAATGTGTATGTGTGTACATATATAGGAAAACAGTTTTCTTTGCGCTGCTGGTCACGTGTTTGGCCGATTGGCCAAACGTTTTGTTTAATAATTTCTGCGCGAGTTAATGGATTTGAATGAAATTTTCATCTTATTATCAACATATTTTATTAAATTTTTTCCAATTTTTAAAAATGCAAATACCCATTAATTTCTTGGCTTTGAGTGCACCTAACGTCAATTTAAATATTTGGGGAAATTTGGTGCCGGTATCCAAAATTTAACAATAATCAAAATTACATAAAATAATTATAAAACTAACAAAAAATTTGGGGACTTTTGCTATAAAGACGTGGGAGATGTAATTTTATAACTAACATTCGATAATGTGTTAAATCGATAACATTAAAATTAAAGTAGTTATCGACTTTTTTAACAAACTCGATCTTTTCGTGCTATTCACGCACCTACATAAAAAATTTTAAGTCTCTAGCTCTTATAGGTTCTGAGAACGACGCGTTCATACATACGGACAGACAGACGGACAGACGGACATGGCTATATCGACTCGGCTTGTCTCCCTGATCAAGAATATATATACTTTATGGGGTCTGCCACGCCTCCTTCTGCCTGTTACATGCATTTCAACAAAAACATTATACCCTGATTTCGCATTTTCAGGGTATAACAATGCCAATAAATTTAAATTTTTTAGCGATAAGAAAAAAATTGCATGTGGCGTATAAGCACTAAACATATATACATATTATGAATAGGTGTTGCAGGAAATGTGAAGAAGAAAATTTTCCGTTGTCACTCTTATAATATTTAAGGCAAAGTTCAAACTACATTTGATGCCTAATTTCATTTGACAATAAACGAGAAAAAATACATCGAAATATTTTTACACATTTCACATGCTGTATACACAAACATAAAAAAAACAAGTAAGAACGTTGCTGTCGGACGCAACCCACAGCGAAATACTATTTCACGCCCCAACTGCTCACAGGGGCATCTATCACATTACATTTTTTTAAATTTAACCTTAAATCCCCACTGTCGCCGCTTAAATTAGCTGCAGATTAAAACTTTTCATTGGAGGTAGCCAGACAGTTTCAATTAGAATCGAAGCTTAGAGATGCCACCTCCCTCGATTTATCTCGATTGCCTTACCTCAGCAAGAACACGCACCTAAATCGAGAGATGTGGCATCTCTCCAAATAAGAGAGGTGGCAACTCCCAAAATGAGAGAGGTGGAAACTCAGAAAGTGTGATATACATAAGTTCGTTGGCGAGGTGTGGCATCGAACCCCGGTGCGGTCATGTTGATATTTTTGTTACATTTTCTTTATTTAGTTATTTTGTATTAATAAAATATTCTTTTCAAACACATATATATAATTTGGCAAATCAAAAGATAAGGTCAAAGGTCACAAAGTCATTATGTGGCGCGTTATTGGCTCAGAAGCTGCAGATGTTTCAGTTTTGA